>CADEHL010001048.1:330000-1530000 GCA_902827135.1 Harpagifer antarcticus | reverse complement strand
TAAAACCAGGAAGTAAGCTGCTGGTTCCCTCGACAAAAAGTAATGGGATTTCTCCACAGGGTTTTGTAAAATAGCTGGAAATAAGATCTGTGGGAAACAAACCTGTTTGATAAATGCACGTTTTGTTCTGCCGGATAATCTCCACATGTTTACCCTACTTTTATAATGTTCGAATTATAAATCTAATCGATAGATTATAAAAGGGGTTTAGGACGCGTCACTGCACCACGCTCAAACTGGCTGAAACTTTCTCTCCCTCTTCTTCTCATGCTCCCTGTCACTCTCCTTTAACTCCTCCGGTGACTTTCTTTTATTTGAAAATAGTTTTTTGCTCGGCGCTTGGCCGGTTACCGCTGGTATTAAAAACATTTTGGCGAATGGTTAGGTGGCGTGATAGTCTGTCGTGAAGGAGCGCGCTCACAGGAGCCTGCTCGCGCTGCGCTCCGCAGCAAACAGCTGTTTGCTTTTTACCCAACAACGACAAGCGACTCACGAAACACTATGTTGTAGCGTTAATAAACGAAACAATTTAACTAAATTGCTTGTCAAAATACCAATACCACAGGAAACATTTTTTTTTAAACAATATTTGTAGTGGCCCGAGCGGGCAAGTGGAAAGTACGTTATGCTGGCCCGGGGTGTATAAATAGTGCTTCCGGGCCAGCGGGCCAATTATAATGTCGAGCCCTGAAGTTGGTAGCATCTGGTTTTGTTCAGTTTAATATTGGTTACGGCATTTTGGAGAATAAAAAGAGGATAGGAAAATGATTTGATGCTGTAATGGATGCTTGAAATAACTATCAATACAGGATGTACCATACCTAGAGATGGCATCTCTGGCGATCACCATGTCGTCTGCGGATTGGCACATGTGAAGGAGAAGCTTCAGCTCATCTCTCAGAATCAGGTCATTCCTCTGTAGCTTCTGACTGAACAGCTCAATATAATTTCCTGTAAAATAAAGTAAAGATATAAGCTCTTACTTTGTGGATCATAATGCAGGACATAAAACTGCAGCTTTAGAAACATTAAGAATAAATAGTTCACCTTTAGCTCCAGTGAGAAGGTGAGCCACAGCCAGCTTATTTTTCTGGAATTCTTGTAATTGGATAACATCTTGTGATAACAGATGCCTCTTAGCTGCAAAGAAAAAATACAGTGTTGAAAGAAGAATTCAGATATTTTAATTAATAAAAGTAACACAACTACAGTTTAGAAATACCCCTAGATTCCAAATTTAAAAGCAAGTATTGGCACCAAAATACTCAAAGTACCAAAACATTTCCCATATCATTAACATAATTTTCATACTATAGGATTATAATTAGTGATGCATTAATGTGCATATCATTTTGATATTGCTGCTAGTAAATGTGAAACACATTTAAACACATTTTATAAATAGGTTGTTAGCTTGACCTGTTTTAATATAAATTATGTATTAGTTTATTAATATGTTGTATTTATTGTATAATTATGTTGTTATTGTATAATCTGTATGTAAAGTACAATATTTGCTTACAAATATAGTAGAGTAGAAGTAAAGTTTTGCATTAAATGGAAATACTCAAGTGAAGTAACGTGTTGCCTACCAGTACCTCACACTTCTACTGAAGTACACTACAAGTTACATTAATGTACTTTCCATCATTGCCTATCACTCAAAAAAATGAACTCAATCTTGAGTAAGCTTGTACCTGTATTACGAATGTCCAAATGTAATGAATGAGACGGACATGCAACTGCTATACAATGCAAGTAAAACTATAGGTACACCGTGTTTTGGTGGGTTTTTATGACGCATTAAAGACATTTACAGGCAGCTGTAGTATCCTTGCACACACATGTGGGTTATTTACATGCTGCCAGTGTAGCATCTCTGTCTGTTAAACCAGCTAGCTTTGAAGGTCATCTGACAGGAAACATACTGAAAAGTTGTGTTTAATTTACCTCCTGTGCAGCATTCAATCCACCCTGGCTGTAAAACTCCAACAAACAGTCCTTTCGAAGGTTCATGTACTAACGACCGACAACATTTACCAATCCTGGCCAGCGCCATCATAGATATATAATAAGAACTGGAGTGGATCAAGCCCCCAGGAAGTGCGCCGGAGTCTGATGAGAATATTCATGCTGGTCAAACGGCGGTACTACACTTCCTTTAGGTTGCTGGGCCCGGAAACACTTTATCCCATTGACTTACATTGGGAAAGAGTGGTCTGTAACTCGTTGGATAATTTTTTTTAACTAAATAAACTACCCAGTATGAACGTTTGTATAGCCCTTATTAAAAACATTCGTTCCTCAAGTTGTAAACATGTGCTAATAACGTTATTCTGAGAGTTATTTCCCTCTGCATTATGAACGCGCATCTAACCCAAGGCACCGCGCCACTCGGCACGTTCATGTTACATTTTCAGCACTACATGAGTTTCTCTTTACCCATGGATGAACAACGGACCATATCGCCTTACTGCCCACGGAGCTGTAATAATGGATATATTGCACGTTTGCTGTAATTCATCATTTGTAAAATATTATACTACATGGGCTGTATGATTAAATCTTGTACCGTAAATGTTGTATTAAATAAAGTTAATATTACCGACGTAGATTAACGTTCCTGTAGCTTCTTATTGCACTTGCAATTGTTTTAGTTACTTGTGGGCTACTTAACATGAATAATCACAGTTACTATCCTTTTACTCCATCACATTTAAAAAATAAATAGGCTATTGTTATTTTAACTCCACCACAGTGATCCATCATCAGCTTTACTTTTTAGATAAAGTTTTAACTCACAATTGATCATAACAGGCTTCAACATATACATTTGTATATATTACCAAGTGGTTTCATGTACAACCCACACAAGTATCATGCTAAATGAAGCTCTGTTGCTTGGATATCACTAGATCCTGATGTCAGCGTAATATAAAAGTACATAACGATTGATGTGTAATTTAGCATAATTTACTAGCTAGCCGCTAACTGCCGCCTCGTTAATATAAATCCAGTACCATGCTGTCATGAACGCGCGGTGCTGTTACGTGTCCGCAAATTCACGTGCTTAATGTGAACGAGCCTTTTGGGCGGCGTGGTTAAAGTTGCGCATGCTCTATGAGTGCACATACGGATACTTCTAAGGCATGCCGGGTAATCTGTGACGTTTCGCTCTCTCAAAAGTTGGGCCATTTTGTCATCATGCGCCATAGAGAACCGCAGTGACGCGTCCTAAAACCCGGAAGTAAGTTAGCATTTTTAGCACTTCCGGTTCCTTCGTCAAAAAGCAATGCATTTTCTCCATAGGGTTTTGGAAAATAGCGCGAAATAAGGTCTGTGTTTGACACAAATTTAAGAGATACATCACGTTTTGTTCTACGACATTAAATACATCAGGAGTGAACCCACTGGTGATTTTTGAAGAGTTTACGTGTCTGAAAAACGATGGTTGTTACCGAGTGGCTGAATAGGACTACAGAAATTGTCGAGGCCGTTGTACGTCATTACGCCATTACGTAAACACTCCCGCTAAGTTTGTTTTCCCCCGTGAAAGCAAGTACCTGCCTATCTTTAGTATCTGTAGTATCTTTAGTATCTGTATATCTATATCTGACCATTATAATCTGTATTTTTGAAATGATCGTTTTTAACACCGTAGTTTTACAAATTATAGAACAATTAATTTCCAGTGTTTTCCAATGTTACTCGGCAGTTCGTTTCGTTGGCTAACGTTAGCTAAAGCTAGCGCTACTAGTTAGTTACGCAATGGTTTGTTGCTTTGCTCCGGGTTGCAGCCACAGGTCTTCGCATGAAACTTGCTCGTTCTATCGTTTCCCGGCCAATGTTTTCCAAAGGAGAGTCTGGATTCGTGCCATGAGGTAAGCTGACGTTACATTTTTGTCCATGTCACGGTGAAATGTAAATGATGGGTAGTGACTGTATCGCCGTTTTAGAGATGGCGCTGCTGAAAAGACCGCAACATAAGTAAAGATAATGAATAAATCCTATTAAAACCTGTGTGGCTTATATGATAAGTCTAATTAGTACAAGCAGCATAACGTTTCACCATGTAGCTAAAGATGGTAGTCAGGGAAATCAGTTTGACATATTGAACTAATAACAAATCACCTCTGGCTGGCAGAGAACTCTCTGCTCCATAGCTTCTCTTGGACGTAAAATCACATGTACATTTATATTCAATTTAATATTCCATCCCTCACATACTTTTGTATATATAATAACTTATATTTTGTTTTTCTTGTTATGCTGCTGCAACACAATCATTTCCCAAATTAGGATCAATACAGTCATATCTTATCTTAATTAATTAAGAAATATAACTATTATAATTAGTGTAGCAGCTGACACCTATTTTCAATATGGATTAATCTACCATTTATTTCTTTAGTTCCATTTTGATCTATAACATGTCAAAATAGTGAAAATGTTCACGAGACTTATTAAAGTGCAAGGTTATATCTTTAGATGTTTTGTTTTAGCCTATGTACTGTATGTCTTAATGCTCTTATATGTGACAGTGTGACTTCCATGAAACTAATATTTGATATCTTCCCAACAGACGAGCTGACAGGAAACCTAACACTCTAACAACCACAACATTGCAAAGGTGAGTAAATGTAAATTAAAAACGATTCACAATTTCTTAATTTTTTCTTCTTTCTTGCAGTGAGGTGAAGCTGACCTTGCACTTGATGCCAGTAAGGATGTTCCTCACACAGGCTGAATGTTACTCGCTCCTTACTGACACAGAAGCCCTTGATTTGCAATGCTTCACTAATTGTCATTTCCCTGGCTCCGTAGGGACACTTTATCTCCAGCACAGCGGAAGACCCTACCAGACCATCTGGAGATGCCCCCAACACTCCTGATTGGGAGAGCCACAAACCTGAATCATGGACCTGCATCTGGGTTGCAGTAGTGAATGCCCTGACGTCCTCACATTCATTCATAGTCCCCCACTGTACAGACAAAACACCATCAAGGGCCTGTTGTTGCCCTAGCACCCTGGCAATAAGGGAAGCAGTCACACGCTTTGACCTCAGGACAGCTCCAAAGTTGCTGGCAGTCAACCTTCCTTTCCTGAACAAATGCCAGTTTGGGTTGGTTCGCTGACCAGTGGTAGCCACCTGAATTGCCCTCTGTTGCTCCTCAGACAATGCCATGCTTGCCACAATTGCCTCAGGTCCCTGATGCCCAACAGATTTGAGAATTTCAGGAACAGTAAGTGTTTCCAAGCTGTAGTGTTCCTCTTCTGGCTCGGGGGAGAGAAGCCAAGAAATTCCTGAGAACCTGCCCCCGAGTCTGTCCCTCAGCCAGTCACGATCTTCGGAGGTGGCTCTCTTGTCAGCGGGTTAAATTAGTTATTGGTTGGAGGAAATAGCTCCTCCACTGAATGTGTACGTTTAGCTGCCTTTGGCTTCTTCCACTGACAGGGGGTGTCAGTGCAAGGCAAGGCAAGTTTATTTATATAGCACTTTTCAACACAAGGCAATTCAAAGTGCTTTACAAAAATGAAAGACATTAAGAAAATGGCATTTAAAATCAGTCATTAAAAAGAAAAGCTAATAAAATAAATATTAAAAGAAAAAATACATGGATAAAAGTTACAGTGCAGTCTAAGATATGAATAGTTCAATTAAAAGCAGCGACAAAAAGAAAAGTCTTTAGCCTGGATTTAAAAGTAGTCAGAGTTGCAGCTGACCTGCAGGTTTCTGGGAGTTTGTTCCAGATATTTGGAGCATAATAACTGAACGCTGCTTTACCATGTTTAGTTCTGACTCTGGGGACAGAAAGCTGACCAGTCCCTGAAGACCTGAGAGATCTGGATGGTTCATCATTTAGCAGGAGGTCAGAAATGTATTTTGGGCCTAAACCATTCAGTGCTTTATAAACCAGCAGCAGTATTTTGAAATCTATTCTTTGACACACAGGAAGCCAGTGCAGCTGAAATTGTGGATGGCTAATGCAGCCGCATGACTGCATTTCCATTCTCCACGTGGGCATTCACATTTTGTGGAGAGAATTCCCTCTTCTCCTGTAGATACTTGTGGTGGTGGGATTGTTTTATTATTTAAAATATATTTACGTTTGTAATGCCTTCCCAATTATCCCTTTAATTGTTTATAGCCTACTGTACGTTTATTTCATGGATATTTCTGTGTTTTCTGGTGTGTAATATTTGTAATAAAGATTTCATGTGACACATAACATGGATTTGTTGATGGGAATTAATGTCACTAATGTGAATAAATTAACTCTAGGTTAACGGTACTCTTGCTATCACTACTCACCGACACTATAAACCTTGTCCCTCATGCTAATGCTGACAACACTGGTAAGCACACCTTCATCTAGGCTGCACTGCTGTACGTGTCCTGACTTGTAGTGGTTCTCTCCTCTATCTACACTCTTCTTGTCATATTTGTAAAACGATATCAGACTGGTAATTGACAGCCATGACTTCTAGTTAAATTCAGTGTGGCTAAAATGAAAAGCTTTGTTAAAATATGCAAGCGCGCAAAAGTCAAAGTCAGCTTTATTGTCAAAAATTCCACGTGTGTTATACATCCAGAAATATCGTTTCCCACAGTGTGACATGTATACATAAAACAAAAAGGGCCTAGATAAACGTGGTATACATTAAACATACACAAAAGGGCCTAGATAACCGGGGTATACAGTTTAAAATGTTAATAATATATTTAAAGTGTTCAAAGTGCAGTTTCAGTGCAAGTCAGTTGAAACGATATTAAGTTGGCGTGACGTTGAAGTCGTGCGACCCTGCTGCTGTACTGGCTTGTAGTTCGTTTATAGCATAACGTTAGCATTTTGCTTCTGCCGACTAGAGTTATTATTCAAACATTATAAAAGTAGGGTTGACATGTGGAGATTATCCGGCTGAACAAAACGTGATCCCTCTCTTAAATGTGTCTCAACCACAGACCTTATTTCGAGCTATTTTTCAAAATCCTATGAAGAAATTGCATTGCGTTTTTGACGAAGGAACCGGAAGGAGTTTACATCCGGGTTTTAGGACGCGTCACTGCGGTTCTCTATTGAGCAACTCTCATAGGAATGAATGAGGCCCCGCCTCCCACGCTGAAATTCGGAAAAATTATGTATTGATGTCAATGGGGAGAGAAAACTTATCTTTCGATCCGGTTTGAATTGTGCCAGGAATTACACATATGATGTTTGTCAATCTTAAAAAATAATTTCCATGTCAAAAAAAGTCACAGTTTGTCATACAACTGTTGAAATATAAGACTAGGAAAAATACACGACTAGGAAAAATACACAACTAGAAAGACAACAAATCCCAGAATCCCGGTCCTGCATGCTGGCGGAGCCAGGACATTTTCAGTGGGGTGGCCAGGATGGAACCAGTGATCATTTTGGGGTGGCATTGAAATCACTATTATATGAACATAAAAATACATCTCACTATAAAATAAGGGGTTATTTAAGGCACCTACAACACACCTCTACATTATTTGGGATTAAGTAATTAGTGGAATAGATCAAATAATATTCAGTATGTCTAACTATTTTTTTCTTATTCCCACAGGCAAAGTATCAACGAAGCTTACGTTATACAAATTTAGTGCAATATACAGACTGTTTAGCTTGGCAGCCCTATGAGCTCATCCTCTCAGTGTATCATCAGGAATACAGCAAAGATGGAGTACTCGAGTCCTGGAAAAGTAGTAATAATAATAATAATAAGAAGAATAAGAATATAGTTGAAATAAAATAAATTGTAATTGTGGTTGAATAGCATTGTCTGCTGCATTTATTTGGTACATTTAAACGGTAAGTAACGTTATTATGTCAGGTGCGCGTGACCTGTGCCGCTGCACGTTCATCATCTGCAAGGTGCTTACACAGCAGTCAATGATGGACATCAGAAAATGGTTAAAACAACCAGCCCTTATCGCCAGCAGTAACACTGCATCTACTGCAGGTAATAACAGTTCAGATCATGGGGACATTACGTTACTGTCGTGGACACTAACATGTCATCCTCCTGCCTGACTCGCCGGCTTTGCCCGCCTCGCCCACAGAGGCGGAGCAGCCGTCTTCGTTACCCCAAACACCGCCACCCCTCGGCGGCCCGCAAGTGCCAGAGGACCTCGGCAAAACAGAGCCTGCCCAGGTATATTTAAAAAAGTACCCAACTCGCCTGCACAGGCGCTCATTTTGCAGCTCATGGTTTCAAAACAGAGATTGGCTGGAATATTCATGTAAAAAAGATGCTATCTTCTGCTATGTGTAACAGAGTTATAAAGGTTGGTGTAAAATCCGGGTTAAATTGGAGAATTACGCCATCTGGTGTTACAAACGCGTGCCTGCATTGCTGGAGCTTTGTTACCGCAATGGATTGTGGGAGGTTCTCATACCGCGTGAGGATCTGTTGAGAGTAAGGTGCTATTGTATTATGTCTGTGGACAAAATGTATGTTATTATTTTATTAGGACAATAACTTTCTGTTGTGTTTGTTTAGTTTAATGTTAGTTGTTTAATGCTCACAGCAACATGTTTTTTGTGTGATTCGCTATTTGTGTTATATGATTTATTAATGTGTTCATCAAAAGCTAATTTGAGCTCACGTGTCCATTGTATGTGTCCATTGCAATGCAGGTATGTGAGTTTTGTACACCAGTTTGTTTATGTTTAATGTTTCACATTGTTATACTACCACTATACGATCATTGTTGTGTTGTTGATTATTGGACACTTATTTTGTAAAGGAGATTGAGATACCGCGTGAGGATCTGTTGAGAAGCGCAGCTCACGTGTCCATTGTATGTGTCCATTGCAATGCAGGTTTGGAAATAAACTGAAGTAATCACCAGCTCTGAGTGGTCTGTTGCTGAGGGGACATTACACTGGGGGTTACATATGCATGTAGACATTTCGGTTCAAGTAGGCCTAAGTTAGATGCCTTCACCACAACTGGCTACAACAACTGACGCCATGCTCTTAGGCTATGTGATAAGGGACTGGGAAGGCATAATCAAGCAAAGAGCACATAGATCCATAGATCTCTTAATGTTGCTCTCAAAGTGCACCAGATTGAGACTTTTAACTTCAATATTTAAAAATATTCTCACCTCCAGAGGAGGTGAGGACCCCCCTAGAGCAGTGGTTCTTAAATGGGGGTACGCGGACCCCTAGGGGTACGTTGGAGTACTGCAGGGGGTACGTGAGTTTATTTTATATTAATGAAACAAAAAAACATAAGTAGTGCATTTAAACAAACTACTAATAGTAGATTAACTACTTTATTCAAAGGTTTACAGTAATTCTGGATAATAAAATGGGAAAAATAAACGGGGTGCTCTCTTTTCCTCTCCCTCTCCTGACAGCCCTGTCAGTCTCAAGTCGTGCAGCTCGCTGAAAATGTAATAAGTGACCCGACAGTAAAGAATACAAGTTTAGCTAGTTTCAGAGTAGATAAACTAGCTAAGTGCGTTAGGTCTAACTCTTAGTGTATTTAATGTTGCTCCACTCGGTCCGTCACAGCGGCGGAGCTGTGATCATGCAGATCTGCTTGTTCTCCGTCAGCAGCAGCTGATCTGATCTCTGATCCCTCACTCGAGCCTGGTTATACTTCACTCGCGTTTATGTCCAAATCTATCAGATCTAGCTAGTTCTAGTTAATTATTTGACTGCCTGCTTATCAAAGGACACCTAAACAATAACCGTTGCTTGGCAAGTATAGCGCAGCATTATGCATATGTTTATATGAGGGGTCAAAATCCCATGCTCCTAAAATGCTCATATTTTGTTCTCTTCGTTCCCCACGCCCCCAAAATAAATAAATATACCAATTTTAGGAAAAGTAACGAAGTTTGAGCAGTGTGGGTTTTATATTAACAGAGTTACACATATTTCAAAACGCAAAGTGTAATAACTGCAGGTGCCTCCCTGGCAGAATGACAAAGATCCTCAGTGAAGCACAAGCCCATGTTTCAACTTATTAAAAAGATCAGTTCAATCCAACTAATGTGGTCTTAGTGTTATTGCATGATGTTAAAATTGGTTTGCCATGAATTTAGTGATGGATTGTAAACATTTGAAATGTAGCATTTAAGTGTTTCTCAGTTACTGTTGTTGTTTTAATAAATCAGACACTGATGGTGCAGCACTGTACTGTACCTCTTTATATAGGCTTTTTTTCCTTAACAAATTGTTTTTGGTCTGATCAGGGGGTACGTGGCTGAATTTCTTTTTCATAGGGGGTACATTATTGAAAAAAGTTTGAGAACCACTACCCTAGAGGGTGTTAGGTCCACTCCCCACTTATCAAAATAGCACTTTACCACTGCACTCTCTCTAATCTCAGATGCACCCCGAGTTATTTTCTGGAATAAATAAAGATTCCACCTATAACACTAAAGTACATGGCGGTGTGGGCATTTATTACTCACAAACGTATGACACAGCCTCAATCTGCTGTTCACGTGAGCACAGTCACCAGCCACCACAAGGATCTCACACGCTACCCAGCCTCCTAACAGACAGGGAAACAGAGCCTAAATACACACACACCCTAATCAACCAATTAGACACAGGTGGGGTGGGGGGAGACAACACAGGGGCACCAGGTGAACATAATCAGGAGCAACAGAAAAAACGGGAGGGGGAACACTTTTCAAAATAAAAGACATGTGCAATATACAAGGCCCAAAGCAGTCAGTCAACAGTGACGAAGTTACCTTCGTCACTTTTCCTCCTTCCTCTCCCCCAAAAGAGAACAGTACCGCATTCCTGCAACACTTATGGATCTTGGCCATTTTGCTCTCCTCCATGTGTCTCCACTCCGCCCGGTGTTTCTGCGTCTCTTTCTTCTGGATCCTCTGTCTCTTACCTTCAAGTTACCTTCGTCACATTAATATTAGTAATAAGCTTTATATTTGTATAGCACCTATTACAAGAATTGTAGCCAAACTCGCTTCACTGCAGTTCAATAGACAGATTAATATAACATGACAGGATAAAAGCAATGTAAAGGAGTAGCTACATTTCAACACATATATCCACGAAGATTAATACATGAAGACTTGTGACTCGGACTTGACTTGGACTCTTCTTAGGTGACTCAGACTTGGACTCGGACTCGAACACAGGTAATGATGACTCAGACTGGACTCGGACACTCCTTGGGTGACTCGGACTTGGACTCTGACTCGAACACAGGTAATGATGACTCGGACTCGACTCGGACACTCCTTGGATGACTCAGACTTGGACTCGACTACGACTCTCCCTTGGTGACTCAGACTTGGACTCGGACTCAAAGAGTGATGACTCGAGAGTGACTTGGACTCGTGAATTGGTGACTTGACTACAACACTGGAATACAGAGACACACACACATCATTTAAATAACAGTTTTTAAATTAAATTATTGGTTAAGAATAAACATCTTAAAGTAAATAACAATAGCCCTTAACCCTGTAAGGCCCCCGGTTGTAATTTTACAACATTACTTTAAACTATCCAAAAAAGTAAATGTTTTAGTTTTTTTAAAAGATTACATTTACATAGTCAAAAGGTCCTTTTATTCAGCCTCACATTGCTATTGGGTAGTAAATGTGTTTATAGGTCCTGCCCTCTGGCCATACATATAAGACTAACATTCCTGACAATACAGTAGATAGATCTCAATAGTCATCTTTTATGGTGTAAATGCCTTTTTAATAATAACATTTTTGAATGAAACATTCTCAACACAATGCATCAATCCAAATAAATATAACTTAAATATGTGGGAAAATACTGTGTTTAAAATGTATAATTGAAATGAGATGTTAGCTTTTTGTTTTGATATATATATATATATTGTATTCCAGTCTACCTTCAGATATGTTAAGTGGCATGTAATTCAACACAATGCTGCTCACCTCCTTCAGTTGGGAGAAAAGGTGGTTCAGGTTCAGCATTATGGGGTGTACAGAGGCTTTGGATAATAAACTTTTGGAAGAAAATAAGTTAAATGAATCGTAAGTTTAGTGAGTACATTATCAATATAACGTTATATTAATGTTAATTATTGATGAATGATGAAAGGTTACTTAAACATTTTTTTCTTAATGTTCTAAACATCAAACGTCAGTCACGGGCCCTTAGAATCGTCCTAACTTTTCACCCCCTTACAGCGCCCCTGGTCACATCTCCCGCTAGCTCTCTCCTAGCTTCCCGCGTCTCTCACCCCAGGAACCTCCCTCTTCCAGCCCCAACAAACCAGACAACACTCTCCCACCCAAACCCACAGCTACAGGTCACAAGAACCGTCCATCAAAATAGTGGCACATTCACTGACACTCTGTAAAATGCAAACAAACTCTGAACAACAAACACATCAACATTATAACCAGTCCGTTACACTTTCCCCCTTCCTCAAAGTCCCTCGTCCTCGAGGGAATAAACAAAGTCTCTCAGGTGGTTAGGGGGTCCGCGATTTCTCTGCGGCCGTGCCTGGTCTCGGCAGGGGGAGGCAGGCACACCGTGGGGCCCAGAGTAGGGCAAGGGAAAAAAGGTCCAGGTTGTGGGGAACCAGGCAAGGTCCCCGGGTCGTGAGAGGGGGGTTGGGAACAAGAAAGAACAGTGTCCCAAGCACAGTTCCCGTTAGAATATTTTTTCGCCGGTCAACATATCCGTTAAAATTTAAATCTTCCGGACAAAATTAGAAAAGTGCCGGTCAAAGGTCTTCTTTGTTATTTATTGTGCTAAAAAACAAATTGATATGATTCAATATTAAACAAACTAATTATAGTAGATTAACTACACTATTCAAAAGTGAACAGTAATTTACAATAACACATTTAGAATAATAAATGGAGCGCTCTCCCCCTTCCCTGACAACCCGTCAGTATCATGCAGCTCGCGGATCAGTAATGAGTGACCCGACAGTAAAACTAAACATATCTATAACTAGTTACGGTAGTTTGAGAGGTCATTTAAAATAGCTACGTGTGATATTCTAACCTGGTGTGTGTTTTTTTCCGCTCACCGCTGCATGTGATTATGCAGAGCTGCGTATCGGCTCGTCAGCAGCTGATCTCTCTCTCCCGTCAGATTAGACTTCACTCGCGTTTATGTCCATATCGATCAGATCTAGCTAGTTCTAGCTAATGATAGGACTACCTGCTTATTAAAAGACACCTAAACAATAAGCGTCGCTATGCAACCGGGTGAGGCCGCAAAGTATAGCGCAGCATTATGCATTTGTTTACATGCCCACCGGAACCCCAAGGCATTACCAACAGATCAACGCACAATCAACCCATACAGGACATCTCTTTCTCCATATTAAGCGTTAGACAATGGTTAGACATTAGAATTGACTATTCTTGTCTGTCACATACTCTTTTGTCTGTCACATAAATGGCGCAAGTTGCGCAACTGATGTGGTATTGCGCTAAACGGAAATTATTTTGAACGGACACTTTGACCGGAGAGATTTAGATTTGCCGGTCTTCAGCATATTTTACCGGTCGTAGTCCGGTAATTACCGGCTAACGGGAACTCTGGTCCCTATCCCCCTGCATCTCACCACCTGATCCTAGTGGTGTCGCTGTACCCCGATAGGGTGCCAACCTGTCCCGGTGAAGAGCAACTATTCTCCCTTTCCGCTGCAGTTGGACCCTGTAGACGACCTCACTCAGTCTCTCCAGAACCCTGCAGGGCCCTTCCCAGTTGCTGTCCAGCTTTGGGCATCTGCCCTTCTTCCTCTGTGGGTTATACAGCCAGACCAACTCGCTTGCACTGAAATGCCGTCCTCTAGCATGCACGGCGTAGTTCCTCTTCTGCCTCGCCCCTACACTCTGTAGCTGGCGCCTGGCAAAGTCGTGAGCTGACTGCAACCGTTCCTGGAGTTTCCTGGCATATTCGAACCCTGGAGGGTCCACAGGAGCGTCGGGGGGCAAGCCCATCATCATCTCGCCCGGCGTGCGCATCTCCCTTCCTAACATGAGGAGGGCAGGGGAGCAGGAAGTGGAATCTTGGCGCAGACCGGTACGCCATCAGCACGAGGGGGACATGGGCGTCCCAGTCTCTTTGGTGTTTTGACGTCACTATGGCAAGCTGTTGAGCCAGTGTGCGGTTGAACCTTTCTACGAGGCCATCACTCTGTGGGTGAAGGGGTGTGGTGCGGGTCTTATGGGATCCCAGTTTTTCCGCACATAGCCTTAAACACTCTGGACTCAAAGTTCCGGGCCCTGGTCTGTGTGCCTCAGGCCACTTAGTGAAGTAGTCTATGGCTGTGAGGATGTAGCGGTTCCCTTTTTCTGTGCGGGGAAACGGCCCAAGAACGTCGATCCCGATCCTCTCCATTGTGCACCCTACCGAAAACTGCTGGAGCTGGGCATGAGATCTGTCGGTAGGGCCCTTACGTGCAGTGCAACGGTGACAGTAATCTTCCACATCTCGTCTGTGTTGGTCCCAGTAGAATCTCTGTCGCAGGCGGCGGAGAGTCTTAGAGACCCAAAAGTGACCAGATCCTGGAGTTCCATGCACTGACCGAAATACCGTTTCCCGCAGGGTCCTCGGCACCACCACCTGCCACCATGTCTCTCCTGCAGCCAGATCCTTCCACCCCCTCTGCAGCACTCCATCAGGCACAGGGCTTCAAACATTGACCATAGCCCTTTAGTGGCACGAGAAAACCCAGAGACCTGTTCCCACCAGGGTTTGTGTTGTGCAGCCACCCAAGCGGTTACCGGCCTGATGTCGACATCCCCCTCCTGATTGTTCCTCCATTCGGCAGCATCTACAGCTAAAGGTCCATGGTCAGTTGATGCCCTGACTGGTCCCACCGCTGCACATATCACCTCAGCCTGTAGACATTCCCTCTCCTGTGTCTCTCTCTTCACGCAGTAGCGGCAGTCATCACTGTAGCAGGGGCGGCGGGAGAGTGCATCAGCATTGCCATGCTGCACGCCAGGTCTGTGAATTATGGTGAAGTCATATGCTTGTAACTCTTCAATCCAGCGTGCCAGCTGGCCTTCTGGTTATTTGAAGGACATGAGCCACTATAAGGCTGAGTGATCAGTCCGGACTGTGAAGAGGAGGTAGTACCTGAAGTGCCGGATGGCGCTGACCACAGCAAGCAGTTCCCGTCTGGTGACACAGTAGTGGTGTTCAGCTTTATTAAATGTTCTGCTATAGTAGGCCACTACTCTCTCTCCTTCTGGTGTCACCTGGGCCAGCACGGCTCCTGCTCCACTGTTGCTGGCATCGGGGTCGAGGATGAAGGGAAGAGTGGGGTCAGGGGGGAAGAGGATCGGTGCCTCCACTAGGGCTTCCTGTAGTAAAGCAAGTGCTGCCTGACACTCCACTGTCCATGAAAACACCTCTCCTTTCTGTAACAGGCGGAACAGCAGTGCAGCTATGCAGGAGAACCCTTTCACAAACCTCCTGTAGTAGGAGGACAGGCCCAGGAAGCTCTTCAGGTCCTGCACAGAGCTGGGGGTGGGCCAGTCCTTCACAGCCTGCACCTTCTCTCCCATGGTGCCGACGCCACCCTCCGTTAGCCTGTGACCGAGAAAAGTCACCTCACGCTTCACGAAACAGCACTTCTGGGGGTGCAATTTCAGTCCCGCTCCAGCCACTCTCACCAGCACACGTTTGAGGGCCCCGAGAGCTGGTTCGAAGGATTTCCCATGGACGAGGATGTCGTCCAGGTAAACAACACACTCATGGCGGGGGATGTCTGCCAGCACCTGGTCCTTAAGCCTCTCAAACGTGGCAGGGGCATTACAGAGGCCGAATGGGAGAACTTTAAACTGCCATAAACCCCCGTTGGTGATGAAGGCTGTTTTCTGTCTGGCCTCAGGGGCAAGGGGGACCTGCCAATATCCGCTGCGCAGGTCCAGGGAGGAGAACCAGGAAGACCCTGCAACTGTATCGAGTGCCTCATCGATGCGAGGAAGGGGGTACAGGTCCTTCTTGGTCACTTTATTGAGCGGTCTGAAGTCTACGCAGAACCGAAAGTCCTCCTTCTTTTTCTTGGGAACCATGACTGCTAGAGCAGCCCAGGGGCTGTTGGAGGGTTCGATGAGTCCAGCCCGTTGCATCTCCCCCAGTGCTTTATCTGCTGCAGCTTGTCTGGCCAGAGGGAGGAGTTGTGGTCTTATTCTAATGGGCTGTGCATCTCCAGTGTCGATGTTGTGTTCGATGAGATCTGTCCGGCCAACATCGGCCTCAGACAGTGAAAAACAGTCTTTGAATTCCAGCAAGAGCTGCAGCAGCAGGTTCTGCTCATTGGGAGTTAGTCCATCAGAGTTTCTCTGCCAGATGTCCGTCACTGCCAAAACTCTCTCATCTGCGACAGGTTCTGCAGCAATGAATGGGTGAAAGCAAGGGTCCAAGGTCGGCAGGGTGGGGGTTTGTGCAGGTGCCGTCATCTGGGGGTTAGGGTCTGTGTTATAATGGTGTGGGTCACACGACAGCCTGTCTGGGGTGGCCGCCTACACATCTGAACGACCTGTCCATCTGGAAAAGTGAATGTACCCCTCTTTGTATCAATGACACAGTCTAATGTCCCAAGAACATCCAGCCCCAGGATGCAATCTTCCAGGTTTGCGACCCACACTGGGCAGCGAACAGACTTCTTTCCCACCCCCATTGTCACAATTGTCTCTCCCACCATCGGAGATCGTTCCCCGGTAACTGTATGTAATTTCACTATGGTGGGGCAAATAGTTGTTTTATTTCTCACCCTTTCAGGCTTCACCAGGGTTGCTGAAGAACCTGTGTCGACCAGCGCAAAACAGTCCGTTCCCGCAATAGTCACTGGGGCATACAGATGTAGCGCTTCATTTTAGACGCCTACCCGTGCGGGTCCGTGATCGGCACGGGGTGGGCCCCTGCTGAAAAGGAAAACCCCCCGCAGGATTTGAAACGCCCCCTTGATAAATACATTTAACTATAATGAAACCAGCTGCAATGGATCATGGATCCACCAGGGGGAGCCGTGATTAAAAAGCTGCCACACTGGAACTCATGTGAAATAAACAGCTGATCTACAGGTATCTGATATAACGGATATTTGTTAAGATCCATATGTCACGGATAGGATCATATTCTGTGCTAAATAAGAGACATGTAATCATTTACTAAACATCACCATGTTTTTATTTAACAAAATAATGTTTAATTCACGTTGACGTAAGTACAAAACCATCGCTATGTTTTTAGATCAGGAAATGCATCCCGGCTCAAACAAACGATTTTCAATCATCATCCTCACGATCATTTAATGTATCATATGTTCGCGAGTTGAAATTAATGCACTAAATGTAATCCACGTGAGTTTACAACAACAAAAATAATCGCTTTGTTTTTATATCACATCCGACCGGAGGGAAATGCAGCATGGCTCTCACTACCGATCGTCCTAATCCCACGGGCAAACAATAATATGTACAGTGTTAATAGTTTACTGTATTATTAGCAGTGTTGGGACTAACGCGTTACAAAGTAACGCGTTACTTTAACGCCATTATTTTTGCCAGTAACTAGTACTCTAACGCATTACTTTTTAAATTCAGTAACTCAGTTACCGTTACTACATGGTGCGTTACTCCGTTACTGCGTTAGTTTTTTTTATATAGTCAACAGCCAGGCGAACAGAGATGAGAACTGTACTTAAGTACAGTACTTGAGTAAATGTACTTAGATACTTCCTGTGTCACATGCGGAGACGGGCTGTGGGCGTGTTTGTGTTGTTTACTAACAAGACTATCATGGCGGTGGCGGAGCTCAAGTCTAGTTTCTCCACCTGGAGATATTCTCACTATTTCACTGTTGTCGAGCACAAAGAAAAGAACGTTTTAGTTAAATGTAAGTTGTGTCCTGGTGGGTCAAAGAGTCTATCTACTGCCCAAAACAGTAATTCAAATCTCTTAAAACATCTGCAAAAACAACATGCTGGGACGAAGCTAGTAGCTAAGACCACAGAGACTCAGCCAACGCCACTCCACCTCCACCTAAGCAACAGCGGCTGGATTTTAACCAAGGGACTGCTATCCAGGGAAAAGTCGATAAAGCCATTGCACGGTATGTTGTAGAACACATGCAGGCTATTGCTACAGTGGAGTCACCCGCTTTCAGGGAGCTAGTTAGCATGATATCATGTCCGGGCGGCACACAGCATATGGGACGGAAAACTGTTTCCAACTACCTGGAGAAATAATATACAAAAATGGAAAGCCAGCTAATACCGATGCAATCCAGATTGCATATAATGCATGTCAAGTTGATCAACAGATTGTATTATTCTCCAATGCAATAACAAACTGAAATGAAGGCTATAAGGGCATTAATGGGAGCCCTTTTTTTAAGTAACTAAAACGTTACTTTTCACAGTAACGCATTACTTTTTGGTGTAAGTAATCAGTAAAGTAACTGAGTTACTTTTGAAATGAAGTAACTAGTAATGATAACTAGTTACTGGTTTTCAGTAACTAGCACAACACTGATTATTAGTGTCTAATATTACTGGGGATTTCGGAGTGGTACTGGATTTTGATTTATTGTATCGGCTACATATCGCAATATATTCCCGAAGTTTGAAATGCAAAAATGTCCCACATTAGAGCAATTCACCCTACATTTAATCATTCAAACAAAATCATATTTAGTTTCTTTTTAACTAAATAAATGTGGTTTAATCCACATACTTTACTGTGTTAATTGTTTACTGTAGTATTGTGCACATTACTTTTCGCTGCTTGTTGCACCTGGTTAGAAGCTAAACTGCATTTCGTTGTCTCAGTACCTGCAATATGTGCAATAACAATAAAGTTGAATCTAATCTTGAGCAGGAACAAATGTATTTAGGCTACTTAGTACATATCTGACATTAACTATTAAACACATTTGTGCATTCTTTAAACCGAGTCAAGCCGACTCCGGAGGTGGCGGCACATTAAAGTGTGCACCTGATTGTTTAACTTGAAGGTGCCTGATGACATTTAATCATTCAAACAAAACAGTAGGCCTACTGTATAGCCCAACCATTTACACCTTCCTTTTTTCCCGTCCAAAGTTTGAATTGGATGAAGGTAATGGTTATCGATGGTGCTTTTATAGCCTATTGTATAATAACTGTGTGATTTATATTGCTTTTCAAATGCATATGGCCACCCATTTACACTGCTCTTCCTGTCAAGAATATGAATAGAACTTAGTTAGATCACTTTACATTTCTGCAAATTAATTTTTAATCACACGTCTCCCCACATCTCCCCGTCCCGAAAATAATAAATAAAATAAAAAGAGGAAACAATTTTCAAGTTCAGTTTTCACCGTTTTATTTAAAATAACTGCCATAACAGACACCATACTGTAGGCCAGGGATCACCAACTACATTTGTCCAAGGGCCAAAATGTATCCAATAGACACTATCGCGGGCCAGCGGGGGCGTGTACAGGTACTGCATAAAGCTTAGCAGACTCTTCACGCTAACGAAGGATCACTTCTAGGCAGGGCTGGGAGGGTTACTTTGTAAATGTAATCAGTTACTGATTACTGAATACATGCTCTGAAAGTAATCAGAATACAGTTACAGTTACGTGTTCAGGTTACTTTTACAATACTTTTGGAATACTCTCTTTTTCCATAACAGATGGGTATGTTTTGGTAAACAGGAGACACTTGTTTTATTGTTTTAATGGCTTATCAAGAACTCAAACACAACATCTTGGTGTCATTCTGGACAGCTCCCTCTCATCTGCACCCAACATAAAAAACCCGGACTGCATTCTCCTACTGTAAACCTTTCCTTAGAATATGTTGTGAATTGTAAGGTGTCCTTGGGTGCTTTGAAAGGTGCCCCTAAATAGAATGAATTATGATTATTATTATCTGAAATGATGTAATAACTTTTAAAACTGTTTCCAGTCACTTGCCCCATGCATTCAGCAGCAGCAGGCCATTCACTTTGCTTTGATCCCGTTATAAATGTCATCATTTCGACAATAAAGAAATGCTACATCAACGTTATCTTGCACATTTTATCTAACCATCTGCGTTTCTAACTTTCAATATATTTTAAAAGAGATCTCTCTCTCTGCGTGCGGGGGCGGGGCCTCACAGACAGCTGCATCTCTCTCTCGCTCACAGACACGCTGCAGCGCCGTGCAGTGTGCACACAGTTCTGCCGGTAATGAATATTACATTTTGTGAGGAAACTTTTCCACCAATAATTCCAATAAGTATTCCAAAATGTATTCACTTCAGGTTTACGAAAGTAACTGTAATCAGATTACTCGTTTTTCAAATGTAATACAGTTAGCCTACTTGATTTTTGTATTCTGATTACGTAACGCCGTTACATATATTCCGTTACAGCCCAACCCTGCTTCTAGGCTACTGTCCCGCAGCTGCTGCCTCTCTGTTGGACTCTGTTGCAGCGGGGCTGCTGCTGTGGTGCGGAGCGCACGAAGCAGACTCTTCACAACGAAGGATCACTTCTTCTTTTTCAAGGAAGGGAAGGTTTCGCAGTACGCAGTCTACTGTCTCGCAGCTGCTGCCTCTCTGTTGGACTCCGGTACTGCACCTTACTCACGAGACGTAAAAAAAAAAAATGGGTCGGGGGCGAACGCAGTAACCACTCCGCCAACGCCACAGTCACCCCCGTAGAGCGGGCTGGATGAGAATGTCTGGCGGGCCGGATGTGGCCCGCGGGCCGCTAGTTGGTGGTCACTGCTGTAAGCCTATCTGCTGCGGAAACCAGGACGAGCTATTTCGGGATCTGTTTTTCGGGGGCTCCTCAGTCTCTCATTTACCCGGCTCCTGATCTTATGCCACTGGTCAATGTTCAGATTTGGGAACCAATTAGAAACATAGGACTCAATCTTTTTCAACCTCTTGACTGGAAAAAAGGAAGGTGTAAATTGTTGAATGATGAATAAACAGTGAGGAGGGGAACAGTATGAATACACTAGATATACACAGCAGCCCAGCCTGGGAGCAGTATGAACACCAATGAGCGCTCAGCTTAAGATACCTGCGAGTCGAGAGAGAGAATGATATCTGCATTTTCTCTTTTGGTTTGATTAGGACACATCCTGGGGATTGTGTTTACAAACATTGACCAGACAGTTCACCAGCCCCCACCCCCCATGTTGCCTATGCTGTCCTGTGTTGCGAAGTCTTTGTTTAAAACGAATTGGCCATCGGAATGTGTGGAGGAATTCTCCCAAGGGTCACATTCCACAGCTCTCCCCCCACCACTCCTGTGATCTCCCAACCCCCAGTCTGTTTGTGTTCGCATATTTCTATGACGTAATTCATACTGGTCCTCTCACACACATACATTCTCCTTACAGTATACATACATAGGCTATATGAGTCCGTGTATCTACGGACCATTTGTTTAAAAGTAAACGGAAGAGCGTCTGAGAGGCGTTTTTGCCCTTTTGCTTTTTACCTTACTAGATGGTCTAATGGTCAGTGGAGCGAGGGGGGAGGCCCGCGAAACTCGCGGAAGTGATTTCAAAACAAAAAGCATTCGTTTGCTTGGAACAAAGAAAACGGCCAAGAAACACATTGAGTCCAGAAAATGAATGTTATTAAGGGCTGTAAATATAATAAGCCTGTGTCTAAAATTGCCAACAGGCTTATTATATTTACATTTCGTAAAATGATCAAATACGGCGAAGATATTAAAATATGTGCTTCCATTATTCATACTTCTGAAATATATCTGTATTAACTTTATATTATCGTATGCCCGTGTTTATTGGGTCTTTTTGCATGAAACAAAGACTGGCATATAGTTTCAAGCGAGTACTTTCGACAGAAATACACATATACATCCTGTTGAGCAGGATCTACAGTTTCCAGTATTTTCCGTTTCGTAAAATGATCAAATACGGCGAAGATATTCAAATATGTGCTTCCATTTTTCATACTTTTGAAATGTATTAACTTTATATCATCCTATCTCCGTGTTTACTGGGTCTTTTTGCATGAAACAAAGACTGGGATATAGTTTCAAGCCAGTACTTTCGACAGAAACACACGGCAATGTTGTCCGGACTGTTGTTTTTATGCGGCACCGGCTTGAACAGGTCATGTGATCTGATCACGCCGGCGTGACGGTCGACTCCAAAGGGTTAATATTAAATACATATTAAGTATTTTTACAAATTGTATTTAGAAATACTCTGTTGTAATTATTGATGCATAAATGTGTTCATCCATTCAATGTGGCATCTGCTATAATGGGGTTAATGTATGATATTACTTAATAATACAATACATTATAATATATGATAATTACATTTTAGTTTTATTCATTTCTTATTTCATAGTTTCTCATTATTATTATTTTTATCGCTCATCTTATTAATCTGTGTGAATCTGTGCTGTCCTGTTTTTCACTCTCACCCTGTTACTGTTTGAACTACTGAATTTCCCCACGGGATTAATAAAGGTCCATCTTATCTTATCTTAATGTATAAATTGATTTACTTCAATCTACTGTACTGTGTAAAAACACCCCAACAATATTACAAGAAATATACTGCATAAAGCAAACTATATACTTTATTTGATCTAAAATATTGATGTTTTTTCATTATAGTAGCTTGTGAAAACCATACAGTAACAAATAAGTGATTAAATGCTACAGTATTCAGCAAACACAACTGCAGAGCTGCAAACATTGCAAACAGACTAAGTTCTACAACACCCAGTTGTCTTTGTGTATTTTGTGAATGAAGCGCCATCTCATGGTTAAATCCTGTAATTGAACAAATGGGGAAATTGGGCAACGCCCTCTAGCAATTTGGCAACACCCCCAGCCACTGGGATCCACTGGGCTTTTGACTGCTTGGTTAATGCGCTGCGACATTTCCTCATTTGAAGAGGGACGAGACACATCATCAGGGGTCCGCATTGTCCCGGTTATGCAGACCCGGCCCCGTTTCCCTGGTTAGCTGTGCTGCAAGGGCAATCTCGAACCAGATGGCCAGGCTGTCCACACCCCCAGCAGATCCTCTGGCGAGGTCTCAGAGACTGCTCCTCTCTCAGTGTGGCACGCACAAGCTGTGTACATTTTTTCACCCAGGCCGGCTCTGCTGTATTCAGCTCAATACCACATGTGGCACTCACCTTCGGTGTGTGGTGTTAGAAATTAAAATCAATGTTTAATAGCATAATGTAGCTTAAACATACCTTCAGTTTAAATGCAATTTTATTCTGGAAATCCTTCATGACGACATCCGGGACTACCGTCCATTAGTATCATTAAAGTGGCTATTGACGCCATTAACATGTATTACATATAAAGTTATGAAAGAGATAAGGAGGAGAAAAGGCATGTGGAAGTAAGCAATGAATGTAAAATGTCGAAATCCTCCGTTTAACGCGATATCGGACACAGGAGAACGAGGGGGAAGTCCCCTACGTCACTACAGCTCACAGAGAGGCGGAGCGAAGAGCCAGCAAGCGGGAAAGACGAAGGCTTGTGGTCTCTCTTCTGCATGGCCGGCACCTGGAGGAGGAAGCTGCAGCCTTTCGCTCCTGACTGAACAATATCCTGTTTGTAACAGGATTAATTAATTTTTTATTAATTAAAGTACCAATTTTGAACCTTCTCAGAGACTCCATTTTGTCTCCTTTTAAGCTTCTCTCCTGGACGTGAGAAAAACGATCACGGTTTACAATCTGGTGACCCGCTGACGTGATCTTCGTTGAACCGGGAGAGACTACAACCAGCTGTTTTCCGGAGATGCGGCATCCGTTCAGACACACAACGAGCTCGTATCAACTCGGTAAGGAGAAACCTGTTATATCGAATTCTTCAATAGTTTATGCAGGACAGTTAGGTCTGTGTGTCTGACGGCGCCAGCAGATCCTGAAAATAGCTGTGCATTTAAAACAACCACATTTATAACAATAAGAATTATATACGTTGGGGCGTTGCTTTGTCACAAGCAGGGTAAGTTCAAATGTCTTCTTTTTCTTACATTTAACCCTGCATGCTATTCATTTGTGTGTGTGTGGTCATTGTACTTCGGGTAGGTGTCTTGTTGGGTTTTCATGTAGGTGTCTCTTGTTACGTTAGTAGTTAGTTAGCCTATAACGTAAGGATATATAAGTCCATTTAACGATTTTTGTTAAGCACCAAGTAATTGAAAACCAACAAGGCATAGCGAATCAACTTAGGGTTGAGTAACTGAAGACAGTGTTAGTCGAAAACAGTTGAGAACTGTTTTAAAAAAGTCCTTTTCGAGGCTTGATTAAGGTGTAAGCCTTTATCAGTGGTCATAACTGTTCTATTTTCAACCAAGATATTGCGGGTGGAATACGGTATTTGGAGTTACAGCAGCAGTACGTTAAATTGACGACGACCATTTAATAGTCGCTGATAGGTTTCCATATTACTCCCACCTAACGTGTCTAAATGGCATCAGTTGACTATAAAGTCAAATAATACGTAGATAGGTTTATAGCTTATGCGTAAGGGTTCCTAACTTTAAGTGATGATATCAATAAGATAAAGCCCATTTTCCATAGTAAAATAGATAGAAATGTTATTTTAAACTACAGTGTTGTTTTGTATTGAATTTTCTAGACTAAAGATCACCCCGCCATTATTTCAACTCCGCTGTGAGAGCCACGAGGAGTTTTCAAAGCCCTTTGTTCTACAGGTTAAAGGTTGGAAAACCAGTTGCCATCTTGTCTTGCCCTCATGTTCAAAATAAGCCACACGGCAGTCGCCATTTCGTGAAATGCTAATTGAAAGTACTCTGTTTGTTTTTACACACTCAGTCCCAGTCACATGAAGCTAGGCACTCCATATTGAGAAGGACAAATCATATTTCTTGGCAGAGTTGGAACTATAAAATAGACAGGTTATCTTACCGTGGGAAGTTTGGTATTTGTAGGAATCTGGTTTTGGAAGTATTTCTGCTTGCAAGTGTGTATTGTTTTTTTTTTAATATTCTTGTTTGCAAATGTGTATTGGCGGTTTTTTGAATATTCTTGTTTGCAAATGTGTTTTGGCGGTTATGTGCTGTGTTGTTTAACCATATTCTCCCATTTTTAAGGAAAATAAGCTTCTTCTTGTTAAAAAGAGGTCAGTTTTGCAACAGCTATCCCTAGTGGATTGAGCTGGAAATTACAACGGCGCACTCTCCTGGTAATACAGAATTATTACAAAGATACTATAACATTTTGAAGCTTGATTTTAAGTGTTATAATGAACACATGAGCCAATCGCCAAGATAGAATTGCAAAGTGGTTTCTAATTAAAAGATGAGAAACTTTACACAATAGACTTTCAAACTAGACTGTAGAATATTCAAACACCAATTTATTGAAGCTAACACAAGTTATGGCATTTGCATAATTCCATACACGTCGGTATGCACTGTACACACTGGATTTAGATTTTCACCAGATTTCTATTTTCATATTTCAAAAGTCAAAACCATACACTGTACAATTTTTAGTTTAACATTTCAGATTTTAAAATTTGCATAATTTTTATCTTTTAATTTACTTTATTAATATTTTACAAAAAACATTCTCATAAAAAAAAATCTATAACTTTAAAAAAAATAATACCTTTTTTTTTAACAACTAAAAAAAACCCCCCAGATTTAAAGTTAAGTTCGGATGACATAGGATATTATTTATCAGGAACGAAGGTGCTAGTCGGAGGATTAGTGTTTCAATCTTTGATAACTTAATAATATTCATTCGAATAGGAAGAGAGCATGGCACCGAAATAAACTAAGTTGAGACCAGACGCAGAGCCAGGCTCAACTGCAGATATCAAGGAAAGGGTAAAAATCAGATCAGATGCTTTAACCTTTCCAATTAAAAGACAGAAGACATGGAACCAAATAGAGAAACTGTTGGAACAATGGCAAACAAGAGGACTGATTCCAGCAGATGATCAACCTGGACCAACAAAAGCCCATAGAAGAGCAGTACTCGACTATGAGCACGAACAATGCCTACAACAGCTAACTATATCTGGAATATGCCAGCCTATTGGCACACAGCATAAATGTGGTCCGAGTAGCAGACCTGCCAGTGAGGGAAGCCATAGCAGAAAAAACAAAAGACACCGTAGCTTGTAGGAACAAGACAAGGAGAAGGGAGGGGAAACTTCCAGAGAAGGCAGGGCAGACACCTCCAACAATTCAAGCTCAGGAAGAACCAGAGAATGCAGGGCAGACACCTCAAACAGTAAAATCTCAGATAGTGCCAGAAAATCAGAAGCAGAACCAACAACCAGGAGGTTTCCAAGGAGGCACAGGCAGAAGACGTTTACGGTTTGAGGGATGTTACGATTGCAGCCAAATGGGCCATTGGGCTAGAGATTGTCCACAACAACAAATGAAACACCCACCACATGCACCAAACAACGGCCCTCCATGCAGATACCCCGGGGGAGGTTTCCATGATGACAACGGAGGCAGGGGGTCCCAGAGATGTCAAAGACGATGAGGGGTGCCAAACATGACCCAAATGCCACTGACAGCCAGGTATCAACCACAACAATGAGGAAGCTCAGAGGGCCAGACCACCAGGTGATGCATCTTCAGCACAAGGGTATTTTGAAATCCAGCTACATTGAGCCATATCTGTCACCACAGGAAGGAGAGGTTTAATGTAAAACAAAATCGAGAGTAGCATTTGCATTTACACGTAAAGCATCCACAGAATAGAACATTTAGCAGACTATTTTTGTAATTATGAGAAGGAAAGAGATTACGGGTGATGTTGTTCCCCTACACAGAAAACTATTGTGTCCACCCAGCTAGTGAGGTCAAGACGACGGGTTTCCACCCAAAAATATGAAGACGGAAACCTGGTACTCGCCCAAGACAGAGGATCCTTACCAAGTCCTCCTGTTTACACCGACTGCAGTTCAAGGGGCGGCGATACACCTGACGTGGAGCTGTTGAGACCTGAAAACAGAAACTCGATTCTGCTGTGGTGAAGTCTGGCTACAAAGGGAGGTGTCCGATAGGGTCGCTTGTCTCAAACCAGTGAAGAAGTCAACAAGAACCCAGCAGAACTAGAGAGTGACTGTTAGCGGGAGAACAGAGACGGAGCGACAGAGACTGGCACAACATTTTCCAGCCAGTACATAGATAGACCCCGTCAGAAGACCGGGGCTGTGTTTAAAGGGGAACTTCATTTATTGTTAGTGGGAGTGTAGTTTTTTAGTCAAAAAATTATGTGATTTATGGAGTCAGATTACATTTTTTTCTCATAAACAACATTTTATAATCGGTCTGAAGTATCTGTTTTAAGGCATGAGCTGCAGATTAAATAACATAACACTGATTGAAAACTTGGATGAAGAAGTTGTAGGGTATTTATTCTTGAGTGACTTTACTGATTTATAGTGTAGTGCGTAAGGCAATATCTTATTTTGAGTGAGGGGCACCAGTCCTTCATGCATGTCACCCTCTGTGAGAATAGTTCGTATTTTCCCTCTAGTTTAGAGAAATATTATTTTATTATATCTTTGTTCAGCAGTATCAAACAATCCTCTAATCCTAGAATTATTGAGATGCATTAGCGACACCAGGGGTATTGTTTTTCGCAGCAACAATGATGCATAATACCATGACAAAAGCCATTATTGAAACAAGTAAACAATTTGTTGTGCTAATGGCAGATTTTAGGGAATATGTTTTTATACCAGCAGAAAACCATACACGGAGAAGTTATGTTTATTTAATGCAACGTTAATTAAAGTACCAATTTTGAACCTTCTCAGAGACTCCATTTAGTCTCCTTTTAAGCTTCTCTCCTGTTTACAGTGGTCATCCACACTCCATGGAGCAGTACATAGCATCTCTCTCTCTCTGTGGCTAGCTCCAAAGCCTCCTGTAGAGACTTGGGGTGGGCGAGCAAAGTCTGTGTACGCAGGTCGGCTGGTAGTAGGCCCTGGAGGAAGTAGTCCCGGGCTAACTCACTCTGGATAACAGGAGGCATGTGAGCATAGTGCCGTGTGCGTATGTGAGCATAGTGCGGTGAACCAGCTCTCAATGTCGTTGGCGAGCTCCCTCAGCGGCTCCCCAGGCCGACGCTTGCGGCTACACAGCTCAGAGCAACACACTCTCACTCCATAATCGTCCAGGAGCACGTTTGGTCAGGGTCCCGTGGCGTGCAGTTGTGACGCTCCGAGGCTCCTTCAGCTTCATAAAGGGACGCAAATAGCTTTCAACTGATTGCAATGTATTCCCATCTGCGGCGGGATTTGACGCTCATGGAAGCACGGCATTCGTTTGTGTCGGCTGCCCTTAAAGGCAATGTGAGCGTCCATTCCCATTGGATAACGGAGAATTGTACACCCGGAAGTAAGTATTCCCCTTACTGTCGATTGATTTTACAGTGATATCTGCACTACTCATCGACTAAAAAACACCAGATTATCCTAGTTAATTACACAACATTGATTGGTTTAAATTGTGTGCAATGCTTTTGCATTTTTCCCCTTCGATTCGGAGAAACAAATATTTTTTCGGAGTAAAGGATGGCAGAAGACACTACACTACCCAGAATCCCCAGCTATCGTTTAGGACTACACCATGTGCTCTGTTTGACAAACCCCGTTTTATTCTCGGTGGAAAATGCCTATTTTAAAGTTAGTTTTGCCATTAAAATGCGTTTTGATGTAATTTGATGCGAGAAATATGAGTTGTTATTTCAGATTATGTGTGCAGTGGATGTACATGATCTTTAGTTTGCTAGTTATTACGAAGATTACTTCAGGAAATTGCGTCCATAGAACGTCTACCGGCTCCCACTGCTCTGCTGTCTGTTAACGTTGTTAAGAGTGGTGGGGGCGGGGAGGGAGCGCAGACTGGACGGCTGGTGAACAGCTGGTGAACAGCTGTTAGAACAGTTCAGGTGTTCAGAGCAGAGCTCCCTGTCGGAGCGGCAGAGCGTGATGTGAACTGAAAAATGTTTCTGTGCAATATTATTTAAATAATTGTTGAGCTAGCTAACTAACATTGTCACTATCTGCTAACGTTAGTACTCAGATCATGTGCTTGAGTAAAAGTAGAAGTACTCAGATATTGTACTTGAGTAAGTACCAGAGTGTCAGAATACTCTGTTACAGTAAAAGTCCTGCATTCAAAATGTTACTCAAGTAAAAGTAGAAAAGTATTATCATCAAAATATAGTTAAAGTAGCGACAGTAAAAGTAGTCGTTGTGCAGATTGGTCCATTTCAGAATAATATGATATGTTTAATAATGATTGATCATTAAAGTGTTCTCAAAGCTGGTAAAGGTGCAGCTAGTTTGAATGACTTTGTATACTGCAGGGTAGCTTGTGGATTTACTCCAGGTGCAACTAAAGTCTGATTTAACACTTGGATATATTTCATCATTAATCCACATCTGTACATTACATTACATTACATTGCATTTAGCTGACGCTTTTGTCCAAAGCGACTTACAATAAGTACATACGACCAGGAAGACACAGCCCAGAAGAAAAACAGAGTCATATAAGTACAGCAGGTATCATAGAGCCACACATTTCAAGTGCTACTCAGCTGGCTATAGATAGGCCAGTCCTATGTTAGTATATAAGTGCTTTGTCAGCTGGCTATAGATAAGCCAGTCCTATGTTAGTATATAAGTGCTTTGTTAGTAATTCTATCGCTCGAAGTGGAGTCGAAAGAGATGAGTTTTCAGTCTGCGCCGGAAGATGTGCAGGCTTTCTGCCGTCCTGATGTCAATGGGGAGCTCATTCCACCATCTTGGAGCCAGGATAGCAAACCCACGTGTTTTTGCTGATGGGAACTTCGGTCCACCTCGCAGCGAGGGTGCAGCGAGTCGTTTGGCTGATGCCGAGCGGAGTGCACGCGCTGGGGTGTACAGTTTAACCATGTCCTGGATGTAGGAAGGGCCAGATCCATTCGCAGCATGGTATGCAAGTACTAGTGTCTTGAAGTGGATTCTAGCAGTTACCGGGAGCCAGTGGAGGGAGCGAAGGAGCGGAGTGGTGTGGGAAAATTTTGGAAGGTTGAAGACCAGACGAGCCGCTGCATTCTGGATGAGCTGCAGAGGTCGGATGGCACATGCAGGTAGACCAGCCAGGAGGGAGTTGCAATAGTCTAGGCGTGAGGTGACGAGAGCCTGGACCAGAACCTGGGTGGCTTTCTGGGTCAGCTGGGGACGAATCTTCCTGATGTTGTACAGCGTATATCTGCAGCAACGAGTTGTAGCAGCGATGTTTGCAGTGAAGGACAGGTTGTTATCTAGGGTCACACCCAGATTCCTTGCAGTCTGAGTCGGGGAAACAACAGAGGTGCCGATGTTGATCGTCAGGTCAAGAGTGGGACAATCTTTTCCCGGAAGGAAAAGCAGTTCAGTCTTGTCAAGGTTGAGCTTGAGGTGATGAGCAGACATCCACTGAGAGATGTCAGCTAGACAAGCAGAGATGCGTGCGACGACCTGGGTCTCTGAGCGGGGAAAGGACAGAATTAATTGGGTGTCGTCAGCATAGCAGTGGTAAGAAAAACCATGCGGGCTAATGACCGATCCGAGCGAGTTTGTGTACAGAGAGAAAAGGAGGGGACCAAGAACAGAGCCCTGAGGGACCCCTGTAGTTAATTGACAAGGGTCAGACTCAGACCCTCTCCAAGTTACCCTGTAGGTACGGTCTTTGAGGTATGAGGCGAGGAGGGAGAGTGCAGAGCCTGAAACTCCAAGTTCTTGGAGAGTGCGAAGGAGGATCTGATGGTTCACTGTGTCGAATGCAGCTGACAGGTCCAACATGATGATGACAGAGGAGAGGGATGCAGCTTTAGCAGTGTGCAGTTCCTCAGTGACAGCAAGGAGGGCCGTTTCTGTGGAGTGACCTGCCTTGAAACCAGACTGGTGCGGATCCAGAAGGTTGTTCTGGTGGAGATAACAGGAGAGTTGTTTAAAGACAGCGCGTTCAAGTGTTTTAGACAGGAACGGGAGGAGAGACACAGGCCTGTAGTTTATAACATCGGACGGGTTGAGAATGGGTTCTTTTAGGAGAGGGTTTACTCTTGCCTCCTTGAGACTGATTGGAAAGTGACCAGAAGTTAGAGAGGTGTTGATGAAATGGGTGAGAAACGGTAGAATATCCGGAGCGATAGTCTGAAGGAGGTTTGAAGGGATGGGGTCCAGAGGACAGGTGGTAGGGCGGGCAGAGGTAATGAGGGTAAGAACCTCACTTGGAGAGAGAGGGGAAAAGGAGGTTAGTGAGTGGTTGAAAGGAGGGTCTGGTGACCCAGCGGTCAGTAAAGGTGAGTCAGAAAAAGAAGAGCGAATATCATCAACCTTTTTTTCAAAGTGGTTAACAAAGTCGCTTGACAGAAGTGAGGAGGGGGGAGGGGCTTTGGGAGGGTCCAAGAGGGTGGAGAAGATGGAAAATAGTTTTTTGGGATTGGAATAGGAAGATTGGATCTGTAAAGTAACTAAATGGATTAAATACATGTAGTGGAGTAAAAGTACACCATTTACCTCTGAACTGTAGTGGAGTACAAGTACAATGTAGCAAAACATTGAAATACTTAAGTAAAGTACAAGTATCTCAAAATGGTACCCAAGTATAGTACTTGAGTTTATGAACTTAGTTACTTCACACCAGTGGCTATACAGATAGAAAGACTAAGCCTTGCACAGAGGCATGAAAATACATTTTCAAAATGCTCAACAGTGCTGCCAAAATTATAAAATGACTGCTGCAATTAAAATAAATGCTTTTATATATTTCTATTAGATGTGACTCTTTGGCGTTTCTGTTATTATTACCTGCTGCTTTAGTTGTTCTGACTGCTAAAATCATCCGTTATTCCTAAATTTAAAGCCGATTTTCCGTGGGGTGGGGTGGTCGGGGGGCTCGGATCCTTGTCACCTTTTTCATACCTGATGAGTTTACATCCCTGCTGTCTACCTGACAGTCTGTCTGTTTTTGTAATTTGTCTCTTCATCTGTTAATTCCCCTTTTCTTTATTTCTTTCTCTCTTTAGGTGAAGTTAAATCTGTCTTCAAAGAGAAGACAGAGGCAGAGATCAAGGGCTACATACGCCAGAAACTCTCCAATTCGGCAAAGATCCTCAAAAGGAAAACATTTTTAATATTTGTTCGGCCATGTTAGGCCATTATTGCGGCTTTCACACCAGCGCTTTTCCCTTTCTAGCTCCGAGCTAGAGCTTTTCTGTTTCAGCTCCGGTTTCCCTTTTCTGCTCCCGCTCTGTTCACACCGCCCAGAGCCCGACTGGTGCTGCCGCTGCTGCGTCATGACGTCACCGTTTACATCGCTGATTTGCTCCCCAACGGCGTTACGGCGCTCACAACAACAACAACTGCGTCGGGTCGATGATCGTGTTGCTTTTAATCGCACGAAGCCAGATTAAATTAAATAACGACTTCTCCAACCTTATGCTTTTCTCCAGAGTGCCATGGTTCATTGTTTATTAATGTGTTTCTGCGGCATTTACCGACCGCTGCAGTGTTGGCTGCTCTTCCACGGGAGTTTATTCTCCCGTGGTTAGCTCACACTGCAGCGGCCGCTCTAAAGCAGCGCCATATGCTCTAAACAAGTATTCACTGTCCAACTCACACAAGCAGCTGATACATATCCCCAGTTCCCCTTAAATCAGTGCTTCTCAAAGTGTGGTCTGTGGACCACTGGTGGTCCGTCAGTGCCCCCTAGTGGTCCGTGAGTATATTGGTAAAATTTAACATTTGAAATAAATAAATAAATGTAAGTTTTCCGCATTCTCGCGGGAATATCTCCGGAATGGAGCGATCTTAAGTTTCACTTTCGATTGCACGATATAGCCCAGATAAACACCTTCATCACACATGTGGCCACTTGTTTGTATTTTCAGGCGATTTATAAAAAACAATGTGTTTTGGGATATTTGTGGAGTTAGGTGGTCCGCGAGTGTTTTTTTATTAGTTAAGTGGTCCTTGGTATTAAAAGGTTTGAGAAACACTGTCGTAAGTGAATGTGTGTCAGTCTGAATTGACGCTGTTTGGCATCAAAACGCTGTTATGAACGTTTTTCTGGTATAAAATGGGTGATGTTAGCATAGCAACCGAAGCTAAACTGACTACTTGCTATTGCTATCCTATTGTGGCATAAGCCGTTTTCTACAGGCACATTTTACCGGCGTATTTTTATTATGATTCTACTTGTGATAGTCGGACACGACAACCTGTGCAGCCCATGTATTGATTCCATCCGATAGCTGCTATAATACAAAACAAAACGTCTGCCTCTTTCCACAATGATCAATAACAGTGAACGGATGGTCAAAGTAAGGTGCAAATAAACAGAATCACACGTAGCCTGGTTAGTGTTGCCTGACTTTATAAAGTGTGTTTATAAGCACTACTGCTTGTAGGCAGGCGTGACAGTCGACCCATGTTCAGGGGAGGTGGGTTTAGTTTCCTGAGAGACGTAAGCAACGCCACCTCTTAGCTCCGAAGCTCTTGCCTCTAGACCGACAATTTTTTGGAGCTGGAAGTGAACCGGATTCCGGAGCTAAAATGCGGCGCCGCTGCGGTGTGAACAGGAAAAACCGGCACTTTTCAGGCTCCAGCTCCGAGCCGGAGCTGAAAACGCATTGGTGTGAAAGGGGCATATGCTTGTTTGCATTCAATATTGTATGTTCTGTAGTTTAAATTAAAAATGTTAATACATGTTAATACATGTTGAGTCCATGTATTATTTGTATTTGCCTCAGTCCATTATTTTTATTTGATATAGCCTACCATTGTACATTCTACAGTATCTACAGTTTGGTACAGGTGTGACACAAATACAAGAACATATGTATTTACCATGGTAATTGTTATGGTGCCAGGGGTAGTGGGATATCAAGCCCTCCAACAGCTATATGAAATGTTACCACAGTACTCGTACCATAGTACCATGGTATATTTACCACGGTACATGTACCACAGTATTTTTTGACAGATAGTACCATGATATATTTTATAGTACCATGGTATTTGTTCCATAGCACATATAGTAATGTACCATGGTACATACCATGGTTTGTACCATGGTACAATATGTAAAAAATACCATGGTACATGTACCATGGTAAATATACCATGGTACTATGGTACAAGTACTATGGTAACATTTCTTATGGGCTGACCCAGAAAGCGACGCAGGATCTGGCCCAGGCTCTCGTCATCTCACGCCTAGACTACTGCAACTCCCTCCTGGCTGGTCTACCTGCATGTGCCATCCGACCTCTGCAGCTCATCCAGAATGCGGCTCGTCTCGTCTGGTCTTCAACCTTCCACAATTTTTCCACACCACGCCGCTCCTCCGCTCCCTTCACTGGCTTCTAGTAACTGCTAGAATCCACTTCAAGACAATGGTACTTGCGTACCATGCTGCGAATGGATCTGGCCCTTCCTACATCCAGGACATGGTTAAACCATACACGCAGCACGTGCACTCCGCTCTGCATCGGTCAAACGGTTCGCTGCAACAGCACTGCGAGGGGGACCCAAGTTCACATCAGCAAACACACGTCGGTTTGCTATCCTGGCTCTAAAATGGTAGAATGAGCTCCACATTGAAATCAGGACAGCAGATAGCTTGCACTTCTTCCGGCGCAAACTGAAAACTCGTCTCTTTCGACTCCACTTCGAGCGATAGAATAGCTAACAAAGAATTGCTAACAAAGCACTTATATTACAGGGCTGCCAACTCTCACGCATCTGGCGTGTGACGCACGCTTTCACTCTCAATCTCACGCTGCCCAAACTATTCTCACGCCAAAAACAAGATGAACCGGCGATCGTTTTTGGTTGGTTATTTACAATGCTGAGTTGACAGCTGCTCAAGATGTCGATCCGCTCCCTCCCCGCCCCCACCACTCTTAACAACGTTAACAGACAGCAGAGCAGTCCGAGCCTGTTGGTCAATCCCCGACCCGTATTGCGCATGCGCAGATCTGAGGTCCAGTAGAAATGATAAAAAGTAAAAGTCTGCTGCTTATTGTTCTACTAGGCCAAAATAGAGTATATGAGAGTGAGAGTATGTTAATTAATATGTTTGGCAGTTTGGAGTATGTCTGTAGATATGTGTGTGTGTGTGTGTTTCATGTATAGGCCTCTCACGATAATTAATTTTGTTGGATACATTTTCCCAGAAATTATTGCGATAAACGATAATATTGTCGGCACCGTTGGATGACCATTTTAGACCCCTGACATAATGATAATATATAATAATAATTCAAGTACATCCTTTCAAACTGCTAGACACATCCTCATGTAAATGGCAATTTATGGAGTTCATTTTTATTTATCGTACGATAAGTCAATTAATTGCTTATCGCGACAGGCACACAATAAAACAGTGGAAACAAACATGTGTTTGACTTTCATTAGTGAATGAAACTTTGTGTCCTTTATAGTCTGTGTCCAATATTGTGTATTTGTATATATTGTATATATATCCTATATATATGCTAAGGTCCCGCTGCTGACACGATAGCAGTCATTTAGTGAGCATATGTGTAATTAAACCTATGATATCAAAATCTCACTCCAGCCAGGTACCCAAAGTTGGCAACCCTGACTTATAAAGGACTGGCTTCTCTAAAGCCAGTTGAGTAGCACTTGAAATGTTTTAGCTCTATGAAACCTGATGTACTTATATGATTCTGTTTTCCTTAAGTTTGTATCTTGTTGGTCAAACGCACTTATTGTAAGTCGCTTTGGTTAAAAGCGTCAGTTAAATGCAATGTAATATAATGTAATGTATACTGCAGGGTAGCTTGTGAATTTACTCCAGGTGTAACTAAAGTCTTATTTAAGAGTTGATTATATTTCACATCATTAATCCAGATCTGTAAAGTAACTAAAGGTATTAAATACATGTAGTGGAGTAAAAGTACACCATTTACCTCTGAACTGTAGTAGAGTAGAAGTACAAAGTCAAGTAAAGTACAAATATTTCAAAATCGTACTTAAGTACAGTACTTGAATAAGTGTACTTATATCCCTTATACCCCTGCTTATACTCTTTTACACAATCCTCTCTTCGTGTTTCTGCTATTACATGTTTAAAGTGTTGTTTTATTTTTTATTTCATGACCAAAGGGGTTCTTCTTTTAACCTACAGGTGGTGCTGTTGTACTTTACTGTAATACACAGGTTGTCAGTTGCAATACACAACAATATGTATTATTAGTTTAGTGATATCGTTTTGCATTTATTTTTCTCTACTACTTTCCACTTCTGAATAGATGCACCTATCGCAAAGTAAAATGTTGTCTAATCAAAAATAATAATAATTTTACACATTTTCATTGAGAATATGTAGACCCCCACATCTTCCAGACTCACATCTTATTTAAACAGAATTGCATTTGTACCTCATCTCCCATTTAGTATGGGAGTCTGAGACGCCAAACCCTGCCACCACTGTACCCATTGACCTGCAGCATTACATAAGCAAGGACCTTCATCCTTATGGAAGAGTTCAGTTGCATTTTCAATGTGATGCAGCGGTCACACGTTTGCCTTTTTCTTGAAATACCTTTGCAAATTCAAGGACTATAATATTATAAGCACAAAAGCTACAGCATAGTTGTCAGCAATGAAAATCTTAAGTCCCAGTCTCCTCAAACAGTACAACATACAGTATGATAAAGATATACAAAGAAAACAAATACATAAAATAGTGCAAATGACATAATATTGCAAGTAAAATAAGATGAAACAGAATGTAAAATAAACACTGTACAATAGATAAACTTCCTGTATTTTGTATGATATATAAATATGTAGACTAGCCGATGTGTGCTATAAACATAAGCCAGTGAAGAGACAGAGTTTAGGAGCTCAACATATTCTATGTATTCATTCATCTTTTGTTACTTGTAAATTCTTATCCAGTTGTTCAAATGTGCACCATGAATTTGTTAATATCATCATATAATCTTATGGTATTTATTTAGAACTCTGTGGAAACATATTTGCTAAACCTGCAGCCATTTGTAGAATATTCATTACAATTATCATGGTGTTTCTCATACTCCTAAGATCTCAGCAGAGACAAAATATGGCTGGAACAGGGAGTTCCCTACTGTTGCCCTGGCAACAAGACCTCAGCCCATCCTGTTGAGATTGCTTGCTGAGCCAATCAGAAACAAGGCTTTGATAATTTATGGCATCCTGCAGGGATTGTCCACAGTATTGAGTGTGTAAGTCGCTTTGGATAAAAGCGTCTAACAAGTGACATGTAATCTAATGTGTATGTGTCTCTGCAGGTTTCTCTCTTTCTCTGTATGTATATTTTGCATTATTAAAAAAAAAAAGGTTTATCAAACATAAACCTTATGCTACAGGTTTAGGGTTTAGTGGGATGACAGCTCCGGCATTACTTTAATAATGTATTTAATCAACGGGGAAATACAGCACAGTGTGTAGGGGAGGTTTATTTTAGCACTTGCAGACAGACAGTAGCTCTTTCATCTCCTTCGATTTATCCCTGCGTGCACTTCCCTTTGGTTTTGGAAAGTGCCCGGGGATGTCCCATCATCATTAATAAATGTCCCTGCTGAAACAGTTTCAGCACAGAAAAAAAAGGAAAAAACAGCTGCTCGTGATTCCTGTGTCAGACACTGTCCTTGAAATACAATTTAATAGGTTAGCTTCAATATAGCAATATTTTCAACGTAGCATTTACATGCATGTTTATTCACTCAAGTATAGCCTAGGACTGCATGTTGGTTTTGGGAAGGGAGGCACTCTCATTTCCATAACTTGTATATGGTAATGTAACACTATATGGAAGGATCTAAAAGCTTTCCACTTACTGGTGTGCAGCCATCACCACTCTGTGGGGGTGTATAAGTCACCAGACATGTGGCTTTGTGATGCAACACTGTACAGGAAATGGATATTGGATTGAGTAGAAATGTCCTCTCATCCTGCTCTGCTTTTCTTAATTAGTCTGTCACTTTTGTCTCTAGGGAATCTGATCTAAAAGGGCCTTCAGTTTGCTCCATACTGGAGCAGCTAAAAGTGTTAAACATTGATGGATTATTTTTCTCAAGGCATGTTTCATGTTCTGCATATCTTATTATAAAGATCGGTTCATTTGATAGTTCACATTAATTTATTCACTCTCCTTTGCATTGTACATTGGCTGGGGGTAGCATGGTCTTAAGTTGAAGTTAGTGCTGATTATAGCCAGTTTACATGTTCTCCCATTGCAGGTGTTCTCCTGATATCTACATAAAAGGATATGCACATTAAGTATGTTGTAAGATTTGTACTCAAGTGTTTTCCACAGGTGCTGAGTTGTGGCTGCCCACTGTTCCTAAATTATGATAATTGCATCCTACCTTTTGTCTGCACCAAATTGTGTGGCAATCAATCAAATAGTTGTGAAGCTGTATCATTAAAAGCCAACAATGTTATTTTGCTGGTGTTGCTATACATTTTTTCAGTGGCTCACAAGAGTTTGTAGGATGCATCATTAAAGGACCATGAATGTCTGTGCAAAATGTTATCACAATCCATAGTTGAGTTATTTAAGTCCAACTTTATGTCAGAAAATGTAACGTGCCAAGCCAGGCAAATAGCTTTACTTACAGAGGAAAACAGTGTCAAAACACTCACAGCTCTTTCCTCTAAGTCTCGTAGGATAAATCCCTCTGAGGGAACATAAAAGCCAATCTATTCTGGCTCTCAAGGACGCTAAGACAGACGACTTCCTCCCTGGATGTTGCTTCTAGCCAATCACCTGTGTGCACACAACCCAGTCTCATGGCATTTCGTGTTCACCAACACGATTTTTAATCTATTGATTCGTGTTCACCAACACGATTTCCCCCTTTTTTTCGTGTTGCACAGCACGATTTTAAAAGCAATGTATTTCTACTGGTAATGTGTTTCTTTTTCTCCGGTCGGGTCGTGGAACACCGAAAGCTGTGGTTCATAAAAACATGTTCTTACTCAATATCAAGCCACAATTATTGTTTTTTTTTTAAATCGTATAATTTCGGACTTTTGTTGCCATCTGTGAGGAAAATAAATGGGGCTCAGAGCCTCAGAATACTGAAATCTGTATTTTTGAAATCTTTTTTTCCTTCTAATTTGTTATTCTTTTCAAAATAACACACTGTTATTTACTCACCAATAACACACAATTATCCTTGCTTTTATTTATTGGTTTAATTCCATAATCTCGAGTTGCGTTCCAATAGTCCATTTAGTTTAGGAACCTTCCTAACCAAGTGAAATGACCCGGAAGTACGTCAGTGGCAGCCATGTTAAGTGCCGTTCCAATTCTCCAAATGAAAGGAAATGAGGTTTCAAACTTCCTTTATAACCTCCTTTAGCTTAGGAACCACTGGACAATGCTGCCCCACAATGCATTGCAGCTGCAGCATTTGCCGTCACTCAACAGTCGGCCGTTCACGGAAACAACCGATTATGACCGAGAAATTATATCATGAAAGTTACGGTGTTTATTAAGCATTTTAAAACATATGTGGTAAGTTGCCAAAGTGCTTTGTTCTGAACGTTAATCAGTATTATAATCAAAAAGAGAAATATGAACGTTAGTTTTTACTGAAATGATCAAATAAAGTCAACATTTCACAGTCTTTACTGAGCTGTGTGGAGTTTCAACTTTTAAAAGATGTTTGAATGGTGATGTACACAGTGATAGATGTTAAGGACTAACGTTTATAATAAATACATTTGTATTGATTTTAAGATATTTTCATAGTTCATACAATCATACGTATTGGGATCATTTGTATTAATGTGGACCGGAGGGAGAGGGTGACGAGCAGAAGTTTCACTTTCCTTTTTTATTTCAATTCCAACTTTGGTCATGAAGAATATGTTTCTCTGTTGTCCCCGTTCATAAAGCAACAGCATCAGAGCACGGTGCAGAGTCTCTAGATGAGTCCGTCGTTCTTATTATACATCCATGTTGTAGTCCGCTGTATAGAAAACTGTAGTTTCCATAGTTTCCCCACAGCAGCAGACGCACATTCATGACGTCCGCTGGCGCATCATAAACACGTCGGATAGTGAAAGAAGTGCATTTGGATTCTCTAAAGTCCTTTTGAATTCTCCTATCCACTATCCCTTAACCCCATGACGTTTCACTCAGAGGTCAGGAATAGGAGATAGGGTTAGAATTTAGGAGCTGATTTTTGGATTATCGGAACGCAACCTCGGGCTTTTTTGGCGTCCGTCAGGAACTGAATTTCAAAATAAAATAACCGGAAACAGACATAGGCCTATAAGGGACATTTCGAGCATCATTGCGATTGTCAACATTTCTGAGTTTAGGATGGCCGAAGAAGACACTACACTACCCATAATCCCCAGCTATCGTTTAGGACTACAGTCCCCGTGATTAATCTTCAAACTTTGGGATTGGATGTTGGAGTGGCAGTGCGCCAAGGTTACGCTGAGCGTCAAACAGCTGTTTGAAATGGAACGAAACCACGCCAGACTATCCAAAACTGGAATCGAACGCCCCCCCCAGAACTACATGCTGGCTATTGTGTTTCGCAAAATGTTCTATGGGATGTCTCTACTGAACGTTTTCGTTTTCCCCACAATTAGAAGTTGCCAGTATTAAACAGATTGGTGTTATCAAATGTAAAACATATAATTAATAAATGGGTGAAAATCGCTTGTGCCCATAATGCGCAGCATTAATATATAGCATTAATATATACCCACATGACAGCTCATTGTTACTTTGTAATTCTACTCCACTACAATTCAGAAGTTAACCTGGTAATCCACTACACTTATTTGAGTTACTTTGCAGATTCTGATTAATGATGTGAAATATAAACAACCCTTAAATCAGACTTTAGTTACACCTGAGTAAAATTCAGGTAAGGTGATGGTCAAGTGCCAACAATCAGGAGAGATATTTGATAGTTGGTGCTTGAGAAGACTAAACATTTATCTGCAATTGACATGAATGGAAACGAGTAATAAAGTATATTCATTGCTCGTTATTCTGTACTAATAGTTAATTAAAGACTGTATATTATGGCTATTTTGCACATCCCTTTCAAGATTTCAAGATTTTCAAAGGTTTATTGACATATCATATACACAACTATGGTGTAGTTATGCAATGAATGAAATCTTGGGTCACAGGTTCCTCAACAGTGCATTACAAGACATCTATCAATAAGTGTGTACCTCCACCATTAAACTGTCATATTCTGCACATTTCTTATTCTATCTACATACATAAGAGTATAATCCATATGTATAATATCAGTTAAAATAAGTGCTTCAACATAGTTAACATTGCAGGAAGGCAATATATTAGACGTTAAGTACTTTGTCAGGCTTAATATTTATCTATAGATGTTTTTATCTTATTTAAAAGAAGACCTTAATCTGTTATTTAATGTTTAAATAAAGGTTAATTCGTTTTTTCTGTTTTGCACCTCCTCCTATTAATATCTTTGTACATCCTGCACTAAACTGTTTTATTGTAGAGATCACTTACAGTATCTTCTTGATTTTTTATATTCTATATTACTATCACAAACCTTCTACTTTCCCCCTATGAAAGTATGTACTCTTAATATTTTTTTAATCAAGTATAACACATAAAATCAATAATTCAATAACATGCTTTAACCACTAGGCGGTGCACACAAGGTACACACAGCCATAATAACTTTGTATTATTAGTGTAGGACACTTATGTATGTACAACATCTGAAGATGTGTAGTTTTATTCATGTTTTCACATAATTTTACAGCATATTGCTATACTATTTCAGACTCAGTATTTACATTCTTATATTCAAAGAAAATCAGTAATATCTTTAAAAACTACAAGTCCTTTTATATCAGCTGTGCACCGTTATGGTGTAAATATAACCTATCTACTAATTAGATCAAATGTAAAAGTCAGCCGAATTAGTGTTGATACTGCAAGGAGACGTATTGTGTGAAGAGAAATTGAAGATGTTGTTTAATTGTTGAAATATTTATGATCCACGTCAAGTATTCCGTTTCGGCGGCATTTCTTCAGTTTTTCCAAAGGTCTTCTCATCAGGGCTCTATAAATAAAGAACTACGGCAGATCTGTAATATGTAATGCAGCCGAACCGTGTATTACAATGCCGTTATGTGATGACTTTCAAAGGGAAAAGCAAGAGCACTCGGAATTAAGTATTCTTTTATTCTTTTAAAATGTTTTCCGGATTTCATATAACATAAACACCAAATCCCAGCATGACATCCAATCAGCGAGCTTAAACCATAGCTGAGGATCTTGGGTAATCGCTCGAAATGCCTACGTCTGTTTCCGGTTATTTTTATTTTGAAATTCACCTCCTGACGGACACCAAAAAAGCCAGAGATTATGGAATTAAAGCAATAAATAAAAGCAAGGATAATTGTGTGTTATTGGTGAGTAAATAACAGTGTGTTATTTTGAAAAGAATAATAAATTAGAAGGAAAAAAAGATGTAAAAAATACAGATTTCAGTATTCTGAGGCTCTGAGCCCCATTTATTTTCCTCACAGACGGCAACAAAAGTCCGAAATTATACGATTTAAAATAAAAGCAATAATTGTGGCTTGATATTGAGTAAGAACATGTTTTTATGAACCACACAGCTTCCGGTCTTCCAAGACCCGACTGGAGAAAAAGACGTGCTGTAGGCACAAAACACATTACTAGTAGAAATACATTGCTTTTAAAATCGTGCTGTGCAACACGAAAAAAAGGGGAAAATCATGTTGGTGAACACGAATCAATAGATTAAAAATCGTGTTGGTGAACACGAAATGCCATGTTGTGCACATGACCTTTACTTGACAGGCGGGCAATGTTGTGTTATTTATCTTCACGACGGAGGAGTTTGTTGTCGTAAACGTTGTGGTGAAATGATCCATACATTTAGTCTGTACTGAAATATCTCAATACGTTAAGCTCTGACATTCTGTAAGAACGTTAATGAAGAAGATGAAAACAACTACCTTTATAGGTTTTGAGTCAAATATCTCAACAATTGTTGGTTGCAGCGCATTTATTATTTGACGATCACCTGACTTTAAATCTAGGGACAGTGTCATGTTTTTTTTACGGAATTTGTATCTAATTCTTTGGTTTAGGTCAAAATACCTGTACAACAGGTGATATCGACTTAATATCGGCAAAATGTTGTGTTAAGTATTTAGCAAATGTTAGCATGCTAACACGCTAAACTAAGATGGGAAACATGGTGTAGCCTACAGTAGGCTACTTTTTACGTGCTTAACATCAGCGCTAACATGAATTAGCATTTAGCTCAAAGCACCACTGTACATGCTCACGTAGCTGCTAGCATGGGAATTATGGAATTGTGAGATATATTTTAATGGAAGCATTACTGGCGTCTGTGAGATTTGGACATGATATTTTTTAAATATAACACAAGAATAAACACACTTTGTAATATCACACAATAACATCATTTAAAGCCTTTAAAAGGATTAAGTAAGAAATAAATCCATATTTTTTGACAACAGATTTTATTGTGGTTGTTTTTGAATGTTTTTTCTTTAGTAGTGGTTCCTCTTACATCAGATTCGCCATAAGGGTAGAGGAAATATTGCACACAAACATCAGAAAGCAGCGAGGAATACTTTCACTTGAAACTAATTGCTAGAAGTTACATATGAGTTTGGGAAAAGGGCAGAGAGGATGCAAGATCACAAGACAAAATTACCACACAGCTGCAGACAGACATAGTAAAGTTCTCCCGAGAGAAAGATAAGGAGTAAAAGGCAGAGAGAAAGACAGGGAGTGAAGAGATAGAAGAAAGAGGATAGAGAAATGTCAGTCCGGTTTGTATGTTTGTTGTTGGTTATGGTGTTGGTTTAAGGTTCCCCTGCAGGAAAACCGATCTATAGTGGTATTATGAACACCTGACATTTCAGAAATATTTAGTGATCAAGTAAAGCCTGTAAAGATTGAGTTGTTAAATGTTTCTCCAGAAGGTGGCCAGTCAAAATTCCCCTGTGGCCTCTGTACTGTTCGTTTTGTTTTGTCATGTATGTGTTTAAAGTGTCTTTGTTTTACATACTTTCATTTAAAACACCTAAGTCACTCACTCTCGCCTCTGTGTGCGGCCCCTCTCAAAACTACACCTCTGCTCTAAGCTGTCATCCTTTCATCCCGGCTAAAGAGCATAGCCTACACTCTTTTGTCTCAAGAATTATTCAACCTGAAAATCCACTGTACTAAACCCAAAATCATGTTTTATATTCCTACAGTGCACATTTGTAAGCCATTTGAGTTAAATGTAGTATACAATGTTATCACACAACTTGCAAAAATTATAAAATGCTCCTTCCATGTATTTATGTAGCTTAGCCCTGTTGTTGTTAATGCAAGTCTGAGCAAAATCCCCATGGACAAAAAATAACAAATTCTAACGCATCATGCATGTCTTCCAACCACTCCATCGGCCACAAAGCTATTTATAATTATAGTACAATGCTTTAGAAAAACAAGACATTTAAGGTCTATGAAAATATCCTGCCTCACCAGCTTTACAATGGGAAAAGGCTAGCTCCCCCATAGCTCAAAGATTACAAGAAAAAAAAGAAGGATAATAAATAGGTTTTCTCTTCGTGAAATAACATAAAATATGTAAATAAAACAGACAATCTGAAATAAAAGGCCTTACACGACAAAAGGCAAGGGAGAGCATTCTGAAGCAGCTTCCTGTTGTGCAGTGTAAAGGCTATCTGGACAATCAAGCACAATAAATTAAAAATAATAAATTAATATTCATACATCAGCAGCAACATAAAGCAGATTTTAAGACATGCATTTTAAATCAAATACTACCCGGCCCACTTTAAAAACATAAGGTTTCAAAATGGTAGGGGGCACTTTATATCCCCCGTGATGAATATGAAGTCAGACATCATATTAATGCTAATCAGTGTTGAGTGTCCTTTCAAGTTATTTCATCCACCATCATTCGACTATGTAACCATTTAACAGCAGTTTTTGGGATTGACCTCTGGTGTGAAGAGCTAGCGGCCCACTCTGCTAGTTGTACCATTTCTTATACATTCAATTTGACTCCCTAAGGCAATAACAGAAAACATTTTGTTTTATCCTTTGGTGTGGATAACAGCCATTATCCAAGAATATATCATTATGCATGGGTATTTTTTCTATTGACATCTGTCTATTTGATCTAGGGATGCAGAAGAAACCCAATACATTGACAACAACATCAGAGTTACTTGTTAGAGTTGGCATAAATGGACAATCATGGCTTTGTTGGTTTCTAATTTCCTCCCGGCACAATCTAATTATACCTACAAATTAGATTACATGTCTTACTTTATATAGAAAGCATTGTCCCTTGCATGAAGACCCTCAAAGCTAATTTGTTTCAGTGTTAGTTCTCATTGTACATATTTATTTTCTCAGGGTTTAGTAGTAGCTTTTGAGCATATAAGTGTTTAATTGTAAGTTTCAGTGCTACATGTTTTGTTCCTCAAATAATGATGCCTCTCATTGTCAGTAGACCACCTGATCTCCAAGATAGAGCCTACATCTCTATCTTGCATGCGGGGAAGGACTCGTCCTGCATGACGACAGTGCTACTGCTGGCCAGCACCATGATGTTGAGCTCCTGCTGCTTGTCGTGGGTCTCCTGGTACCACTCCCTCATCACATCAGTGTCATGGGTTGGAATCAGAGTGACCTGACACAAGAGAAGAAGGTCTCTTAGCTCAGAGCATTCAGAACATTCATGTATCATCCTTCAACTAAAAAATATATTTCCCTCTTATGATGTTTGCAAGTAGAATTCCGTATTATATTATTACTAGCAAGGCTTTAACAGCAACATTTAACTATGGGAAGAAATGTATGGGTCAATGACCTATTGTTATTTTCAATAGGCCAATTTTATAATATAAGAAGTAAGAATATTTATTTATGTATTCATATTCATAATGTTGTGTGCAGATATGTTCACATTAAACATTTTATATAAGGTATATCTATATTTCTTTATTTGGATTAGTCCTTTAAAAGTGTCACTTCTGACCATGATTTATTCTAAAAATTAATAATTTCCCTAACATGCATAGCATTTTTACTAGTTAGTAAATGTCATAATGTGTCATAATTGGATTGTAAAAAAAAAACTATTTGAGGCTGGTTAATTAGATCTATTTGTTTTTTTCATTGATCCCTGCTTTGTACTACATACAAATACTAAATGCAAACTTGAGGACCAAAGTTCATTTATAAATAATTGCAAAATATGTTCAAACCACTCTATTGAATATTGTCTTTACATAAATACAATCCCTTCTTGCACCCTTAAATGCAGGCAGTGGCATTACTGAAATTGACTTTAAAATATCTTACATTTCTCCCCAAAATTGTAACTTTAGTCCAGTTAGTTTTACAATATCTCATTAATTATATAAATACTCACCTGCAAATTGTTTCCCCACTGAGCCTTTCCTTCCAGCAGAGCATCAAGGACTGACCTACTGGGCTCATGAGCAGTGGGATCATTGCCACTGACCACATAGTAAGAGGAGCGCACCCGCTTAAAGAACTCAGCATCCACATTCTTGGCATTGCAGTGATTAGGGATGTAAACCAAATCCATGTACATGGGAGGACAGTTGGGCAGAGCTGCCCCACCTGATACCTTTCCACTGCCAGTACCTGAAAGAAGCACACATATACCTTCAATACAAGCAAACGATGTAAAACAGATACAGTATGTGATATCATTGATGCTAATGAGTAAATAGTACTCACCTGATGTGGCACTTTTTACACCTCTGGATGCCGAGGTATTGGTTGCATTTTTAGCGTCCTTCCCTTCTCCGACACTCTTCTTTGGAGAGGCAGTCTTGGTGTCCTTTACTTTTGATAGAGTAGTCTTCCTGGCAGGGGAGGAAGATTTCTTGATCAGCTTTTTCTTCTTGGGATTCTCTCCTCCATCTGTATTAGCATTGTGGAGGTTTTCTTCAGCCTTGAGGGCGTCTGGGTCAACCATGCAGACATCATGGTGGCCTGAAGATGGAGCGGAGTCCTTCAGTGCCACCGGAGGAGGATCTGCATGCCGATAAGTCAGCGTTCTGTCAGTAGGCAGAGTCTCAGAGTCATCTTCAGAGTCAATGTTAGCATCTGCTGTGATGGAGGGGCACTCCTCGGTCCCTGGTGGAACATCTGAGTCTGTCTGGGAGGGGGCGGATTCACTGATGGATGTGGGAGGGGTCTCCTCACACTGCTTCACGGAAAGCTTACCTCCTGGAGGTGGAGGCCCTCCTCCTGACTTGGTCAGAAGCTTCTCCTCCTCCCTGGCGTTTTCTTCATTAATGAAGTATTCCATAGGGCTAGGGTTGATGAAAGATGGGGACAGTTCTGTTTTAGGGTGACGATACTCACATGAAGTGACTAGGCATAGGTCGACATCTGTCTTAGATGGAGCAAAGGGGCTCTTCTTAATAGAGTCTGGATCTCTGGAGCCACAGGCCGAATTGTAATGACATGGATCAGAGGAGAGAGGTAGATATGATGGACAGGGGACTTTAGGGCTCACAGGGGATTTTGCGTCAGGTGTTGAATCCTCACATTTAAAGGGATTAGTCTCCTTTGCAGGGGAAAAGGTATCTTCTTTTGAATATCTAAAAGTCGATGAGGGGAAAGCAGCTTTGGGAGGTGAGGGTGACTTGTCATATTTCTGCTGTGTGTCAGATGTATTAGTTATGCTCTCTACAGATGGTGAAATAGGGCTGTAGCTGTCTTTAGCCGAGGGACTTCCCAGCACTGGGGATGGCTCATTGGAATGGGGAGAGTGGGTGAGAGAAGATGCCTTTGTGGTGACGGGAGACTTATCCGTCTGCTCAGGTGCTGCATGTAGCATCTCTGTGATCTGGCAAGGGGTTGTAACAGAGGGAGTGGACTGAGATGCATCTGATGGGGTTGCAGAAGTGGCAAGGATTGAATAACTCTCTTCAAAAAGAAAAGGCTTCTCTGCTGCAGAATTACGGTTTTCAGATGGTCTTTCATCTGTTCCCTCTGAAGGGCTATAGTCAACCTCAGTAGGGCCATTCTCTGTAGCACGTGAAGTGCCCCCAGCAGATAGATGCTCTGGAGATTGCTTACTAAAGTCCAGGGCTGAGGAGTGGTCAGAGGAATCCTGGCCAAAATCTATTGACATGGTGGAGTGCTCTGGGGATTTTGCATCCTGTGTTCTGCTTTTCATCTTTGGTGAGATGTCTGGGGAGATAGACATGGGCCTTGAGCTATCTTCCTTGGTTGGAGATCCCTCAGCTTCTTGAAAGGCGGTTGGAGTCTGAACCATGGAGACAGAGAAAGAGTCATCCACTTCTGTTGAGTGAGGAGATCCTACCTCCGCATGAAGGGAAGGAGTGTCTGTGGTGGGTTCTGGCAAAGAGCTGGTGGCCAGCGAGGCGGTGGATGCTGAAGCTAAATGTGAAAATGTATCTTCTGCTACCACCTCCTCCAGAGGAGTTTCGGACTTGTCTGATGTGGTACCCTCTGAAATTGACATTTTACTCTCATCTTTAAAAGCTGTGAAAGGACTAGTGTCTGATTCCTGTTTGGACATTGGTGCTGAAGACAGGATTGAATCTCCAGTTTTCTGGAAGTCTGACTTCTCCATCTTTGTTGGGGAATCTGGTTCAGTTGGAGGTGGGCTTTTTGAGGAGGACATTACCTTCTCTACAGCGGAGAACCTTTCTGGTTCAGGAGTACTTCTATTGGAAGACTCCTCTTTATCACTTGTGACCTCCACAATGACTGGACCCTGTGCTTTATCTTCTGACATAGGTGGTATAGCTCCGGCTTTTTCATCTACTGGGGACTGAAAGTAAGGTGTGTGACCAGAGGACTGAGGTGAATTAGCTCCTTCCAAGATCTTGTCGTCTGGGCAAATGAAGGGATCAACTGGTGCTGCTGGAGACCCTGCCATGGTGGTGGACAGTTCAATTGGAGAAGCAAACAGTGATGGAGAATCCAAATTGTCCTTGCGGTCCACTGAGGGAGAACGTACAAGAGGTGATGTGGTGGAAGTTGAACCCAGTCTAGTGGAGTCTGTGTCACATGACTCTTTAGCTGCAAATCCTTCAAGTTTCCCTGCAGTGAGAAACCCTTTATTGAATTGATCCTCTTCCAGAGGTGAAGGGGGAGATATTGTGGAAGCTGAGTGGTTGTAGTTATGGCCTTCTGTGGGATCACTGTGAGAGTGATCTGACAATGGCAAATCCTGAAGTGGAGAAGGCTTCTTCCTATCGAACCCCCCGGATGCTGATTTACCAAACCTGCCAAAGTCCTGTGAAGGAGACTCATCATTGATGTTTTCGTCGCTTGCAATGTCCTTAGGAGTTGACATATCATCCATTGGAGTAGGCACACTAGAGATCTCAATAGTGGACTGAGTAAGGCCAGAGCTGACAGTGTAATCTTCAGGGGGTTCATCTCTGTTCTCGTCATCCGAGGTTGTGGAGCTCTCAAAGTCAACCGGAAACATTTCTTCATGGATAGATGCAGCTGGAGAAACAGGTGAGGATACTTTGGGTGATGCTGAAAGGAACTGATACTGTTTTTCGGTCTGTCTCTCACTTATGTGAAGACTTTCCTCATTTTTATAAGTCACATCATCGTCATCATCTTTAACACTATCCACTTGTTTAACTTCATCCTTTCGGTCTTGGTGTTCATCTTCACTGGGAGTAAGCTTATCTTTATTTGGTTCATAAACTTCTTCCATCTCTTCCTTCTCTTCATAATCCCCTCCCTCTGATGTCTCCTCCATTACAGTGCCTTCATCTTCAAACTTCTCACTTACACTGCCAATGAGTTTTCCTTTAACAACTTGTTCTTCTGGAGTCTCTTCATTGTCTCCTTCAACCTCTGTTGTTGTTATACCCTCATCCAAAGACTCTAATGCCTCAGGTGACTCTTTGTTCTGCATTATTTCTTCACGGTGGATCATCACAGCCTCTTCTTCCTTGATGTGTTGCACAGTTGCATCATCCTCCACAAACTGTTCAGCTTTAAGCTCCTCAAAGTCCTTAGTGAGGTCCTCTGGTGTTGACATCAGAGATCTTACTACTTCTGGATCCTCCGCAACAGCAGCTGCACTCACTGCAAGTTTGGCACTTTCCCCTTTTGTATCCTTCTTTGTCACCTTTGGCTTTCCTTTGTCTTTTAATTTTGATGGAGTTCCTGCATCTTTCTTTGAAGCCTCTTTTTTCAGGGGCTTTGGTTTTGGTGTTGGGCTCTTTTCCCCCCCCGCAGCGGATGATTTCTTTATGTCTTTAACTGGCCTTTTGACATCTTTCTTTAAGTCTTTCTTTTCTTCCTTCTTCTCCTTCATAGGCGAGTCTCTTCTGATATCCTTTTTGATAACCTTCTTTGCTTCCTCTTTCTTTACTTTTTCATCCTTTTTAACTTCATGTTTGGGTGTATCATCTTTCTTTGCTACTTCTTTCTTAACTTCTTTTTTCTTTTCCACAGACACTTTGGTCTCCTTTTTTACAACCTTTTCCACCTTGGGTTTTATTTCAGACTTCTTTTTCTCTGGAGTTTCATTTTGGGCCATTTGCTCTGCCTTTGCCTTTGATTCTTTCTCGGGTGCCTTTGCCTTTTTCAGCTGGGCTTTTTCTTTTTTCTCAGTCTTTTGTGGTTTTTCATGAGAAGATTCTGCATCTGTCTTTGCCTTTTCCGGGGCTTCCTCCTTTGATTCCTTCCTGATGCTTCTGCTTGGTGATGGCCTTGGGGTAGATTTGAGGCTCTCTTTGCTGTCTGTTCTGTGTTTCATCTTAGCTTGCTTTAGTGTTGGTGTTGACGGCATATTAGAAGACATCGCTTTCTGAGTGACAACCGGCTGCTTCAGAAAGTCCAAGTGCTTCAGTTTTTCTAAACCTTCAAAGACATTATGCTGGGTGGCATTTCCAGGAAAGAGAACACGCACAACCTTATCTGAGGGATTTGCGGGATGCCACACAATGAGCGAAGAGATTGAAGTCAAGTAAGAAACGGGGAACTCGGATTCTTTTCCATTTGGCAGCAGAATGGAGGCGGTGTCTTTTTCACTCCCTGTCCACTGCTTCATAAAGTGCTGCATCTCCTTGCTGTTCTTTGATGGATTAAGCACATACATCTCAAGTTTCCCAACGCCCATTTTCTGAAAAAGTATCAGTGGTTCTATAGTGTTTCCAACAGGCCTCTGCAAAGGCTCTAACCTCAAATTTAGCTTGGTGAGGAACTGCTGAGTGAAGGCTGCCTCCTCAAAGCTCCTTCGCACTCTGTAATTCGGGTCTGTGTTGTCCAGGTTTTCAGGAAGATTCACAAACACAATACCAATATCTGGAGAGATCATGTTCTTCACCCAATCGCTGTTAGCTGTCGAACCCTGGGACTGCTCCTCTTCCTGCTCTGCAACCTTCCTCTGCAGCATGCTATTGATGCCTGGCAGGTTGTCGTCACCAATGTGGGTCATGAGGATGGAGTCCACCCGGTCCAGATGCCTCACCAACTTCCAGAAGCACGACTTCCTGTCCGAGCCACCATTAATGAGCATGTTGAAGCCGTTGACGGCAAAGAGGGCGGAGTCACCGTTTCCGGCAGGGAAAATGTAACAGCATGGTTTGGAGAGTTTGAGGAATCCACCTGAGGTTGGTGGTTCTAACATTTCAAAAGGAGTCGGGATCTCTACGGATTCAGATAAATACTCTGTGAACTCTGAGAGGCCCTCCATTTCAGGGAGTATGAGAGTCGAGTTTAGTTTCATGTGAATGAAGTCCTGCAAGTTGTGTTTGTCCAGGTTGGAGTTTTTCCACTCCCCTTGTTGAGGGCAGGAGAGTGTGAGGTTGGCTTTGTTTGCCGGGTGAATGGTGCTGAGCAATTCACCAATCTGTTCAGGAGAGAAATTAAGGGACTATGAGTGAGTAACTTTGAATAAGTCCATAATGAAATGAACAGTGCTTTGCTATCAGTTTTAGTACATGTATATGTATGTCAAGTTTTAAGACTATAATGCAATGCTTGAATTAGAGCTTTTAGTGATGGCAAATACCATGCATTTGTTGCAAGGGTTTGACTCAACATTTTTTTGTTCTCATTATACTGTAGACCCGGAAATCTTTCACTGTAAAACCAGACAACAAAGGTCTGCACATGGGGAAATGTCATAGTTCTCATAAAAAACTCATCATCATGTTTGCTCACCTCTTGGTCTGTGAATATGTCTATGAAGTTGAAGAAAGAGAAAGCTCCAGACTGAAGGATTAACTCTCCACTGTTTTCAGAGCATTGCCCAGAGAGAACCAGAAGCTTGTGTCTAGCAGTGTCTGAGACCATCAAACGAGCCTAGAGAGTAAATGGACAATAAGTCAAAGAAACATTGAGAAAAACATGTATGACACTTGATGTAAACTGCTTGATAGTACACAACAGTGGCGAACCGTGTCTATCACAACTGGACCTTCTGTAGACACACACCTGCCGCCGGAAAGAATACGCCCATTGGCTACAAATCAATATAAGATTGGTTGATCAAACTGTCAGTCCAAACGTACGCTCTCATTCAGTGCAACGGCCAGGGCATTCTATCAAGGATGTAGAATACCTTGGTTGAAGGATATTCTACCCAGAGACCCAGAACAAGATCTGATTGGTTGCTTTCTTTTCTAACACAAAACCACTGAAATGCGTAGTGCATGGTCCGAGAAGGACAAACAAATCAACGTAACACTGTAATATTACAGATCAACAACACAGATACAATTCTAATTTATTCATTTTATATACATTTAATTACATTTAATTACATTTTATTTATATAATTAAATCGATTTTTTTTGTTTGTTTTATCTGAGTGTTCCAGGGTATTCTCTGAATACCTTGAAGGCCCTGACGGTTCGCCACTGATACACAATCATATATAGTACTTATTGGCTACTGAGATGGGGACTACAAAGCTTTGCGGCTGCAGCAACCAGCCTAATGATTTAGTCTGTTTGAAACATCACCAGTTTTTGCGTCAATCAAATCCATTAGCTAATCAGCTAACTCGTTCACTCTGCTAATTTTCCTTTCATCCCTCTAAGTCTTGCCTCTCCGTGTTGGTCTTTTATTTTTTCTTGTTCAGCAACATCAGCTGTTCTGGGCGGCTGGTCAGACCCTGCTGTGCTTTGAGATATTATTAATGCACAGTTTGACTGCAGACATGGCTGGGGGGTGGAGGCGACGCTGAAGCCGCGTCACAAGAGAAAAATCGTGTGTCATCTGTACTGCTGACCCTTCTATGTCTTTCTTTCGGTCAAAATGTAACAACAACTTTTCTGCAAAAACAAAAGAGGTAAAAGGCTGCACTTTATTCTAACAGTACACAAGACATGAGGGTAGTCTCTTGAGCTCCTAATTGCTCCTATCTTTTTTTATTCCCACAAATTGCACCGCGCAGCACTTCACATGGAGGGATAATTAGCCAAAAGTGGTGGACAGCTGAGGCTGAATAATAATCCTTTTCAAGCTATAATTGCTATGTAGCTGTGCATTCATTTAAAGCATGTGTGACTCATACCTCTTGATTGCAAATACAAAGTTAAAGAATAAGAAATAATAGATTGCCAACACCATTTTATCTCACTTTACCTCGGTGCTGACTGCTTCATCTGAAGGGTTGATGAGCACCACTGTCTCCAGTATATTACTCTTATGGTGAAGAATTCTCTGTCCTGTGAAACAAAGTAGAACAATTGATGAAAAAAATCAATTTAATATCACATGAGAAGAAGAAAACTAGTAAATCTTTCCATTTCAAGCTGGAATAAGGATTTATTCGCTTAGAAAAACGACTCAACTGATTGATTTTAAAAGAACTTGGTGACTCATTTTCCTGACAATCAATTTATAAATGAATCAGACAATTGTTTCAACTCAATACTTGACTTCGGACAAACAATACAGACATGACATAATGATTATTGGATAAAGACCACATCATTGTTTGTTCTCTGTGTATATTATGAGGACTGGATATGCTTTATTCTTCCAATAAGTAACATTTCCCCACATAAGACAGAGCTGTTACACAGAAGATGAACAATGGGGTGTGACAGGCTCATAATCAATCATACAAAACCCAGCATGATTGATTATGATAATGGCTTTGTTCCCAGTGTGTGAGTGTCTGTGTGTGTATAAGGGGGTTTCCTCTGGTCCAGGGGGTCTAGCGTCATTATTCACCCGATCACTCAATCAATCTGTCTTTATCTCTTCCCCTTGCTATCTCATTTATTTTCCTTCACATTAATCAATACATTCCCCTTAAACCACCTGACTGAAAACCTGTTTTCTTATTCATTTGTATCAATTTCCACTGGTAAAAACAAAAAAATAGTCTGCCACTCATATTCTGCAAATAACACAAACTAAAGATATGCTCTCTGTGGGGTCCAGAGGGCAGCGAGGTGTTGAATATTATCTTAAAATTCAGAGGATAGAGTGTGCCTCGTCTCCAGAGACATGAATCTGGCTGCTGGGCCGATTCCTCCATATATATTTCATACTGCAGATTCTCATTATGGAGCACATAGCCATTAACCTTGCCTCCTGCTCCCCGAGGACTGTCTCTCCATATGGAAGAACTCTTTCAATCACTGCTGTTAATACTGTGCTGGCTGCTATCTAGTACATGCCATTATCTTATAATACTCTCCGGAGTTCAGTTAATGTTGAAATAATAGCTCTTCCCCAACTTGTCAACCCTTGAGTAGTTATTGCACTACGTTTGCTCTGTGTAGTAAGTTGTCTGGAGGGAATAATATTCCTAGTGCGACTTTACATTTGAGCTTTAATATATTCAGTATCATGGCAGATGTTTAAATTACAAAAAAGACATCACGTTTTCCTCTGGCGGTAGTATTTTATTTGCAGATGTTTTGTTAAAGACTATTTTTAAATGAATAACATGGTTGTGGTTCAATCCAAAATTAAACTAAGACATTTTTTATTTTTTAAGGTGGACATTGCTTTGACGGAGTGATGGGGGCTATAGTTTTAAATTCCTGAGAAAGCAGCTTCGCTCAGCTTGGTTCTGAAGAGGCAGCAGTCTTAAACTGATGACAAGAGCTCCTCCTTTAAAACAAGAGACTGAGGACATTTTTTTTAAGTCGTCTGTGAGACGGGAGAACAATTGATCCTGGAAACCGTACCTCCTGTCATGCTACTATAAACAAACCATCGCTAATGTAGCTTGTTCTTTGTTGTCTCTCGGTGGGTCACGCCCTGCTTGCTGGGATGTTGTGTGATGAAGCAGAAATGGTCCGTACATGTAAAGGACTGGTGGAGCCGCCACCAGCACCATCACGCTGCCAAATTACCATCCAAGCCAACCCGTCAAAAAATGACACATGTGCACTGAGGCTTGGTTGACCCTGACAATTACCTTGATCGATATAAATATTCTTAATGCCCAATGCTTCTCTGTCTCAGCTGGAGGAGAGGTGATGTGACATGCATCACTAAGCACTCTCCTCCTGGCTGAATAGAAAGTGCAAGTCTGGTATAGCCTTTATGCCTGCCACAGACTGAACCAGACACATCAATGTGGATGGCACCACACCAAAAATAGATCAGTGGAACAACTAAATGCAGTGTCTCCTTTTCGCAAAAAATACCTCAACATGTGAGAAATAAAAAGTAATCTCTTTAGGTGTCATTTTCTTTTCTACTGCAACAGAATAATTGACCAAGGTGACTTTCAGTGACAAAAATGGGGCCCCCCGGAGCACAGTTGTCAATGTCACTGGTTCATTTGTCCCCATATAACTGGCTTAAAAAGGGAGCTATATGTAATGTCTGGGCACAGAGCTAATTAACTCCTACTGCTGTTTTTCCGGCTGGCTCTCTGAGCAGTAATCATCTGCTTGGCAGTATTGATGCTTCTAAATAATGGTAAGCTTCTTTACAGCCGTTATCTTCAGGAATTAGCTTGTCAAGCATATGACACAAGCTAGAAGAAAGAGCAACAATTATTCGGTCTTCCCTCTACTTATTTCTTTCTTTCTTTGGGTTTAATAGACATCGAGGGAAAACAGGATCCAATGTGTGCAATATATCTGGAGGATCTTTATGGCTTAACAAATAGAGTGGTGCAGTGATGACGTTTTTTTGTATGCAGACCTGAAAGTAAGCATTGCCAGGGGATTCCTTGACAAAAAGCAATGGGATTTTTCTATTGGATTTTTTATTATTGTAGAAAATAAGCTCTTTGGCAAACACACTTTTATGCAGGGCTGCCCCTGGCCCCACGCAAAGTTATGTGATGAGGTTCCTCTGACGGACGGGGGGTGCTAGTGGAGCACGTGCGTTAACTGCCGCCATCAGATGAGGCTCCCTCCGCAAGATGAGGCCCCACACAGTCTGCGTGATCTGCGTGTAGGGAGGGGCGGCCCTGCTTTTATGATACTAACACATTTTGTTCGGCATGATAATGTCAACACATTAACAGGCTTTTATAATAGTTGAAGCATAACTGCATCCTGAAGTTAAAAGCTAACGTTAGGCTATAAACAATCTGCATCACGGCCACATGACATCACGTCAACACTATTAAACTCAAGGCGGCTAATGTTCAATGTGATGACGTGTCATTTAGCACTTTTTTTAAAACCATGGTTTAAAAGTAATTTTTGGGGAATTCATGAGTTTGCTATTTGCTTACTTTTGAATGTAGCAGAAAAAAAGGTGAACATCTTGAAAGCCTGTGTTAACCAGACATCTAACCGAAAACTCACTCAAAAAACAAACAAAAGACGATGGTACATGGATCTATCAAGCGGCAAACTCTGGGGAAGAGCCGGGACGCCAATACGGAAGTGCCACACACTGCAGTTCATCTAGTGGCCAGTAGGAGCAGGCTGCAGAAGGGAGCAATTTCCATAGACCCCCATGTTAAAATGCCTAACTTTACAGCAGAAATAAACATGTTTACATCGTGGTTCAAAAAACCATATTCTCTGTATAGTTAGATTCCCCCTTCATGACTACTGTGTGGGGGGTGCATTTTTTCTCAACTCATCTGTTTAATTAATATTAAGAATTAAAGCTTTTGCATAAATTAGGGCGTGTTCACTTTGATGGACATGTACATGTCTCACTGTCAGCTAACAGCAACTTGTCCACTCTGCTAGGCTACAACCATAGAGGCTACAACGTCAGTTAGTTGTCGTTACTGTACTTGACCCTTTAGCCGTGTTCGTGGTGATTGTGCCTTTTAGGGAATATTGTTACAAATACCAGACAATTAAAATGTCGTGCTGTGCGCTTGAATGTACTAACAGAACTTCCAAGAAGTCTAAAATGATAATATTATACATGTTAACCCCGTTCGCAGGTGTTTGTGTGCTTGGTAGCTTAGCTTGCTACTTATTAGCCAGCTAAGGACGTAACCCTTTATACATACATATACATTTTAGTTTATGATTCAGCCTTGGGTAAGACTTTTATAGTCTATGGCTATGACGCCCATAATGCTAAACGGGAGCAAATGTTAATAGGGGACCCAATTATCCCAGTGGTGGCCACAGGAGCTAACGGAGCCGCAGGGGGCTAGCTCCAGCCGGCGTCCCGGAGCTAGCCCCCTGCGGCTCCGTTAGGTCCGGGCAGTGGAGTCCGTCTTTTTTCAACGTGTGAATGACAAGCATTAAGAATAACAAAATATAGCTAATTCTCTTGCAGATTGTCTCATTTGATTATGAATGTAACGTTTATATAGGGGAACTACACTGTTAGCAGTAACTTGGTATGCACGTATTTCATGTTAGCTTAGCTTCTTAGCCTGAGCTAGCTCTGTTTACTTCCAGTTCGGAGGCAGCAGGTCCCGCCTCGGCTCCGCCTCTTTGCCCTTATTTGGAGCAGGCGGGATTAGACTCTGACGTCACAGTCGAGCCGTTAGTGGCCGACTCCGCCTACTAAGGGCTTCTCGGCAACTCTGCAGAATCCTATGGGTGACGTCTCGGACACTACGTCCATTTATATACAGTCTATGGGATCTATGCTAAAATGTTGACTCATTTCCTGGTAGAGGTCGCATCCTGGCACCACTCTATTCCTTTGTTAAAGTCAACTCAATTCTTAATTAGCCTACTATTGATCACAAGTGGCAATGTTTTCTTACAGTAGAAGAGTCTCGAGTGGATCTGTGGTTTAGAGAGAGCCTTTTAAGACTTCAGTGCAGTCTGCTTTGAAGTACTGAGAAATCCATACATAACCAGAAGTATAATATCCAGAAGAGACACATTGGGGGTCTCCTGTCTTGCCCCTTCTTTCCTCCCTTTTCTTCCTCCCCACTGTGGGGTCCATACTTCCTGTACTCTACCGCGGTGTGATGGATGGCATATCATTTGTCAAGCAGAAAGATAATTGCATTCATCCCTCTCTGCCCGATACTACCTGCTGGTTTGTGTTTTCCTGCAAGCACTGAGCCATCAACGATAAATGCACTACAAACTGAAGGTAAGATTTTATGCAACAAAGGTACAATTATATCTTACAAAGTCAGAAGCTCAGTATGAAAAAAATGCAATGTTGCATTATTGAAATGAGCTGGACATTTGAAGAAAAATACTTGTTCGCTTTCCTGGCAAGAGTTAAATGAGAAAATTGATACCATACTTGAATATCTTTCGAGTAAACATAAGGCTACAGCTAGCAGCTACATAGCTTAGCTTAGCATAAAGACTGTAAATAGCAAAAATCAGCTAGCCTGCTAAGGGAACAAAATAAGCCATACCTATCTACCAGAAGCAATGACTTTCCTTCTGATAAAGACTTTGGGAAGATCCAGCTCCTGGCCAAGAAATATTGCAACACGTGTCATTGTCGTTGTTTTTGTGTGGATTTAACAAACAAAATATAAGGCGTTGAATAGTAAGCTTTGGCGATGCTTATAGGTGAATTTGATACCTTTATGCTAAGATAAGCACCTGCTCGATGCAGCTTCATACTGTATTTAGCTCATAGATATGAGAAAGGTGACGTTTTCGTCTTACTTTTGGTGAAAAAAAGAAAATAGCACATAACAAAATGTCAACATTTAGATTTAAGAGATGCTTATTTTGGATTTAACACAACAATATAAAGGTAGTTTGCATGGTAAAAGTTAGAGTGAAGGAAAAATATTATCTTTATGCAGGGGAACTGCACCTCATAAACATAAAAGCCCTGGAAGTGTTTCTAGAAAGCTCTTGATAAAGCAGTTTCTGTATTAAAAGTTCAAAAGACAGTGAAAATCCTCCCCTAGAGTAAAGATCCTAAGGCGTAGAATATAACAGAACCATATTATTCCAGTTTTACAGATTACTTCTCATAGCCTCGGCTTCATTAATGATCTGATCAGAGCAGCATTTCTGTCTCTATCTCACATCGAACTTCAGCCTATTGTTTCATAACCTTCTGTATGTTTTCATCTTTCCTACCTCACCCTCCTCCTCCTTTACTCCCCTGTTTGCTTTTGTTTCTTCTTTCTCCTCACAGCCATTCCCCTCACTCTCTCTGTTCCCCTCACCCTCTCTGTTCCCCTCCCTTTTTGATTTTCATGAACAGACACTTTCCACTGGGGATTCTGCACAGCTAATTACTCCCGAATCTACTGTGCATCTAGTACTGGGTTGCAAGGCAACAGCAGACATGGAGGAAGAAGAAGAGAATGGAGGCTGGGTGAAGGGATTTTAAAAGAGATAAAATGAATGAAGTCTCTTTGAATTATATCATATACAAATCTCCATGTTTCACCTCTCTCGCAACATATTGTATTACAACCCTGCAGCCCAATTCGGACATTTGATAACACTGCATTAAAATACATCCTGATTAAAAGCAGCAGCAGCAGTTGTTGATCAATGTATTGGGAAGTATAAACACCTGCTGTTCCTATCCAACGTGGAACAATGCCAAGCAGAGATTTAACTGCTGCTGAGCGTCAAGGCCACACTGCCCACTGACCGGCAGCCACATGTCCTGCAACACTGGATCCTCCATCTTCATAGAGCCGAGCCTCACCTTGCAACAAAGGCTGAGAGGGCGTGTCCTGGGGCAGGTCATAACACCCTCTGCTTAGGGCACTGCATGGACTTTATAGCCGAGGGTGTGATAGTGCAGAAATGTGCAGCGTTGTGATACAAAGTACTTTTACTCAATTAAAGTGTTTTGAGGTAGTTGTCCTGTATTTGACTGTGTCAGTTTTCTACTTCTTCTTAACATTGTACCTAACATTTTACTATCTGTCTTACAGCTCTAGATACTTGTTACTTTACATTACAAAACAAATGCATCTTTAAAGTGCAGTTTTCATTATTCAGTCAAATACATCTCCTTCTTATGAAGTCATTTTAATCTGGTATTTGTGTTTTATTTTATCATAAGAAGTGTAATGGATCTCATAATATTTGAACTTATTTAAAAAATAAATCAGAGTATGAAGAATTAAAATGCTTCAACATGCCACATGTGTCTCATTTCAGGACTAATAGCATGTTTCTAGGGCACATGTCAAACTCAAGGCCCGGGGGCCAAATCAGGCCCGTGGTAGATTTAATTTCGGCCCGCAGGATAATTTCTAATTACTATTAGATCTGGCCCGCCGGTATATTGCACGCACACCTTAACTCAATCCTGAGGGTTTCCTCGGCTCAGAGCCTGAGCCCAAACATTGATGAACCAAGACGAGATGCCAAGTATCTGGCTTGGACTAGCATCACAGAGCAGCACACTGAGTTTCCATGGATGTTTCCTTTTGCACTTTGTCTCTCACAACAACAGGGCATGTCTGTTTTTTTCTTTGAGGGAAATAGTTTTGTTGAAGCTGTTGTTGGCCTGTGGAAAAATGTAATCATAAGAAATGACTCTGCAGATAGAGCCATAAGAAATGAATGCAACTGATTATTTAAAGGTGGGGTAGGTAATTTTGGAGAAACCAGCTTGAGTGCGCTAGAATTTGAAAATACACAGCCGGAGAAAATCTGCCACTTCCTTACAGAGCCCCTCCTCCAACACACACGAACGCGCACATGACCAATGAGGGCACAAGATAAGTTTGTGCACAGATGGAAGGCTGACAGGCAGGTAGGCCATCCAGTTATTTTAGCCGGGCCGGCTAAAATGATTGGTCGTGCTTTTTACAGTACTACGGCTTCCACAGATGACGTTTTTTTTATGGATTCTTTGTCAAAGCACTTAAGATATTCATTGCTATCGGGATGTTAAGAGCATTCCATGGAATATAACAAAAAGTGTATCTCGAGCCGGTTTCTCAAACTTACCTACCCCACCTTTAATGTTTAATGTTGTTTTTATAGGCAATAATTTAAGCTTTGTTAGTTCCAGGTTTAATATGTGCAATACGTTCATTTCAATAAGTTCTGCAATAAACATTGAACCAGTCCGGCCCTCGACTGTACCGATTTTTTTATTTTGGCCCACTGTGTATTTGAGTTTGACACCCCTGTTCTAGGGTATGTAAATATGTTTTAAAAAGGTTGACATTTTAAAACAGCATTGCAATATAAGGGTTGTAGGAATCTATTTTTAAAAAACAGAGCAACACGTAAACATCTCTGAAATCAGGTGTTACACCAATAGAAGTGTATTGTGTGCAGAGGTTTTTTGTGTTTTCATAGTATTTTTATATGATTTTAGACAGAAAAGTCATTATTAGTTATTACGTGTCACATACCGTATAATACGGTATAAAGATGTTTCCTAGGCTTTGTTAATGCAATGGAAGCTGTTTTCAGATGGCTAGTGTTAAAAAATGAGTGAAAATGTCTGTCATTCACAGTTTACCTTTGACATCTGCAGAGAAACGAGCCGAGTGTCTGGAGACAAACAGCTTCAGCTCCTGGTCCAGGTTACAGTCGATGAGGTTGGTGTCCCATGAGCGGATCCCTGCAAGATAAACAGAGAGAGATCGACAAGAGATTAATAAAGATCAAAGAGGTGAAAGGGCGAGTGTGTGGAACACCGTGCGTTTCCCTGTCTAAAATCAATGCAAACAGCAGACGACACATTGAGAACTTGGAAACAGGTCTAACCAACGCGTCTGTCCCTCACCCCCACATCTATTCCACTGATTCTTTGCCCTCAGTACATTGGAAAACCTTAGACTGAACAGACGATTTGGCATGAAAAGAGAAATCTATATTAGGAAATATCTATAGTACTTTCTCTGTTTAGCCATGGGCCTGGCGCATGATAGCATCCACAGAGCAGCTGAGTCATGGTGACATCATCCTCTCTCATCATCAGGCCGAGAAATTCCTAATCAAATCAAATCAAGTTTTATTTATATAACACATTTATAAACGATTTTTGGTGGAGCCAAAGTGCTGTACATATAATAAAAATAGCCTACAGTAGAGACACTTTACAGCAAATACAACAGCACAGATTGTTAAGAATATCAGTATGAGAAAAACGACACCCTCTGTCCTTAGACCCTCTGTCCTTAGACCCTCACATCGTACAAGGAAACACTTCCAGAGAAAACCCACTTAATGAAGGCCTGTGTGAAGCTACAGGGTGATATGAACTGGTAATGGAGACAAAAGGTCTTAAAAGTGAGGTAAATGATGTACAAAGATGGACATACAGGTTATTCTATTCACAATATGACATGTTGAAAGGTTTTTATGAAAGTAGGCCTAATCTAAAAACCAAGGGTGTGGCAATATTATGAGATTGAAATGAGCAACAGTGACAAAGATGATAGAAAAGTGCCACATGTAAATACAAAATAGATGAGAATGTATAAATATAATAATATATATTTTCAAGAATAAAATACATGCAATTAAAGTGCTTGGGAAGTAAATGTAATGCCACAGACACCATTTTAGATTATAAAATTGTGTGAATAAAATAAAAATGTGTCATATAAATAACAAAAAACCTCAAGAACAGCCCCTGTAATATTTTTGTTTCCAAGGTCAATTCTTTTAGTCTCGAAATGGTCATTATCTGACAGTAATGGCCAATAAAAACTCAATGTAATTAACATAAAAGAAAAATTAACTGTGACTCCCACTGCTTAAACTCTATTTAATGGGGGGTAATACCCAAAAGTAAACACTTATGATCATTTTATTGATTGACTGATTCCCTCACATATAGGCTTAACTGCGCCATATCCCCCTCTTATTCTCCTCTCTGCCAGACACAAACAGAACTCTCTGGCCAGCAGACAGCAGCTGTGGCTTTTCTAAAAACGCCCTGCTCGGTTTGAAAATCTTTCCCTCTGGCTTTCCGTGGGGACCGCAGTGCGGACCGGGCCACGCCCACCAGCCGGCGAGAGATGAGAGAGCTGGATGCGGGGAGATGATGGGGAGATGCACTCAGGATAACAATGGGAAATAATCTTCTCTGCATACCAATCATCAAGTCAAAACACAATGCATTCAGCTTTTTAGCAAAGCTTATTCCCCACAATATCCCAACCAGAGAGAATAAAGCTACTGCTATAAAATCGTTTTCTCTTCCTGGCTGTAAAATGATGCCTGGGACTCTCAGGAAACAAAAGCCTGACGCACCTGATTAAGATGCTGCAGGAGAAAAACATATATAACGCAACTGCTGCACACTGGAGTCAAAGAAACACGATCCGCTGCATTATTTGACGCATAGTCCAGATCAAATGCTGAATCACTGGCTGCATTAGGATCTGGCCCACGTGTTTTGATGACAACAGTTGGGCCTCCTGACAAAAATATGATAATCACCCTAAACTAAAGCTCTTAAACACAGTGTGGGGTTAGAAGTAAAGGGTTAAAATGTGAAGATTATTGTAATGTTACTGGGAGGGGCTGATCAATATCGCCTATTATGCAACATCACTTTTAGATTAAATACCGTATGATATTTAATTGTTGTTATGCGTAATTGGCTCAGGCGTAATGCATCCAAACAGGTGCATGACTTTACAGCTATGAGACCAACTTCTTATCTATTACATCTGCTCAAGTTGTTATACAAATGCTTAGTTCAGCGCAGTCTTACCTCTCTCTATGTCCGCAATGGCACACTTCAGATGATCCTCCGTTATGATCTCCCCGATCACCACCAGCAGGTAAAATTTGCTGTCGTTGAAGTGCTGCGAGGGGTTGGCGGATGTGGGAGACGTCCCGGTGCTGCTCTGACCGCCTAAAGTCTCCATTTCTGCGGATTGTACCAGGGTGGCCATCCTGTCCTCTCCACTGTCTCTCTCTCGCTTTATCTCCCGTTTCTGCACTCAGCCTCCTCCCTTTACGCGCTGCAGAGTCCCGGAGTCTCCAGACACACAGTAGAGCCTCGATAGGAGTGGCACTAGCTTTTTATACCAGCAGACATTGTGTCATGTTCAGTAACCGGGGAGAGGAGAGGGCGCCGGGTTTTTCTTTTTTTTCCGCACACTCACTGCACAGCTGATGTCATCCGCAACGAATCAAACGCGTCCGGAAGTCACCGAGGTCTGATGCTTGGTACTGTATTCATCTCTGCTGTACTGCTACTTGTTACTTTGTACAAACATAACTTAAGTGCAGTGGTGGAAAGCAACTTACTCAAGTGCTGTACTTGAGTAAAAACATTGACTTTACCCGAGTATTTTCATTTTATACTACGTTATACTTCTACTCTACTACATTTTTCGAAGCCAATTTTGTATTTTTTGCTGCAACACATTTATTTTTGATATTTAGTAACTTGTTACTTTGCATATTTAAGTAAATACAACATATAAATCGATTCGACACACATTATTATATAGGTTAAGCTTAACAGCAGTGTATAAAGTAATTCAAATAAACCCTACCTTTACAAAGTACAACATTGAAGTGATGAACACATAAAACATCAACCATTTTAATACAATATATCTGTTGTTTAAATGTGGTGTTTAAAGCATAAAGAATTTTTTTTTAATTTGTATTTAAGTACAATTTTGAATGCAGAACCTTTACTTGTAACTAAGTCATTTTACGCTGTAGTATTACTTATTTTAATCAGTACGTCTTCCACCTCTGGTACAAATACAAATGCATTTTCAACTGTAAATAAAACTTTGTTTCTCAGCCGTAAAAACAATAATGAAATGCAGTTTTAACACTTTAACCCGTCCTCTTTTTAAGAAAGGACTTCATTTAAAAGGTTGTTTTCTGGACTCAAGGGGTTTGTTGGCTCACTCTGCTCAGGAAACTTAGAACAGGCTATGGTTCTCTTTATTCTATAAAGATTGAAACAAAATCTAGCTCTGTGAAGACCTTTTGGCAGATGAATATCACTTTAAATAAGACTTTTCTGCATTAATTCTGCAGGCAAAAACTGAATGAATGATTTCTGATATTTGGATATTTATGACATTTTATGAATACAATAATACTTAATGTAATTTTTCTCTAAGGTATCTGTCGCTTACATTCCTGCAAATGGCCCCCGTTTATAGTTCTATTTTTCTATTTCATCCTAGTTTCCTTAGTATTCAAAACAAAAGGAATTAGACGACCACCTTACAGAGAACAAGCGGTAACACAGGTATATACATACACACACACACACACACACACACACACACACACACACACACAGACACACACACAGACCTCATCAGATTAATAAGACACAGGTGTGTAGAATCAGGGCGGGGCAAACAAAGGAAAACACAAAGACAGGAAGTGAAACCAGACTTAAGAGTGGTTTACAAAAATAAAACAGGAAACAGAAAGAAATCACAAAGCAAGACACCATTCAGAAATGTGGGAAATAGTATTTATTGCATGCAAAAGTTGTATCTGTAGTTAAGGAGGGACATGTAATGCTTTTATTAGAAAGTTCATACCAGAGATGACATAAAAGGTTGCTAATCCCTTAAACCCCTATGCATAACAATAAAGCTTATTTTATCCAGCTTTATTTTTGTTCAAGAATCTTTAAGAGTAAGCAACAACACTATTTACAATCAGGATTTGGTGTAAATGGTTGCTAAAACAACTATTAACTGAGTGTAAGTATCAAGTATAGTTGCTGATATTTGTCTTATTGTTTATAAATAATATGATGCAATTATCATATCATTATATCTAGCATTTTTGGTTTAACAATACATATATAATAGTATTTTGTTCTTCACACACAACAAATCAAATAATTAGAAGAACAAAATGGACCAACCATTTTCCAAGCAAGCTATTACTGTTTTTTATTCACTTATATGCACAAAGTATTTGGCCTCTAACTCTACTACCCTTCATGCAAAATGATAATTGACAGAGAAGTCTGATCACAGTGTCTCTGATCTCACTCAGGTGGGTTCCTCTCAGTCAAACAGGGAGTTTCAAGAGATTCACTTGAAACACAGAGGGGGGTTAGAGAGGAACAACTACACATGAAAAGCTACTGAAAAGCACAGAGATAAAAGGACTCCAGTCTGTCATATTTGAACAGAAAGGTAATGTGGAAGTCTGGTTTGTGTCGATGTTAAATGCAATTGGCAGTGAATAAAAAAGGCCTTTTATCTGATGATGTAAACATAAAATATGTTTCCTGGGAGGATTATCTAAAGTAGCAGCTCGAAAATGTGGCTCTTTGTGAAAGACTTCAGTACTGCCGTCGACTGATGGCACAGTATGCATAAAAGGTACACCAGAGGACCCACACACACACCAGCCTAAATAAATGTCATTCCAAGTGGAGAATTTGGTTTCTACTTATTAAACAGTACAAAAATAAAACAAAATGTGCTTTAAATGTCTTTTACCATGGTATTTCTCCAAATGGGCGTTGTACATTTTTTAAGGTAATTGTCAAGAGAGTGCTGTTATGGAAATCTTAGACCCAGTCAATACTGTGGAGATACACAAGTCAGAGTGATCAAACAATAAATGGTGAAACAAGCAGAGTTGTCTTTCTGGTTATTTATTTTGAAGATTCAAAGACACAGGTCTCACAGAGTATACAGTAGGATAGTCTGCAGGAGTGTGCGCCATAGTAACAGAATAGCAAAAGCTTATATACAGGAAAGGGCGGGAAGCTCAGAAATCTGCTTTCACACGGTCTCATATTGTTATTAGACACCTGTCCTTGAGCTGTAGATAGTATAACGGTTCTCAGAATATGGAAGTTCTTGTGAGACTTGGTGTGAAGAGGAGTAGTCTCAACATAGTCTGCCAAATCAGCTCTGTGGCCTTGAAGCGCTGGGGAATAAAAATCCTCATTAGAGTATGCAGAAAGAACAGCACATCTCAGGAAATGGTATAGGTGTTTTAGACAATGTTTTGAGAAGCATTTGGTTTAAACATATAAGGTAAGATAAAAATGTCCACTAAATGGTTGCATCCTTGAGTGATGTCTTCTGATCAAACAAACATCACAAATTGCATATGATGCATTAAAGGACGCACTAAAAGGACAGACACACACACAAGCCTAAATTACTGACAGTGCACTATCACTAGTGCAGACTTCTCTTTGTAATCATTCAAGAAATACAACAACATTACTTTTAATGTCTTCTATGATAACATTTCTTCAAATGTGCTTTCTACATTTCTGTAAAAAGACGCTGCTAAGAGGGGACAGCACAGGATGCATTAAAGGATACTCAAGAGGACACACACACACGCACACACACACACACACACACACACACACACACACACACACACACACACACACACACACACACACACACACACACACACACACACACACACACACACCACACACACACACACACACACACACACACACACACACACACACACACACACACACACACACACACACACACATACACACACATACACCCATACTTTCATGCTGGATTTCCCCCCGGCCGGCCTCATTGATGTGATTGGGTCTCCTGGATGGGGCCGCTGCAGGTGCATTATCGACTTTAACAAGGCTATCAGGAGCAGGAGTCCACTCAGCGGCTCCTGGATGTGAATATTTCAGAGCCTTTGTGGCCTGGTGGGCTGGGCTTGGTCATATTCTCCTCAGGCCATGGGAGGGCAAATCAAACATTCATCATACACAGCTGGGAGAGGAGGAAGGCATTACAAATACAACAGGCTGACACCAAAAGTCTCCCGGACAGAATCAAGGATGGGATGAGCATGTGTTTCTGTGTGTGTTTTTTTCATGAGGATTGATGGATAAGATTTGATCTGCACATGACTTTGTGTCAATGTGTAGACAGGCAGTTCAAAAATGAAAATGTAAAGATTTTAATAATTCATAAACCCTAAACCCTTGTGGGTTTTACAGAACATCAAATCCTGTGATGCCCCAGGTCACTTCCAAAACACCAAAGGAAAAAAAAATGCTCTGGGTGAGTCTGCAAACCAGAGAGATGTATTCAGAAAAGACAGAAAAGACAACATAAGAACATAATGATAAATAAAAAAAACGTATATTGCAGTGAGTTGAATTCAACTTCCAACCTTTTATACATGATAAATATATTTTACATTGTTGATTATTTGTCTGGTTCTGATGTCCTAATTATAGCAAATGATGTTGCAGATGTTTTAAACAATGCTGTTCTTGTGTCCGAGCTCTCTTTGTTTCTCTCATATTGCTTTTTAAAAATTCAGATAAAGTGCTGCTGACCACTTCTCTTTCAACTGCCAAATTCAACCTTATGTGACATGCACAAAGGTAGCAATGTTTTTGGATTCAGCTACTTTTGTGATAGCAAAGTAAAGATATAATGTGAATACTACTTCAAGGCTAGTGTTTTTCTTTTCTTTGTTTACAACAGTGTTTTTTGTTCCTTTCCCAGCACCAAAACCACTCATCACAGGGACTAAAAGGGGTGCTTTCTGTCAAATCTGCTTAGTTTTTAAACTGTCAACCAACATATTGATTGAAGTTTAAGATCAGTCCATACTTTATTTATGATATTATTCCAACAGGATTTTTCATTGCATGGCCTCAGATCTAGAATTATAGAATTGGGAGGGATGAAACCTTTAATGGTCACACATGCAGAGCACACAGCACACACAGTGAAATGTGTTCTCTGCTTTTAACCCATCCTAGTACCAGGTCTAGTGCTAGGAGCAGTGGGCAGCTATTGTACAGCACCCGGGGAGCAATGGGAGTGAGGGGGGAAGAGGGATGTCCGGTGCCTTGCTCAAGGGCACCACAGCGAAAGGTGAACTGGGACCTATCCAAGTAGAAGTCCACACTCCATATTTAGGTCTGGTCGGGGACTTGAACCAGCGACCCTACGGCTCACAGTCCAAGCCCCTACTGACTGAGCCACTAATTCATATAGTAAACAAATCTCTTCACTCAGGTGTTTTTCCACAGGCCCTGTGGTGTATGAGAAAAAATAATAATCTAGATGCTTCAGTAATGCACAATTACCATTTGTGGGTAAAATCGTTGAAAAAGTAGTTTTTCAACAGTTGAGTAATTTCTTGCATTTAAATAACTGTTTTGATGTGTTCCAGTCAGGCTTTCGTCCAAACCACAGCACTGAGACTGCTCTTGTAAAGGTCTTCAATGACATCCACTTAAACACAGACAGTGACAGAACTTCAGTGTTAGTATTATTAGATCTCAGTGCTGCGTTTGACACTGTTGACCACAACATATTACTAGACCGACTGGAAAACTGGGTGGGTGTCACAGTCTGTTCCATCTTTCACCAATAGTTTTCCATTCACCTGTCTCCCCTGTTAACCACACACACGTTTTTGCTCACTCTCTTTCTCTACTGCACCCATTAGTTTTACTGCCAGTATTTAAACCCTCACCAGACACACACCCGATGCCAGATCGTACTTTGCCTTCATGCTAGTCTTTCACGCGTTTGTTACCAGATTGCCTACCTGGTCCGACCCTGCCTGTCCCTGAGCTGCCTGCTCTGCCTGTTCCCTGATCCTGCCTGTCCTTGGACTATCCTGCCTTGCCTGCTGTCTGACCCTGCCTGTGCCTACTTGACCGCCTCACCTGCTCCCTGATTCTCTGCCCGGCCCTGACTCACCTTCTGCCTGCTGTCCTCTGGTTTGTTTGCCTGTACATCATCCGGCTGTTACTGTTCTGCTGGTATCCCTCTGCTCTGGTATTATTACCAATAAAGTCCATTACCGATACTCCTTGGTTTCTCGAGGGCTGCATTTGGGTCCTTCATAAGATTGTGACAGAGGGACTTTCGGCAACAGTTCTAAATTGGTTTGAATCATACTTAAAAGACAGAAACAACTTTGTTTCTATAGGTAAATACACATCTGAGTTGATAAATATGACATGTGGGGTACCTCAAGGCTCCATCTTGGGGCCTCTTCTCTTTAACATCTACATGCTACCACTGGCTCAGATAATGAAAAACTACAAAATAAGTTGCCATAGCTATGCGAATGACACCCACATTTACATAACCATTTCACCAGGAGACTATGCTCCAATTCAAACACTGAGTAAGTGCATTGAACAAATCAATGACTGGATGTGTCAGAACTTTCTCCAATTAAACAAAGAAAATACTGAGGTAATGTTTTTTGGAGCCAAGGCAGAACGTATAAAAGTTAGCTCTCAGCTTCAGTCTGCAATGTTCAAAACAACAGATACAGCTAGAAATCTAGGTGTAGTCACATTAATATCTAGTCCATGCTTTTATCTTCATTAGACTCGACTACTGTAATGGTGTCTTTACAGGTCTCACTAAAAAATCCATTAGAAAGCTGCAGCTAATTCAGAACGCCGCTGCTCGAGTCCTTACCAACACTAAGAAAGTGGATCAGTCCAGTTCTGAAGTCTTTACACTGGTTTCCTGTGTGTCAAATAATTGATTTCAAAATACTGCTGCTGGTTTATAAAGCATTGAATGGTTTAGGCCCAAAATACATTTCTGACCTACTGCTAAATTATGAACCATCCAGACCTCTCAGGTCTTCAGGGACTGGTCAGCTTTCTGTCCCCAGAGTCAGAACTAAACATGGTAAAGCAGAGTTCAGTTATTATGCTCCAAATATCTGGAACAAACTCCCAGAAACCTGCAGGTGCGCTGCAACTCTGACTACTTTTAAATCCAGGCTAAAGACTTTTCTTTTTGCCGCTGCTTTTAATTGAACTATTCACATCTTAAACTGCACTGTAACTTTTATTATCTTTGCTTTTTGTCTTTGCTTTTAAATGAGTGTTTTTAAATGTCATTTTATATCATTGCTTTTAAATGAGTGTTTCTAGATATCATTTTATAATATGTTTCTTAATGTCTTTCATTTTTGTAAAGCACTTTGAATTGCCTTGTGTTGAAAGGTGCTATATAAATAAACTTGCCTTGTCTTGCCTTACTTTTTTTTTTGAAATATCACTGTTAGAGTTTGGAGGACCTTCTCGGTTCCTGCCTCAATTAAATGTGGTGTCCCACAAGGGTCAAGTTAAGGTCCTCTTTAATTCTCAATAAATCCTCTAAATAGTTTTGTACATGTGCTAGCTAATCTTAATTAATAAAGTCAGCTAACAAAGGTATCATTTACTTCATATCTCAAGTTTGACAACAAAGTATTCAAGGTATCATGTTAGCTAGTTCTGTTTTTAGCCAATTTTGTTTTAACTGTTTATTCCAATGATCTACCTTTAAAATATTTGATTATTTTAGAATAAGTATTCTGGTTTACCATTTGTTTTACTGTTAAAGGCAACATACTGGATTTTTTAAATGTTGCTGTGTTCAGGACATTTATCGGTGTTCCTCTCTCTAAAAACAGAGCAACTAGGTGCTAGATCGTAAGCATGCATGCAGACAAAACCACAAAAATGGCTGACAATAATGTAAATATAGCCAAATGAAAGGCCAAGTGGACAAAGCTCGTTCCAAAATGAGAATGAATGTGGGGTTGGCATTATAATTATATTGAATCAAATAGAATTGGCTCTTTATTTACTGCAGTGAGGGACAAGATGTCTAAATCATGGGAATTAATGACAAACATCTGATATTCATTATTTGTTGGCATGGAGACAACCATCTGCCCTCAACTTGGCATGTTGCCACAATTAAGACCTCATTGCCATGGTGAGGAAGAGAGTGGGTTTGTGGGTAAAACATATATATACAGCTATTACATTTACATTCATTACAATATCATATACAGTTATTGTCTCATGCACTTCAATCGTTTAATTACTACAAATCTTTAGCAGGAATTAGTAAGAACAAGTTTAACTAACAAAATGTCATCTAAATGTCCTTCTAAGTCATGTGAGTGCCAACCTCCCCAGTAAGAGACCCAGCAGGGATACAGCCAGCCAGCGCTGTGTGTGTGACATGTGAACTGCTCACCTTGAGCAAGGTTGATTTGCAATCCATTTTTATATTAGAGATTTCACATGAACGTTCGAACTGTTCAACTTCCTATACATTATGTAATGTTGTTATACAATTAAGAAAATTAAAGCGAAGGGGTAAAAAGTATATCAAATACTGCAAGAAAGAAAAATAGGCTTAATGAGTTTTCTTTTTTAAACAACAAATTGTAGAAGAAACAGTACTTAAAAAACTATAGTAATACAAGAGGATCAAATGACAAACACTAGAAAGATAAACAACAACAACAACAACAACATCATCCAAATATGATCCCTAAACCTTTTTGTATTAGTTGTTTCCCTGCATGTTTAAGCAACCCATGTATTGCATTGTGGAGCTGAAATTAGTGCCACCTTTACCAGCTTCAACATTCAAATGCAACTTTAATTTGAATGCAGATCTACTTTTAATCTTTAAGTATATCTCGCATCAAATATTTCAATTACTTTACTTTAATTAAGGTTTGGAATGCAAAATCTTTATTTGTGATGAAGTGTTTCTACAACATGGAATGGCTGACTTATTTGACATCCTCCATCCCATGTGTGTCTCAGTTTAACAGCTAAATTAGCCTTTATATAACTTCTAATAACATTTACAAAATAGAGCAGTGAATGTGTGTGTGTGCAAGATAAGGGCAAGAAGAGGAAATCTATAATGGGGGATTAAACAAGTTACTGAATGATGTGGTGTGCAGGATTGTGAATTCGAAAACAAAAACTAGTACTGCAGAATTTTGTGAAAAAAAAAAATTATTCTACAGTACATGCTGCATTAATTATTGAAAACAGGTGCAGTGAAACAAAAATGCACGCTACTATCCTTCAGAGGAAAGGTCAGGTGCACAGACTCCATCACTGAGGCGTCCCTCACTCTGCCTGGTATCTCTGTGGTATTTCTCTGGGCCAGCCTGCACCCTGCTGAGCTGACAACACCGATGTGTCACCCGTGTGTGTGTGTGTGTGTGTGTGTGTGTGTGTGTGTGTGTGTGTGTGTGTGTGTGTGAGAGAGGGTGTGTCTTTGTGTGTGTGGTATAGATAGAATGTGCGGGTGGCAGCCATGCAATTGAGTGCAATTGAGAGGGACAGACACGGAGAGGCAAAGAGTTCAATCAATCAGTTTACATGAGCTAACAGAGTTTTACACGCAGTGTCATGACAAGTACAGAACATACAGTACAGTACAGTACAGTGTGCAGTATAGTATTGTGTGTATGAGAACTGAGATTTTCCTTTCTAAGATTGTCAAATTGTATCTTGACAGAGCATTTGTAATATGTCAGGCAGAAAAATATCAGTTGTTTACCTTGTTTATCAGGACACAGCTCACAAAGACAACAGCAGCAATGTATTTGTGTGTGTGTGTGTGTGTGTGTGTGTGTGTATGTTTGTGTGTGTGTGTGTGTGTGTGTGTGTGTGTGTGTGTGTGTGTGTGTGTGTGAGCTGCCTAGATTCTTGTCAGTGTCTGGCTGTAAGTCTACTTTCAGATATTAGTGTCTCAAAAAAGATGAATCCAACGTTGATGATCCAAGACTTTGACCTCTATCACCACCAGCAAGAGAAAATGTTCTCCTGCAAGTAAAATATCCTAATAACAGAATGTGTGCAAAGTGATTTTGAGAATGTTAGCATGCTGGTATAAGCTTTTAGCTCAGGCAGTACTTCAGGCTCCAAATTCAGCTTGCAGAAACGTTAGCTGACTATAGTAAATGCTTTCAGATCAATAGACTGTATACAAGAAGTGTACAATTAGTGGACACAGTCACCATGACATCACACAGTTGTGTTCTTTTTGCAACGAGAAGTGACACGAAAGAGTGGATCACCTTTTTTTTTTAGAACAACTGAATGCTAAACCAGAGAATTTAAAGCAATCCAAAAAAGAAATTGATAAACTTAAAACTAGGTAAAAACCCGGCACCCCTTTTTCTTGAGCTGTCAATTACAAAGTTGTCATGTCCTAATACACTGTGCATTATCTTCTATTTTAGTATAAATGAAACAGACTTGAAGCTAGTGATTGAGATCATCACCTCATTACAACAATGGTTAGTGAGGTAACAAGTCAAGTGAGAAGAAAGGTCATTTTCTCATAGACTTCTATACAATCTGATTTATTTCTGTCGCCATCTGCTGGCTATTTGAAATAATGCAGGTTTTCTGAACGTTACATGTGAAAAGAACAGATTGTTCTCACTCTACAGAAGCTTCTCTGTTAGCCCTGTTCACACTCAGTACAATACTGAGGCCTTTCTGTTTTTCTTTGTTAGTTCTGCCTAAGGTTAGTGATATATTTAAGCTGGCACAGAAAAGGGAGGAGACACAGGGTCACTCCCTCTACAACACTCTAATCCTCACTTTACTAAGTGATTTTGAGTCCAGACGGAGAAAAGAAAGGTATTATTGGCTGTGGCTAAGTGAAAAGGCTGTTTGGGAATGATCCCAGGAGGCATTAGCTCTGATTTAAGTAACAGAGTGATATCCAGATGTCAGAGGTTTCACAACTTTAAAGAAAATGAAATTTGAAAATGTGAAATTCTAGGGTGACACGGCAGAAAACTAGGGAGTTATATTTAATCTGTTTTCAACATAAAGGAGATTGATTTTAGTTCATGTTCGGCTGTTCAGATTTTGCAGATGAGTGCAGGAGAGGCTGTTCCATCATTAAACTGACAGCTCCATCTAGTGGTGATACAGTGAAAAGGATATAAATGATGAGTTCTGATAAGACCATACTTTTTATTGGCTATTGTTTAGCATTTTATTCACTGTAATGCTGCCACTATATTGTACCCTTTTAGTTATTTGTACTTGCATCTTTATAGAAATGATTATGATTTTAAACTATAGCTTTGGAGTAAAACGTTTTTTTTCTCTGAACTCTAGTGAAGTCAAAGTATAACATTACATTGAAATGCTTGAGTTCCTAAAATTAGTATTTAAAATGTGTAAATAAATGTACAACAGTACTTTATATGACTTCTTCTGCACATTCTTTTGTGTAGACTAAATTATGAAGTCAATGTTGGTAAATAAACATACTTTAACCCTTTTTGGCCCATCTCACGTAAAGAGCTTCCTTGTCATTTTGTCCTGCACACAGAAGAAACATGTAATAATGGCCACTCAGCTCACTATCTCTGTGTCTGATCTGTGTGAGTCACCAGTACCACTGCACTGCATCGCTGCACAAACTTGTCATAACCTGATGTTCACACACACACACACACACACACACACACACACACACACACACACACACACACACACACACACACACACACACACACACACACACACACACACACACACACACACACACACACACACACACACACACACACACACACACACACACTGGAGGACAGACAGTGTGAGGTCTTGTTTTTGCACCTTGCTGTGCTTTTATTGTCAGCCAACTGTACGTCAGCTCGTTTTTCACAGAAGCAATTCAACATCAGCCTGCTTATTATCTTAGTTTTTGCAGTGGGCCATTATTTGAAATTAAAATACAACCAGTGAGTGGAGCCGTGGTGCCATAACATGCAGAAATAACCCCCACATCTATCATTTTGAGGATCAGTATTGACTTGTAAAGGGTGCACACCATAGACTGTATGGCGCAAACCTAGGACATTCTTGGACATGCTTGTATGGCTTAGGATCTGAGAGTTAAAGGAAATAGTTTTGGTACATTTTGGAAAGCAGCTTCATTCACTTTCATGCATATAGTATACAGTTAGAAAATAAGAACATCTGTCCTTAAATATATCCTAATATCAGCTCAATCCAGCTGCCTGTTGCTTAGCTTTGCAGGAAGACATGAACAAGGGAATAAAAGCTAGCCTGGTTGTGTGCAAAAGAAAGAAAATCTCCACCCAGCTGATTGATATTTCATATTATCTTCCACTATATTTAAGATGCAAATATTGTATTTGTATTTATTATTTTCAGTATGAGTTATTAGATGCATTAAGATACACAGCAGAATATATATGTTAAACATCCCATCTTGATTATAATACATGATTCATTATGAAACGAGCCATTCTGCATAGTTAATACTTTACTTTTGCAACTTTAAGTTTATTTTTTGATGCTACTTGTGTATGTTTACTTTACTTACACTTTTTGCTACTGTTACATTTAAACTATTTGAATTTTGCGATACTGATTGTATATAACCTCTTGTATTTACCCTTAGATTTCATTTACAGATTAAACTAACAACATGTCAAATCTTAATAATTGAAATAAACATATGCTCGAAGGAATACATTCTTTGTTTTACCCTAGCAGAGCCAGGCTAAGTGTTTCCCTCAGTTTTCAGCCGTTATGCTAAGCGTTATCAATCTTCTCATCTATCCAAGAAGTTTGGGATATTTTATTTATTGCCAACCTACTCCTTTGAAATAGGAATTAACATTACATTGAGATTATGTCATGCATTTAGCGCTGGTGTTTATGTTTTGGTGTAGGAGAATGAATGTAGCTTGCATTAACATACCTACACATATGTGCCAAGTGTTTCCATTTCAACAGGGCATTAAGGCAACAGAGGGTTACAGTAAGTTACAGCTCTGAGTGGAAATACTTGGCACCTGCAGGATAAAGTCACAGATGGCAGGCAGCAGAACTTCCCGACACCTCAGAGTCCTGCAGAGCTAACACATCTGCTGAGTAAATGTGGGAGAAGACAGAGGCCGTGGGGCACTAAAGGATAGAAAAATAAATACTGATCGGTACTCTTAGATGGATGCCACTATATATCAAATTAATGCAGCAGGACTTCTTGCAAATATCAGTTTAAATAGTGGAAATTCAATGTCATCTCTTATGGACCTTCGCATTCCCCGTGTTAAAACCCGCCTATTTACATTTTATGTAAAATATCTACGACCCATACTGTGGAAAATGTAAATCAATGCACAGTGACGTTAATCCATAAATATAAAATAACAAAATATATATACATATATATATTTATCTATATATTATAGATACTCCTGAGAGTAAATACTGCATTCAATTATTTATTTGAATTATGATTCTATTTCAATTTTTTGATTATTTATTTCTTGTTATGTTTTTATTCATTTTTAATGGATTTTATGTCGACTGTTATATCATTGTCAAGTTTTTATTTTTTGTGTGATTTCAAAGGATACAACTTCTCTTCGTCTTAAATTTTATTTTTTTTAATTGGATTTAGTTCATTTGATCTAAAAGTATGTTGTTTCCCTTCAGGCTTTTTGACTTTGTTTGCATATTCTACTGTCTGTTTGAAGGTTCTTTTGTATGTGCTATTAATAATAAATCAAGTGGTATAAAAAGGGTCACTTTGAAAACATAATTAATCAACTGAGTATTTCCCATTAAGGGAACATGTCGAAATGCAGCCCTCCCTGTTCCCAGTGGAAGGCAGAGGCTTCTCTGGTTATCAGAGCGCTCCTTCCTGGTCAGCTCTGAACATGTCGTTCTGTTCAGAGGACTGCTGTTCTCCTCCATCACTGCTCAACTGTTCCTTATCCAGCACCAGTTCCACTGATGTTCATCCAAAACTCCAAACTACAAACACGTGCTCACACACACGCCACACACTCCTTTGCCTGACTTCATTTTGACCTGCTCTATGAAATAGTACAGACATGTATCAGTATGACTGGTATGTTCATTTATTTAAAATGGAGCGCTTTCACAATAGTTACAGCTTATTGGTGCCAAAATGAAATGTGACACTAACAGTCATCAACGGCTCTTTTTGTAAATTTCATTTTAATGTTTCTGTTTATTTGTATGTAGTTTTAAAGTTTTATCTTCAGTTTACTTAAAATACATGTCTTTGTGAATTTGAAATAGTTTTGTTCTGAAGAAATCCTGAAGATTGTCTGTTGTTTTATCACACAGTCTGTTGTGTTTCCCACACAGTCTTAAGTTCACTTTGGCAGAGAAGATGCTGCTGTTGCACCTGATAAAACTATACATTTAATAATAAGGGACCATTTCTAATACAAATATACTTTTATATAGGAGCAACAGGCACCCTAATGCAATATTAACCCTACATATTGTACTTAACTATGCAAATGGGACTAAATATCAGATAAAGAGGAGTGTATTCCCACATCCAATATGGACGTTGCTGAGCTCATCAACTTATCATATTTCAATGTTCTGTTTACAGCTTGTTCTTCTGCCCCTAAGTGGCCACAACATCTGACAATGTGGGTTTAACCAAAACATATCACTGTCATTATCTTGCCTTTGTATGCACTAATACTACAATAAAGTATCATTAATACTGTTAATAAAGTATACAGTTAGATATTTGTAAAGACAAGACCTGTAGAATAATCTAAAAGTATAATAAAATACTGTTTAAAACTTATTTTCTTCATCATTAATGTGTGACAAAAGCTAAGATGTAGAAAGATTTTAACGTTTTCTCAATGCTTAGATCGTTAGAGAATGTTGTGGCCTTATTATGGGCTATAAGAAAACCAGTGAGTGTTTTCAAGCGAAGCTAAAATGCTTAAAATATATTTTATATTAAAAAGTCAAATATTGACACTCATTCATGACTTTCACTAAACTTCCCCAATAGGTGGGTTACAGCAGCATCATGTTGATGGAGGAACATGGAAGGACATGCAGTATTTATGAAACGTACTCACGTTTGTGAATGCAAATGTAGCCCTTTTCCTTTTGCAGGGAAATGACAGTAATGTGTCCTTTCCTGTTTTTGAAGCCACATATCGACACATGAGAAAGTCTGTCAAACATTAATGACTGTTACGCGCATCAGGTGAATCAGTAACAGACTGTCATGCTGCTGATTATTGAGCAATATTTTCCTCAGTGACTGATTAAAGCAGACGTGAGCAGAGAGCTCTCTCTGTTGGACTCTCTGATGATGCAGTCAACACACATGGTCTCAGGACTCAATGATGTGACGCTGATGATATCGGTGAAGTTTCTGTGGCCTATACTGGAAATGTTGTCCTCGAAAAGGTTCAACTAGAAACAAACACATGGCTGCACATATGGCAAAGTTACAGGACGGACAAACAAGTATTTCCAGTAACACCACCCTTTAAAAAAGTATAGAAAGCATCTGAATCCCTTAAAGAGGCCTTTTAACCTTTTTGGGGTATTTCCCTTTCCGGTTGTTGTGCATGTTAATGGTCTGCAAAGGCTAACATCCCTGTGTTCCCTCCAGAGGGAGAGAAACTCGTCTCCATTGGACTCCTTTGTTTACTTTTAGAACCATCACCCCCACAACACACTCCACTCTCACCAACTGTCTCTCAGAAATAAAAGCATGGATGCAAACAAACTATCTCCAACTGAACCGTGCCAAATCAGACATCATCATCATTGGTCCCCCATCCCGTATCAAAGACATCCAGAAATTCAACTTCACCATTGACAGCCACACTCTATCTCCCCCCCCTCACATCCGCAACCTCGGAGTCATCTTCGACAGTCAGCTCAAATTCAACCACCACATCAATCACATCACCAGGATCTCCTTTTTCCACCTCAAAAACATTGCCCGTCTCCGCCCATCACTCTCCTCCTCTGCTGCTGAAACCCTGATTCATGCATTCATCACTTCACGACTCGACTACTGCAATAGCATCCTCTACGGCATACCATCCAACCTCCTCAATAAACTCCAACATATCCAGAACTCTGCTGCCCGCCTCCTCACCCACACCCACCCAGATCACATCACTCCCGTCCTCCAGAACCTCCACTGGCTCCCCGTCCGTCAAAGAATCAACTTCAAAGTCCTCCTCATTACCCACAAAGCCCTCAACAATCAGGCCCCCCCCCTACCTCACAGACCTGCTGCACCACCACACCCCTTCCCGCTGCCTCCGCTCATCAGAAGCCCACCTCCTATCCATCCCCACCCACATCAATCACCGGACCTGGGGGGACAGAGCCTTCTCCGTCGCTGCCCCCTCCCTCTGGAACTCACTCCCCCAACCCATCAGAGACTGCACTGACCTCACCACCTTCAAAAAACTTACAAAAACTCACCTCTTCAATCTGGCTTTTAATGTGTGATTGTTTTTGTATTATTTGACTTTAACTATAACTATATATGTATTTGTTGTTCTTTTATTTTCACTATATCTGTAAAGCGTCTTTGAGCACCTGTAAAAGCGCTAACAAAATTAATCTATTATTATTATAGTAACATCACTATGTAACAACACCTGGCTCGTATTGGCTAGTGCTCCAACACATTGTACGTGCTAGGCTAAGGGGTGGGACATCTCTAAGCAGTTGACCAATCCCAACAGAGCCGGCCAGCTGACCAATCAGAGCAGAATGAGCTCTGGTTTCAGACAGAGGGTGAAAAGAGGTGCTGCAGCACAGACAGTAAGAGTTTTTGAACATTAAAGCATGGAGACATGTCCCAGTAGAGACACTAATATGAACCTGAACATGAGCAGAAGAGGGCCCCTTTAAAGTAACCCTCCCAATCCTCATGCATACACTGTACATTGCAAAGGTAGCTGCTGTCCTTACAGTGGTAATGCATGTAAAGTATTTGATCCTGTAAATCGCTGTTGTTGCTTTTTTCAATATTTCATCTCAATGCCTTGAATGTCAAAGGTTAATCTCTGTATGTCCTCTGGTCTCTCCTTTTCAAACAGCCCTGAGAGTGTTCTCCTCAGGCCTGCTCAGTGTTTGTGTCTTCTGCCAACAGGTTTGCCAGCCTGTGACTGGCCTAATCTCCTTTCAAAGCACACCGCGGTTGTTGGGCACAGTGTTTACCAAACCGAGTGAAGCCAGCTTTTAAAGAAGGCCAAGAGGACAAAGAATGCTTGGGAATGTTTTTGAAATCTTCAGGGCGAAATCCATCACGAACACTACGTCACATGGGAGCGAGATGTTGTCGTACAACAAATATCTAATCTCACTTCCCATCTAGTCTCAAAAGGAAGCCAGAAGATAATTACTGTAGGGTTTTATAATAAATGACGGCTTATCTGTGTTTCCCCACATTATTCCTATCAAAGCGATATGATCTGAGCTTCTGCATATTGCATTTATAAAAAAAAGATTAAAACAACATCCCAATTGCTTCCCCATTTGTCTTATTCCAGCAACATGTGCTGTTTAGTATCTCATTGATGATGTTGCAGAGATGGTTTGCAGATCTCTGGGTTTGAAACACAGTGGTTTGGAAGAAGCTGCACGTGTTTCAGACTTCTCAAACCAAACAGCTGGATGCTTTCAGATGCAAAACACATTCAGATGAATAAATACGTCTGTGTTTGCAATGTAAAGAGACAACATGTGGTGCACGGTGTTAAAGAGTTTTAAAGGACTTGTTGTTGCAATACAGCTGTCCTGCCATTCCAGGGGCATTACACATGGCACAGAGCCTCTCACAGAGATGGAAACTAAACGCTCTCTCAACAGTCTCACTCCTCTGAGACAGCGGGGCAAAGGAAGAAATGAAAACACAAATTAAGACGCGGAGAAGTCACACATGTGTGGATTTAGATGTAGACTTTAGTGTCTTCCCTTTCTCTGGGAAAGCATTTACTTATACAGACCACACAGTCATTATTTAGCCCCGGTCAGGAGGGGACAAGGGCTTGCATCACAGGCGTAGTCCGGCCGGGGTCAGGCAAAATGCCGCTCAACTCCCACGGAAACAAGAAACAGTAGCCCAGCATAACTGACACTATATCTATCTGCTGCAGGGTTTAGCAACGATCACTCCTTTTTAATATCATATATGAGGGTGATTCAAGTGCTGCTGGTAACCCTGTTTTGTAGATAACACCTTTATACTGACAATAATATATAAGATTCCTGCGAAAATATATTTGTGCTGGTGATAGAACATGTGGAAAATAATTTACTGTACTGGAATATGCATAATTGCGTTCTTGCAGAGGGTTAGCCGGTTAGCTTAGCTTAGCATAAATAATGGAAACAGGGTGAAAAATAATAGAATGTGCAGATCAACACGTGTAAAGCATGGTGTTGATGTTTTATCTGTACAAAAACCAAAAGGTATAAACAACAGTTTGGGGAAAAGACTGCAGAAATACATTCTGTAACCAACAGAGAGCATTCTGGCCTCAGGTCGTGTTCTTTCACATGTCGTCTGTTGCCATCAGGGCGAAGGTATGCTCTACAGGTCTAAAGACTATCGCTTTTCAAAATCATTCATCCCTTCTGCACTCAAACTTTTAAATTCTTGAAAGGCTTTTAACTTGATTATTTATTTATTTATTGTTGTGATGCTGTGAACTATTTATAGTGTAAATTGGAATGATCCACATCTGTGCTCCCGGGTGTATCTGTGTGTTTTCTTCCTGTATGTTCCTGCCTGTGTTCATGACATAAGCTGCTGCTCATAACCAATTGCTCCTTGAGGGATTAATAAAGTTGTTGATTGATTGATTGATTGATTGAAATGCATTTAACAAAGAAATACTGCCATCCCACCCCAGTTTATTTGTTGTTGTACTTGTTTGTGGAGAGCTATGAGAAGCTTGATACATATATAAAGCCAGCTGTTATTAATGGATGAATTGAGAGTTGCTTTTAAATGAGCTGACAAGGAAGTTGTGCGAGGACATTATCTTACTTCCTTTGCTAAATAAAATGGTCCTGTGAGTGTTCCCATGCTTAAGGAGATGAGAAAGGAAGCATTGAAGAACTGTTCCTCAGCATTTGTAGAATTGGAAAAGCTCTTACCATGGTGGCCAATTTTGATATTTAAGTAATTTCACTCAGTTTTAAACCTTTGCAAGAAAAATCAAAAACAATGTCAGCACAGCATGTCTATGTTGTAAAAAAAAGGCTTTTGAAATTGTTATGCCACTATGTTCCTCTCATTATTGTAAACAGTCATAATTACTTCGGGTTCAAAGCAGAAAAAGATGCCCCTAAAAATGTCTAAGAATATGATCATAAATAAATAGCTGGATTTTTCACTGCAGTTTGGTTACTTTTGATTTGAACAACATTGTTGGAAACTAAATGTTAACATTATCCATTTGTAAATCATTTCCCACACAGACTGCATCTTGATTTCACTAATGTTTTCAGAGGAACACATTATTTTGTTTGATTTCACATTGATGTCAAACTACAACAAACATGGAAAGAAGTGTTTCAACATGTTGGAATAAGTTACATTTCTAGGTCATTCAGATTTGATCTCTGCAGTACATTCCTCGTTATATGGCTCATCTCCAGAACGTATCTTCCCACCTACATCCTTTCTATGTCACATAAATGTGGGGCATGCATTCCTTCTCATGGTTATCAAAGCATTTGATCATCCCACCACCAATCTGCAAACATGCATAAATGAGCTCTTCAAAGGTCCATTAGGTGGAAGGCATGTGGATGTAATGTTAGTGACAAAGAAAAGGAGTGTTTCCATATGAAAGTGATGCTGATAGATGGAGAAAACGGGTACTTTCCAAAGGTTTGATTAAAAGTGCTATTTTCTGCTAAATAAACCCGATCAGTCTACTCTCTCCAATATATAACAATTTACCTCCAGCTAATGATTGTTGCATTAATTTCCTCTCCTTTTCCAGAGAGAAACGTATCATCATTATATCCTCTTCACCTCCCTTCACCCTTTCCTGAACTCAAACAGAAATCTTTTTTTTCTGTAGTTTCATTCTTGTTAATACAAGTTGCAGCTGCTTTAAATGGTCTGTTTGAGACTTTTCCACACTTAAGCAATCCCAGAAGGATATGGCACAAGAATTAAAAAGGCTCTTGTTGATAAGATAAATCACAGTAATTACCGTTTGGGTTGGATTGTGCTGAAACTGATATTCAGCAGATGGTGCCGCCATGAATTATGTTTGTGATTCAAACAATACTGAATACTTAGGTTTTTCATTTTTCATTATACTGCAAGCACATCATTCCTGGAATAAAAACGTCCTAATGTCTACTTACCATTCTCACAAATATTACATTATTTTAAATTCTACACTTGTAGCCGTCACAATACTTTTATCCACATTATAGCGGCGTATCTTTATGACAACCGCAATGGTTCCTTTCTTCGGCCAAAAACATCTGAACAACTTCTGGAAGGATATTTATGTACAGGAACTCATGTTCCAAAGAAGTCATTTTTTCTCTTTCATCAATGAGGTTGACATAAATAAGGTTGATGTGTCTCGAATAACTATTGGATGAATTGCTATGACATTTTTTTTTACCTTGCACCATTATTATGTCAACATTTCATATTGAGAAAATCATTTGTGGCCAAATACATGCAAACCTCTAGCTGGTATCAATGCCACCGTGATAAACATGGTATAAGAGCTGCTGAACAACAGTGTGATTCAGTCTGAACTGCTTTGGTGAGAGTGCTTTTATTTGCCCGTGCCAAAGAGAAATGTTCCATTTTATGGAATGAACAATAAAGTAATCTGAAGTTGACTTTAGCAATTAGCTCAAAATGTCCTGTTACTCTTAATATTCTTTTTTGTATTTTTAAGCCTTTGGCTTTTCCACAATCACTGACTAACAGAAATATTTGGCTGTACTAAGTTTGCATCATTTTTCACTTAGTAAAGATTGGATTCATATTGGCACCACATTGACAAGAAAGTATAGAAACATACTATTTAGAAAATACTTTTAAAATAGCATTATTTCATGTTTTCTATGATCAATGTTACAGATGTTAAAGCTAAATCATCAGGCATGTATTCCTGATTCTTTTAGATGACCTAGAATACACTGAAAAAACAACATGTGTACAAATCCAGTACTGCACATAGGTGCTGCATATACATGTTCAGCATCCATCACTGCCCAGGGCATACAGCTCTGTTTCATTTGAAGACAAATAATATGCAAACAAACCATTGTCGTATTACCATTATGTTTGTAGCATTTATAAAGTCAGGCTAATGAATTAATCTGTTTTAAAGCCCTTTTAAGGAGCAATTCTTTCCGTTCCACTCTTGCTAATAAACATGCACATCCCCTTCAATAGATTCTCTGAAGCAGCAGAAGTGGGTGGTCATATATCTGCGTATAACAGCATCAGCCTCATTAGAATGTTTTCTTTCTTCCATATTACAAACATTAAATCAACACAAAAGTTAGGTTTTTACAGGGCGTAATGTGCCCAAAACTATTCCTATGCTGGAAGCAGTGATTCCATTTCAAACTTGACTCCCTTATTTTTCACATTTTACGTCCTGATTTGGTCCATATTCTGATAATGTTATGTAAAGCTTTACATTTCCCCTCTGACTGTGAAACTGAGTTGCAAGACACCACTGGATTCGGAGTCTGCAGAATATCAAACTTAAAACCAACTTCACTGCGGTATTCCAAGGCGGCATATTTTATACTAAATATGGAACCAGAGAATGCAGATCCTAGGCTCTGACCAATTGGCAAGGCTGACCACAACTACTTCAAATCACTGCATGAGCATGGGGAATGAGTGGTCGGGGGGCTTGTGGGCAATGGTTCTGGGATTTTAAGAAGAAAAAATGAAAAGGCCCAAAACTGTCTCTCTTAGGACTTGGTGCTTGGGAAAAGTTCGCATGGTAGTAATATTATCTAAAAGAGTCATTAGTTTAGGCTAATAAAGACAAGACCATTTTTTTGGAGTGCGTGGGAGAGAAACTCCCTCTGGAGGGAACACAGGGATTGTAGCCTTTGCAGACCATTTACATGCACTAACACCTACAGTATAGAACACACTACAGGAAAGAGAAAGACCCAAGAAGCACAATAGGGCCTCTTTAACTTAAGGACTCCCCAACAAGTCAAACAATATCCAAAGTGGTGTAACATGAGTCTTTCCACGAGGGGTTGTAAGGTGAGGAGAGTATGAGTTGAAGCGTGCACACACAAGATTGATGTGATGGTAGAAGGAATGTGGAAACACTGAAACATGTAGGATTACATTGAGAACTATGCCTGCTCCGTATCCTACATTTCATCACTCTAAGTTATAGAATCTGTCAGAATGGCTATAAGAGAATGTACTTGTTGTAAGTCGCTTTGGATAAAAGCGTCAGCTAAATGCAATGTAATGTAAAAAGAGAGATGGAATTCTCATAGAAAGACTTGTTCCTATATTTGTTTTAAAGGACTCTGCACAATCACTTCGTTCACACACAAACACATCTGAAAATACACTACACTACTACACAACATTATCATTATCGTGTTTGCTTTGGAGTCACAACACTGAAAAGGGGAAGATAACTGGCAGGTGCAGGGGAGACAGAAAGCAGAAGAATATTAGTTCTACCGTTAAAAGTAAGTGGAGTGAACGAAGGACATGCTTTACAGGCTGCCACTAACCAGCTTAATTTAATTCACCTGTGCTAGTTAATGAGTGGGGTGAGGAGATCTCCAAAGTTGCCAAAAACTACCACAAGATTTATAGAAAACTAACCATTGTTTCCTGTTTCTTCTTCAAGTATGTGTTATGGAAGACTGAAAAAAGGTCCAAAGTTCATGATCCGACTGCAAACAGAGATGTGAAACCTTTGCTCAATACATCAAAACGGAACTCCTCCCACGTGGGATTTTTATAAAAAATCTTTCACTAACATATCTGCCGCAGCCTTCAAATCCCACGTGTGTGAACATGACAGAAATCAAAATACTCTTGTCCTTTTTCTCAAGTCCTTTCTCAGTGAACATTGTGACCTGTCATGACAGGAGAAGCGTCAGTTGATTACAATGCAGTAACCATGTACCTGTTGACAGGAGGCACTAATGCTGATTAGTTACACTTGTGTTTGACATTTACAAATGTCAAAGTAATTTTGTGTACAATTGTATGTGTTGCAAAGCTACACAAGAGGAAGAAAATAGTATAAGGGGTGTAATTGAATTAATTTACACTGTCTTATTCCCTTACGTGTGTGCAGATAATAATCTTCAGCATGTGAAACTTGTGTCACAGTTTCAGTCTGTTCATTTGAACTCCAACAGACTGTGAGAACGAGCAGGTGCTCTGCAGACTTTCAGTCTCTATGAGTTCAGACATGCATGTAGCTGAAGCACAGCAGGGAGATTAGCATATACACAAACAGTGTATATGTTTAAAAAAAAAGGCTGCAATTAATATCATTTTTAATATCGACTGCTTTAGTAGTGATAAAAAAGCATTCGGTTTCTTTCTTCTACTCGATGTGAAATGTGTTTTTCTTAGAAAGCTTGTTTTTGTTCACTTTCATTAACTTTTATTTATCTTTCTTTCTTTTTAATGTCTGTGCTAAGTATCACCAATAGTAATTTCTCGGTCTTTAAAATGTCAGGGAATAGTGAGAAATGTCCATCTCAGTTTCTCCAAGGTGATGTTTTTGTCTATTTGAAACCCAAATATATTCATTTTGATGTAACATGAATCAGTAGAAAGCTCATTTGGATATCAGAGAACCTGAAATGAGCACCGTTTTGCCATTTCTGCATGAAAAATGACTTGAACAATTTATGGATTATCAAACCACCCACCGATTATTGTTCTGTGGATTCTGTAATTGCTGCTCTCGAGTTTAAAACAACAGAAATCGCAGAAAGAAGCGTGTTTTTCTTGTATAATGTTGCAATCATGACTAAGTGAAGGGAGAGCCAGTTCTGTTTTTGAAAGAGCTCAGAACTTGTTGATGGAGCGTGAAGCCGCACCACTCAGCTGCCAGTCCACCTTCACTGAGGCAGAACCAGAGCCTCCTGCCCTTTTCTTGAATTCACTTGCTTGTTTTTGTAAAATCGGCCTCAGTGATGAGGATGGATGACGCTCTGCTCAGCCTCGCTCTTCATCTTGTGTTCATTTTACGAGTTGAACCTGGCCTGGGCTGGTGTGAGGATCAGGAAGCCGCCTGTTAGAGCTGCCCGCTTCAAACAGGAAGTGCTTTATTTGTGTCTGCACATATTTCGTCACTCTGCCTGCAGGCCCCAACCACCCCCATGTTCTGAAGAGGTCACATGAAAATAATCACACATGCATCTTTCTGACGATTCAACTGTCTTTTTTTCCCACAGACTGTGGGTGTTCTGTAACCGCTCCTTTTTATTCACCTTGTTAGCCTCAGCAGTTTCGTTGCAGTTGAACTCTTTAAATGTCAAATTGGAGTTTCATTTCAGCATGAATGTCCTGTTTTGAGCAACATAGTCACTATAAGGAAGTTAAACATGTATTAATCAAAAGAAAATCCTAAAACATGAGAATTGACGTAATATGATCAAATCAAATCAAATCAAGTTTTATTTTTTATAGCACATTTAAAAACGATGTTTGGTCGAGCCAAAGTGCTGTACATGTAATAAAAACACTTTACTATAGTACAATAACAACAAAAGACAGTCATTGCAACAGCAAATATAAAAACAAAACACACGGAAAAGTCAGGAGTCGTGCTCCGCTCTAGCTAGAAAGCCTGAGAGAAGAAGTGGGTCTTAAGTGTGGATTTAAAAACCCCTAGGGTCTGGGCCGACCTCACATGGAGGGGCAGAGTGTTCCAGAGCCTGGGGCCAGCTGCTGCGAAGGCTCGGTGCCCTCGGGTTTTGAGCCTGGTCTTGGGCACTAGCAGCAGCAGGTGGTCAGCAGACCTTAAAGCTCTGGCTGGGGTGTAGCGCTGGAGGAGTTCAGCTATATAGGCCGGAGCCAGCCCATTTAGTGCTTTAAAAACAAATAAAATTAAAAACACAGGTAGAGAACTAGAAACCATTAAAAATAATGAATATAAAGTAAAATATAACAGTATTTACATTGCAATCGAATGGAATAGAGGAATAAAATATGGAATAAAAATCAGCTGTAATACAAAATATTGTTGTGCATTGTGTGCATTAATGTGATGCATAGAGTTTATAGAATGGCCGAGGTAAAGTGTCAGTGGGGGGGCCGGGCCTTGTTTAAGAGGCCGGTAGCGGAGGGGAAGAAACTGTTCAGGTGGCGAGAAATGTTGGCCCTGATGGAGTGCAGCCTCCTGCTAGAGGGGAGGGGGGTGAACAGTTTGTGTCCAGGGTGGGAGGAGTCTGCCACTATCTTCCCTGCCCGCCCCAGGGTCCTGGAATGGATGAGGATGGATTCCATGTGTAGAAGTTCACCATCATTGTCTTTGGCAGGTTGAATTTCTTCAGCTGCCTCAGGAAGAACATCCTCTGCTGGGTTTTTTTGATGAGGGAGCAGATGTTCTGCTCCCATTTGAGGTCCTGGGCGATGATGGTGCCTCAAATGGGAGAAGAACATCGGCTCACAAAGCTCACAAAAGAAGCATTAGTCTTGTTAAAATGTCAGCAATGTATTTTTTAATTTTAATTTGATGGACATATAGATATAATTTAAAGCGTAATAGGTTGTTCACTGCTTAGTTTATGAGATTTGTCATTTTTATGCAGGCTTTGTCTTGGTGTATCATGCATGACAATAAAAAGGCATGCATACGGATACTTTAATTTGCTTTAAAGCTGCAGCAATTAATATAAAATAAATGAATGGGGGATTGCTAGATATTAAAGGTGAAACTTGTAATTACGCAATTTTTTTATTAATATATATTTGTTCAACTGTATAATATTTTAATCATAGGCAAGGCAAGTTTATATAGCACCTTTCAACACAAGGCAATTCAAGGTGCTTTACAAAAATGAAAGACATTCAGAAAAAGGCATTTAAAAACAGTAATTAAAAAGCAAAGATACAAAATAAACATTAAAAGAAAAAAATACATGAATAAAACGTTACAGTGCAGTTTAAGATATGAATAGTTCACACAGAAGTTCCACTTTGCTGATGCCTTTCTTTAAGGTTTCTCCGAACATGAGCTGTGTACGCTTGTATGGCACATACGTCCCGAGCAGCATACAAAGAGAAAACCAGCCAGGACAAAGTCCCCAAACACTGATTCCCTGGGGTTACTAGCCCCAAATGTTCATTAACCAAAAACGAAACACAATCGCTTAGTTTCAATTAAAAGCAGCGGCAAAAAGAAAAGTCTTCAGCCTGGATTTAAAAGTAGTCAAAGTTGCAGTGGACCTGCAGGTTTCTGGGAGTTTATTCCAGATATTTGGAGCATAACAACTGAACGCTGCTTGACCATGTTTAGTTCTGACTCTGGGGACAGAAAGCTGACCAGTCCCTGAAAACCTGAGAGATCTGGATGGTTCATAATTTAGCAGCAGGTCAGAAATGTATTTTGGGCCTAAACCATTCAATGCTTTATAAACCAGCAGCAGTATTTTGAAATATATTCTTTGACACACAGGAAGCCAGTGTAAAGACTTCAGAACAGGAGTGATGTGATCCACTTTCTTAGTGTCAGTGAGGACTCGAGCAGCAGCGTTCTGAATCAGTTGCCGCTTTCTAATAGATTTTTGAGTGAGACCTGTGAAGACACCATTACAGTAGTCGAGTCTACTGAAGATACAAGCATGGACAAGTCTTTCCAAATCCTGCTGTGACATTAGTCTTTTAATCCTAGATATGTTCTTTAGGTGATAGTAGGCTGATTTAGTAATTGTTTTAATGTGACTGTTGAAACTCAGGTCAGAGTCCATGACTACACCTAGATTTCTGGCTTTATCTGTTGTTTTGAACATTGCAGACTGAAGCTCAGCACTAACTTTTAAACATTCTGCCTTGGCTCCAAACACCATTACCTCAGTTTTATCTTTGTTTAATTGGAGAAAGTTCTGACACATCCAGTCATTGATTTGTTCAATGCACATACTCAGTGTTTGAATTGGAGCATAGTCTCCTGGTGAAATGGTTATGTAAATTTGGGTGTCATCCGCATAGCTATGGTAACTTATGTTGTTGTTTTTCATTATCTGAGCCAGTGGTAGCATGTAGATGTTAAAGAGAAGAGGCCCCAAGATGGAGCCTTGAGGAACCCCACATGTCATATTGGTCAACTCAGATTTGTATTTACCGATAGAAAAAAAGTTGTTTATGTCCTTTAAGTAGGATTCAAACAAATTTAGAACTGTTGATGAAAGTCCCACCCAGTTTTCCAGTCGGTCTAGTAATATGTTGTGGTCAACAGTGTCAAACGCAGCACTGAGATCTAATAATACTAACACTGAAGTTCTGCCATTGTCTGTGTTTAAGTGGATGTCATTGAAGACCTTTACAAGAGCAGTCTCAGTGCTGTGGTTTGGATGAAATCCTGACTGGAACACATCCAAACAGTTATTTAAATGCAAGAAATTACTCAACTGTTGAAAAACAACTTTTTCAATGATTTTACCTAAAAATGGGAGATTTGATATAGGCCTGTAATTGTTCATTACTGAAGCATCTAGATTATTCTTTTCTAAGAGCGGTTTAATGACTGCAGTTTTCAGGGTCTGTGGAAAAACACCTGAGTGAAGAGACTTGTTTACTATATGAAGTAGATCTGAGGCCATGCAAGGAAAAACATTTTTGAAAAACCCTGTTGGAATAATATCAAGGCAGCAGGTGGAGGATTTCAGAAGTTGTATCATGTCCTCTAGGTTGTTATCATTAATCTGATGGAATTGTGTCATGGTGTTTGAATAGATTTTAAGTGGACACAGAGACAAAACATTTGCTGTACCTGATGCAGAGGCACTGACTGCTTGTCTGATTTTCTGAATTTTGTCAGTGAAGAAGGAGGCAAAATCATTGCACGCCCTGGTGGATAGAAATGCAGAGGCTACTGACACTGGGGGGTTTGTTAGTCTGTCGACAGTAGCAAACAAGGCACGTGCGTTGTTTTTGTTTTTGGCAATGATATCACAGAAGAAAGACTGTCGGGCAATTTTCAATTCCAAATGATAAAAGCCAAGTCTCTCTTTATAGATTTCAAAGTGAACCTGGACATTTGTTTTTCACCACCTGCGTTCAGCTTGACACTTTTTCTGTTCTCAAGGTGAGAGATATTTTCTTGCCAGTCACTTCCTTTACCTTAGTTGGAGCAATGGCATCTATAACATTTTAAAATGTTTTAATTAAAATGATCTACTAGCTCATTTACTGAGATGTTAGCAGGGAAAAGTGTGGAAGAAAAATTCTGACTAAACATTTCCCTAGTATTTTCAATTAAATATTGCTTTGTGATTACCTCTTTTTGAACATTTTGTGAACAGAAATAGAGCTCTCAAAGAACACACAGGAATGATCAGAGAGTGCAACATCAGTCACCACAACTTTAGAAATATTTAGACCCTTTGAGATAATTGAGTCCAGAGTGTGTCCCTTATTGTGCGTGGGCTCCGTCACATGCTGAGTCAGTCCATAGTTATCAATAACACAAAAAAGTTCTTTAGCCCCTCTGTCCTGGAGGTTGTCAACATGGATGTTAAAATCACCAACAATGACTAGACGATCAAAGTCAATACACACTATAGACAGCAGTTCAGAAAAGTCATCAAAAAAGCTTGCACAGTATTTGGGTGGTCTATAGATATTTAGGAACAGAGCTCGAGAGGAGCATCTGAGCTGAAGGGCCACATATTCATAAGAAGCAAAGTTCCCATAAGATGTCTTCCTGCATTGAATGGAATCATTGAACAAAATAGCAACTCCACTCCCTCTCTTATGCATTCTTTCCTGACTCATAAAACTAAAGTTGGGAGGGGTTGATTCGATAAGAACAGCTGCACTATTATTTTTGTTCAATCCAAGGTTCCGTTAAAAACATAAAATCGAGATTGTGCTCAGTGATAAAATAATTGACCTAGCCCCAAAGACCCCTTCGGCGGGTCTTTTTTTCACGACACTGCGTCTCAGGTCTTCTTAATAGGGCTGCAACAAACGACTAATTTGATAATCGATTAATCTATCGATTAATGAAACGATTAATCGACTATTTGGATCGTTAAGGTTTTAACTGTACTACTACTTATATCGATACCGCTTATCGATCCGGTCCTTTTAACGATAGTATTAACGGTTCTTTTGACAAGAAATAAGGGAAACTAACTAAACAAATTGTGAACAAAACTAACATTGCTTTTTATTTTAATTAAATGCATAATCTTTCACATCAAAAGAAACAACAATGTTTTAACTAATCATATTAAATAATCTGATGACAGAACTGTAAACAGAATAGCTGAAACTTTAACAAATTAAATAACTCAGTTTCCTCTAATCATTAACCCATGTTTGTATCATTGAGTTAACTCCGTGTGTTGCTGCTAGCATACAGAACACCTGACGTGGAAACGTTACTCGTGGATGGGGCTACAGAGCTACTAGAAAGACAGTCGAATGTGGTGCACTTTTGATAAATGTTTAGACACATTGCTCGTGTTACCGCCCTTACATGCTAAACACTTATTGCACTTTTGGTAACGAGCATCGAGACGGGTAAAGTTTAACCACACCTCGGAGCTCGTTCTCTCCGCCATCTCCTCCGTGTGTGTGTGTGTTGCATGCATGTAGCAGCTGCGTGTGTGTGTAAACTGCCCCGCCCCCTCGCAAGCAGGCGGGGGAGAGATCTCTCGTCTGAATTGGGAAGATCGAAAATACATTATAGACGCATTTTGTAGTCATATTGCATATTAGAAACGGAGTTGGCGACACTAAGACTGCGATATAATGTTTATGTAGCAATAATACATATGACATGTTTTAAATGTCTCCCGTACCGATAAAAAAGAGCGATAACATTGGAGCTTAACGGGGTGTAGAACACATGTGATGACGTCACGAACGAATCGACGACTGAATTAGTTGCCAACTAATTTGGTAATCGATTTTAATCGATTAAGTCGATTAGTTGTTGCACCCCTACTTCTTAATATAAAAAAAACGATGAATGTGTCATACCCTCCTAACGGGAAGAAACTCAGCTAACTGATGATATGAACCATTTTTACCGAATCAAAACACAAGTCTCACAAGAAGGGTCTAAATGAGCCCTGAGCGAAAACATGCTAACGCACTTAGCACAAAACTCTAGGTATAAATCGATCGATATACTTATTGGATCTGTACAAACAAGCTTAGCTAACATCCTGAGATTCCACAGATTATAGAAGTATAAGGATCATCACTGAGCGATCAGAACTCGCGACAGGGGAAGCAAATACAGACAACACACGACGTAGCATTTAGGTAGCAAAACACGGAGATATGCTCACCTTTAATAATAATAATAATAAAAATGGATTACATTTTTTAATTAGAGTGCTTTTACAGGTGCTCAAAGCACTTTACAATTACATATTACACATATTAGACATGTAAATGTCAATACTGTGGACATTACCCACAGGAGCAAATGCAGGTAGACACAACGGCCTGACGCAGTAGCGGCCGAGGCGGGTTTCGAACTGGAGTTCACCAACGCCCCTTGATCTGATGATCAACGCTCTAACCACTGCGCCAAAACTTTAGAAACTTTAGCTGTTATTCTGATGAAAAATCGTGTTCAATGGCATTAAAACGAGAAAAAACACAGCTGAAGGTTAATCCATAAATTAATCCAATGTGTCTGTCATTTTGAAAAAATTATTGATAATCCATAATTCCATTTCTATGCAAAAATCGGAGAATAAATATTAGCTGCTAATGGTAGCCACCAGAGTGTGTCGCAGCTCCGGTTTTTCCTACGCGCCACTCTCACTCCTTATTTGGTAATGTGTGTGTGTATGTGGAACTTTCCCTCGATTCCATTGGCTCTAGCGGTTAAAAATCGACCAAGGGGGGCCGGAAAGGAGGTCAAATCCACCCAAATGACCCCAGAAGTGTTTTTTTTTTGCTAAATCTCTCTGATCAAATTCCACTTGTTTTGCATCAATATTGATATAGGGTACTTATTATATGTTATAGTTTGGATTCCTAAAGCTTTTAGTCTACCATCCCATCATTCAAGGGTGGTTATATCTCTCACAGGCTCCGCCCTCTACTGGACTCTATGGGTACTACCTTACCCTGCGAGCATTCTCCCACTGAGACTTCTATAGACGTAGCTGGCCTTGGGCGGGCCTACCTGAATGCGGTTGCATCACACCGTATAAAAGGAGGCCTCGCCTCCTGACTATCATCCTTTTCTCTTCAGCAGCGTTAGTGATTCCACGAGAGACTGAGACGTTTGAAAGAAGAAGAAAGAGTTAGCATGTTATGTGGAGCGCACGGCTGCCCTTAGACGCACCGAACAGCTCTGTCCAAGAAACGCCTGGCAGGCTGGCTCTGCGAGTGCATTGCACATGCCTACGGACAGGCAGGGAGAGCCTGCCCCACGGGGGCTTGTGCGCACTCCACACAGCCTTATTCAACGGTGTGAGTGTGGAGGATATATGCACAGCGGCATCTTGGTCGACGCCAGGCCTCTTGGTCGTCCCCAGGCCTCTTGGTCGACGCCAGGCCTCTTCATAAGGTTTTATCTCTTGGACATGTCGGGCTCTTTCTCCTCGTCTGTGCTTGCGGGGGCAACACAGGACTGTTAGGGGGGGGGGGGGGGGGTTGTGGGTCAGTTGGCATCTGACCCCCTCCCCTGACGTAATGCGCCTTCGCTGTTCTCGGGATGGGCGAGGGGCGCGCTGGGCCCTTACAGGGCTGGAGGGCTGCTCTCCTCCTGCCGAGAGGCGGGAGGGGGGTAGCCCTCCAGACTTTAGTCCACACACTCTGCACAGGGTCAGTGTTTGAGTGTGGGGCATGGGCTCTGGCGCTCTCCCTGTTATCCTTAGGGATTCAGGGAGGCAGGCGTGTAGTAAGCCCATTCGGGGCCGAGGGGGCTCTCCCCATCCGTGCTGTTTTTTGAGCACACTTTCTGCGAGGTAAGCGCAGCAGGGTGTGCTCTGTCAGCCACAGCCCAGATTTCTCCTCGGTTACAACCGGGTTAAAGGAGAATGTAGGGCAGCAGCTGCTGACCAGAAAAGCCGGTCAGGGGCAGTAGGGTGGAATGTTGTTGGACGACAGTGCGCGTATACATCGGGGCTCCACCCACTGTACCCATAGAGTCCAGTAGAGGGCGGAGCCTGTGAGAGATATAACGTTGGGTTACGTATTGTAACCCTTGTTATATTAGCACAGACGGAGCCCTCTACTCAGGGCACTGTCTGTCCTATTCCGCTTGCTGAAGAGAGGTGTAGGATGATAGTCAGGAGGCGAGGCCTCCTTTTATACGGTGTGATGCGCGCGCATTCAGGTAGGCCTGCACAAGGCCGGCTACGTCTATAGAAGTCTCAGTGGGAGAATGCTCGCAGGGTAAGGTAGTACCCATAGAGTCCAGTAGAGGGCTCCGCCTGTGCTAATATAACAAGAGTTACAATATGTAACCCAAAGTTTTCACTATAAGTAATGTGGTTTTTTTGGACGGACACAATCATTTACATTCTTTTACTATGTTCAATCTGAATTTACTTTAAAATTAAAATAAATCTATATATCTTCTACATCCAACTCACAGGTTTATCATTGCTTTGAGAAAAAATATTATACATGTTCCCCTTTTAGAAGTGTAGTTATGGTCATTTGTTCTGGGAATGTCATTTTCGAGCCTGAGACCTGGAAAACAGGCTCGGGGCTAAACAGGTTGAAAATGTTTTACCTGCCAAAGACCTGACATTTAATAAAGCTAGTTTAAGTTTGTTAAATACACTATCAGTCAGATTCTTTGTGACAAGCTGTGGTTGACATGGAATCACTTCTAAATTTGATAAACTCACACAAACTTTTGAGCGCTTCCTGTTTCTAAGGTGATTCACCGCTCTTAATCTATCAACACAGATATCGGCAAAGCTACTGGCAGGCAGGGCCCCGCCTTCCTGGAAAGAGTTGATAGTGCCATACAGGGACGTGCACAGACATTTTGGGGGGCAGGTGCTCAAGTGAGAAAAATGGCACTTCCCATAATCATTTATAAAAAAATGTTTTAAAACAAAAGGTTAAATATAGTTGCACATCTCTGACTTACTGACCAATTTGTTTTAATACCCTCACACTCACGCAATTGTTTAATACTCAACAGAATTCTACAAAATAATCAGCTAACACAGAGAGTCTTCTATATTCACTAAGCACAAGAGCAGACAACAAACTAATATAATTCATAGTTATTAAATGAGCAGCCAACAATAAAAATTATGAAGTTACTGTTTAAGGACATTACAGGCTAAAAGATAGTTTTTTGATGTACTTATTATTTTGGTCTATTTTGCTTCCATATTTTCTTTCACTCTAATGGAAAGAAAACTTCCAAGAAACGCATATAAATTAGTTTTACTACCATGTCTGAATTCATCTATAGGCTAGATTTAAAGCTAATCTGCATATAAACATAACATTTGAGGGGAAAATACTGATTTGACGTAAGTAACTATCTGGGGAAGTTGTGAGGTGATGTGTTTTTAGTTTTATCCTTCTATCCTGCAATGCCTTGGTAACCGCATGCAAATTAGCGCATTTTAATTAGGCCTATAGTTAACGCCTGATTTGCATATCAATGTGGCGATTGTGATGACGTTATTAGATAAACATTTTACTATTTTCACTTTAAGTGTCTCCCCTTGAGTACAGTACATTAGCCTGTATGCCCGTGATAAATTGCCTAAGCTAAACCTTGAGCGAACTTATCCATTAGCTACTAGCCTTAGTTAACTATATATTTGTTATGGTCTTTTAACTAATTAGTTGTAAACTCGAGGCACTGTTAGTTTAGTAATTTGTTCATCACCACTCACCTCCAAAATAAGCCAAGAAAAGCCGGCATAACATGGAACAGTAAAGTGGGAGGTGCTGCTATCCTGTCTGTCTGAATGGACTGCCGATGTCCACACCGCTGTGCAGGAGACGTGGAGGGAGGGAGGAAGAGCTAGGGAACTTCACAGTCTAATCTCCCGACCTGATATTTTAATTTTGTATTCAATCAATATATTTTTGGAAAGGGAAACTGTGCGCAAACAGCAGTAGATATATATTCATTTAAAAAATGTAAAAGGGGGGGGGAAAGGGCACTTTCTCTGGAGGAAGAAAAAGCCCACTTTGATGTCTATGTGTGCACGTGCCTGGTGCCATATGCCCTTGAGCCTGGACCCAGCACATATCAGTTAGAGGTTGCGTTTTTGTACACACACATTCTTATCAGGCTTCGGAGACAGCAGATGCTGTCTTGAAGGGGGGGGAGGAAGTTTTGGTCCGGATGATTGTGGTAGGCATGGTGATGGGGGTGATGGTGCGCGTCTATGCTTCGGTGATTGTGGTGGGCAATGTTGAGGAGGGGCGGGGGTAAAGGACATGCTGCCAACCCTACGTATCGCCTTCATGCTGCGGTCATTGAACTCCAGGAAGGACTTGGTGCCAACCCTCTGTATCTCCTTCATCTACTCATCAAACTCCAGGGGGGTAGGCGAGGGTGAAAGGGTGAGCGGAGAGTAGAGAGAGCTGGGGAGTGAAGGAAGAGTATCCTCAAAGGTGTTGACAGGGGGGGTGAATGGTGGTGGACACTCCTCCATTGGTGTCATAGGTCTCCCATAATCAAAACATTCCTCAGGCGGGTGCAGTGATACTTCTTCAAGGTTTTCTGCGCGATGTGTTGTGTCTTTCTCCTGTTTTGATTCCTCTTGCCACTTGTCCTTGGCAGCAGTGGCGCCAGCAGGGGGGGGGGGGCCATGGCCACCCTGATATATTTGTTGCCCCCCCCACCAGACACACCGCCTCACCAGTCACGTATCAGTAAAGGCTGGCTTGGCTTCAGGTATAATTCGTCTGTAAACACACTTTGGCGGCTATCCTAGTTAGCGTTAGTTTAGCTTGCTAAGCTAACGTTAGCTGATGTCGGTATGCTGAGCTGGTTTAATGCGTAGGCTACTATTAATCACTGCTGTGTGTAATGTCAATTTGCAGAAAATGAAGAGAAAGTCAACAGACATCTCTTCTTATTTTAAGAAGAAGATGAGTAAAAGAGAGACAGAGCTGGCAGGGGAGCAGCAGCATATAGGGCTAGTGAGGAGATGGACATACATGCTAGAAAGTACATGAGGAACTCTGTTTTGTAAAAGTGAAACTAAAACCTAAACCAAAAACCTAGTACAGTTTTATTAATGTGATTGTGACCTTTTTAATCATTTAAGTCTTCTACACACTTTAGGTCTGCAGCTCCTTCAAAATGAAACGAGAATCTATGCAGTTTTTCCTCTTCTGTGTTCTGAGGTTATGAGCCGACCATTAGTCAAGTTTGTTTTCATAATGTTCTGTATGCTAATTAAAAAAAATGGGTAACCAGTTTGTTTATAAAGTATAAATATACATTTTCAAAACAAATGGAATACAAGCTATATGTATTACTCTCACCACAGTGGCCTAATCTAAAAAAATAGAAATATGTCTCGTCACCTATTTTTTGTCTAATACTAAAAGGTGGTGTTTTGTATCATTTATATAGTAAATGTTTTGAATTAGCTATAAAGGTCAATATTAGATGGTGTTTTTGTGTTCAATCACAGTATTTATTTACCATGTTATACCCCTTGTGTTTTTGGGTCCTGTTGAAATAAAATAGTCATGTTTTCTAAAACTTGATTTAATGAAGTAATGTCAATCATCTTTGATCACAGTGTGACACAAACAGCTTTGCTCAGTCTAAAACAATGTATAACCTAGAGACATAATATAACTGAAGAAAATGTTGTGTTGCTGTTGTGTATTGTATGTGTTGAGAATGCTGAACATTTTGTGCCTTACAATAAAGGAACTTATTTAAAGGTGACCTATCATGCTATATTTAAATGATATAGTGTATGACCATACCTATATAAGGTATATTTATACATTTTATTTTTCAAAATACCAAACAGATCATTTTTTAGCCATGCCTCGTTTCGCTCATTTTCGCTTTATTCCAAACCTGCCTATGAAAATTCTGAGCAGCAGCTGACCACGCCCCCAGCAGAAGAGCCGGCGAGAGTCACGTTACCATGCTTGCTGTGATTACGAGTGTGGAATACACATGTCATCTCAGAGCAATGCATGTGTTCAAGCATATTATCAATTTGATCCAGAAACTGAAGCAGCGGAGGTTTTGGTGGAGGTGCAAACATCTCGGTTGCAGCAGGACGTTTCTGAATGGTTAGTTGACAAGCTGTTGTCCCTATTTATTTTTACTCTGTTACGATGCTTGCTACTTATTCCGTTCATACTTTGGCTAATTAGCAAGAATGCAATGTGTACAGTTTGTAACTTAGAGTTTGTAACGCAAACACAGCGATACATATATATATTTATAAAGGGAGACATTCATATTTTCAGCATATATACAATGGCCTCATTGCGTTTAATAGTTTACAGTCCTTTTCTTCCAACATCGTGCAACAACCGTTGGAAAGTTCAATAACTTAGGGTGATACAAAGTATAACTCCAACACCTCAGTTGTCAGCAATGTGTGTTTCATGTGTTTTAAAAGCTCAGTTATTGACTTCTTTCTAAAGGGGTACATGTGCAACTTGCGCCACGATGCCTTCTGAACCGGAGCATGCTGCATGGAGATACCACAGGTAACATTAGCTTCACTAAGTTGTCTGTTTAGAGAATACATTTTTCACATGTCATTCAATATATGTTTATCACACTAGGTGTCAAGACGGATGCAGAAACATGAGGACTCTGTAACCTGTGTGGTGGACCATCCTGGATTGGAGCCTGTGTGCCTAAATGTGTTCTCCCTGCAGAATGCATTGAATATTTACAGAGCTGAACACAGTTGGACTACAGTTGAGGCAAATAGAGCACTGAGTGGTTTGTTTGTTTTGACTGAAATTGTAAAACGAATGCTAATATTGTTCATGGAAATAAATACTGGTGTATATGGCTTTATGCAATCTTTCATTCTGTCATTGTACATGTACTATTATATTATATACTACACAGCAATGGCATAACACACCCATGTGTACGACAACAAGTCCACACACAACCTTATGCTTTTGAAATCAGAATATTCTTTACCCATCCCAACATGAATAATCACGACACACTTGATATCAACTCGGAACTTTATTGTCAAAATCAACGGTTATTTGAACCCATAAAAAACAGGAGCTTTGTGAGCTTGGACACAGGATCAGAGTGGTGATTCCGGCCTGCGTTGTCCTCTGATCCGTGAAATGTCTATGTTAGGTTCAGACAGCAGCCAAATTGAACCGTGTGGCATACCCGGCGATGACCTCCTCCCTGTCAGGTTGCTCATAATGGTGCAGGGTCCACAAAGACTTGGTCGAAGATGAGGTCCATCAAGTTGGCCACGTAGCCTGTGCAATGTTAAAAAAAGCACAACAAAAAAAGTGGTTTAGATTACTATATGCATGTCGTCAACAACAACATACCAGGGCTTTAGCTCCGTTTTACTCGTGGTGTGTGTCCCCTCGCATACATACATACAGTGTTGTATCCTAACACACCCCCATTTATATTCATGTGCGCAAACAAGTAAACATACTGCAAAAAACGGCATGTCTCATTAGCTTAGCGTAGCGTAGCTTAGCTTAGCTTACAGATCGATGATATATGATCGTTCTTACAGACTACAATCACAAAAGCTTTTACATAACGCTGGAAAAAACGGCACTTACCTCCAGAAGATTACGTTTGTTATTATAACTTACTCAATATGATTTTTTAGAGGATACAAAATACTAATACATAGGAGAATAAATACTTGTGTTATCGGCTAGGCTAGGCGTGGCTTTACAGCCTTCACACAGATCGCCATTACGGCAGTCTGAACATGTTCGCAAATGCCTGATAATTAAAATAAAAGACAAAGCAAAGACTGCGGAGCGTACCAAATAAAATGTTACAAGAACATATAAACACCTAACCGATTACTAGTTGGGGTTGAGGCGACATTGATACGGCTAAGCTACATGCTACATGCTACATACTACAAGCTAGATATAGCTTTATCAGGAAAAACACTGTTAAATAAAAACTTACAGCTTCAGAATTGGATGTGTCCTCACTGGCCTGGTCCCGGATGGTTGGTATTGATCCCGGGTGTAGCATTAGTTTGGAGGCATATCCGTGTTGGATTTGAGAGAAGTTCATAAACATGTCCGTGGTTTAACTGGCTTAGACATCCTGCCAAGAGCAGGCAAAAACACAGATGTGACTGGGGTTGGTTTAGCCTGCCGATAGCCTATATGCGAATGAGAGGTTTGGCAATGCACGTGGCCGTGGCTCATTCCCCTGATAGGTGGAGAGTTGACCAATAAGCGGAGTACGTCTTTGTGACGTAGAAAAGTGTCGGAATGTGGATCCATTTTTTTCAGATCCGTTGCAGCCCCTTTTTTAGAGATTTGGCGAAGGAGGAAAATAGAGAGGGTTGTGTTTTCTGACACTTGGTGAGTTCCCTGGAACACCGGGGACACATAATCATGTATAAAAGACATCACAAAGTGCATTTAGCATGATAGGTGCCCTTTAAATTAAGCTGTATTTGTCTTTTTAAAAGGAAAGAACAACTAGCTTATATAAAAAACAAAACAATAAATCACCTAACACATGTATACAAAACAAGGTTCTTTTAAATGATGTTTGAAGTCAAATGTTAACTATCCGTATTATATTCACTTCAGATGAATAGTATCAGAAAATGTAAAATAAGAAACCAAAGTATATCAGTTGGTGATTTTTGTTGCCATTGTTTTAATCTAGTCTATACTTTTACAACAATTACATTCTTGATTTTGGTGGGCCACCCCAAGATTTTCAGTGGCCCCATTTGGCCACCCCTATGAAACATTTCTGGAGGCGCCACTGCTTGGTAGAGGGAACAGATTGATGACGCAGGCAGTTGAATATGTTAGAGATAAACAATTTTACTCGTGACTTGTTCAGGCAAATTCCATCTGCCTTAAAAAGATGTCTGCGATCCCAGAACATTTTAAAATTGTCAATAAAATGGATAGAATGGTCAGTACAGGCAGTTGAAAGCCACGTATTCAGTGCAAACAATCTGCTGAATCTCTCCCCTCCTCTTCTGACTGGCGGTAGAGGGCCACTGATGAACACCTCCGCATTTAGAGAGCTGACAGTTTCCAACAGACATTTAAAGTCTTTTTTCAGCACTTCTGACTGTTGTTTCACAACATCATTTGTTCTAATATGTAGTACCACATTCTTCACAGTCGGATGTTCAGCTCCAAAATGCCGGATCTTCTCAGCCAAGTCAGATACCACATCCTTGGGAAAACAGAGTACTTTGGTGTTGTTCTTATTACACAGACCTTTTACATCTCTTACAGCAGAATCACCCACAATCAGAGTTTCAGGCCCAGTCGTTAGCTTTCCCTCTAGCCTTTTACTTTTGGAGTAGCTATTGGTCCTTACCCTGCTGTGTGAAGAGGACAGGTTATCCAGGTCATCAGAAAGAGATCTCTGGTTCTGGGTCAGTGGAGCGTATCTGTTCTGGATTGGCACACTTGGTGGTTTAGGAGGATTGTTTGTAGTTCTACCTTTAGCAGCTGTCCACGAATGTTTCCTATTATGAAGAGGGGTTGAAGAGGCGCTCTTCCTGGGTGATAACAATGCAGGCCAGCCGGTCGCATCACAGATTTCAGAGCGCTGGGCTCTGCTTGTTGTTTGTCCTCCCAAATCCCAAATGATTTACTCTTAGGCCTTGCACCCAGAGAGTTCCAGGGAGGACTACCACTTGTAGATTTATTACCCGGTACACAGCCCTCCTGTTCCTTGGAATCCTTGTAGCTGCTAACTAGCTTTGAGTTAGCATGCCTTTGTCCATTATTTTTGCAACACTGGTAAAGTGGTGTCATTCCAACCTGGTCTATTCACTTCCGCGTTAACTTCCAACCGTTGCATTTTCATTTCCAGCACGGCTATCTTCTGTAGAAGTTTGTGGAAGTCATCTGTAGAGAACGAAGGCATTTTGCTGCCAACTAGCTTAAGCTGAATAGCATGCAGTACCAGGCTTTAGCTGTTGCTAGGCCACGCTACTGTAAGACTGAGGTCGTCGTAAAAATATTGAAATATGGCTGAAACCCTCCGACTGGTTACGAAGAATAACTGTCCCAGTGATAAGATAATGTCCAGGAGCCGCTGCTCGAAGTTTTCAGAAAAGAAAAATAGAAAATCCGCATAAAAAAGTAAGCAGAGGCAAGAGCAAGCAGAAAAGTGTCTGCACTGTCAGAGGGAGGGATATAAGCATTCATAGTACATTTTAAAGATCATACTTTGCAGATTTTGGAGGTATAAGTCCACTGGCCTTTTGAGGATACTGGCTTGAAATCATTGAGTGTGTGATAAATTAAAACACAGCACTGCCCAAGGAATGTTTTTGGCACAAAGTTAATTACTTTCCTTTTTCCAGCAAAGCTCATTTAAATTCATTCAGACACAGAAAGTGATTTGTCGTTTGCCTTCCCGCATTTTCACGGCAACTTCTAGATCCATCTCCACCTTTCTGGGACTCGTTCCTCTCACTTTTTACTGGTAACAGCTCCAGATTAGACAAGTCATAATGGAATTAGATATAATGTTGAAACAGGGTTAAAGATGTTTGTTTTATTAATATTTGATCAGATTTGTTCGACCAAATTGTGTCACCTATTGCTCTAGGATTGGTTGAAAGTGGCATCAAGCTCGGAAACAAAACACGGCCATTTTGAGTGATTGATAGACAAACACAGCCCAAAGAACACACTGTCCTAACGTTTTACCTATGTACTGTTCCTTTGGTTTGAGGGGGTGTCAAAGATGGATGCCTGCCCAGAGGATCATAGTTTCACCCAGATGGACAGGAATCCTACCTGTGTGTCAGGATGTGAGATCAGAGGTCGTAGAAAGAGCCAGAACTTTCCTCTTTGTTCCAAAAAACACACGCTCCTATGAGCAGGCAGGGCAAATCTCACTATACAGACATATCCTGTAGTCACACACACACACACACACACACACACACACACACACACACACACACACACACACACACACACACACACACACACACACACACACACACACACACACACACACACACACACACACACACACACACACACACACACACACAGATTTGCATCTGTAAATGTAGCCTTTTGAATCAGTACTGTATTGCACACATGTGGAATGTATTGCTTGAATCGTCTACATTTCACTTTAAACTGATTAGGTATTCCCTTTCAAAGAGCTGGTACTGTAGAGAAAACTCAAGTTAGTTGAAATGATATAATACGCACACGATGAGGTGTTTTCGTAGGGGATGCACCGAGATCTTTTATCTAGTTTGACCATCAGACCACAGCTTCCATCTGCCTGCAGCTCAAATATATTTAGTCATTGTGACCTTATGTAAAACCACTGCAGCTTTAGATATCACAACTGAAATACATATTCAACAAATAGATAAACAATCATTTGTAACACAAGCCTCTCAAATATAATAACAAATAGTTCTTTGATTAGTTAAAATAGTTTCACAACAGTCCTTTTATCATGCAAAAGGGATTCATCATCAATCTTGTGGAGTTCAAACAAGGTGTGTAGTTTGTGGAGTAAGCACACAGTTGAAGTACTATTTTTTTTGTATCAGGCACGGCTTATCTTTCCTGTTCTGGAGTACATCTACTCCGTAAAGAAAAACCACAATCGACACACACATGTTTGCCGATGAACTTTGCAGGTTGATGGATGACGTGTGGAAAGACAAGTGCCCGAGGAAAGAATCTGAAATTAAAGTGCTTAATTTAAAGCTGAGTGCCAGGTATTTTAGACAAAGGTCTCTTTGTGTCCTGGTGGGCAGAAGCAGCCATTTTATCTTGTTTTGAAACCTGCAGGGTGCCTGAGACACAAAAGTGTGCAGACATGCATACACCTAACCATGTGCACACACACAAGCACATCTCTTAGAGGTCTAGCTGCAGGTAGCACAGAGTTTTGTTGATCAACCGTCGTCATCAGAGCAGATTTTATTGTCCAGGAATGCAGAAGAGGACAGGTGTGGTTCTGGATCACAGCTGCAGACTAATGATTGTCTCATTCAATTATGACATTGAAAGACAAGGAAGTAAATATTTCACTGTTTCTCAGAAGCAACAATTAAGCAAGGAAATGCACCCCAAAATATAAAGGACAAATCCACTGTTGTAATAATTTTACCCAATAGAGTCCATATTTCCGGTAAAAAGGCCCTGTTTGGACCTGGCATTAAAGAGGTCACATTATGCTAATTTTGCTAATGTGACCCATTTACGGTTTTCCCTTTCCTGTAGTGTGGTATATAGGTTTTTGTGCATGTAAATGGTCTGCAAAGGCTACAATCTCTATGCTCCCTCCAGAGGGAGTTTCTCTCCCACACTCTCCCCCTGCCTGAAATGCCAGGCTCCATTGTACTCCTTTGTTTACTTCAGGAACATAGTGACATCACTATGTAACTCAACACATTGTGCGTGATAAGCTAAGGGGCGGGACATGTCTGAGTGGTTGACCAATCATAACAGAGCCGGCCAGCTAACCAATCAGAGCAGACTGGGCTCTAGTTTCAGACAGAGGGTGAAAAGAGGTGCTGCAGCACAGGCAGTATGAGAAAAATAAAGAGCTTATTGAACATTAAAGCATGGAGATGTGTCACAGAGTAGAGGCACTTAATACAATTAATAACCTGAAAATTAGCATGAAATGTCTTCTTTAATTGCTTATACTCTACATTTTCTTATCACAGTCACATCACCCATTATTAAAAGTTGTAAAAATGTCACATATAACAATACTTTTTAAGAGATGTCTGGAAAGGTTTTTGGGGAATACCCTTTCCACTCCTTAAGCACGTCACTAAATGATAGCCGCTCTTCGGCAGTGTAAACAGCAGGGTCAGACGGGGTCACCGCCTCACTGTGCTGTAAACCGGAACCTGCTGTGCTCTGGGTGAACTGAGGTCAAGTGAACACATACAACTCCTAGCTGTTTTTGTGTAGGATGAAAGGGGCATGAACGGTTTTGGCATGCATTTTAATTTGGTAATAATGCAATGCATCTCCCTGTCGGTCTCCCTTTCAGTCTCACACAGATACTGAGGACGCTGAGGCACTTGATGTTTGCTCTCCCAACCGCCGGAGGGAAATAGTTTGCAACTGTCGAGACTTGTTCCTCTAAAGCTTATGTTAAAACCGCACCTGAGTGTGGAGCTGATGAGCATAATTATAGCCATAAGTGTCTGAGGTTCTTTATGAATGTACTGATTGAGAGGGGGAAACTTTGGGGCCTATTGAAAAACAATGTCTTAAAAAATGGAAAAGTTAAAAACAGTACATACACACAAAAAAATGCAAGCTTGTCACATGTATCCTTTTTATTCAGGAAGTTAAGGTGGATTCCCTCGCTGCAGAAAAACAAGCGACGGTTGACATTTTAGCTCGCTTCCTGCAGGACTCCCGGGTCTTATCTCCACACACACCCTCACACACATACCATATCACAGCAGGCATAGATAAAGCTCTGTGGTCTTCGTTTTAAGCATGTGTTGTCAAGATAGAAGAGAACAGTCTGTATGTTCGGGTATGCGATGAGTCACGGCTGAGAAACGTTACATCTGTTCAGGAGTGGGAGTAGCTCATCAAATGTATCCATGTTTCTGTTATTGTTATTATTCTTTTTACTGGAGAACCAGATTTTGTCAGCTGCTTGTTGCACATAAGTGACTAAAGTACATAAAAGTCATCTGGAATTCGTTTTTTTTCTTTGTTTTATAAGAAATATATATTCTCGGAAAGCAGCTGGTAATTTTTTACTTTAGTCCATCTGTGATCACTGCTTTTTTAATAAAATACTGCAACTATTAATTATTAGTAAATTAACAAGCTTCTAAGGACATTCTATTACATTAAACATTTCATTTAGCTGACGCTTTTATCCAAAGCGACTTACAATGACCAATTACAGGGACATTCTCCCTGGAGTAACTAAGGACTAAGTGCCTTACTCAAGGGCACACTAGTGGTGGTGTTCCTGGCGGGATTTGAACTCACAACCTTCCGATCTTCAGCCCACCTCACTATCCATTAGACCACCACTATCAAAATGGTTAAACATTGACAACACACTTTTCTAATAGTCCTAGCTGCTTAATGGAAACCTAGCTGTGGTTTTTGGTGTTGAACATTAATCTTACTGTGAAACAAATACATATTTGCCTGCATAAAGGAAGGACGGCAAATATGTCAGTTTTAAGATTAGCATTTCATCAATAGACGGATAAATGATGTGTTTTAATATATGGTATAGTAGATTGGTCTATTAGAGAGTATTCTAATGTTTTCTGATTATTTTAAAGTGTTCAGTATAGTATCTATGGTGTCCTAGACAAATTAAAGGTGACCTATCATGCTATATTTAAATGATATAGTGTATGACCATACCTATATAAGGTATATTTATACATTTTATTTTTCAAAATACCAAATAGATCATTTTTTAGCCATGCCTCGTTTCGCTCATTTTCGCTTTATTCCAAACCTGCCTATGAAAATTCTGAGCAGCAGCTGACCACGCCCCCCTGCAGAAGAGCCGGCGAGAGTCACGTTACCATGCTTGCTGTGTTTACGAGTGTGGAATACACATGTCATCTCAGAGCAATGCATGTATTCAAGCATATTATCAATTTGATCCAGAAACTGAAGCAGCGGAGGTTTTGGTGGAGGTGCAAACATCTCGGTTGCAGCAGGACGTTTCTGAATGGTTAGTTGACAAGCTGTTGTCCCTATTTATTTTTACTCTGTTACGATGCTTGCTACTTATTCCATTCATATTTTGGCTAATTAGCAAGAATGCAATGTGTACAGTTTGTAACTTAGAGTTTGGAACGCAAACACAGCGATACATATATATATATATTTATAAAGGGAGACATTCATATTTTCAGCATATATACAATGGCCTCATTGCGTTTAATAGTTTACAGTCCTTTTCTTCCAACATCGTGCAACAACCGTTGGAAAGTTCAATAACTTAGGGTGATAAAAAGTATAACTCCAACACCTCAGTTGTCAGCAATGTGTGTTTCATGTGTTTTAAAAGCTCAGTTATTGACTTCTTTCTAAAGGGGTACATGTGCAACTTGCGCCACGATGCCTTCTGAACCGGAGCATGTGCTGCATGGAGATACCACACGTAACATTAGCTTCACTAAGTTGTCTGTTTAGAGAATACATTTTTCACATGTCATTCAATATATGTTTATCACACTAGGTGTAAAGACGGATGCAGGAACTTGAGGACTCTAACCTGTGTGGTGGACCATCCTGGATTGTGTGCCTAAATGTGTTGTCCCTGCAGAATGCATTGAATATTTACAGAGCTGAACACAGTTGGACTACAGTTGAGGCAAATAGAGCACTGAGTGGTTTGTTTTGACTGAAATTGTAAAACGAATGCTAATATTGTTCATGGAAATAAATACTGGTGTATATGGCTTTATGCAATCTTTCATTCTGTCATTGTACATGTACTATTATATACTACACAGCAATGGCATAACGCACCCATGTGTATGACAAAAAAAGTCCACACACAACCTTATGCTTTTGAAATCAGAATATTCTTTACCCATCCAAACATGAATAATCACGACACATTTGATATCAACTCGGAACTTTATTGTCAAAATCAACGGTTATTTGAACCCATAAAAAACAGGAGCTTTGTGAGCTGGTGCTGGGGCTTCCATGGACACAGGATCAGAGTGGTGATTCCGGCCTGCGTTGTCCTCTGATCCGTGAAATGTCTATGTTAGGTTCAGACAGCAGCCAAATTGAACCGTGTAGCATACCCGGCGATGACCTCCTCCCTGTCAGGTTGCTCATAATGGTGCAGGGTCCACAAAGACTTGGTCGAAGATGAGGTCCATCAAGTTGGCCACGTAGCCTGTGCAATGTTAAAAAAAGCACAACAAAAAAAGTGGTTTAGATTAGTAAATGCATGTCAACAACAACATACCAGGGCTTTAGCTCCGTTTTACTCGTGGTGTGTGTCCCCTCGCATACATACATACAGTGTTGTATCCTAACACACCCCCATTTATATTCATGTGCGCAAACAAGTAAACATACTGCAAAAAACGGCATGTCTCATTAGCTTAGCGTAGCTTAGCGTAGCTTAGCTTACAGATCGATGATATATGATCGTTCTTACAGACTACAATCACAAAAGCTTTTACATAACGCTGGAAAAAACGGCACTTACCTCCAGAAGATTACGTTTGTTATTATAACTTACTCAATATGATTTTTTAGAGAATACAAAATACTAATACATAGGAGAATAAATACTTGTGTTATCGGCTAGGCTAGGCGTGGCTTTACAGCCTTCACACAGATCGCCATTACGGCAGTCTGAACATGTTCGCAAATGCCTGATAATTAAAATAAAAGACAAAGCAAAGACTGCGGAGCGTACAAAATAAAATGTTACAAGAACATATAAACACCTAACCGATTACTAGTTGGGGTTGAGGCGACATTGATACGGCTAAGCTACATGCTACATGCTACATGCTAGATATAGCTTTATCAGGAAAAACACCGCTAAATAAAAACTTACAGCTTCAGAATTGGATGTGTCCTCACTGGCCTGGTCCCGGATGGTTGGTATTGATCCCGGGTGTAGCATTAGTTTGGAGGCATATCCGTGTTGGACTTGAGAGAAGTTCATAAACATGTCCGTGGTTTAACTGGCTTAGACATCCTGGCAATAGCAGGAAAAAACACAGATGTGACTGGGGTAGCCTGCCGATAGCCTATATGCGAATGAGAGGTTTGGCAATGCACGTGGCCGTGGCTCATTCCCCTGATAGGTGGAGAGTTGACCAATAAGCGGAGTACGTCTTTGTGACGTAGAAAAGTGTCGGAATGTGGATCCATTTTTTTCAGATCCGTTGCAGCCCCTTTTTTAGAGATTTGGCGAAGGAGGAAAATAGAGAGGGTTGTGTTTTCTGACACTTGGTGAGTTCCCTGGAACACCGGGGACACATAATCATGTATAAAAGACGTACAAAGGTGCATTTTGCATGATAGGTGCCCTTTAAATTAAATATAAAAGTGTGCGAAGCTGGTAACATCATCAGATATTTTGAGGTTTATCAGTATAAAGTTTATCAGTATAAAGCCACAAAAAAAACATGCTTTCGATCAGCTCACAATTTAACTCATACTTCTTTGTTTATTGTACAATATTCACCCCACAGGAGGGTTTCCTGTGGTTCTCACAGTTGCAATAATCAATAAAATATCATCACTAGTTTTCACTTTCATGACAACATTGACCAGTGGTTAAAGCGTAAACATAAGATTATGCAGATGACACATGTATATTTGTGGTTGATAGCACGTATTGTAAGTCACTTTAGATAAGAGTGTCAGCTCAAAATAATGTAATGACACACTGGTCTACGTCTCTTATTGCATCAGGGAAATATTTGCATTCACACTACACCTTGTCCCATGTTGCTGCCTGTGACCATCTATATGATCTTATCGTGATATTGATGTTTAACTATCAGCATCACTTAAGAAGAGTTAAAGTGCTACATGAAAACAGGATGTGAACTTGTCTGAAAAGTTGACAGGATGAACTGCAGTAAAGGCTCTTTTTTCAGAGATTCACATTTGTCATGTTTAACAGATCATATGAAGCTTAATCTGAGGCCATGGTTCTCAGCAGGAAACCGATGGACTGTCCACTCCAAGTAGGGAATGAGTCCTTACCCCAAGTGAAGGAGTTCAAGTATCTCGGGGTCTTGTTCTCGAGTGAGGGAACAATGGAGCGTGAGATGGGCCGGAGAATCGGAGCAGCGGGAGCGGTACTGCAGTCGCTTTACCGCACCATTGTGACGAAAAGGGAGCTGAGCCAGAAGGCAAAGCTCTCTGTCTACAGGGCCATTTTCGTTCCTACCCTCACCTATGGTCATGAAGGATGGGTCATGACCGAAAGAACGAGATCGCGGATACAAGCGGCCGAGATGGGTTTTCTCCGCAGGGTGGCTGGTGTCTCCCTTAGGGATAAGGTGAGAAGTTCGGTCATCCGGGAGGGACTCGGAGTTGAGCCGCTCCTCCTTCGCGTCGAAAGGAGCCAGTTGAGGTGGTTCGGGCACCTAGTTAGGATGCCACCTGAGCGCCTCCCTAGGGAGGTGTTCCAGGCACGTCCAGCTGGGAAGAGACCAAGGGGTAGACCTAGGACCAGGTGGAGGGATTATATCTCTTCTCTGGCCTGGGAGCGCCTTGGGACCCCCCAATCAGAGCTGGTTGATGTCGCCAGGGAAAAGGAAGTTTGGGGCTCTCTGCTGGAACTGCTACCCCCGCGACCCGACCACGGATAAGCGGGAGAAGATGGATGGATGGATTAATGGTGAAATATTGCAAAAATCTAAATCAGTTTTATTTGATATAATTGGTGACTTTACAAAGTGACTGACTGTTCTGATACAGCTAAGTTTAGTCTTGTTTGCATTTTTTGGGGTATTTTGTATGTACCTTTTGTGCCTGGTCATGGTCCCTTTAAGAGTCAGGATGACATCATCAGATGGTTGTGTCAGGTGATCATTAGATAGGATATAGGCAAAGCATGGCTCTGTGAGCAATGTGTTATTGTGTCTAAAGAAATCCAGCAACATCTGCATATGTCTTCATGCCTTTGATTGCATCTTTCACACCATCCTTATACCAATGAACCTGTGGGCAAAGGATTCCCGTCTTCAGCGTCTTTGTGTGCGGAGGGACTTTATATTGCTGTTAAGCTATACACACTGGGACAGCACACTGGGACAGCACACTGGGACAGCACACTGGGACAGCACACTGGGACAGCACACTGGGACAGCACACTGGCTGTATTGCTGTTTTTTTATGAGTTCTTTCTGCTCAGCCTAATCTCCCAAAGGATCATATTGAGTGTGTGGCAATTACACAAATATACTTTAATAATTAGATGTTTATATATTTTATAGGAACATCTTAAGCATTTCATATTGTTTAATTCATTATTTATTTTCTACAAACAGGCTGCAGCCAGCTTCCACCTTTTCTTTTACTCACTTTAACAGAAACTGATCCCACTGCTGATATCATTTGGGAATGTTTATGCGGGTTACAGAGTGCATCCTCATCCCAAGAGCCCCAGCTTGAATCTGTGTCGACTTTTTCTGGAGTAAAAAAGACATTTATGTCCTTCTATCTTTATTGGCAATCTCATATTTGTAAAAGATCATTAATATTACTAACTGAGTTTGACAGCGGGAATGCACAATGACAGAGGAGTGAGGAGGACACATCGGGACTTGCCTGGCAGTGATCTGCTCCCTTATTTAGAACAAAGACGATCTTTTAGCTTTAATAGGACTCTCAAACGCTTGGCACTGTGAGAGCAAAACATGCATACAGTTCAAATAAACAACAAATACAGATCTCCACTCGTAGGAGAGAAAAGGAGAATGTGGTACTAACTGTTTAGCACATTTACACTGTTACTATGAAACATGTTAAAGAGGCTATTTCGCTAATGTTCAGGTTATTTGTAGTGCCTCTACTGGGACATGTCTCCATGCTGTCATGTTCAGAAAGCTCTTTATTTCTCTCATTCTGCCTGTGCTGCAGCACCTCTTTTCACTCTCTGTCTGAAACCAGAGCCCAGTCTGCTCTGATTGGTTAGCTGGCTGGCTCTGTTATGATTGGTCAACCGCTTAGAAATCTCCCGTCCCTTAGCCTATCACGTACAATGTGTTTGAGTGCTAACCAATAGAAGCGCGAGTGAAACATAGTGATGTCACTACTAGTTAGAGCTAACGGCCCATATGCTGTCACCGCTGTCTAGTAAGCTGGTTCGAATCCCGACCCCCTCTCTCCCCCTAAGGTCTCCAATAAAGACCCTTTGGCCCAAAGGACCTAATTGTTTGCACAAGACTAATATAAGCCACAACAGGAAAGGGACAACCAGGCCCCTTTAATGCACGTTACTCAGGGCTGAGGTAAACTTCAGCAGGCAGTACATTTCTTAATGGTGTTTTCTTTAGTTCCCTGGGGAAGACTAAACCACCAGGAAAATGAGTTTTTAACACATGATTGAACTCCTAAAAGTTGACCTTAGTTCAATTGGGGAGGGGGATCAAGGGTGGTTAGGAGGAGTAGTATATTTGGTGCTTCCCTGGAGAACTGAAAACATTTCAGTTTTCCCAGGCTGGGACTGTTTCCGAATTTCTCTCGTACAATCATTATTTCCTTATGAACAAACAAGGCCATTTCAGTGCAGTAACGATAGGGGTTTCAAGCGTAAAATATTAGAACAATTAAATAAATGTTCTTTAGATCTCAACATTGTTAGACAGCTGTGAGTCTTAGATATGGCTCCATATATGTTGCCTTAAGCCAATTAATAAAACTCATAAAAACAATCTTAACCCTTATAAAATGCATTCATATTTTATGCTGCTCTGTAAATTGTATCCTTGTATTTTTATTCCTGTCTCCTTAACTATTTCAGGTTTTTTCTTTTTTTATAAATTTGACTTTTTAATTACTTTAAGTGTATTTTAATGTAATTGAATAATGTGTAGCTGTTGCTTTTGGTTTTTATTTGCCGACTAAGGCAATAAGAGTCATTTTTGTTTAGACTTTTTGATGCAATAATGGAGTATGGAATAGTTTGAAATAACATAGGTTTAAGTGTTAAAACAACTTGACGATGCCACTTAAAATCTGGTTCAGTGGAGATGTTTGAACTGAGCCTATTATTTATAAGAAAGACAAAGTATGGTAAGTTCATGAAGCCTTATCTCACTGGTAAACCCCAGACTTCATGGGAAACAAGTCCGAGTCGGTTATTAGTGCAAACATAGTCACTAAAATATTGTGACAATGATATGATCAGCACCATGGACAGCACTACATATCAAACAAACAAGTCTATGACTGGATGCAGCTCGCGGGACATTTTATTCCACTTTCTCACCAAACTTGTTACAGGCAAATATACACTGAAATCTATACAATATACAGCAAAGTATATTTACAGGTTGCCATACCTGTTTTCACCCTCTGTCTGAAAACCAGAGCCCAGTCTGCTCTGATTGGTTAGCTGGCCGGCTCTGTTATGATTGGTCAACCGCTTAGAGATGTCCCGCCCCTTAGCCTATCAAGTACAATGTGTTGGAGTGCTAGCTAATAGCAAACTTGATATAGGCAAATATACACTGAAAACTATACAACATTTTTAACCTTCATAAAATTGGAAGACAATTAAGGACAACAATTAAAATCCAGTTACCAAAGTATATATTTACAGGTAGCCATTTTCTAAGATAATGCAGTAAAGTGAACTCAAATGGATTCAGCTATACATACAACATGGCTTAAAAGGAAAACCATTTAACAAAATTTTAAAAATCCTGCTCCCTTGAAAGACTTAAATCATGATTTTCACCACATGTATGCCAATGTTATTAGCATGCGTATTTATCCTGTACTTGTACCTTAACAAAATATGCTTTATAGATTTGCATATTAACTGCATATGGTTTCCGTCACTGCATTTCCGAATACAAAAGAGCAAAGTGTTCCTTTTAGCCTGTGTTGTGAAGGGCGTCCAAAACAACTGTAGCCCAGGGTTTAAAATAATATTAGGATCAAAAATAACTCATCTATAATGGGCTCTCTGCATTATTCATAAGGGTTAGGGTCAACTAAATCTGATAAAACTACAGGTGCAGTGCGCCGCTCTGTAAACACATCTGCATCGTTTTGTGTTTGCACACTAAAGGCTTTTCCTTTTTCTGAAGGCCAATCCTCATTAGCATAACTTTGCCTCGTGATTTTCCAATTTTTGATCTGACCTAGGGAGTTGCAGTTGTCATTGTCAGTCAATGACAAATGTACAATTACTAATTAAATGGTAGGTTTAAATTGTTTTTAAAGCTATTCAACTGATAATATAAGGCAAATGTCTTCAAATGTGTTTTGTAATCAGTAACATCACTTAACTGCTGCTTTTGAGTTTCAAGACTCAAGATGCAATCAGCACTACTTGTGTTTCAACATCTGTGCGCCATAAGCAGTAACATTAGCATTGTGTAATGTTGAAAGCACAACAGAAAAACTGTTTCACATCCGCAAATGCATTCTGAATGTCAGTGCTAGTTGAAAGATGTATACCAATCTCAAGTAGGGAGACACAACACACATAGAAGGAGTTTGTCTCACTTTAAAGAGGTCTAAGGAAACCATATACTGTAGCTCAGACTTGTCTGCACACACAGACAATGAGAAGAATCTAAACCTCTCTCCATTGAAAGATAAGAGTAAAGCATAATATAGCATGATATATGATTTCATTGTGGTACAGTGTGCTAAAATGTACATATTGTGCTTTCGGAGGTATATGAAGGGTGTTCATTTCCTTCCTCTTTGTGCGAGAGAAAAAGACCCCCCAGGGTCAGAGGAAGTGGCATCTCCGTGAACCTTTCACAACAACAAAAAAGTGTGTACGTGACACATTTTCAGTACTTTCCCCACCAGAATGGTATAACAACGCTAACATCCTGCTCAAAAGCATTTTGTTTACAGGCCACAAATAATAGAATGGGTTTGTTAGTTAGTCTGCATTTGGTCCAGGGACCACACTATCAACTTCCTGACTTAGTGTCCTAACAAACTGTTAGATATTTATCTGTTGCAGCTGTTTTTGTTGATCACAATACGATTGCCTTCAAGTCAAAATGCTGACAAATGAAAAACATTTCTTTGCTTGAGAGAAAGAACCCTAAAGGTGATGCATTCTTCATGTTTTAAAGTTGTGTGTGTACTTCTTGTTAGATGTATTTTACATTTACATACAATTCATTTATGTTTTTGCACAGGAACTTTGCAGTCTCAAGTTGACTCAGGGGACTGTTTGCAAGGTTGCAAAGTTTGGTTAGAGGTGCAGTTACCACAAGTTAAAAGTATTTAGATGACGCCTGTGTCTGTTGACTTGTTGATGAACTTTTTATGCCATTGTTAGATAACAAGTACAAGTAGGTCATGCATTTTGTAAAAACAACAGTTGTTCTTGTTTTCTTGCATCAACATGCCAGTTTTAAATTGTATTTTAATTCAAAACTGTGTGAAATATATTGAAATGTGTGTTGTTGCACTACATGTAAGATAAATAAAGGGAACATAATTTAACCAATTAAAAAACAGGCTTGGATATAGAGAAGATGAGGGGCTAGGAGTCCATTGAATGCTGAATTAAAGACCAAACGGTCTTTACAATAAGACTACCCTTATAAAGGATTCATACAGGGTTTATAATTAGGTTATTAATTAGGTTGTAAACACTTTATTAATCATTAAGAACCATTTATAACATAGTTTTCATACATCAACACGGGCTCACTATTTGGCAAGATGACTAAGCCTTATATTGGCTACCTAGCTTACTTCGTCTTCTTCATCAGCCAGCATCCTTGGTATCTGTTGTTCACTGAGTTGATTCCCTCCCTTCCATCTTGATGTTTCTTGGCATCTCTTATGACCATTTATTTACGAGTTACTAACATTTATAACTGCCAAAAGGGAGCCTCGTAAATTGTTCAACAAATCACCATTTATTAATGAGTTACTACCATTTATAATTTGTTTAAGTTATATTAAGCCTTAAAGTTATGCAAAAATTAGGGCGTGGTCACATTGAGTGACATGTCTGTCCAGTGACTGCTGCTGTTAGCTTTCTGCTCTGCTAGCAGCTCCGTGATGCTACAGGGGCTCTGCCTGCTTAACTCATCCAGGGAACATAACTTGAACTCTGCCGTGTTTGTTGTGCTGGTGCCTTGTGGACTATTCTTCATGCTTATATCGGACTATTGTGACTCGCTCCGCGTTTAAAACAGACGGTGAATGAATGTGGTTTTGCGATAAGTGAAATTTGAGTACTTTATTTATGTGTGGCTTATGTTTTTAGTCAGCTAACGTTAATGAATGTTAAGGCTTGGGTTAGCATGTAGTAAGCAAATGGTAGCTACATATGTGCTAACGATGCTAATCGTAGCCTCCAAGTCAAAACGTAATAGAGAAGTGTTAAGCATTAAGTGGGATAATACTGTAGAACAAACAGCTTCTGTTTGAGGTTGGTAAAATAAGGTCATCCTTCTAAGTTAGAGAGATATTTTATTAGCTAGGTAACTGTATGCATTAATAAGGTTCATTTAAATGTGCTATGATCGATTATGTAGACAAGCTATCGTCAACGTAGTGTTGAAGAGCGGCCTTGTATGTGAAATTAACCTCACAATAAGATGTGTGTATATTACAAATATCAATGTCATATTTCAAGATGATTACTTAGATACATATTACAATATGGTTGGTTGAGCTGGAGTTCATTATTGAGCTTACACGTTAACGTCACAGTCACATCTGAAGAACGAACCCAAACCGTGTTCTTTTTATTAAATGTATTACCAAATTGGTAATACCAATGCTGATAAAGTAAACTATTTTATTTGAGTATTCGTGTCTGGGAGAAGGTACTGTACCCAGTTCCTATGTTCGGCAGTTATAGACTGGGCTTTCTTGTACAAGAGAATTTAAAAAAATCATCAACATGGACCATTACTGTATAATTATCCTTAAATGATGTTATACAATCAACCAGTATGGTATTTTGAAACATGATGTGCAACCATTTTTACTGTAATTTGTGTGCATTTAGTTGTAAACTAAGATGATGTTATGATTTATTTGTTGTTAGTATGCACGTGGACGCTTTGGACATACCTGGAGAAGGAAGAAATGGGTCTTCGGAATGATGGGAGTTAAAGACAAAAGGCGGAGACTAGTGTTGAAACTAGTGGAGAAACGATCAAGATGCCACCTTGTCCCTCTGATTAGACGGCATGTTAAGTCAGGAAGTAGCATGAGTGGAGGGCATACAGGAGAGTGCTGAGTAACATAGGGTACAACCACTGCACCATAAACCACAGCAGGTGGTTGGTGAACCCCCAGGCGGCATATTTGGTTTATTAAAATAATGATATTGTGGTCATTGCTAAAAAATGTCTGCTATTATTTTGAGTATAATGCGTGTTCTGCAGAGCCGACTGAAGACCTTGTTTATATTGGCATCATATTGAGTGGTGCAGCCAGTGAGGCGTCCTACAACCAGGAAGTAAGCTGCTGGTTCCCTCGACAAAAAGTAATGGGATTTCTCCACAGGGTTTTGGAAAATAGCTGGAAATAAGGTTTGTGGAAAACAAACCTGTTTGATAAATGCACATTTTGTTCAGCCGGATAATCTCCACATGTCTACCCTACTTTTATAATGTTCGAATCATAAATCTAATCGATAGATTATAAAGGGTTTTAGGACGCGTCACTGCACCACTAAAAGCCAACTCCATCGATCAAGCTGAAACTTTCTCTCCCTCTTCTTCTCATGCTCCCTGTCACTGTCCTTTAACTCCTCCGGTGACTTTCCGGAGGTTACCGCTGGTATTAAAAACATTTTGGCGAATGGTTAGGTGGCGCGAGTCTGCAAACAGCTGTTTGCTTTTCACCCAACAACGACAACCGACTCACGAAACGCTATGTTGTAGCGTTAATAAACGAAACAATTTAACAACATTGCTAGTCAAAATACCAATACCACAGGACCATTTTTTTTTTTAAAGCAATATTTTTAGTGGCCCGAGCGGGCAAGTGGAAAGTAGGCTACGTTAGGCTGGCCCGGGGTGTCTAAATAGTGCTTCCGGGCCAGCGGGCCATTTATAATGTTGAGCCCTGCCAAGTCGCCCTGGGCGAGGGAGGCGCTCGTGAATTGTTTAGGTTGCCATAAGGCTGACGGCCAACTTGGGCAAGCACGCAGGCAAACTTGAGGAGCGCACACAGGGTGGAGAGGTGGAGTAAGGTTGAGCGACGGAGAGAGATCCAGAGAGAGAGAGAGATCCAGAGAGAGAGATAGAGAGAGAGAGAGAGAGAGAGAGAGAGAGAGATAGAGAGAGAGAGAGAGAGAGAGAGATAGAGAGAGAGAGATAGATAGAGAGAGAGAGAGATAGAGAGATAGAGAGAGAGAGAGAGATAGAGAGAGAGAGAGATATAGATTAGGCGCATTCACACCGCAGTACTTTTCCCACAAAGGTTCATGCGAACTTAGTTCATGCGAACTCTTTAGTTCTCATGAACTAAGTACAGATCGCGTTCACACCGGAAAAAGTCCCTGGGGGTGGATTAGGCAAATGAAGCCGCTGACGTCACTTCTTTCTTCTTCTGCTTTGGGTTTACTGGCAGGCTACAAACAACTTCACGTCGTATACTGCCGCCCGGAGTCCCCGGCCGGAAGTCCCCGGAGTTGGGGAAGGCTTCAGTAGAAGCTGCTGGGACTCCCAGCAGCTTCTACTGAAGCCTTCCGAGTAAATCGCCAGAACGCCGACACCCTCCTCATCTCCACCGCTCCCATGTTTTATTTTGTGTGCCATAAGTTAGTCTCTCTCTGCGTTTCTGCGCTGGGCTAATGCTAATAATGCTAATGCGAGGATAATAAAATGGCGGCTTCACAAAACTTTTTGGAAGTTTTACGGGGCGTGGTTTGCAATCCGCCCAGCCAATCAGAAATATAGCTCTTTTCTCACAAAAGAGCCGTTCGAAACTTTCGAGGGGGTAAAAAGGTTCACATGAACTACTTTTAGTACAGGCTCTTTTTGGTGTGAACGCGATAAAAGAGTTCTCATGAACTAAGTTCGCATGAACCTTTGTGGGAAAAGTACCGCAGTGTGAATGCGCCTATTGAGCGAGGCAGAGAGCATGTGCAGCGGTCTGCTTGCGCACTGAGCAGGAGTTTGTGAGAGAGCCGGCTTGAGAGTCAATTTCTCTTAAAAATATAATTGATTGCCAGCCTCCCTTGTCCCTGGGTGGCTTGCTAGCTCGTTGGTAACGTAACTGATGTCTTCTAATGTGCCTACATCTGGCGCTGGGTTGCCATATTCCTTTCATGAACCACTTCCTGATATCCATTGTTGCAGATAAATATAAATGATAATAGCCAAACTAACCTAGCAAGAGTAAACTGACAGGCTGCTGTGCCGCATCTCACTCAAAAACCCACACGACTCAACCCAGCGAAAACCAGTCTCGCGCGCAGCCTTTCATTCAGAATTTTATAGCAAAATAAAAAAAACGATATTAAACTAATCTTTCAACATAGTTTAAAACAAAAATAAATATTAGGACAAATACAAATAACAACAATACACATAATCAGTGGCGGCTCCAGAGTATTTTTGTTGGGTAATCTATGGTAGAGCTAACCCATACAGTGGTGGGGCTCAAGTCAGTATTTGCAATGTAATTACATACACGCTCCCCTTGACAGTGAAACGCCACGCGTGAGGTTTAGATTATTTCCCTGTCTCAATCCAAATTGAGCTGTATGAAATAAAAAGGCACATTTGTCTTGTAGTAAATAAAAAGGGCGACCTGGAGCCAATCCTGCAACTTTCCCCACAAGTGAAAGAGTTGACCTGCTGAAAACCCAACCCCTGCAGAGATTTTTTTAAATACTAACATCAAATACACATTCTGGTACTCTCTTGAGAAGAAAAATAAATAAATCTATTACTACATGACATATTTAAAAAACTGAATGCCATTTTAGTCTTTTGTTACTTTGTTCTGAAAGCTGAACCTGCTGCTCCTCACAGAGAGAAGAGGGAAGAGCCTGTGAATTACTTTACATCCCACACAGCTATCACACCGTGGGTCTTATTTCATTACGTGTTGATTTCTATCAACACGTAATGTTGTATCGATGTAGGCCTATATAGAGATGTACTACAGCAAAAGTATTCTCCGTCGGGACTTCGTGCAACGACACCACGCCGTTATCTTGATTCTGATTGGCCAGAAGACATGAGCAAAGATGTTCTCTTGAGAAGACGATCACTACGTGACAAAAGTTTTCAAAACCGTTTCTAGTCTTCGGTATTTCCAGACAAGTCGCCGCTGAAATCAATCTGACTAACTGCTGTCTGTGCAATTTACTCTGCGCGAGTTGGCAGACTTTATTTTGCTAACTTTAACATCATTTTTCATGGTGGGGCTAAGCCATTTCTTGGTATGGCTGTAGCCTACCCCAGTATACCCTGGCGCCGCTAAACAAAACAATTAAAATGTTGTATTCAGCCCTGATTAAAACAGCGGGCCCAAATCCTGGATGGGCGGGCCCGGCCCCATGGGGACTAAACAGTCATTACTTTGAGTCCTAATTTTCTTCATGTGTGAATAAAATGTTTTTCTTTGCTCTTTTGCATCTTACTTTGCATTTCATATGAAAAATGTGTATTAGGTCAGCGTGAATTTTATAACTCATTCATAAATGGACATGTGTATTAAACTTAAAAACAACGCACCCTTTCAGTAGTTATAAATGTTAGTGACTCATCAATAGATGGTGATGTGTTTCACACTTTACAATAAGGCTCCCTTTTGGCAGTTATAAATGTTAGTAACTCATTAATAAATGGTCATAAGAGATGCCAAGAAACATCAAGATGGAAGGAGGGGAATCAACTCAGAGAACAACAGATACAAAGGATGCTGGTTGATGAAGAAGACGAAGTAAGCTAAGTAGCCAAAAATAAGGCTTAGCAGTACAGATAAATGTGGGCTCACTATTTGGCAAGCAACTGGTCCCAGTCGCCCTGTTTATCTCATGTCTTATAAAAGCTTATTAATGATTTATAAAGTGTTCACAACCTAATTAATAAATGAATTACAAACTATTCGTAAATCCTTTATAAGGGTAGTCTTATAAAGTGGTACCAACCTGATAATAAGGGACTTCTACAAGGACCGTTTTAAAGGGTGTTGTTTTGTATGAAATATCTCATTAGTGAAGTAAACACACATTAAGTGTAAAAAAGTATGATATTTTACTTTTAATAAAGTTTCAAATGGAACTTAGGTACAAGTAGCCCTACATTGATTAAGGGTGCGTATTTTCCACCACTGGACTAATGTTATAAATACATGACACTTATGACTTTCCTCGAGACAACTGCCATGAGTAACAGAGTCAGGTTGGTAATAAGCTTATTGTAGTCATAATGAAGAAGTGGAACTAGGATTGTAACATCGTACAAACACGTACTGGCTCTGCAAGTGGCGGCATTATTTCTCAAACAGCTCAGTGGTTAGATGAGACTGAGAGGAGGAGCTGCCTTCAGGGCCGCAGAGGAAACTTCCCTGTCAGTTTTGAGAGTGACAACAACGTGAGGCGCGGCTCGCACTCCCGCAGCATCAATTGCAAACCCAAACCACAAGAGTAAAGTTCTCCTCTGCATTTCTCTGATTTCATCGCGGATTTGGCGGATTGTGGAGTTCTACTGCTGTGCGTAAAAGGGAAGCAATGGATTTTCTTCTTGTTGGAAAACCTGGAGAATGCGCATTCATGGAGAGTGCCTCTTCTTCGAGGGTGAGAGGAGATCTTAACCTAGTGTGAAACCGTGAAAGAAACTCCAACAGATATGAGCTCCACGGCAGCAGAGAAGGGATTCAAAGCGCCCACCATCCCGGCGATTATGTTCATTTTCGGGGTGGTGGGAAATGTCATCGCAATCGTGGTCCTTCGGATATCACGAAAGGAACAAAAGGAGACCACTTTTTACACCCTTGTGTGTGGCCTGGCAGTGACGGACCTCCTGGGCACCCTGCTGGCCAGCCCGGTCACCATCGCCACCTACGTGAAGGGCGAGTGGCCGGGCGGTGAGCCTCTGTGCCAGTACTCCGGCTTCATCCTGCTCTTCTTCTTCTTGGTGCAGCTCAGCATTGTGTTTGCGATGTCCGTGGAGAGATACCTGGCAATAAACCACGCATATTTCTACAACGAATACGTGAACCAAAAACTCGCCGCGTTGACTCTTTTGGCCATTTACATTTCCAACATCGTGTTTTGCGCACTTCCCAGCCTGGGGTTCGGGCAGGTGACGCGCCAGAAACCGGAGACTTGGTGCTTCATTGACTGGCAGAACAACCAGACAACCGTGGCCACTTATAATTTAATGTACGCCGGTGTAAACTCAGTCATCGTGCTGGCCACCATCATATGCAACGTGATGGTGTGCGGGGCTCTCATCCTCATGCACAAGCGGTTCATCCGCCGCACGTCTCTGGGCACCGGCCAGAGGCGCATCGCGGAGCTCCGGCGCAGGCGGAGTTTCGGACGGTTGGCCGGGGCAGAGATCCAGATGGTGATCCTGCTGATAGCTACCTCCGCTGTGGTGCTCATCTGCTCCATACCTTTAGTGGTGAGTAACACTGTAGCAGACACCGTGTGCAACCTACATGTGCGCACTAGATTTGTACGCGTAAAAATGACACATGTTTTGCCTTTAAAGAAAATTCAGTATAATACAACCACATTAAAATACAAGCAAGAAATTAATACAAATATAAATGAAAAAGATGGTGCACATTTAAACACAACAATAGTGTGTCTGTTTGCTGTACAAATACAGCATTTGGGTTGGGACATTTCTGTAGGCTTAATTATAGACCAAAGTAACTTGATAGCAAGAAGATTTTCAAGATTTTTTGTCAAGGTTTTTAAATCAATTGTGATTTGAAGGAACTATCTCAATACATGAGTAAGAGTACAATATTTCACTCTATATCCTAAAATGGAAATAGTCAAAGAAGGTATAGCACATCTAAACTGATTAAAACAGCACTTAGTAAATCTACTCAATTATACATTTTAGAACAAGCAAATGTGTGGTTTAGAAAAGATTGGTGTCAACTGTCATGTTATTTGCAAAGCGTCCCTGAGAGTTTGCTCTGTTGAGCTTTATCAGAGTGCAGTGTTCGGCCTGAGGGAGAGAGAGGATCAGGGCAGAGCGTGAGATTCCTGCAGGTGCTTCTGCAGAATGACATCATGCAAACTTAGCTTCTGCATCTGTGAGGCCAAAGTCAGTGATCAAAGTAAAGGACAGGTTGAGAGTCTATCTTCAAACAACATTCAGGTGCCAACTAACCCGTTGTTGCTTGTAAACATTGAGTGGACAAAATATACAGCCTTCTTTGTTATCACAAATAATAAATGTGTTTATAGAGCAGTTTTAAGAGATGAAGCTCAAAGTGCTTTACACTCATTTTAAACTTCAGCTGGTATTATTAGCAGCCTCAGTGAATATCTTCCAATGCTATTGTCTTCTCCCCTCAATAACTTCAGATAAAGAACTCATCTTCCATACGAGGCATGTTAAAAAGGGATTATTTGAAGGCTATGTACAGGAACATTTTTCATTTAATGATGAAATACCGAACATGTTGTGACTTTATTTGTCAAAAGAGGATTCTTAGTTTGACCCTGGGGAACCCCAAAGGCTGTCCTACGGTGAAAGATGATGAGAACAGTTTTTACTGGCCTCCTGCCATCTCCACGTTGTTGTTACTAAGAAGTGACATTCAGCCTCGTGTGTATTTAGATTCGACCCGCTCCATGCCAACCGTGTAGGAATATGTCAAATAAACATTGACTTTATTCTTGTAAATGAAGCGGAGACAAGTTGAGGCTTATAATAAACACAAGCTTGAAATGGATTCTGCTGTTGAATCAGCCGATGTTACTTTTTTGATCATCTTAAAGTACATACAAACGGGCAACAAATTATGCTTAAGATGATGATTTCAAGCCTTTAAAGCTTTTATTAGAATAAAGTAAATATTTTGGAGGGTTTTAGCTAAACAAGACTTAAAAAGATCTCCTTCGACAACTCTGTCATTCTAAGGGTTACTTTAGGTTTGAGGGTATTTGGTTAGTGGTAGGTGTTAGCTTGTGAGTGTCTCTTCCACTTCCACTTACAATCTCCAGTCTATCTTATGATTTTACTCAGACATTTGTATTTAATATGAATTCAATGTAATTGACTTTTAGAAACTAGACTTGACATTTTGACTTTTTTCTGACTGACTAAATGATTAATCAAAGAAGATGATGTGCAGATCATTGAAAGGGAAGTCATCTTTAGAGGCATTTATGTGTTGTTGCTTGTTCCTAAATGCATTTTTGTTTTCTCTCTGCTACAGTTGAGGATCTTTGTGAATCAGCTGTTCACAAACCAGACAGAAGAGACTTCTGGGTTGAACCAAGACTTGCTGGCCATCCGCATGGCTTCTGTCAACCCCATCTTGGACCCTTGGATCTACATCCTGCTGAGGAAGACTGTAGTCCTCAAGCTGATGGAGAAAATCAAGTGTCTGTTCTGCAAAATGGGCGGGCGGGGGGGAAGAAACGGCGGTCAGTTCCGCTGCGCAGACGGCCGTCTTTCCTCCATCATCTCACGAGATTCTCCCTCGATGGTGTCACGAGAGCTGCAGGAAATTGTGAGCACCTCGCAGACCTTCCTGTACCCAGCCGAGGGGAGGCCAGTACAAGCGGGGGCACAGGAAGGCTCCAGTCCCCCAGATGCACAGACGTTAACGGGGCCCCAAGAGGTGGAGGGGCCTCCGAGGGAGCTGGAGCCGAGAGACTTAGAGGAAAGAGCGCCAGGCAGGCCAATGAAAGAGCTGCCTATGTGCCCAAAGGACCCGGCTCTGCATGTGACCTTCACTGACCAGACCGCAAACACGCAGGAGAAATGCATATGACTATCAGCATGACCTCTAAAAAAGCATTTCTCACTGGGAACAGAACTCATAAGGAGCGCTGCAAAGAAAGGGAAAGCATCTGAAGACTGAACATCTTGCAGGCTGCTGTTGACGGATGTAAAACTGAACTAAATACTCATTCTCAATGTATACATCTTCAGTCATATCTTTCTACGAAACACACTTAAAACAGTTACATCAAAGAAACCAGAAGACTTTGTAGACAAGCTCTTCTGTTGCACTTTGGATTGTAGAACCACTGCGAGGCTGTGTGGACCACCTGCACCATGACTGTAAAACATGTACAAAATGTGAAAAGTGATCCATGATGTTAATTTATTATATGTATTCTATGTCTTCTCTGTGAGAAGGTCGAGATGGGATTGACCCATTTTAAATCGGTTTGAAGATGAATGTGTTTTGTTTTTTTTAAGGTACTTAGAAACATTTGCAAACAATTTGCTCCTGGGTTTCACCAATCAGCTCTGACATCAAAATAACCTTTAATGATCCCCTACATGTTATATCAAAAGGCAGCTACACTGAGGGCTTTTCCACAATGCAGACACGTGATGATGTTAGCCGGACTCCTAAAGAAAACTCATGTGTACATTCAGTCTTTCCAGCCCATTACCTTGCAGGGATTCATCCATCTTGTTTTCCCCTTAATGTAAAGTGCAATTCCTCTCATCTAAGAGGGAATTAAGAAAGGGAACGAAAACTGATGACTTTGTTAAGTTTCCTCTCTGATGAGTTTAAAGGTCTTGCCTTTTTGGATTTCCCTGGCATTCATTATATTGTTGCTATACAGATTGATATAAATGCCATGTTCATATTTCAATGCTATATTGTTGTTATTGCAGCAGCTGGTGTTAAAATCATCTTGTAACAAACTCATAAATAAACCAAAATAAAAGTTGGTAAATATTCAAATATCTTTGTGTCACTCTTTTTGGTGTTGTTTAGTACGACAGTGAATGGAGTTGATATGATATTAAGCTAAAATATGCATCACAAATAGTTAGTGTGCTTTAAAGTAGAACAGGGAGATCTATATTATTATATAAAAAATATATATATTTTAAATTATATATAAATTTGAGGATTCTATGTTTTTTATATATATAAATAACATCTTTTTGGACATGCAAACACAAAACAATGGGCATTTCACTCATGTCTGACATTTTATAGACCAAAAGAACAGCTGATTAATTGAGAAATAATCTGAAAGGTAATCGAAAATGAGAATAATCCTGAGTTACTGCCCTTTCTGTACAGAAAACACATCTATTTCACCGTAGAAAAGGTTTCCGATAGCAACCTCATCGCTGAATCATGGCCGGAAATAAAATATTGATCTGAGCTCAATAAAAGGACTGATTATGGAAATGAAAGTCAATACTGATCTTTTGGAACGAACGGATGGCGAGCACATCTTTAAAGTGGCCATTGTATTGTGTTCCTTCACTGTGAGTTGATTACATGCTTTGCCTTTACAGACCATTAATATGCAAACAACCTATACTACTTCAGGAAAGGGTCAAACATTTAACATGAACCTACTGAAAAGCAAAGAAGCGCTTCAAAGATTTACATAAAACAATAATATAACGTAAAAGCGCTGCTTATTTATTTCTAAGCAAAAACAGAAGATCATTCCAAGTGAAATGTTAGCATGTTTTCAATGCTCTACAAAAACATGTTCCTTTGCCAGCCCGTCGCAGTCAGTGCCATTCAGCATCTGACAACATGCAGATCAGCTTTCTCTCTCTCTCTTCCATCTCTTAACGCACTGATTGTTTCAACACATGTCTAACCACTATCCAGTTCAGATGGCACAGGCCGCTCACCTGCAGACGGATGGTTTCCTCACCCTGCAGAAGACTTCCAGATCCAACATGGCCGACGTCCAGAGGCTTCCCAGAGCCGTTGACCCTCCCTCTGAGAACAATGTCCCGTTAAACAGAACGCTGACCTCAGACCCAGAAAGCTGCTAAAGCTGGGGGGTCTCTCGGGAAATAGTGATAGTGACAAAACAGTTGTGAGGAGAAAACAGGAGCTCTTCTGGGAAATAAGCTCATTCTCCACCTCATGCGCTAACGGCAGTCATATGTGACATTTAAAGCCCTGAGGCTGTGAAAACAACTTTCAATTAGAAGATGCCACTCAAAGAGCAGCGTGTGTTCATCATGCGGACTTTAGCTCAGGAATGGAGTAAAGAGCAAAAAGACCGTTTTTAGAAATACCTACAGTATTGAGCTATTATATCTTGCTTAAGGATAGTTTTAAGGGTGAGCTGAGGTTTTCAACTGAAGTTAGATTGATATGTTTTATGGGATGGTTAGCACTACCAGGAACTAGAAGATGCAGCAAATAGTCCAGAACATAGACGTCATATCCCAATTGAACAGCATCATAGAAAACGTAATAGATAAGATTTACCGAGCGTAACATCCTATTTCCTGGCTCACTTAACTCTTGAAGTGGCCGTGTGGGTGTTTTCTTATTTTGTCTTCACACTCTTAACTTTAAGATATATATCAGTGTTTTCTGAGTGCAACTGGATGCTGGTACCTTTTAAAGGCAAGACAATCTGTTCTATCAGGTTTATTTATTTAATCTTAAACAGCTTCAGATCTCATTTTAATTGTCAATTTCACTGTATTTTACAGTTTTTTTTACCCATTGACTTCTGAGTATGCTTAGCCTTTATCTTAATTGTTTTAATACATAATATACTTGATTTCTTTATTTTGTTTATGCATTATTTAAAAAAAAATCTTCATGCCAAAAACAATATCTTGAAGAAATGTGCAAGCACATCTCTGGTACCACAATCATTTCAAAGTGGTGCTTGTCTCTAGTGGAGGACAGCCCTAATGTGTTCTGAGCATCATACGAGCAGCTGTAAAGTAGATGAAGTAAGGCTTGGTGAGCACAGATATTCAACATTTGGCAAATGAATGATTCCCTCACTTAAAAGGTCAAACGTATCATATTTCTTTAGTATGCACGTCTTTCTGATGCACTGCTCAAACTGACTCTCAGCAGCTAGACTCTCCCCTCACATGTTTATTTAACCTGAAATCACCGGCACACCCTGATCACACACAGGTGATCTGCAGCATCCATCTTAATAAACAGCCTCTGAAACCAACTGCTGCGTCAGCGATAATGGTGCGCGCCACAGGTGAGGGTGTGACTATAGGTCATTATAAACATGTGTTCTCTTAGTCTCTGACGGATATCAATTTACAAAATCAAAGTGAACACTGTGTATCGTAATTACTGTCCAGAAACTTTGTAATCTGCTTTTCTGCATGTACAATACCAGGAGTCCAGTTTACTTTGGTGCAAATACATTTCACTCTGACAAGAAGTTTCTGACTTGATTTAATTCCTTAGAGGACCTTTTTTTAGAGGTATTCCCACAGCAGCTGTATCTCAGGATTCTTGTGGCCTTTTTACAGAAACTCAATTATTTCTATATTTACGCTGCCCTACAAAGCTGAGAAAGACTTCAACTGCTCTGGAAGTGAGACAGAAATGTCTTATTTCTCAAACATTCATTTCAAATGCATTTTTACAACACTTTGCATGAATAGCACACAAACAAACCAATCCATCAATAACTTTCTGCATGGTGAGACAATGCTGAATGGACACGATCAGTCATCCAAATCCTCAAACCTATCAACTCCAGGAATGCATTTTTTTTTATTAACACGTGTACATTCATAATTATCATAAAGAAAACATTTCCTTCTGAACAGACCCAAAGATGTGATCAATCGGAATCATACATTGTTCAGCCGTAACTCTACTTGTGTTTCCCGGTAAGAGACCTAATAATGAAACTTATTAAGATCTCGCAGTAACGCTAAATGTTTGGCTTTGTGGTTATCATGAAGTATTTCTGGAACAGAGAGCAGCTTGTGGTTAACTCGTGCTTTGTCTTCTTATACATGTTCCTTTAGAGGGGGGTCTTGTGGTTCCTCTCTGTAGGATATTATATAGAAGTGTTTGAAGGGGATTTCTTTATCTGAACTTTTAGAAAATGCATGAATCCTCCTAGAAAGTGCAGTAAGTTGTTGCTAAAAGCAGATGTTTATTATTACATTGTTTGTATTTGTCTAACCATATTCTTTGGATATTTAAATCAGGGTTCATACACTTTTCCACCAATGACTTCTCCATGACCTTTACCTCATTTTCCATGATCAAAAACATTACTCTGTCTCAGCGTACCACTGAAAATGGTTTATTTGAACATGGAACAGGAAAATAAGGTCTGCATATGAAACATGTTGTGCCTATCTAAAACAAATCCAATAGGCTTACTAGCTTCTACACGCTAAAGCAACTCAAATCTCTCACCAGCAAAACACCTCGTCAGATAACTGCCATTTTACGTTTCATTACTATACAGTATTTATTATCATTATAGTATTACTATTTCGGCGATTAGCTAAAATATAAATTATATTTGATGCAACTTTAGTTACATTTCCATGACTTTTCCAAAACTTTGGGAAAAATATTATTTTCTACAACAGTGCATGGAATTAGCATTTTTGAATTTCCATGACTTTTCCAGGTTGTTAATGACCGTAAGAACCCTGTTAAATGTATTTTAAAGTTAAATTCAAGCCATCGTTTTTTGATGTTTTTTATGAATCAAGGTCTTTAAATACTGGTATTGGATCCACCTTGGTAGATGTCTTGCAACTCCTCTCCAGATAACAAAGAACAAAGCACAGGACTAAAACAGGGAAAGAAAAGTGCAGGAAACACAGAGAACTATTCCACCTTTTTATTCAGGTTTATACACTTGTTGACAATAAGCAGAGCATGCATGCTCTTTTTCAGAAACAAACAAACACTTCACGAGTCATTCACATTTAACTATCAGAGCCTCACAAAAAAATTCAATCTTAATTTTTAAACTAACATAGGAACTAGATTTGTGTTCATATGCCTTAATACTGCGGGATACTTAATTGGAAAGATGAATCAATTTCACGCAAATGTTTAATTACATTTCTTTATTAAAGTATTAGCAGTTTTTCACTGCTTTAGCTCTAAGAATTAGTTTGGATTGGAGCTTTCATTTTCCTTCTTGTTATTTGTCAATTTTCTTAGAAATTGTGCCTACATTTTATAATGAATCCCAAATTGCAAATAGGCGTTTCAACAGAGGGGAAGTGTCCTGTTTCAGACGCTAATGTGACCCAGAGTAAAGTTAGCTGAATGAGTTATTGTGTTATCCGGAGGAAACACACAGAGCTAGGATACGCGTTGACCGCTTCAAAACACGTAAAAAGTCTACATGCACATTAAAACAATCACATCAAAAGGATCAAAACTATATAAGAGAAGTCAACTATATTTAATATATATAGACCTATAAGCAGACTTTGTCAGTTCACATCAATTCTTCTGAATTTTTTTTTTTTTACCAGGACAATAATTGATGCTGAAACGAAATCAAAGTCCTCTTGCTTTGACAAACGTGTCCATTGAAGGCTCCTCCGACCCCCCTTCCCCAGTGAGTACACTCTTTATATTCCCCTCAGCGTCCATGACCACGGTGGTCCTCTTCAGCTCCTCGTAGCGTGTCTGTCGCTCGGCAACAGCCACGCAGGCGGCCAGCACCTCATCTGACTCAAAATCAAAGTCCTGCTTCAGCTCCGGGGCGTTAAGGATCTGGTTTTTGGTCTCCTCTTCTTGTCGGGTCTTCTCTTTTGTTGCCATCTCCTGCTTCTGTAACCTCCAGGCCCACTCCAGGTCCTCCTGCCACAGGGAGCGCTCTGACGGGCAGAGGTGGATCGCCACCTGGAAGGACCTCACGGCCTACAGGGACAAGCACCAGGTGAGCTTAGGGTTCAAACACATAGCTCTGAGGGAGGGTCATTTAAAAAGTGAGTTTATTTCTTCCTGGAATGTAATGTTTCATCTGGATTTGTTTTCAGGCCCTTTTCTGCCCTGCTCTGTCACAGATGAATGGTATGAGATTGGAGCTGAAAGAGCCTCATCAGCTTGTCTACAGAGCGAGACGTTAAACAGATTTATGGTTTCATTAGGGAAACGTCAATAGCTCGCAGCTGACTGTGCATTTGTAGATCAATGTGAAAATTATTGTCCCGATAAAAGAGGAATACAAACGGCCTCCTGTGGTTTCTGGGACATGGAGACATACATCTGCCCCTACATGCTCTATGAGGCCACTGATTAGCTCCTAAACTGATTCTGACAGAAGTCTGAAATCTCTCAAGCCTGTTCGCACAGATTCAGGTTAATCTGAATCCACCTAAGAGTGTTAACAATAACCTGAATAACACTGACTGGAAACCCATATTAAAAGCCACTTACCACAAACAATGTTATTATTATTATTAATGTAAATGTAACTTGAATAACACTGAAAGTTCGGCCTCTTTAAAAGGAGCACTCTACACATTTGACAAAGAAGTGTTTAAGCCTGTAGAACATGTCGGTGTCTTCGGAGGCTCTGAAGGCGCTCAGTGACTTTGATTAAAAGTCAGATGTTCTTTAATAAAAGTGTTTCTGAGGGAATGCAACACCTGAGGCTAACCTGATGCAAACAGATCAATCATTGTATTAAAGAATCTTTCGGTTTAAAGTACACTCTGGAGGAAATACAAATCAAATGTTGACTTTTCATCAAATTATAAACGGTGATAAGAACTGCTGTCGCCTACGGTGGTCATGAGCTGCTTTTCAAAAACATTAGGGGTAAAATGCTGAATTCATTTTCATAAAGTTAAATGATAACACTAATCTTTGACGGATGAGGTCAATGACAGTTCATTGAAGATCTGCTGCTCGCTTGGAATTTGTTTAGTGAATGAATGCTTTTTGCAGATAAGAAATAGAGTGTTGGAGTTTAGAGAATCTGCCAAACAACCTTAGTGTTTTCTAAATGTACACACACTTTTCTGACTGAAGAGCCTGGACTGTGATAAAGGAGATCAACCCTGGCAGTCTGAGGTAGACATCATATATTTAACTAGATTAAATAAAGGATCTACACTTTATTGGTTTTATCTAAGTCGATACACATCCATAAAATCTGCCCGGATCTGCCCTGATAACCATCTTCCCCTGGCACGCTGTGTACAGATGAAAACACACGTCTACAGACAGCTTTGCCTTTCGGTTGCACCTGTTCCCAGCGACGCTGACACACTCCCATTGTGAAAAGGTAATCAGTCAGTAACAAATCCCCAGAACAAATCCCACATGTCCAACCTGTGGTACCAGTCTGGCTGAGGAAGAGTCCTTGATGCATCTCACGTCAACAATGTAATCACCAAAACAAACTGTTATTTCCCAAGAGACCTTTGACCCAAGCTTTAACAACACAAGGACGTTTAGTTCCAACATCATGAGGCTTTTTCAATGAAGAAGATCAGCTTCAATAAGTCATTTTGTATTAAAACAAGCAACTAAACGCTTACTTGAGTAGTGTATGAGAAGCTGAGCCTCCGTATAAAGCTCTTCATGGGAACCTCACAAAAGGCCAACAATTTGTACAACTTGATGTCAAATATTCCTCACCTCTAACATGAATAACCTGCTGAAAAACAGTTTGACATGTTACACTCAAATAGATTTCTGGCTTTTGAATCGTCTCAAAACAACAACAGGCTTCATCTTGTACAGACCACAGTCGCATCAGGTTTGTATTTCTAAAGTAATCCTTCAACAGGCAGATCAACCGGCTCCTTTGTGATAATAGTGAGAGATAAATGGAGATTGAGCTGTCACGCTGCAATGATGAGTTTGCAATGTTTTTAAAACATTAGGAGACGTGAGGAATAACAAAATCAGAAGCTATATGCTTATTTCTTTTGGGTGCTTTCCAGAAAAGGAAAAGACTCATGAAAAGAGAGAATCAATGCGCTCAAACGTGTTGATGCACACTACGCTTTAAAACTTGACTGAACAAGTCTCGCTATAAATAGATGTCCCCTTTTTACCGCCTTCCTTCCCAACAGCTTCATTATTCAACAAGGTGTGTTTAGTTTTTAGCTCAGGTAACTTTCAACACTTCTATTGTTGTCCCTGTGCCGTAGGACAGGTCTCCTGCTCTAAGGAGGGACATGCAGCGCCTGTAGCTGAAGGGTTTCAGAGTTCAGATCTGTTTGTTTGGCTCTAACCGGGCGAACGAGGAGTTCTGCACATTTCCTGCACCCACAGGTCCCGGCGTGTTCTCTGTAATTTAAGCAATCGTCCAAGCCCGAGGCGAGAGGGCGTGAGTTTAAAAAGAGGAACATCTCGGAGCAAAGTGCCGAAAAAACAAAACAGAAAATAACTGACGTACTTTAACAGCCACTCACCCAACTGATTGATAGGCGGCTACTATCAGGTGTAGTTCATTGCAAAATCAAACATTCAAATCTATTCCAAGGAAGATCATAAGTGATTGTCTGAACATGAGAATATATCTTTTAACGATACTACTGAGGACATGTGGTAACAGTCAGTTAAGAGTGCCAGCATGACATCTGGTGTGTTTGCATGAAAGAAAATGGGTTTATATTAGTATAGTATCAAACATTTTTAGATATCTATTAATGTTATGTACATTAATAGATGAACTACGTTTCTATGAATACTGGATGACCGCCAGAGGCGGTGCTTTAGCACTGGATATCTTCCGTCTCGCTCATGCGTAGGTCGAATATTTACATCAACAAAGTCACGTATGACCCCGGAAGGCATAAGTTCCGGTGTTGTCAACGAGTTCAGTCCTATGGAATCTTCTCGCGGAAAAACGAGATTCCGAGTGACCAAGAAACTCTGGCGGTCATCCAGTATTCATAGAACCGTAGTTACATACGTAACTATTGTTCTATTTCATCCTTACTGACTGCCAGAGGCGGTGCTTTAGCACTGGATGACCTATACCAACAGAGTCACGAGGAAGTCTGAATACTCCCCCTGCTATAAGGATGGCCTAGGCGGACTCTGCAGGGGGACCACACCCAGCGGGTGAGGGGTGGCAACATTCACCCTGTAGTATCTGGCGAATGTGCTCTGGGATGCCCATGTGGCCGCAGCACATATGTCCTTGCACCTTAGGGAGGAACGCTGTGTTCGGCCATAAGGTGACACCTGAGCCATCTGAGTTCCACCTCAGACACGAGCTGTTCACGGACAAGGCCTGAAGCTCGCTTACACGCTTTGCTGAGGTGATGGCAAGAAGGAAAGCAGTCTTAGCTGAGAGCCACTCCAGTTCTGCCTGTAACAAAGGTTCAACAGGAGGCGAGCATAGGGCATCCAGCACCAAGGGCAGGTCCCATGTAGGGGCCCTTGGGATATTCGGGGGGGCGAAGCCTCAGAGCTCCCCCCTAAAAAGAGGGATACCAACCTATGGCTCCCACTGTGCTGTTGTCAGCCCTTGTGTGTTGAGCTGATATAGCAGCCACATACACCCTGATGGTAGTGGGACACCGGCCGTCGTCCAGGAGGGACTGCAGGAACTCAAGGGTCGTAGGCACCGAGCAATATACTGGGTCCTCATTTCGCCCTTGGCACCAGTCAAAAAAACAAAACAGTTTCCACCTGTTTTCGTACTGACTACGAGTAGATGGTGCCCTGGCATTTGAGAATAGTCTTCCTGACAGACTCTATGCAGTCGCTCAGCAGTGGGTCGGGCCCTCCAGTGGCCAGACCCATAGCTGGAGGCGGCAGGGGTGCCACATCCGACCATCCAACTGAGACAAGAGGTCTTTCCTGTTGGGGAGACGCCAAGGCGTCCCACAGCAGAGTCTGTGTAGCAGATGGACAGGACCGCACCTAGCTGGGTTAAACAAGGAAGTTTAACAGGACAGCCTAGCCAGGCGGCTCCTGCTAGAATCAAGCAACACGCCTACCAGGAGCGGGGGCGAGAACACTGCCTTCACTGGTTGAGTTGATAACGAATTCCAGATGCAGCGTAACCGGGAGCGGGTGCAAGAACACATCCGCCACCTGCTGAACGTAAAGAGTAGAGCAATGCTCCTACACGCCGAACACAGAGAGGGATGTAAATGTCCTACACCACGTTACCAGTAACCTGCTGAACGGAAAGAGTAGAGCAACGCTCCTACTCGCCGAACACAAAAGGGATGTAACTACACCCATGTTACCAGCAGAGGGAGCGGGAGCGAGAGCACTGCCTTCACCAAGCTGGAAAAAAAAGAAGTTTCAGCAGGACAGCCTATCCAGTCGGCTGCTGCTAGAATAAAGCATCACGTCTACCAGGAGTGGGGGCGAGAACACTGCTTTCGCTGGTTGAGTGACTGTGTCCAGAGCCACCCCAATGAAGGTTAGGCTCTGAGAGGGGTTCAGACAACTCTTCTCCATGTTCACCATGAGGCCTAGCCGGGCGACATGAGAGAGAAGGAGAGCCGTGTCCTGGATCGTCTGTAACCGGGATGGTGCACAGATTAACCAGTCGTCTAAGGAGAGGGAGAGTCCGAATGGAACACCCTGAACTGGAAATGACGGCCTCTGAAGGCAAAGCGAAGAAACTGCCTGTGATGAGGCACAATAGGCACATGAAAATAAGCGTCCTTCAAATTGACGGACGTGAACCATTCCCCCTTGGCCACGGTACGAAGAACGTCTGCTGTGCTCAGCACATGGAAAGGTAAAGGTTGCCCCCCCCGGCCTCTGGCTCTGGGGGGGCAACGGTTAGGCACCGGATACTGAGGCTGCCTTGGGGGCGAGTTAACAGGACCGTAACGGGCCAGCCCCCTTGTGGGGCGCTGAGGCCCATGGCGGGCACCGGGGTGAGCCGGTGGACGGAGAGTCCTACATGTCTCTGATAAGGGTGACTGTGTCAGCCAAACCTGGCGACGAGTCTGGACGAGAGTGGACATCAGGCGCCCAAGCTCTCTAGACATCAGAGCGAACGCCTGTAATGAGGCGTCACTGAGGCTGGTAGAGGAAGCGCTAAGAGCATCCTGCTGCGGGGAAGCTGAGAGGGCGAGCATGAGGTGAGAGAGGGAATTGCCTATACGGCCCATGCACGCCGCTGCATCGTAAGCCTTAGTGAGCAGGTCATCAGTGACCCGACATTGGAGTCGAGGGCACCTGGCCTCCGACCTCAGAGCTTTGTCAGGGGAAACTATGAGGGAAGCAATGGTAGGCTCAACAGCCGGCGTGTGGTCAAGGTCAACGCTTGCCACATCCTGCTGCATGGCTGCCAGGGCTTGGCCATCGGACGTAAGACTGTAAAGAGCCTTAGTGTCCTCCATGATGCATGTAACTCCCTCAGATACTCACAAGAGGGAGGAACAGTAAAGTTTGCGAAGAGTGCGCCTAAAGAACACACTGGCAGGCGCTTTTATGGGCTGCTGCGCATCCAGCTGCTGGTGACCCAGTTATCTCATTAGCTTGAGAATAGATAGCACAATCAGCGATAAATGGTAGCGATCTCACCGGCTGACATGCAGGAGCGTCCGCTCTTTACCGGTCCGGAGCTCATAGGGTCCGAGCGGTGAACACGCAGTCCCCTCCCTTGGGAGGGCGGACAGCTAGCTCGTCGCAGCCTTTGGAGGGTGAGCGTTTTCCTAGCCCGCAGCTCCGATCGAGACGATCACAAGGCTACAGGTAGCGATGAGCTAGAATCTTAATTTTCAATAAGCTAGCTTGGCTTCTACTCAAAAAGTAGTAACCTGCGCAGCGAGAAGATGAAAAAGGACTGAACTCGTTGACAACACCGGAAGGCATAAGGGTCACACGTGACTTTGTTGATATAAATATTCGACCTACGCATGCGCGAGACGGAAGATATCCAGTGCTAAAGCACCGCCTCTGGCGGTCAGTAAGGATGAAATAGAATTGATACACTCATACACAATCATCTGTCATTTGTAAACAGAGGAATGTTGTTTTTGTTACAAGTTCTGTGTCGTCCCACACGACTAACACATTCCTCCATCTGGTATATGCATGTACATACAGGACCTGAATTTAAATGCAATTTGACAGCGTTTGCGATCAATTACATTTCATCTGGAGTGAGTGTGTGAGTGTGTGTGTGTGTGTGTGTGTGTGTGTGTGTGTGTGTGTGGCATCAATACTCACCAGGTCCACCTCTCCCAGGTTGAGCTGAGCTCGGCCCAGGGTCTGCCAGCCATCCCACCACAGGGGGCGCAACTTCACCGCCATCTCCGCTGCCTTCACTGCAGGGAACACCTCCTGCAGGATGGTGAGCACCTGAGGAGAAACCAGACGAGGTTAAAGACCCTTAAAGTGTGATCTCCAATTACTCAATACAAATTGGTAGTTGAAATTCTTCTTGCAAAAATGATATTTCTTTCTCCTCAAATGTGATTTTCTTTGTGCTGTTTTTCATAATTGTATATCCATATTTATATCATTTCAGTCTCGACTGTTAGTTGCACAAAACGAGAAAAGAATGTCACCTTTGAAACTGACGGGTGATTTTGTTTTTGTTCCCCTACATGACCAATTCCCTATTTGAACATAAAGCACAGAATACATCAACTGCAGAGTCATGGTCACAAGATGACTTTGTATAGTTTACTTACTTATAGTTAATTCCCTTCTTTAACCTTGTCTTATTAATCATAATGTATTCAGACACTCAGTAGCTGAATGCATGCACCTTCACCTGGAATTGGTATATTTTGCATTACCGTCAAGTAAGAAAAAAGCTATTAAGAAAATCATTTGCATAACAATCTGTGAAAACTATTTGGGGACGAAAGGCTATTTAAGAGGCTCATTCATTATTGGCAGTAATGGAGTTTGCTGTGACATAAGTGCCGAACAACTTTGTATTGTTTCCATCTATGGAAGAAAATCATGCATACATGTTTCATGGACTGAAAGAGTGCATATCCTCTCAGTTTCATACATAATTTGGTTTAAGCACAGCCTCCTCTGAGACACGAGTGCACTTTTAAGCAACAAAACCCAGACCTAAAACAAGAGAGGAGCAGTACCTCTGACACGGGGCCGGGCAATATGAAGAAAAGCAGATATAATCTTATTTTTGATCAAATTCCTCAATTTGTTGACCACTGGTGCTTTCACTACACTTTTTAATAAATAATCATCACTAACGTAGATATAATTACTTTAATGTCTATAACTGAATGTTAAGTTTAGAAAATAATTATCCTTACTTATTTTAAAACCAGGATAAGCCATGTTATGAAATTACAACATAAAACACATGATAATAGTCTTATATCATGATATCGATATAGAATTGATATATTGCCCTACTTTTATGTATTTAAAGTCTTTCTTGCAAGATGAAAGAATAGCACAATATGTGTAGAAGTCGCCTTGATGCCCAGGCTTGTTAAAAAGTCAAACAACATAAGCCACTTCTATTCATAAATATCAGTTTGAACACTGAGAACCAAACTGGTATTAGAGCTGTTAAACTGTTGGTATGCAGTGTCTCTGAATTATACCAAAGGAAGATATTAAAGATGAATATCACAATGAAATATACGGAAAGAAATACCGCAACGAACCTCGTGACTTTACAACACAATCTACAACTTTTTTTTGTCTCCATCAGCTGAAATCCTTTATAATGTAGCCAGGAAGTGCACAACAGTCTGCTGTAACAGACACACCGTGGGCGTAGTGGCACAATACTGATTGAGTTAAATGGAAAGAAAGTGACGAAGGGAGGTACATGACCAGCATCAGTGCAACCATCCTCGTCATCTGGGCCAGTAATGGGAACAAGAGGAGGTCAGGCCTATTCTCAGCCTCATAATGGACACTGATATGTTAGATGTGCTTTACATGTGCAGTCAAACACACACACGCTGACTCGAGGAAAAACATATTTCCTTTTGTCATGCTTAAATTCATTTGTAGCATGAGGAGGATTATTCCCCTTTGTGGTGGCTTCCAGGCATGGTGCTCTAATGATTTCCTTCTCAAATATCCTATAATGGACAATATTGTATTAGGCATACACTGGTTATGGCCATAAAAGAGATTTCATTGGGTTAGTCGCAGTAAATGGAGGCGGAAATCATCGAGTGTGTCTGTTCAAAGATGCCTATGATCGAAGAAAGGAATGATGGCTAAATAACAGACGAGGAAGTGAAAGTAACCAGAGAAAGGAACAAGGAAAAGGAGCGTAAAGACATTAGAGCTGTTTGAAACATGTTGCAGGCGTTCACTTCTGTCATCGCTGTGCTCATATTGACTTATCTATCTTAAAAGCATTCCACAGTGGCAGCTGGAAGAGGGTCTATGTGGCCATGATGGCTGATCAATGATCAGACAGAGTACTAAGACAGGGATGGGAAGTGCATCAACATCATGCTGGTGGAGAGTAGCTTTCCCAAACCAAAGGTCATGAAGAGAACAAGTGGTCAGTTATCAGCAGAGTAGCTGGAAGTGACTGATGAACTTCATGTGTTGGCCATTAACTGCTTGGAAAATCCTAAACAGGAAACCCCTGTTGGATATATCGTCCTACGCAGATGTAAAACTAGAAACCCTAACTGCGGCGATAAACAGAATAGCAGGTAAATATTTATATCCTTCCATATATGCATGATTGAACTCTTTTGAAATGTTAAGTTAAACAAATTGAGAATGTACAGAATAAGTTCAAGAGGAGAGGTTAAGAAAATGACATTGACCTAGTGCAGAGGTGCCCAGTACGTCGACCGCGGTCGACGGGGGCAAAGCTGGTAGATCGCGAGTCATTCATAAAAAAAAAAATCCAGCTCCGTTAAAATAGACAAAACAGGTTTTGATCCCTCCTCCCTTGGCCTCTCTGCCACTTCATTCAGGAGTTTACTTGATTGACAGAAAAAGCGACCTATCGCTTTCCAGTCTGTTAACCCAGAATGCAAAGCGATACAAAATCAGTCAAGTGCCGGGAAAACTCAAATTAAGTTAAAGAGACAAACAACAAAATGAGTGTGGGACCGAGCAAGAAGCTAAAGACCACTTCCATCCAGAATGGGAGGAAGAATATGTTTTTGTGATGTCACATTCAAAGGTTATTTGCCTTATTTGTAATACGCATTTAAAAACTGAAAAAAACTCAGTCTTCATAGCGATCCGGTCGTGGCAAGATCGATTTGAAGCAGCAACCACTGTAAGGTATATTCTTGGTTAATTCTACTACTCTGTGTCAGTCAGGTTACTATTTTAATTGTTCTGCAGTCATTTTAGCTGGTAGAGATCTGTACATCTCAGATCGGCTCAGAGGAAAGCTGTAATTTCTGCTCCTCTCTGAAGCCCAGTCGAAACCGCGTGAGAATATACACGCCCTGCCCAGCTGTCGCCCATCAGCTGTCGCCCATCAGCTGTAGAGAGTTAACTAATTAGAGGGGCGTGGCCCCACTGCTGTGTGAACTCATCAATCAGGCTCCTTTTTAGTTAGCTATTTCCTGGAGCGTCAGCTTCAGCGTCAGACAGACGAAGACTGACAAAGACATAGGAGTCCTACAGGAGTAAGACTGACAAAGACATAGGAGTCCTACAGGAGTCACGAGGGAGGCAAAGAGGAGGCAAATCCTACTTTGATTGAGCTAAGTATCGCTGGTACTTTATTTCATTTTGGTTAGTCCCGCATGCTATAATCATGTGTATTTTCTCCATTCCCGTTCATGTGTCCTCTCGCCACTATCACTGGCCCCGTGTATCTCGTAATCGAAATATTCGGCCTGCTCTGGTCTATCCCTCATGCTCCTCTGACATCCAACACTTAGTTTCAGGTGGCCTGTGGAACTGCCAGTCAGCTGTTCCTAAGGCTGACTTCATCTCTGGCTACGCTTCCCTGCAGTCCCTGGATTTCCTTGCCCTCACGGAGACCTGGATTACTCCATCCAACACATCCACCCCAGCAGCTCTCTCCACAGCATATTCCTTCTCCCATACGCCCAGACCCACTGGCAGAGGAGGTGGCACTGGTCTCCTGCTCTCTCCCAAATGGAGCTTTTCCCTCTTCAAGCTTCCTAACTTCACTCCTTCCACCTTTGAATTCCATGCCGTCACAGTAACCCATCCTATACAATTAACCATTGTTGTTCTCTACCGTCCGCCAGGCGCCTTGGGGGACTTCTTGGAGGAGTTAGATCATCTTCTCTCACACATCCCTGAAACTGGCCCTCCGGCTGTACTTCTCGGAGACTTCAACCTCCAGACGGGGAAGATAGACGAACTAATATCTCTGTTAACCGCCTTTGCTTTCTCATTGTCTCCATCCCCACCAACTCATAAAGCTGGCAATGTCCTTGATCTCATATTCTCAAGGAACTGCACTACTTCTAACCTCTCTGTAAACCCGCTCCACACATCCGATCACTTCTTCCTTTCATTCTCTCTACCCCTTTCCAAACATAACAAAATAATCTCTTCTCAGCCTGCACCTGTCCGCCGTAACCTTCGTTCCCTCTCCCCCTCTACCTTTGCCTCATCGGTGCTCTCAGCCCTCCCTTCCTCTGATTCGTTTCAACTCCTGCCTCCAAACTCTGCTGCAGAAACTCTCCTCTCTACTCTCTCATCCTCTCTGGACTCTCTCTGTCCTCTCACATCTCGGCAGGCTCGTCAGTCCCCTCCTGCTCCCTGGCTAAATGACGCACTGCGTGCTAATAGAACCGTCCTTCGGGCAGCAGAGCGGAAATGGTGGAAATCCAGACACCGTGACGACCTCCTAACCTATCAGGCTCTCCTCTCCTCTTTCTCTGCCTCCATCTCTCAGGCAAAGAGCACTTTCTTTCAAGATAAGATCCAATCTTCCTATTCCAATCCCAAAAAACTATTTTCCATCTTCTCCACCCTCTTGGACCCTCCCAAAGCCCCTCCCCCCTCCTCACTTCTGTCAAGCGACTTTGTTAACCATTTCGAAAAAAAGGTTGATGATATTCGCTCTTCTTTTTCTGACTCACCTTTACTGACCGCTGGGTCACCAGACCCTCTTTTCAACCACTCACTAACCTCCTTTTCCCCTCTCTCTCCAAGTGAGGTTCTTACCCTCATTACCTCTGCCCGCCCTACCACCTGTCCTCTGGACCCCATCCCTTCAAACCTCCTTCAGACTATCGCTCCTGATATTCTACCGTTTCTCACCCATTTCATCAACACCTCTCTAACTTCTGGTCACTTTCCAAACAGTCTCAAGGAGGCGAGAGTAAACCCTCTCCTAAAGAAACCCACTCTCAACCCGTCCGATGTTATAAACTACAGGCCTGTCTCTCTCCTCCCGTTCCTGTCTAAAACACTTGAACGCGCTGTCTTTAAACAACTCTCCTGTTATCTCCACCAGAACAACCTCCTGGATCCGCACCAGTCTGGTTTCAAGGCAGGTCACTCCACAGAAACGGCCCTCCTTGCTGTCACTGAGGAACTGCACACTGCTAAAGCTGCATCCCTCTCCTCTGTCATCATTATGTTGGACCTGTCAGCTGCATTCGACACGGTGAACCATCAGATCCTCCTTCGCACTCTCCAAGAACTTGGAGTTTCAGGCTCTGCACTCTCCCTCCTCGCCTCATACCTCAAAGACCGTACCTACAGGGTAACTTGGAGAGGGTCTGAGTCTGACCCTTGTCAATTAACTACAGGGGTCCCTCAGGGCTCTGTTCTTGGTCCCCTCCTTTTCTCTCTGTACACAAACTCGCTCGGCTCGGTCATTAGCCCGCATGGTTTTTCTTACCACTGCTATGCTGACGACACCCAATTGATTCTGTCCTTTCCCCGCTCAGAGACCCAGGTCGTCGCACGCATCTCTGCTTGTCTAGCTGACATCTCTCAGTGGATGTCTGCTCATCACCTCAAGCTCAACCTTGACAAGACTGAACTGCTTTTCCTTCCGGGAAAAGATTGTCCTACTCTTGACCTGACGATCAACATCGGCACCTCTGTTGTTTCCCCGACTCTGACCGCAAGGAATCTGGGTGTGACCCTGGATAACAACCTCTCCTTCACTGCAAACATCGCTGCTACAACTCGTTGCTGCAGATATACGCTGTACAACATAAGGAAGATTCGTCCCCAGCTGACCCAGAAAGCCACCCAGGTTCTGGTCCAGGCTCTCGTCATCTCACGCCTAGACTACTGCAACTCCCTCCTGGCTGGTCTACCTGCATGTGCCATCCGACCTCTGCAGCTCATCCAGAATGCAGCGGCTCGTCTGGTCTTCAACCTTCCAAAATTTTCCCACACCACTCCGCTCCTTCGCTCCCTTCACTGGCTCCCGGTAACTGCTAGAATCCACTTCAAGACACTAGTACTTGCATACCATGCTGCGAATGGATCTGGCCCTTCCTACATCCAGGACATGGTTAAACTGTACACCCCAGCGCGTGCACTCCGCTCGGCATCAGCCAAACGACTCGCTGCACCCTCGCTGCGAGGTGGACCCAAGTTCCCATCAGCAAAAACACGTGGGTTTGCTATCCTGGCTCCAAGATGGTGGAATGAGCTCCCCATTGACATCAGGACGGCAGAAAGCCTGCACATCTTCCGGCGCAGACTGAAAACTCATCTCTTTAGATTCCACTTCGAGCGATAGAATTACTATCAAAGCACTTATATACTAACATAGGACTGGCTTATCTATAGCCAGCTGACAAAGCACTGATATACTAACATAGGACTGGCCTATCTATAGCCAGCTGACAAAGCACTTATATACTAACATAGGACTGGCCTATCTATAGCCAGCTGAGTAGCACTTGAAATGTGTGGCTCTATGATACCTGTTGTACTTATATGATTCTGTTTTTCTTCTGGGCTGTGTCTTCCTGGTCGTATGTACTTATTGTAAGTCGCTTTGGACAAAAGCGTCTGCTAAATGCAATGTAATGTAATGTAATGTTGTAAAGCAAGCGTCGCTCTGCCAAAGAAAGGTAACGTGGAAAGGCATTATCGGAGTGTTCACAAGGCATATGACAGCGACTTCCCTCCGAGTAGCGAGTTGAGAAAGGTCATGTATTATTGCTACACAAACATTATCTCGCAGTCTTAGTGTCGCCAACTCGTTTCTAACATGCAAAAAGACGTTTCCAATCGAGACGAGATCTCTCTCTCCCCCGTCTGTGTGCGAGGGGGCGTGGTAGTTTACACACACGCGGCTGCTACATGCAGCAGCACACGGCGGGGATGGCGGAGAGAAGCGCTCCGAGGTGTGGTTAAATGTTACCCGTCTTGAGGTGGACAATGCTCCTTGCCAAGAGTGTTTATCATGTAAGGGCGGCAACACGAGCAATTTGTCTAAACATTTATCAAAAGTGCACCACATTCAGACGGAGGGATGCACCGGGTTCCACTGCCTTTCTAGCAGCTCTGTAGCCCCATCCACGAGTAACGTTTCCACGTCAGGTGTTATGTATGCTAGCAGCAACACACGGAGTTCACTCAATTATACAAACATGGGTTAATGATTAGAGGTAACTGAGTTATTTAGTTTGTTAAAGTTTCAGCTATTCTGTTTACAGTTCTGTCATCACATTATTTAATATGATTTGTTAAAACACTGTTGTTTCTTTTGATGTGAAATATTATTTATTTAATTTAAATTAAAAGCTATGTTAATTTTGTAAACAATTTGTTAAGTTAATTTAATAATATATGTATTTTTGAATCAAGTATTCATCTTTATCTTCATTGCTAGTTTCCACATGCCTAAAACAACCTCAAGCTAAATCTAAAAGTTGATGACTAAATAAGAGCGCTTGAGAAATTGTGCAAGGCGTACAGTAATAGTCCGAATAGTCGATTAATCGTTTCATTAATCGATAGATTAATCGATTATCAAATTAGTCATTTGTTGCAGCCCTATTGTAGTTATCCCATGTATAAATAAAACGTGTTATTCAGCAACCCTTGCAATTTGGGATTATATTTTTGGTTGGTAGACCTCGGTGAGCTGGTCATTTCAGAAGTAGCTCACCAGCCAAAAAGTGTGGGCACCCCTGACCTAGTGTATAGCACCAACAAGTGACATGACAAAAGACTGCTTTTTACAGAATATAATATCAAAGCCAAGTCCAAATGTAATCTTTGAGGAATCTCCTAAAAAAAGTCCACTTAAGTGTTTCTGTGACTTTGTGCTGTAAAGCATTCAAAAGCTTTGAAGGATTTCATGCCGCCTCTTTCAGTTTACTCAAAAACAGATTGGTTACATTCTGGTAAACAAACTGTATTTGGTGTAATTAAAAAGCTGTCTTGATTACCTTAGTACTTTAAAAAGGCAGCTGTTTGACTGCATCGCATTCTAGACACGCTTGTACTGTGACAGGAAACAGCAGCAACATCCTGCGTATAGGACATGTGGTTAAAGACAATAATAACCACCTCACTCAACGTCTAGCTGCTTAGAGGGTAGGCTCACGTTTCCTCACATAACAAACCACAATTGTCCACTGTTTAATTGCATTATGGGTAATGTAGCACATCTTTTTGTAGAATATATATATCGAACGTAGAAGAACGTGTAGAATAAAAAAGAGGCTTTAGAACTTAATGGGTTGAAACAGACTTGAGATGGAAGACATGATGTGTATGCAGGGTATAGTGAGGATAATAGTAAATATCAACATTTGATTTAAATCATACCTGAGACTTCATCTCATACAGGAGCGGGTTGTCTGGAGTCAGCTCAATCGCCTCGTCCAACTTCTTAATGGCCTCCCAGTGCCTGGAGAAAACACAAAATGGGGTTTAATCATAAAAAAAAGGTTTTTAGCATCAACATAAACATTTATCTATGAATGCTGTTGTACACCGCAATGTGTTGTATTATTAAAGACACATGCATTTCAATGAGTAATAGTGTATGAATGTTTGTCGGCTGTGATCTAAAGTTAAAAATGGAAGAAATGACAATTAAAAATAAAGAGTCTGCACACTTGACTATGCTCCCATGAAATTATATTTAATAGAATTACATTCTAGCGTAACGCTCTACTTAAGTAAAGGACGCTTTAAACGGCAGCTGTCGGTTATTAAATGAGTTCATGTCAGCACAATTCTGCTTTGGTAAAAAAAAAAAAAAGCTTATGCTTGAAGTGCCCAAAGCCACCAACGCCCTACGCAGATATCTTGCATTACATGGTGTTGAACATGGCTTTGTGTAAACTCAGGCCAGCAGCACTGAAGCACGACTCATTCAAGAAAAAGAATTGAAATGAGACACTCGGTTTGATTGTCCCCGCCCTGAGATGTGATGTAACACAACAGGTGTTTGTGAGTGGGTATCCTGAAGCCCTTTCCCCTGGAGGTATCTGTCGCTGCATGTTAGAGAAGCTGCTCCTGTCATTTCATTGTTGCAAATGACATCTCAAAAAGCTGATGGCTGAGTCACATTCAAGTAAATGTTTACTATCACCTTTGTGCACTTCATTCATCATTTTCACTCAATTAATCAAATCAATGCTTTGTTCTTTTGACATTTAGATTAAATAAAGCAGGAATGGCTCCTAGAAGAGTAGTGTACATATGCTTATTTATGCTATAAAGCATACTCCACAATACCCGTGCACCTGTCTGGCAGAATGTCAGCACAGTAAACAAGAGCTAAACACACGCTGAGCTGAATGCATGCATATCAAACTCTATCCAGGAAAACATAACGCAGTCACTTTGTTCGTGAGATTTCTGTAAACAGGTTTTGCATACATTTGGGCAAAGGCCACACGGCATCCTGTCACCTCTGTGGTCTTCTGATCTGTGTTGCATAGATTTGTTTATAAAGGTTGACAATTTTATTGGTATTTTACGAGGAAATAGTCCCGTTTTAACACACTCAAAAGGACACATGCTCCTCCTCAAGTCAATATTGAGTGAAGAATGTGTCAGCAGCCTGATAAAGACAAGGCAATGGAATGATTGTGAAGTGAAATCCTGTGTTTAACAATACAGCATGTCTGCCCTCATGTTTAATAGGAGGATATCCTGAAAACATTAAAAGCAATTAGAACCACACAATGAGACCTTTAACACTGATAAGTGATACAACTCAGATAATAGCCAGAAGCAGGATCAAGCCTGAGAAAACATTGAACTGATATTTAGTCCGAGAGAGGAGTGAGGAAATGGAACTAGAGCAGTGTGGACATCTTACCGACGTGTGAGGCTTCAATACCATGTGATGAAATGAAGCAATACACATGAGCGTGAGAGCTATACAAGGCGCTTCTACTGTTATCAAATCTCTGTATACCAGTCAGAGTAAAGGCAGAGAGAGAAGATACACTAACGCCTGCAATCAGTAGTTAAAAAGATCTTATATAGTTCATGAAAAGTAAGCTAATGTGAAATAAATTGAGATTTTTGCAGCATGTTTTGTGATGAAATAAGTAGAGGGTTAGGGTATAATGATGATTTCATGCTTTGCTGTTCAAAAGGAGGAAACATCCCAAATAGTTATGTTGACAACACTAAACTAGTAACCTATTCTAAACAAGCTGTCCCATTGGATGATTCAAACACAGTTTTAGTCTGAAAAGTGACTCAGCATGACAGCTGCAAGTCAGCAAAACATTTGGTAACATTTGGATGAGGATGTGACTTGCTGTCTCACCAAACTCCCACGTATCCCAAACATTGCTCCGGCCCTGCTTTTTCTTCTAAAGAAAGAAAGCAGGCTAACAAGGCAGGATTTTGCAATGCATGGCTTACTTTGTTACCTTAACTGATGATATTGAATACAAAGAAAAAGCCACTATCATGGCAGAGCTGTTACTTGTTAGACGCTTTTATCCAAAGCGACTAACATACAATGGACAATCCCCACAGGAGCAATTTGGGGTGAAGTGTCTCAGGGACACAACGACATGCTGACTGCAGTGGGACTCAAACTTGCTATCCTCTGATTCGAAGATCAGCGCACTAACCCACTGCGCCACACGCCTCCCTTTCACAGCTATAAAAGTGAAAAGTAAAGCCTGATAAAAGATACAGGAATAATCCTTTATTGTTTTATTTTGTAAAAAAAACCCGAAGGAATAATCATTTATAGAAGATCAGACTCATATAATGTTCCTATTTCTACTTATTTATCTATGCAGGTTTACCTAAAGATTATGATTCATATATTTCGATGATTACTTTAAAAAGTAAAAAAAGTAAGTGTTTCTTAACAAACTGTAAGGTAAGGTGGTTCCAATGTGTTTAAGTGCGATTTCAAGAGTTTTAAATGCATTTTGATGATTAATATTGCGATTGGTATGTAGAGAGTTTATGATATTTTTCCATGTAGTTTAAAACCGGAAACTCTCACTAAAAAAACGTGCAAAACATTTTTTCTTCCAGGCCTACTTACCGCACAAAATAGGTCTCAAACAAAGGTAAAAGAGTTCATTACATCAGGAGCATCTAAAGCTGGGTAATGACGGCTGACATCAGAGGTCAATGTGTTTAGAGGAGCTCCTGGCTGACGTCCCCGACCAGACACCATCTCAAACCTCAGAACAGCCATTACGGAGCAGCAGGACATCACTTCCCCGGCAAAATCCACTTTCTCCTCACTTATACGATTACAGGCAGTCACTAAGGGCAACAGCATTACATCCTCGACTGAGGGGAGTTTATGGGCCTGACTTGGGCTAAAAAGGTCAATTATCATGGGAGGAATATCAGATTACAGTTATAGGCCTATTTTTCTCCGTGCATGTGTGTCTGGAAAATTCTGGAAATGTATACAAAGGAAGCAGAGGGATTTTTTGCCAGAGTCACACAATATAAAGCTGAGCATTGCTGACATTATTTTTAAAATCCACCAACAGATCAATATAACTTAACATTTCCAATTTAAAAAAAGTCAATAACAATATGCATTTATAAGCCGGAATACCAACTTGATAAGCATCCAGTATGAACCCATTTGTTTTGTTTGATGGGTCAGTGCGATTTGTACAATGGTGCCCTCCCATGGAAGATTCCTAACATCACATGTATAGTTATTTGAGCTCTTGTAAAATATAAGTCTATCTTGCATGATCAACAAAAACATAGCAAAAGCTGGAAGTGTTGTTATCCTCAATGCAATCTCCCTCCTTTAGAAAGAGCAAGTCTCCTTAAAGCTCGTCTTGAGCAGATCCTGCTTCAGCAGATGGGGATCTGATGGTTCACTGGTTATGTTAATCACATTGTATGTACCGAGTGATTAAGCGTGATCAAACCCCTCCTATCAAATCCAGTAGTCCACATCAAGAATCCCACAGCACACACACAGAGAGTCCTCAGTATCCTAGAATAACATATGATTCCAGTTGTAACTTATAAAACTGGCACACAGTCTTTCAAATGACTAACTGACTTGTTCACCACTTGTCATTGTTATCAAAGCAACCAACTCACTTTGCATTTTTTCTGGAGTCATAATGAGAAAAACCCTAACTAATCCCGCCAACGACTAACATGCCCATGTCAAATGTATGTGTCTCTGTACAATAGGAATTAAATAAAGAAGTTGTACAAATAAAGAATGTTTGCATGTCTGACTGTTATTGTTTATAGCCAGTGGTGTAAACTAACCACTGGCAGTACATTTACTCAAGCTGCTGCTCTGTACTTCTACTCCTCTACAATTTAGAGCTAAATTGTGTACTTTTACTCCACAACATTAATTTAATACCTTTAGTTACGTTGCAGATTTTGACTAATGATGTGAACTATAATCAAGTGTTAAATCAGACTTTAGTTCCACCTGGAGTACATTCACAAGTTACGCTGCAGTATACAAAGTCATTCAAACTAGCTGCAGTGGGCTGATCTGAATAACCAGTTATTTTACTTGTACTTGAGTAACATTTTGAATGCAGGACTTTTCCTTGTAACAGAGTATTTCTACACTCTGGTACTTTTACTTTTAATTAAGTACAATATCTGACTACTTCTTCCACCCCTGTTTAAAGCTGTCACTGACTGTGATGTGCACACAGAGGAGCTTTAACCCTCAGCATGGCTCACCTGCCGTGCCCAGCCAGCTCTGCCCCCTCCTCCTTCAGCCTCTTGCTCTTGGCTGCACAGTCCTCCAGCAGGATCTCCTTCCGTCTTTTGATGGCGTGCAGCCAGTCCACCTCATCTTCTCTCCTGGGTCCAGCATCTTCTGGCTTCTCTGCTTCAGCCACAAACTGCTGCACAGCTGTCTTTGAAACCTTCTCACCAACTTTCCTCTTCCAGCCAAATGAAGCCATGCTGCAGGGAAACGACAGTGGGTTTACTAACAATATGCCCAGATATACGATTATCTCATATGAACAGTATCAAATGTGTACAGGAAAGTCCAAACTTTTATTTTGAAATATCGTAAAACCAACTAGCTTTTGATGTTAGCATAATTTTACCATGACATATCCTATGTATCTTACCCGGCAATCTAGCTGCTAGTTATATGTATATCCTATTTAAGGACAGTTACATAACTAACAAATATTACAAACAAATACTAAAAAAGTGACGTTATAAAACTAAAGACCACCATGGCAGTCACAACAAGGCTAGCTAACGTTAGCTATAATAACCTAGCTAACATTCACCACACATTTGTATATCTAAGTACATTTGCTCACACAATTATCTTGTTTTGACATGATATATCACATTTGAATTTCTTTTGTAAAAACAGTAATTACGCACAAACGTCTACAGCTTTCCGTGGGCTAAAATTGACAAGCTAACGGAAGCTAACCTCTGGCCATATTTGGTGACCCGGAAGTTGTTTGAATGTTTACATGTCTTTTAAAGAAACACAAACCGTATTTTGTATGTAGCCTACTACTCTACTAGCATGCCAGTAACGGAAAACAATTGAATTATAAATACGAACTAAGTTCTGCTGACCTAAAAATACTTTGATATACTATAACATTTAATTATTTTTACGATTTAAGGAAGTGCAGTTACTGAAATGTTATTTAGATCTGACGGGACTGACTCTCCGTTTCCCCACTAGATGGCAACACATAGATGATTTAACATTTTTTAGCCATAAGAGTGTATTTAATCTTAATTCATCATTGCTTTCTATCACAGTATGCCACTGTCCATATTGTTGTTTATTGCACATGATCACATTTGTTAACAGTTTTTTCCCCCACCTGTAATTTTTTTTGCAAAACTATTTATATGTTTGTAATATTGCATTGCATTTTTATTTATTTATTGTATTGCATGTTTGTATCTTGTCTTGTATCTTCTTCAATATCTGTTTTTGCATATATTGTTAAATATTATATTCATTTGTTTATACTTTTGGAAAACACAATTGTGTTCCTACATGTACTGTACTGCACTTAATATAGCTGGATGAAAATGAAGTCTCTTAACCTAAATCGGTGGGTTTTCAGATGACTAAAGTCTTCCCCGCTGGTGTTCAAACTCTTCCCCTGACAAGAAGGCATTCCCTGTTTGCAGTCTGAGAAATTAACATTCCATTCACTGAGAAAACGGTTTATTTAATGACTGTGGTGTAACATCCTAGTGTAAAAAGTTAATTGCAAAACACTAGACACATTTGTGTGCAATTTAGCAGTTTATTAGGCAGTTGTGTATACAAATGATTTCAACACTGTCCATTCAGATTTACACTGGTCAATCTGGTAGGGTCCCTTTACACACCAAACAAAAATAATATTTATTTGAAGCAGTCCAAACTATTAGACTGACAGAATTAATCTGATAAGTCTACTGGGACACAGCTCCATACACTGTCGAAAAAGGTCACGCTTTCACACATTCATCTTTCCTACAAAACTCATGAAAAGTCTTGTAGGCAAAACTTGCAACTGCCCTATAAAACTAAAATGTTTAGTTTTACTTCCCAAGAACATAATGGGTTTATTTACCATGATCACTGTTTATCAGAAAGTCTTAAAACTGAGACATAAAAGGTCAAATATCAACTAAATATTTCAGTCCAAACCTGCCCCACAGGACATCAGGAGAAACAAGATCATCACAATTACTGTCACTCTTGGCAATTTGTGTTACATTATATGTCTTGAATGTAAAATTGTTTATACAAATGAGATTGTAAGGGTTTTAAAGCTTTGGAGGGCTAAACACTGAAAACAGAGCAATTGCTTACAATTCTTAACTCAGATATAATGTAACATTTCTTTTATTTAAAAAGTGTCTGATATTACAATTTGAACATGCAAAGTTCTTTAAAACCTGGTTTAGCTGAATTAAGACAAAAATGAAGATATTAGAAACCAGTTTACTGGTTTTCTATTTTCCGCACCATAGTTCAAATATGGTAGCGGTAACTGAGGACTGACGTAATATGGCAATAACAATCAGATGTTTCTGTTATGTTTTATAGTGAATTATTTTCTTTTTTTTGTGATACAAACACTTAAAATAATCTGTGAATTTCTAATGAAGTTATTGTGAATGAAAACTGTCAAAATACGTAGTTGATTCCAACCATTAAAATTGCAAAAAGTGCCAATAATTCTGACCAGCACTAGATTCCAACTTTTTCTGACATAAACCCGATTAACAGTACTGACAATATGGCAGCCAAACAACAGAAACCGCAGCAAACTTTAAGACAGTGGACAGGAAATGGAGGGAGATGCATCAAACTTGTGATTAAATACATATCTTAAACTTTGTGAGCTTAAGAGTAGTATGACATTTTTTGTATCAAATATAATTCACCCCCACACATATTTATGATCTAAATGCTTGATATTTTTTTCTTCTATCCCAAATGCAATCGAACAGGAAGGGCCTCACAAATCCAAGCTCACAAATCTGTTTCATATGTAAACTTTTTTTCCAAGGGAATGTGGGCAAAGATGTCTGCTTGTCTGCCAATCAGACGTCGCCATGCGCTGCAATGTAATTGCTACTTATCATTTTCAAATTGAGCCCCAAGGCCTCTACACTTGTAATGGATTGGCATCTATAAATTGGATGTAGGCAAAAGGCATTTCACTCAGTAATCATACTTAAAAATCCTAATTATGAATCTAAATAAAAATAAGAAAAAGAAAATACAACAAAAAAAAGTCAAAAATCAACTTGCCGTTTTAATGACACTGAAAATGATATATTTCTAGATTTTGACTGTCATGGCAAAATACCTCTTAAATGGTAAAAGCAGGCTATATTTATATGGAAAGACAATCAAGTATCAGAAAAGTTGTGATTGAAGGAAACAGAGCTGTGATATTGATTTAAAAACCAGACAGTAAAAAAGGAAAATATATACCATCCAGCAATGGATCTTGATGCAATAAAGAAAATGAAAAATCCATGTCCAATAGAAGCAATACTCCGTCCACTGATAAATATATTCACGTCTTTATATATAAAACTGTAGGGGACAGACAAATTCAATTTTTTACAACAAGGACAAAACCATGACAATTTAGTCTCTGACAACTCCAAAGACCAAACATAAATCTGATGAAGCATTCTTTAGTCCCTGACACAAGACAGAAATAAAGGGGTCGTTGTACTTCTTCAGAGTCCAATGAATGTGATGGGCATGACAGCCCTTGTTATAGCCAGTGCAGAGCCCCCATACATCTGCACCACCTCTCTGATCCCCACCGAGAGGAAAACAAGAGCAGCAGGAAATTAAAGAAACTTGTGCAAAAGTGCCTCCTGCATCCTTTACGACTGCCACCTAAAAACACCCACCCCCAACGTGTGGCTTCCTTCTCTGCAGGCCAAAACTTGATCTTGTTCCTTGTACTGGAAAGCAGTGCTCCCTGGCTACAGTACAGACAATTCAGTGTAATCAACTGCGTATATATGTATAGTTGGGATGTGGACATTTGCTTTTTAAATTGATCAGGAAACTGTAAAACCCCTCCTTAATGTTGTTCTGTCCTAGCTTTAGAGTAGCTCGTCTTTCACTTTTCCATATAACCCCCTTACATTCCCTGCCAGCTCAGTATACATCCCTTCAGTTTAGGGAACACTAACTTGCGTCAGTGCCATGGAACAATCACTTCATCCTCAGCCCGGATGAATTGAGCCATGAATCGGTTGCATGCTTATTGCTATAAAGACACTCGGAGAGGAAAAAAGGCTAGCGATTGTTTTGCAAGCTATCGTGCAAGAAGTTTAATAAGATTGGCGCACATCTCAAAGAACTCGATGGTGTGGCTTCCCGGTCGAGGGACGATCGTGGTGTCCGCCCCTCCCGTTGAGTCGATGGATGAAGTCAACGATGAGGCTAAGGAGCTTTCTGCGGCCTTGGCGAGGGCCACAGGGATAGACGTGGTTGGAGTTTCTGCCCCTTCCACATCGTTCTTTAGAGTGCTGCGGCAGTTGCCCACAGACCCAGATCGGAGAGGGGTAGCAGATCCAGATTTGGTCTCCACCATATCATCTGAATAACAAAAGACAAAACATGTGTTATACTAAATCAACACACAAAAAAACTTTGATTTAATTCCATATGAAGATCTATACCCACAGTACACAGGCCTTGTACACATTTAATATATTAATGTGTTGAATATCTTTCCTGCTTTAGAAAGACACATTAGGTATACATAGTTGTAATTAGGTTGTAGGCTGTTGGGAGACTTTATTGAGCAAACAGCTTTTTATTTTATGCTAAAATATATATATATGTGTGTGTGTGTATGTGTGTGTCTCCACATCTGTTGCCTGTTATTGTCTCATTATACCGCACTGTGAATTAATTATAAATAAATATATAAGTCATCATGAACACATCTGTCCATCAGACAGAGGGCTGCTGTGCCTCCTGTCATCATTAATGGACGTCTCTTTAAAATGACCGCTCAGAGGAGAGGAGTTCTCATTTCTCTAACTGCCTGCTGCTTCCCCTCCTCTCTCCTCGGTTCCCCTGCTCGGCTCCTCGGCTCCTCGGCTCGCATCTCCTGTGGGCGGGACTAAGTATCGAGTAGGGATCGACCGATATGGCTTTTTCAAGGCCGATACCGATTATTAGTAATCAAGGAGACCGATAACCGATATTTGGAACCGATATACATTTGCAGTAAAATCAGAAAATCTTGGTGTCAAAATGTAGAATAACAGAACTTCTATGAAATGCCTTTTTATGTTTAATTAACTTTTCAACATCTTAAAACTGGTTTCCTCTCTGTGACCCTGAGTAAAGTAAAAATAAAATAAAAACTACTAAAACTTGTTCTGAACTTCTGATATTTGAGTCTCACTCATTTAGTAGTCCCAATTCAGCAGATTGTGGTGCAGAAAGCAGAGTTGCTGCGAGGCTCCATTAGCAGCCGTCCCAGCGCGTCAGTTTCTCCGCTGTGAGACGCTATCCACCCCCCCGTCCCTTTGTAACTGCGAAACTGATAGAATTGGATCGTAAGATCGCTGTGTTTTTGCAACTTCGGCATAGGGGATTGGGATGTTTATTGAATTTCGGCTTTCAACTGATTTACCTTCGAAACACCGCTCACTGCTGCTGCTTGCCTCTGTCTGTGTTCTTCGCACCTGCCTGTAATCTGAGAAGGTCCCGCCTCTCTGGCTGGCTGCAGCCCGGAAAATCTTCAGTGTTGATTGACACTTCAGTAATAGCCTATCAGATAGCGCTGTGGGCGGGACATTGCTCATGAACAGTGGTGACTGCAGCCAAAAAAAACGGTAAAAAAGCCGATAATCTGTAAAATGCGGAATATCGGCCTCGATAGGTCGACCCCTAGACACGAGGATAGGAGTCGAGGAGGGGAATCTCAGAAATGAGATACGGCCATAGTGATGTCAGAAGTAAACAAAGGAGTCCAATGGAGGCATTTAAGGCAGTGTGTGGGAGCAAAACTCTCTCTGTAGGGAACACAGGAATTGTAGCCTCTGCAGACCATTTACATGCACAACAACCTATAACACACTACAGGAAAGGGAAAAGCACAATAGGGCCTCTATCATTTTCGAGACATGGGAGAGAAGGGTTATGACCCGGCTGGAATTCATGTTGCAGTAATGTGGCATGCGCTGAAACAAATCGGTTACTAAAGCGCTTCATAAGCTTTAATTCTAATGTCGGAACTAATCAGCCTTCAATTCCATAAAGCCATCAGTTACAGCTGCAGCTAAACATTAACTCTTTGGCTGACTTGGGGCCAAAATGTAGTCTCATGCCCTTTACACAGCATGCCTGTGCCACGATGATACTGCTCATAACAACACTCTTATCTCTGCCTTTGAGGCACCGCTGCACACCTACACTGACTGGGCTAAAGCTCTCAACCTCGTAGTAAATCATTGATAAAGTTTACACTGACACAGCATACCACAGGACAGAAACCAGGTAAACATTACCTCGATACAGGGAGCTGAAATCAGGGCTTAAAGAACGCATGTTTCTACTTTAACTATCTTTTACAGTACAGGTTTCATGAAAAGTAAAGAATAAGGTATATTCATGCTATTTAATGTCTCAGATCGTTTCGGTCTAAGTTATTGGAGTATTGGAAGTATCAGACGTATAAATGCATTCTCTCAAACTTTATGGGACTCAAAGGCAATCCTTTGCAGTTCTTAAAGCAACACAAAAATACATGTTAAAAACTAAAAGTAAGAGGAAAATGTGTTTTGATTCTGGGTGAACTGTCTTTTTAGACAAAAAGCCACTTTTTCTTAGTTCCAAAGCTTTGATAATTGTTCTTTAATATGAAACACAGAAAGCTTCACATCTTAGGAAAAGTAACTGATAGAAAATAGTTTAGTAACTTACCGTCTATGCTACGGAAATCGAGGAGGTAGGTTCTACTGTCCACCTGGTAGAGTTGAAGGCTCATCTTGGTTTGCATCCCAGTAATGGGATTCTTCCTTTTCACACGTAGATAATACGGATTCACAACCTGCAAGAGTTACAAAGGGTGAATAAAACAATGATTGTATGAATCTTTTTAAAAAGGAAGTCTCATATGACAAATAGTTATTTTCAATAATGTGAAGGTATAATTAAAGCACTCTCTTAGGTTTATTTGTGTCCTCTTTCTTAGTTTATTTTTTACCTTCCACTCATAATCCAGCTGTTTCATGGCCCGGCAGACTTCAGACATGATGTCGTTGGGTCGACTCTGACTGCGGATGCCCAGGTGCCACTTGGCCCTTCTTACTCCCTGGTGCTTAGACTTCTGGGGGTTCAATTCGTCCAGAGTGTGGCGAGGCCTGGGGGGAGTCTCCGCCAAGAGGAAGGGTACTCGCTCGGGGTGGGGCTTGACAATGCCGGACACAGTGGCACCAGTTGAGGTCAGGAGCTGGTCGTCTAGAAAAGAGTCCGGAGGGCTGGACGCCAGGTAGAAGTCCTTGGCTTCACTCATGATGCGACGATTGTCAATGATGAGGTGGTAGGCGACGGCCAAGGGGTCCTGATGGTTGCGGTTGTATATGCAGGTGAGGACCTCCTCCTCTGTGCACTCAAACTTCTCACAGACCTCCTTCAGGGCTTCGTCGTCAATCATGTTGTTGCTGTAGGAGGGGTCCTCAGGGAACAAGTACTTTGGTAAGCCCTGTTTGAACCAATCATCATCTCTGTGAAAGACACAATATTTGTTGTATTAAACACAGCACATACTGTGAATGCTACTCTGAAAATAGATGAGGTGGTTTGAGAAATAGTTTGATTTGTAGTAAATCACGTCAGGCTTACCGGATCTCTCTGATGGTGGCTCTTTTCATGGGGTCCACCTGCAGCATGTGTTTGAGGAGGCTTATTACAGAAGGGTTTAGATACTGCGGGGTAAAAAAGATCCCGTCGCAGATCTTCTTAAAGAGTGTTGGCACGTGGTCGTCATCAAAGGGAAGCGTCCCACACAACAAGGCATAAAGAATGACCCCACTGCTCCAGATATCCACCTCTGGACCAGCATATAACCTGAGAACGAGAGAAATAAACAATCTTTTGATCATGAAAGCAACTTCTTAGCAACATAGTAGGAGAGTGTTCGAGTCCTGAGTCAATATCACCTTCCAATGACATATAGAACACATTACCTTCCTGAGATGACCTCAGGAGCAGCATAGTTTGGAGAACCACAGCTCGTTCGCAGGAATTCTCCATCTGACATCATGTTTGATAGTCCTGCACAGAGTTGTTCACTGTTATAATAAGGTCAGTATCAGCCTTATCGCATTAAGGCATATTAGATATCTCTACATATGATGCCGATCAAAACGGGGACCTGCTCATTAAAACATTGCTCCCTAGCCTTTTTATTGTGCATTTAATTTCGAGTTAGTGAACAAAGTCCTGTACTCGTGTGTCCTAAATTGAACATTAACGTAATCACCTGTGAAGACCTGAGTTTAGGATGAGACTCACTTACCGAAGTCTGCAATCTTGGCATTCATATGTGCATCAAGCAGCACATTCTCAGGCTTCAGGTCCCGGTGCACCACCATGTGCCGGTGGCAGTAGTCTACAGCTGAAATAATCTGCTGAAACAGCCGACGGCTCTCCTTTTCCTCCAACTGTCAAAGCAGAAATTATCCATTAGGTGTGATCTTCTCTGTGACTCAGTTGGCACATCACAGCTGACTAAGCAGCACTTCCTGTCGGGCTTCGATATCTTTTCCAGCCGCCGTTGGTTTTTGGTTCACAGGTTGATGTATCTGTACCAAAAGCTGGCAATAACATTGAAGTACATAATGCACTTTTATGAGCTGGTACACTCACTGACTATAAAATATACAACATCTGCTATGTATGAGAAAATTGAAAGACTGAAAGAAAATGTAGTACATCCATAAAACAGACATTAAGACGTTTTCCAGTATCATGGTGTATTACCTTTCCATTTTTGCAGATGTAGTCGAATAGCTCTCCTCCTGAGACATACTCCATCACCATGAAGATATCAGTCGGGGTGCTGATAACCTGATACCTGCAGACAGAAACACAACATAACAATCTTGTGGGACATAAACAATTACATATTTAACACTTCTCCAATTGAGACAGCTATTACTTCATCATTTGTACAACAATTTGAAAAATAAATATCCCTGATTTGGTATGCAACTGTGGAATAAGTGAGAGAAAAAAAGAAAAGTGGCCAGAGGAAATATTTCTCTATGTCTCAACAAAATGAACACAAAGTATATCTAGACCCATGTGTGTGTTTCTGTTTAGGTAAGGTAAAAATGCAGCAGTTCGGCTAAAATACAATATCTTGGTAATGTATGCCTTGCTTTAATGAAACTCTTCCTTTAAATGAAGACACCGTATGACATAATTAATGAACCCGTTTCATTGCACCATCTCAAGCTTGTCTTCACTGGGCCCCATGAAACAAACATCAGGAGTGAAAGCACCCCAAAGGCCCTTTTACACATGTACTGGAATACAGAAAGCATCCAGTAATTACCCTGTAGAGCTATAAATAACAATTCAAATACATTCAAAAGAGTTAACCCTGCCAACTACCTTCTACACAGTCAGTGTTCTTGTCCATGGCAAAAGAATGGGCGACGTATTGACATGTCTATCACGTCTGGCTTGAAACCAAAAGAACACAAACATCCATATATGTTTACTACATATACCACTATGTAAATCATCCATGACTCAGCACATCTGTGGTTTGATCTAGGCTGCAAGGTATGAGGTACAGCATCAACCCTCTAGAGCAGGGGTCGGCAACCTTTTTGATATGAAGTGCCATATAAAAAAAAAATTGTTATCAGCGTGCCAACGATCGAGAATTATCAACGGGGTGTGTGGGGGGGGGGAAGCAGTGTGTGGACCTGTCAGCGCAACTTACATGATGCCGAATTTAAATAATTGGTTTAAACGGCATAATAATAAGGACGATCGTCCGTTCTGTGATTCTCCAGAGCACACATGTTATGATATTAGGGTCACGCAGAGTGAGATGAGATCGCTGTCCCTTTAAGAGAGAGAGAGAGAGGTGTGGCTTGTGCATACGTGTGTGTGGATGGTAGAGCGACAGTGAGGGAACGTGTGTATGTTTCTTGAAGTGAAACGAGGAAGCAGAAAAACAGAGGTCTGAGATGTATTTTGTGAAACAGAAGAACAGCTAAATAAATGCAACGGCCTCCCAAGAAGAGCTCGCCTCTCTCCAGTCATTGAAGCTAAAGTGGGGTATTGAACCTGAAGCTTGTTGCTTCTGCCCTCCTCGACTACGGTCTGGGAGCCGACAGGAAAGTTCAACACACAGATGGCCAGTCCGCCCCTTTGTAGCATATTATTTCGATGAGAGATGAGCAGATCGCCACTGGGCTTTCAACTAAAGACACAGCCACGCAAAAACTGCGGCATTTGTACAGCTCCTTATGGGAACTGCCATTAGTGAAGTGCTTTCCTCCGCGGTGAAACGATCAGCACCACGGAGGAAAGCGGCAGAAAGTCACCTGGAGATAAAGAGAGCGGGGCTGCGTTGCGTGCATGGCTTCCTTCTGCGGGTAACGGGGAGACGCGCTCTGGCGGCGGCCTCGTTCAGGAACCGAAAATACAATTTTAATATTTTTGCACTTATTCCTAGTGTGCCACTGGTTACGGTGCCGCGTGCCAATGCTGGCACGCGTGCCAGGGGTTGCCGACCCCTGCTCTAGAGTATTTCAGATAACTTGTATTGCAGCAGCATTAGTTCAAACTTGATCAAGTGACTGAAGAATGTGTTATTGGACAGCAACCAATCCCTTCAGTGCAGGGATTAGCTAGAAATTCTTGAACCTCAGAATCAACAATGGCACCCATCATACCTTTCTCTGTTTACACTACACTGGCTAAGAGGCCTGTGATTTTCATAGTCAACATCAAGCAGCAGAGTAAGCTAAAAGCTGACATTTCTGTCAGCAGCATTGTAATCCCTGTAGTGTAATCTCCAATCATTACATTGTCCGTGCAAAGGTAAAGACAATAAGGATTGTGGTACAGCCAACAAGAAATGCAACTTAGCAGATGTGACAGATGTTGACTAACTGCTCATCTAATCATTCACAATCACTACACACATCCTGTGAACCAAATGAAGCTGTAATGTGTTGTATTGCTTCACTTGTCCTCACTTGACATTATTCACTTTAGACAGGCAACGCCATGCCCTCAGCCCGAGTGTTTGTCAAAGATGTGATCTCCCCTTTCTCTCAATGGCGTTGACATTCTTGTGCATGCAGGACATGGAGATGGTATTTCAGCCAATAAGACACCTCATGGTCGTTTTGACAACCCTGTGGCTTTGGCCTTGGTCCTCTGCTGCTTGTTTGGACATTCAAATACCTAGTATGAAGTACTGATTAGTGTCTCTTTCAGCAGCAGTGTAACCTCAACAGAGCATCTTCCTGTTTCTAAATGAACAGTGTTTACTGCAGGCTTACAATACATGCTTGACTAACAGTGTAATGAGCCGGCCTCTAAATACTGTCGCAGTCAGTTTGGACATGTGAGGTTGAACAATGACTCATTCAAAAGCATGCAGTCAGTGAGGTGGCCTGGAAAGAAACATGAACATCACGCTGTCATGTATCAATCTGCATCAACACATGTAGATGTTGTCAGCAGCGCCTGAGCTTTTTTAAAACAATCAGATAAAAGATGGAGTTTATTATTATTTCCTGCTGTATTACAATGCTCAATACAGACCTATGGGTTCTGTAAATACAGTGAATGCACCCTCAGTGAATATTACATTTCAGTGTAGTTGATCTCTCAGCAAGTTCGATGAAAAACAATGATAAAGCCATTTTTATATTAACATGAAAGGTCAACAGGGAGGATGCAATAACGCAGACTGGGATAGGGATGTTTTCTAAAACCATCAACCTGTTAAGCCCGAGTCTGTTTTTCAGGTCTCGGGCTCGAAAATTACATTCCCAGAACAAATGACTATAAATTCTCTTCTAAAAGGGTAAATTTATAATCTTTTTTCTCAAAGTAATGATAAACCTGTGAGTTGGATGGAGAAAAGTCAGAATCAATATCGATTTTTTTTTAAGTAAATTCAGATTGAACATAGTAAAGAAATGTAAATGATAGTGTCCGAATCCAAACTATAACATATAATAAGTACCTTGTATCAAGATTGATGCAAAACAAGTGACATTTGACCTTTTTAGAGGTTTAGCAAAAAAAAAAAAACTAGCATTTTTTCGCACAGGGCTCATTTAGTAGTAGTAGTAGTAGTAGTAGTAGTAGTAGTAGTAGTAGTAGTAGTAGTAGTAGTAGTAGTAGTAGTATAACCACAAGTAGAATTGTGTTTTGTTTCGGTAAAAATGGTTCGTATCGTCAGTTAGCGGAGTTTCTTCCCGTTAAGTGGGTATGACACAGACATAGTTTGTTTAATGTTAAGAAGCCCTCAGACGCTGTTTCTTGCAGATGTTGCGTTTTTGCCCCCGCCCGCGGGGCCGTGGGGCTCAACAGGTTAAGAAGCCCTGAGACACAGTTTCGTAAATATTGTTGTTTTTAGCCCCCGGGGCGGGGGCTCCGGGCTTAACAGGGTAACGCCTGAAAATAGCTCAATGGGTGGCTTCAATGTACCGGCAGGGGGATTATGGAGCAGCGAGCAGGGTGTAATCTAGGACTTACAGTTTAATTATGTGAGGATGCCTGAAAAGCTTGAGGTTCTGGATCTCCCTGCGGATCTTTCCCACCACGTCCAAACTGCGAATCTTCTGCCTGTTCAAGATCTTCACCGCCACTTGGTGCTTGGTCAGCTCATGTTGACCCACTGCAGGATAAAAACAAAATGAACATACATGAGTAAATGCAATTACAATCCAGGACGTATAAAAGTATTTAAGAATTTAAGGAGCATCGTTATAGAACAATGCAAGACTTTTTAGACCTGCAGTAATTTATAACTGTACCACTTGGGTGTGGCAGACACAAGCTGTGAAAACAACATTGACATATTATATATCATAGCCTTATATAAAGTTGATATGATAATTGTTTTTTGCAAACAGTTGCTTCTTTTTTTTTTACACAGAATACACAGAGCAGCAGCCTGTTGCATCTGGGGCTGAGAGAATTAGACAGTTAACCAAAATGAAGCTGTGGGCCTGAAAATGAAAACCATGAGCTAAAAGTCACTTAAATGCTCAGTTAAGATAAGGGGAACTTCCAAGTCCAAGTGTTGTTGTTTTTGTGATTGCATTACCTAATTCATATAAAGTAATAGGCAATATATTTAAGTTTGACACAAATCTCTAAAGACCAAGAACTATTAAAACATCTTAAAATAACAATCCAACAGACAAATACAGAAAAAACAAATAACATCTGAAGGGATTGAGCGAAGAAGTGGGAGTTAGTTTACAGCTGTTATTGATTTACCAGTTGTGCTGGAAGCAAAGTATTAACAATGTCTCCAGTAAGCAAAACCATAATCAAAGACCAAAGACTGTGGTCTTCTTTCTAACAACAACAAGACGCTTAGTGCAGAGATGACTCACTGAGATTTAACTGACTGTAAAACGAAAAATGAAAAAGCTTGTGGTTGTTGTGTCAGTGCCTGGCTGGTTTACTTCATTTGGGTATATTATGGCTTAATCAATTGTTCCTAGGAGACGCAATGCACTGCATGATGAAGCAGAAAGCAGCCCGCAGAAGAGTTTTTTTTAGAAGAGCCTTTTATCTATCACATCAGTCCATTACAGGGGCACTTCTAAGATGGAACATTTGAGTAAGTCCAATTGATATGCAAGTCCAATAAGTGATACAAGCAAAGCTATGTATTGACTAACCGTACCGCCCTCTGGAGTGACAACATTGGGCGTACAAGTTGCAGGGTTTGCACTGCACCCTCCCCAACCAAAGAAAACCCATTCATCTGTCTTTAATTAGAATGGCAAATATAACTCATAATGCAGTGGTGTAAAGTAACCAAGTAGATGTACTACTTTACTTAAGTACAATTTCGATACACTAGTACATTACTTGAGTATTTCAATGTCTGGCTACTTCGTACTTCTACCTCACTACAATTCAGAGGTAAATAGCAGTGTTTCCCCTACCATTGTCTTGGAGGGGCTCTGCACCCCGCCAACGGAGCCCTCCCCCCTTTTATATATCTAGCACCAAATTGCAACTTATCTATATCTACTCACTTTTCACATTGAACATGTGCTCTTTTATTAAATAAGCTAAACGCTTTCATTTTAAGTTGTTAGTTTAGTGTTTTTGACCCTAAGAAACAATGATGCATTAATCAATAACAATAATCCACAGCTCCTCTCTCTGCTCCAGAGGATTTAAAAAATATCCCAACTTAAATCACTAAAAGTACAAGTACTAATTATGCAGATTGGTCTATTACAGAATAACATATATCAAATGTTACGAGTATAATTATTGATGCATTAAAGTGTGATCAAAACTGGTAAAGGTGCAGCTAGTTTTAATGACTTTGTATACTGCAGGGTAGCTTGTGAATTTACTCCAGGTGGAACTAATGTCTTATTTAAAGGGGACCTATCATGCAAAATGCACTTTTGTACGTCTTTTATACATGAATATGTGTCCCCGGTGTGTCAGGGAACTCACCAAGTGTCAGAAAACACAACCCCAAAAGGATAGTTAAGTACAGTACTTTAGAACATGTACTTAGTTACAGCACTGACTGCAGAACTGCATAACTTTAACATATTACGTATAAAAGAAATACAAAAAAACGATATGAATCAGCATAGCTAAATGGTACTCATTTATAGGCAGTCAGACATATTAACTAACAGCAGTCAGGGGGGTTTACTTCCCGGTGTCTTGGTCTTGACAAGCGACTTGTGGCTCTCCGGCTAGCTCGCATCGCAACCACCGCTGACTGATTATGTTGTTAAATAAAATACTTATGTCATACAACTTGCATTGTGTGGCTGTATGCTTTCAACTGCAGCTAAAACCCCCATACATCGCCACGTTTGTCACACACAAGTTAAGCTAACTAAGATGACAACAAGTGTGCTAGCTAGTTTCTGGCGTTGCGACAAGTTAGCCTTTTCCTAGCATGCCAACATTAGCGGCTAACAGCTAACAGCCACCATCTTTCAGTTGGCAGGACGCACAGACGTCAGGACCGTCAGACATACCTTTAACCTTTCCAAACGTCCCCACTCCGAGTGTGTCTCCGAGAATGTAATGTCCAATTTTAACTCTTCCTTCATTTTTCTGTTTTTCCGTCGCCATCTTCCCGCAGTGGCCTTGCTGCGGGGTTAGCTAGCTGCGAGCAGAGATGGGCCGGACTCCGCTGTGTGCGTCTCTCTACTCAAGCGGCGGCTGCGCTCCACACGGAGGGAGGCGGCGCCGCGGCTGCTGCGCGATTCGTCAGCAGCGTAGGCGGCGTAGTATGGTGCCTTCAAGTTCTAACTTGAACAATTTGAAACGCCTATATTAACAATTGTATGGTTTTATATTATCAAGTAAAAGTACTAACGTATAACTAAGCATCAAAATATATTTAAAGTAGGCTATCAGAAGTACTCAGAATGGCCCATTCCAGAATCATATTTTTAAATATTCAGAGATGAAGAAGTAGATGTTATACTTAACTTAAAGTAGAAGTACCAGAGTGTAGGAATACTCTGTTACAAGTAAAAGTCCAGAAAAGTATTCTGAAGTTAAAGTACAAACGTAATACCATCAACATACTAACGTAACCCTCCTGTTGTGTTCGGATCAAATCTGACCGATTTACTACTTTCATCAATCATAACTTTTTTGTTTTACATTCGATTGCATTAAGGCTTTATGATATACTTCACAGTAGACATTTAAAAATAATAAATTGCTGATCACCACTTTCATTGAAATGTTGATGATTTAGGCCCATTCCCAAACCGCCCCCTACACCCTACCCCTCCGTTTGCGCGTTCACGCGGAGGGTCCGCCATATTGACGGCTGTTCCAAAGCAACGAGGGTGGAGGGGGAGTGGGCTATCAAGCCCTCAAACAGCGAGTCTGCAGCGGTGCTGACTTGAGACCGGGCTCTACCTGACCGGAGTCACGCTGTGTGTGTCCGGCAGGAAACAAGCTGTTTACAAATAGTTCCAGCAAACATCCACTGATAAACTGCGATGTTAACAACCTCATGATAACCTCATATGTTTTTACCTTAGCATCATACCTGTGTTTAGTCTAGAAAAAGGTAAATGTGTGCATTGTGTGTGCACAATGCACATAAGTTCTCAGTGAAAGTGGTACTGCTGGACAAAGTACGACTTGGACTACTGCCACAATACAATCAAGTACTTTTATTGTGTACTTTTTGAGTAATACCCCGTCAAACTGTGCTCTGAAATCAAAATGTGGATAAGCATAAAACAACACTAAAATAAACACTACAACTTGTAAAACTTTTGAAAAAACACAAGGGTATTACTCAAAAAGTACACGATAAAAGTACTTGATTGTACTTGTGGCAGTAGTCCAAGTAGTACTCTGTCCAACAGTACCACCTTCACTGAGAACTTATGGCAAACAATCATTTTATCTCTCATCAAAGAAGGCAGAAAACATACATTATTGTACTCTGGAGGGGAGTTTGACAGGGTATTTCTCAAAAAGTACACAGTAAAAGTACTTGATTGTACTTTTGGTAGTAGTCTAACAAGTAGGCTACTGAGTCCAACAGTATCACTTTTATTAAGAATGTATGGCTAAAAATCATTTTATCTCATCAAATATAGCAGAAGTGGCATGATTTTGTTCTCAGGAGGGGAATTTGAGAGTATTACCCAGAAAAGATACAGTACAAGTACTTCATTTTATTGTTGGTAGCAGTCAAACAGAAACAGAAACAGAAGCAGAAAAAACACGCATTGCATTAGCGTTAGTGCTGCTTCTCAGCGATTACCGTAAAGGCGCTATAAATCGCGCACTCAAAAATGAAGAACTGCTAATTTGACCAAGCAAATTTGAGAGACGGCTGAGTTGACCGCAGTACTGTGTGGGGGGTGCATTTTTTCTCAACTCATCTGTTTAATTAAAATTAAGCCTTAAAGCTGTTGCATAAATTAGGGCAGGGTTGCCAACTTTGGGTACCTGGCTGGAGTGAGATTTTGATATAATGGGTTTAATTACACACATGCTCACTAACACACACACACACGCACACACAAAACAATTTGACACATTTCCCGCTCTTATGTGCCCATCCCCCAACATGGATCACACCTGGCACACGCAATACGTTCAGTGTCTATTCTTTGTATATTTACTGCAGTTGTTCATGTATACCAGTAGTCTGATACAATAGTTACAGTCTGAAAGGGTGTTAAATGACATTTGGTGATGATGAATGGTTTTTGTGTTAATGTAATAGCAGTTAAAACAGGACCGGTCAAATTGTTAGACACTTTATCCAAAGTGACTTACATACATTCAGTACTGTGGACAATCCCCACAGGAGCAATTTGGGGTGAAGTGTCTTGCCCAGGGACACAACGACATGCTGACTGCAATGGGACTCGAACATACTACCCCCTGATTCCAAGTCCAGCACACTATTCACTGAGCCACAGCCTCCCTATCCACAGCCTCATGAACACCAAAGTAGGGGGGGGGGACACACAAACACAACAGGAGGGTTAAAGTTACAAAAGTAAAAGTTGGATATCCTACAGATATCACTTCTTTTTGTTCTGTGCATCTCCAGAAAGTCAAAGGCAGCTAAAAGTGGCTGTTGAGTCTCAATGATTCTTGAGTTTGAACCAAGCCACACATACTGTATCTAATGGCCTGGAAGACTGTGAGACACATGGTGAATAACAATTAGCTTGTTAGGATGTAAAGCACTGATCAGTGACAGTAATAGTAGCCTATGACCACACAGCCACAACGCATCACCTAAAGAACAGCAAAGCACTGCACTTTAAGGGATATCTTAAATAACAGTAAATACCCTAATTATTTTCTCAAACACAATGGACAGGTTTGAAAAATACATGTTTCACTCAGTCAGTGAGCAATTATTAAAGAAGGTCTGGCCTGGTGAAAAGTAACCATGGCTCCCCAGAGTGGTTTAGTAGGAATTAACATAGTACCAAAGTCCTGCTCAATGACACTTAGTGTACATGTGTGCGTGTGTGTGTGTGTGTGTGTGTGTGTGTGTGTGTGTGTGTGTGTGTGTGTGTGTGTGTGTGTGTGTGTGTGTGTGTGTGTGCTTTGCTCTCTCTATATGTTTTCTGATTTAAGAATACTGATTAGATTAAACCGTTTTAGACTTCCCCATTTGAGGACACAAGAAGTCATTTAGCATCACTACAATAAAGTGCATGCATATCTAATTCTGTTTCTGTTCCAATGTATCAGGTGGGAACTTTAGAAGTGTAGGCCAATCAATGTCTGTCAATAAAACATTTTTGTACGGCTTTAGATACAAAAAACCCTGCAGATGTGATCACCCAGAGTCTTCTCACTGGCGATATATTGTGCTTGCTTCTCTATCTTGCTGATTCAAATAGAGCTTGTTGGCACATGGAAGAAGTCTGATTTTAGGTAGAAATCTCCTTCATTTTAGGTAACAACACTTGGTCAGGTTAAGATAAAAATAAAGGATTTTGGTTGTAGTAAACCTTTTCTGTCAGGAAGCCATACATACAAACCCCCCAAACCACCCATGTCAGGGTTGTGCTCGGCTCCTGATGAGAAAGGAAGAGTTGCTTAAGATGTTCTTTGACGATGAATCCAGAGTTTTTTTCTTTTTTGCATTTACTTTAGGAAGTAGGTCAAAGGTTAGTTCAAGTTCAAAAAGGTTTTCAAGTAACTCAAAACAGCCTATCACATACACCTCGCTTGAATCCTACAGTTCCCATAATGCAACTCAAATTGTGTCTTTCATTGAAGTCTCAGTACTTCCAAAATAATACTTACTTTAAACTCCACACTTTCAGTTTGTCACGCAAGATTTCTGTTAAAAAAAGTTAAACGTCTTGGCTCAATCTGAGTCAAAGTTTATTTTATTAGTCTACTACTACTACTACTACTATTACGTTTCACTCTTCTAAAATAAATGTGTCCCAATTTCTCTGAACTGCTTTTTCGACTGCACCTTTATATGAGGGAAATAGGCCTAATTACACCTTACATCTACCACTGTTTTATACCTGTGTATAATTTTGTTGTAATTTTCTTCTGGTGATGGTCTTATTGGAGGCCCACAGCTCAAGCTTGATTTCTTTATCACTCCTAGTTCATAAAATGATATATTTATTATTCAATTCAGGCAGTTTGTGTTACTAAAACAGATAATGTAGCTTCTAATTTTCATCAATTTCAAGTAGTCTTTATCTCTTTCTCCATATCTTGTTAAATCAGCGGTCTTCATTCATTACCAGTCACACATCTCAGTCATGTCCTGACTCTGAGCCAACAGTAGATGGCAGTGTTTGTTCATGTGAGCAGATACTGAGGAGGAGGAGAAGGAGGTCCTGTCCTAAAATGCCCTGCAGTGTTGTTGCCTTCAGGTTCCACTCAGCCATAGACCATAAAGGAGTATTAATACAGAATGACACACCTTTTGAGTACTTTGATCAGCCATACCTGGCAATTGTTCTGGAGCTATAAAAACAGCAAGTGGGTCAATGGTGAGAAACAATTGTGCAACATCTGCTCAAGCACACTGACTGAGGAAACAGAAACATACAAATAGTATTATGTGAGAGAAAAGGGAGTGAAATGGTCTGATGTAGCAGCAATGCAGCAGAATCATGTAATTAGACATCCTTTCAAAAATCCTGTCTAAAGATGTAAACGATATATTAATACAAACACAGCAGATTCCATTGGTCCAGGGCTCAGTGTAATTCATTAGCTGGATATATTATCCTTCCTTACACAAATGTGCAGCACTGCCCCTCTGTTATTTATTCCACTGTGCACACAGAAGGTCCTGGCAGCTTATTGCATGAACGATTGATTATCATTTTAATTGCAGAGGTTTCTATTTTGATCCCACTGGACCCGCTAGTAAGCATGCTAATTTCATTATTGCTTACCAACACGATTCCACCCTCAAGCACCTGCTCTCATAATGGCATAAATATGAATGGCCTTTACAGAAGTGAGTGTTTGCACTAGCAGTTAGTGACTTTTCACTAAAACATGTTATTGCTGAGGTGTGCATACAGATGGACATAAAGTGACATGGAGTTAATGATAGCAACATATATGGAATCAAAGCATTATTACAAAATGTACCAGTCGGTCAAAAATCACACACTATAATTCTGCCATTAGATACATTGGTGGATGTTTATGCAGTTTTGATAATGCATTCATACATTTACCCGCACCAAAAGCCAAGCATTTGTTGCATGGAGTTTGTATGTAAGCTCATGGTCAGTCTTTATGACTATGGAGCTATTTGTGAGTCTTACTCTTCTTTTAAGCAGGATTGGAGGCTGCAGCATGAACACATTCATCTCCTCATACAAACACAAAAGGGACAACAGTTCTGAAAATCACTGATGTTTACTAGTGAATTTAAAACTATATTTAACCACAATTGAGACACTCATGTTTGCCCATTTAACAACCCCTCTCTTTTATTCAGACTCAAAATTAGCAAATAATTTGAAATAGATCTCAAAAACAATTCAGAACTTAACAGGCCAGTGTAAGAATAACTTTAATTCCTTTGGTGTCTGCAAACACTTGCATTTAAACAACATTAAAATATGTGATATACCTGTCAGACTGAAAACAAAATTGACATAATAGTTTAAGACATTTTTAAGTGGGTTAAAAAAATACTACAAGTACCAAAGTCACAGCAAGTGAGTTAAGGGAACACTGAGGCACACATTTCACAGGACAATGAACCCATCACAGAGGGGTGATGAAAGAAGTGTGGGGAGAAGAAAAAACACAACATAACAGATGTATGCATTGCAAGAAAAATGAAGGGTAAACTAAACAATTAAATCACTTAACAGGTTAAACACTTTCTGGGATGTTACAAAAATAAAATCCTGGTAAGAAAAAGGGAAAAAACAACACTTCACTCAGAATGTCGTGGAAACACCATGTCAATATAATTCAACATACATCATCAAAACTAAGAAATTACAATTATGTCACTGTTCTCTTGAATTAGTAAGCTAAGAGGACTGCTTGAACTGTGCCCTTCCTCCTTTTGTAATCTGTTTGAGCTCTACAGTATCTTCAGGTTGAGGCACTTGGAAAGAATATGATTGTACTGAGTGTAGTATATTATGTACATTTGTTTTTATTTGTGTGACTTTAAATCACACTCCTTCCAAAACGCCTGTGCTTTAGCCTTACAGATGTTAAGAACAAGTCAGAGTTGCTGTTAATCAAGCCACACACTGAAACTGAAAGTCACATGGTCAACATGATCTCTTATTCCTCTCCCAACGAGTGAGTGAATGTTAAAAACGCATAGCAGTACAGTCTAGAAAAAATGTTTTTCAGATCATGAGGTGGCCAGGATAACCTAGTTACTGATGCCAGATCAGTATTTAGGCTCCAAAGCTTGATGACTGACCCAGAAGAAATGGGCTGGGCCTAATCTCTGATCTAAAGAGAGAAGCTGACCAAGATTAGCCTGGCAGGAATCCATCCAACAACACTGAGTGAGGACGGTGCAGGGAATGTGCCGGAAAACTGCTTTTCATTTTCCTTGTGCTTCCTCAAAAGCATCCTACTCTCGCCTCACTAAAATGCCCTCAATACGAAACAAGGAAAGAAAAAAACTGGAAAATGTTGGAGTCTTCCCTTAAAATGTATCCATGAAACACTTACTACAAAAGATCATTTATGAAGCAGATTCACAACTAACCAACGCTACATTTCAATTAAAGGGAAAATAAGATGAATATTCACAGTCAAACATCATTTAGTGAGTTGTGGGCTCATTCTTCCAACATAACAAACACCCTGCACACACCGTGTATCCCAACGTCTCCATCCCTGGTCCCACAACACAACACTCCACATGTCAAGAGAACACCTCGACGACACCGACGGTCCCTCTGCTCCACCAGCACTCTGATATAAGTTAAGGCAGGCTGGAAAAGTCCCGCTTTGGGGGGGGGCCGTCCGGTTTGCAGGCGCCGCCGTTGGCTTTGTCCTCGAAGATCAGCACTCTGTGGAGGGAGCGAGAAATGCATTAATTAGCAAATAAAACACAAACGCACTGGCAATTTTGAAAAGAACACACATTGTCCATACACTGTACGATTCATTCCAATATAGATGTTTATTAATATAAAGTGGTTGATTACTTATTTCTTTCTTATTAACCTCACAATAAAAGCAATCAATCATGATGCTAATTTCTTGTTTTTTTATTTCATGTTTTTCAATGTGATGACATTTGTGGTATGTATTTTATTAAAGTAAGGGCTGCAACAAATGTTAGTTTTCATTATCAATTTATATATATTTTTTATACAATTATTAGACTTATCATTTGGTCAATAACATAAAAAAACAGACATCATTTGACGTCTTCAAATGGTGTTGGGTGATTTTGTCTGCTACTGATCACAATTTTTATATTTAAATAAATATTAAAAAGTCAAAGATCTATAGAAATATCGGTTAATTAGCACACGAGTAAAAAGAGCAGCAACAATTCACTATGTGTGTTTTTATTTCTAGTCTTTGAATTGTTATTGTACAATGCCTTGTCTTTTTATGCGGCTGAAACACAAACATTTCCCAAACTGGGATCAATAAAGTAATATCTTATTTTAACGCTTCTGTCAACCGACTACTTCATAAACCCACTGAAACTAGTATGCATTTAAACATGCAGAGATATAAATACTTTGTTTAATGCCCTCAGCACCATGGAATTGTGCATACAGAAAGTAAAATATAAAGAAGGCCATAGTAAAAGGATGTGAAAAAGACAAGTATAAACAATACAGGCAGGATGTGTAAGAGAATACACACAGAGCCACAGCTACAGTGTGTGAGCGCTGAGTGAGAGGAAAGGAATGAAGGAAAGCACAAGGGGAGTGAGGGGAATGCTGGTTCAGACTGAACACAGCGGAGTGAGTGATCTGACGGGAGCTATTCAGGGCCAATGCCTGTCTTTAATTTCCTTTTTTGGAAAACTCTGCAAAGCTCCACTAAGCTCTTAAGGAGCCATGATCCCGACCACGAAACGGCCACTCAGCGACTCAGAGCCCGACACGAACACTCTCACTTCTTCTTTCCCTGCACACTGCTGGTGCCTGCTACACAGAGTCAGTCAAAGCCCCCCCGTCACTGATTTATCAAACAACTCAAATCAACTGTTTTGGAAAATCAAAGGGTACATTCTGTTATTATTCTCTTACTCTATTTTACATGTATATAGTTGACTTATCTCTTGGTTGTACTTGCCCCTTGCCCCTTGGTATCCCCTGCAAGGTTTTATTTTGTATTTGTTCTTGCGTTATTCTTTTTATTTCTGGACAGTAGTAGGTGTGAAGTCCTTTTCTGATATTACCAGACACCTCTAGCTATTGACTAGTCAATCAAATCCACATTACTCATGAAAATGATCATTGTGTAAACAACATACATAAATATTGAGCTCCTTCATAAAGCCGAGCTCTACATACAGGATTTAGATGTTTTAGTAAAGACCCCTCACATCCGTTAACCGATAATGCTTGTAGAAAATATAAAAACGATAAGGCTCATATTATGGAAGTCTTTGTAAAAAAGAACTAGTGTGAGTGAGTGTCCTGCCTACATAATTGCACTAATATAAACTCTATTCAAAAGAAGAAGTTAAAAAACTGGACCCAAATCAGGAGCTGACCTCAATCAATTTCCTCTGATTGTAAGAAGATCAATTGTTGCCGTGCCAAATGCCACAAATATATCTGTTCTAGAGCGTATTGTCCGCTCAACGTCTCACCCCGACAAAAACAGCGCACAACAGAGGCTTCGTAGACTCCGATATCAGAGAGGGAGCAACAGGATGCTTTATGAAAGCCTTTAACCAATGTTTCCTTTCCTAATCAGATCAATGATTACGCATGTACATATTTCATACACTACAAAATGTTTGTAGCCAATACAAGCTTACTCAAATCTACTTTTCTTTCATATTTATATACCATTTGTGATGTTTCAGTACAGTGGATCTATAAGAGATCGCCAACTCCACAATCCTCTAGATTATTTTGGTGTGAGTTATCCAATTTTAGATTTTGTTGAATGCTCTTAAATTTGATTTAACAAAATGTGCCTCTTGTAATTCACAAAGCGCCACAACAATTCTAAAACTCAACAGCAATGTGCCTTCCTTTAGCGCAGTGATACCTTTGACGGATGTAGTTGGGTATAAAGAAAATAGTCCCCATGTTAAACTGCTGTCAGTAAAGTCTGTGGATTACGTTGAATAACTGGCTCATGATTTCTTAAAAGAAACATTAAAGGTCTCCTATCATGCTATTGTTAGGCTTATATTATGGGTCTCAGATATATACAAATATATAAAAATCTCTATTTCAGGCCTGTTAGAGAACTGCAGGTTCGGGTCCTAACCATACTGTAAGAGGAGGGGGAGCTTGTTCCTGCTCAGAATTCTACCCAGATTCTCAGCTAAATGCTGCAGTGATGAAACGCCATCATGTTCCAAACCACATCAAGGATTATTTCTGAACCAGTATGGAGCTCAAATGCCTTTTCTCTTGCGGGTGAGTTCCTTTTTTTATTTCCTGCTTTTTTACACAAACTCTCTCCAGTACAGGTTAGCTCTGAGTGTTAGCGATGCTAATGTAAACACAGACCATATTACGTCCAAAACAGCCGGGCATTGTTTCTGATAGCAACGTTTCTGATCGTGCCGTGGGTCCACATTTCAGATATTACGTCATATCGGAGGCAAATCTGGATCAGCTCCGTTGTACCCCCGTTTTTAGAGATTTGGGTACGGAGTAAATAAAATACATCAAAAAGTGCATTTTGCACGATAGATCCCCTTTAAGTTGAAAATAAATGAATAACAGACGTCAGCTTTTTCTGAAATACAGGGTCCATCTTAAATAACTGGGTAATGATTTCTGAGAGGGGCATTGCTTCATCCTCTTTTAACTTCAATGCTATGTCAAAAATGCTTCGACCAAAACTGAATTAATGACAGACATCCGCTTATTTCTGAAATACAGGGTCTATTTTCTAGAAAGCTACCACGTGAACTGGAGTGGCGGGGAGGGGATGAAACACTTATAAATAGAGGCTTGGGGATTATTGAATACACTTTCGAAATATGGTAAAGGGCAAAGGCAGAAAAGTTATGCATTTCCTCTGCTGGGTGATTGTGGGATTATGAGGATTTGTCTAAAGGCTCCAGCATTGCTTACATGCTGCAGTAAATACACACTTTCTCTTTCAGTGTGACTCAATGCAAGGCTGCCTTAAAAAGGCTTAGACTCACCTCACTAACCCGCATGAGAACGGAAATAATATACTATATCCACTATAGCTATTCATTTCTATTGTAAAAGTGGAATTCGCTTGACAGAATCTGAGGTTATCTGGTGTTTTTGTCCTATGTTACTGTGGGGTTGTTTAAAAAAAGAGACAACAGAACGAAAATGTAAGTTTTTCCATTTAAATACATAATTGAACATATAATAATAACAATACACTTATTTTCATTCGGTTGATTCCTTTTTTAACTATTAAAGTGTCCAAGTTAAGGAAGGCTTTGTTAAAGTTGCCTTTTCTAAATACATTTTGACCTGAATTCACCAAGAATGTACTTTTGCCACCATACCTAGGGGCTTGGTGGTCCATATTTCCAGTGGTAAAAAATATGAAACGTGTCTCCCTGGACTGTCAGTGGTTAATCCGCTGTAATCAGTTACCTAAGCTCCCGATCCCAGCTCAGGATAAGGATGGGTTGACTATGGATAGGTTTGTTGCCATTGAGATTAACGCAGCTCGTGTTAGTGACATCATCATTAGTCATCCCAGTATCCCCTGCTGCAGGAGGAAACAATTGGCTGACACGACACATGATTCACATCCTACACACACAGACCCACAATGCAGCAGCAGGTGGTTTATAGACACCATTTAACACAAAGGGGTGTGACAAATGTATTACAAAGAAATGTAAAATACTCGCCTGTAAACATTAAGCTTCTACTATTCATACAGCATGTGATGCAAATGTGTGAGGGTTACAACCATTGCCGACAAATGTATTTACGGCAGTTCATTTTAAGATAAAAATAGATACTTGATTTTCTTTAAGCGAGTGCATTAGAGCTGATTCTGGAAAACAGACAGAGTATAAGCCTAGTGCTTTTATTGTGAAAGGAAAGAACTAAAGGAGTGGATCCGCTGTCAGCGTGGAAAAGAATGGTACGTTTTGGACCAAGATCCTGTGTTGTACTTTCATAATCCAAATTAGTATAGAGGAAACTCGTAACACTTGGCCACACTATAGTGAATTTCTTAACGTACTGTCCATTCTGCTTGATGCCTTAATCTGGGGTGTAAATGATCCAAAGAAATCAACCTTCTCCCGACGAAAAATTGCTTTGCTTTTCTTCACGTTCAGTGTAAAAGCTACCAAGACTTAAGGCGAGACACCCCAGGTGAATAGGGTAATTTTTTTAACTTAAAGGTATCAGCTAGAAATATCTCCAGTTAATTACTTACAATAAGGCAATTGTTTTTTGTATTACAAGTTTTCTGAAATAGCATGTTTAAATATGCAAATGATCCATTATCTCATTAAATATGCACATATTTTAACACATTTCAGGAATCGAAATCTGAACTTTGGATAAAGCCAGGTTCAAAATTCTCATTTCATTTTGTAGTCATATTAGTATCTAAGGCTTTTATAGAAAGGATATTGGATATCTATTTGTATCACTCCATAAATCAGAAAATACTGTCAACAGCCCTAAAATATCAATTTTCGTCATGTTTTTAGGTATACAATATTGTATAATTCAGGCTATGAATGATATATGAACAAACCCTTCTGTAAAAGCCTTCATAATATTGATAGGAATATAACTGGAAGGTTTGGTGTATCTACGTGCTCCTGAAGTTGACATTTCAGAGTAGGAGCAAAAACTCATTTTGAGAAAACGACCTTTAAAGATTGCAGTGAGGCGCTAGCTAAACCCTCCTGTTCTTTGGATGATAGCTTGCGCATCGACGCACTCCGTGAAGGTGTTTCATGTTCGGGGTCATTTGTTTTTTGTATAATCTTGCTTCTTGCAAGAGACAATTGTTGTCGTCTTCTCTGTGAACGTTTTTTTCGCCGTTCTTTTGCCATTTTGAGATTTCAATTTCTAGCGGAAAGCTAACCAGGAAGTGTTTTAGCACACCACGTGACGCATCTGAACGAATCACGTTGTCAGAAATTGACACCAGCCAATGAGATTTCGTTTCTTGGTTTAAGACCCCTTTGTGCTTTCACGATTGGTTGCTGATACAAAGGAAATGACCATATTTGGATCGGATGAGATTGTGCAGGAGAGACGGAGCTTTCCAGCGATACCTCTGATGACATGGTGCACACAGCGGTACTTTATGTTACGTTAGAATGCTAACTTCTGGTGAATTTAGGAGAAATATACGCAAATAGACAAACTATAGTAAAATAAACACTTAAATGTGTATTTTGTACGTTTTCCTTCCAAAAGCCTGAAAGAAAACATGTTATAGAATCAAAATAGCACAAAATCTCAAAATTGACCAGTACTTGAAAAACGATGTTTACTTATAGAAAAAATATAATGCTGTTAAGATTAATTGGACAAAAAGAACCTTCTTCTGTGTAAAGGCCTTGACTCTGCAAGTGTGTAAAAACAGTTACTTACAGTTTGAGCACCGCTGAGCGCTTGCCCAGCATCATCTTGACGAAGTCTCTGTAGTTGATGGTGTTGCTGCTGCCGCCCGTCACCTCCACGATCATCTTCTTCAGCTCCAGGTGGGTCTTCGGGACCCCCATCTTCTCCATCGTCCGCTTTAGACCCATCATATCTGAGGAGGACCAGTCACCAGGTTAGATATTTATCAAGGCCCAAATCTGTATTCCTTACAAATATTGGACTGCAAGGAAACCACAACATTATCGAAATGCTTAGTTTTATGTATCTTAAGCATTTTGAAAGGGCACATCAGTAATTCCACACATGCTCTGTTTACTCTGCATTACGTGGAGAACTAATATGGGCCTGGAAGAGTCGAAAAATGTACATCTCAGTTGAAATAATGTAGTTTTAGTATGGTTAAAAAATTAAAAACTTGATATCAGATGGGGTTTGGTTGTATTTGTCTGTTTAATGAGGAAAATTGGTGTTGCAAGTTTATTTTGTTTACTTTAAAATACTAAATAAAAGCTTGGGGAACATATTGAACTTACCTCTGGAAAACAGAGATGAAACTACACAAACCTTCCCAAATACATGAAATATATATTGTTGGTTGTTGTTCCGACATCAATCAGTTGGAAAGTTTTAACATACTGTATTGCCCAACTCTAATTGAAATGCTGATGAAAGCACTAGATAAAAGTTAAGGGATCACCAAAGTACTGAAAATTCATCTTTTGGACAGCATGGACCTACTGTTAATGCAAGTTAATTATAGTTGTTTCAGATTGGACCACAGTGGGGGACCAAGCAACTGACATTACCATCTGTTAGCCGCCAACGTGGCTACAAACAACACAAGTTGACATAAAGGACAATCAGCAGCTTCTCTCTACCTGCAGACAGACATCATGTCACACACACACACACACACACACACACACACCACACACACACACACACACACACACACACACACACACAACACACACACACACACACACACACACACACACACACACACACACACACAACACACACACACACACAACACACACACACACACACACACACACACACACACACACACACACACACACCACACACACACACACACCACACACACACACACACACACACACACACACACACACACACACACACACACACCACACACACACACACACACACACACACACACACACACACACACACACACACACACACATCACACACACACACACACACACACACACACACACACACACACACACACACACACACACACACACACACACACATTTTTAGTGCAACTATAACTCACCAATCTCTCCTTGGTCATTCAGGTCAAACTCGGCATATTTATCTGCAAAACAAACACAAGAGATTATTATACACACACACACACACACCGCCTTCAGCATAATTTAAACAAACAAATCACCAGCTGGCATCTTACATGTCAGCAAAAGTGTTAACAGAGACCTCAGTGTCTAAAAGGACAGGCACTAACAGCTGATGATGACAGGTGTGCTTGTCTGCGTGTGTGTTTTGGATGTCTATCAGTGGTCAGCAGCTGAGTGGGGTTGACATCGGAGACAGATTAGAGTGAGAGGGTCAGGAAGTTAAAGGAGAACTCAGAGTTCAAACACAGCAATAAGGAAGGAAACCAAAAAGGCTAGGCTGGACAATTTTAAGACTTGGATACAAATGTTGCTCTCTCAGTCACAAATGAAATCTGGTGCTACGAGCCTGCAGGAAAACACTTATGAAGATCCCACATTAATGAAGTATAATATTGCAACTTTTCAGAAAGTAAGAATTGCATTTAGAGCCTTCTTGTACATCTGCAGACAGAAAATGGCTGGACCAAACAAAAATGTCTTTAACGTATCCTCCTGACCACTCAATACTTTTTTCCTGATTCTAAAAATGTGCAAAGAACAATGTAAGTTTCCTGCAGATGGCCATTAAGCTTAAAGGAATAGTTGGAACGTGTTTAAATAAAACTAGTTCTCTTCTCTACTAAGAGTTATACGAGAGGACCGACACCACGCTCGTATCTGCTGATAAATAAGGAGCTGGGGTCAGTTAGCTTAGCATAGCATAAAGACTGCAAGCAGAGGGAAACATGCTAGCCTGGTTTTGAATGATGGTTAAAGAAATAGCGGACACAAGCGATCGTGTTATAAATATTTTCACTTTGTAAGGGGATGCTCGTCAAACTATTTCTTTAAATGGGAAATATGTTCTCTATACTACAATGTATTTTGTAATTTTAAGTCAATACTGACAAAAGAGAAGAGGAGTAATTTGACTAATCTCATAATCAACCTTTAGGCATTCCTATAAGTTCATTATGCGGTTATCTTTAAAAAAACAAAAAGAAACATTCCCGCTTCTTCCTAAATTTCAGTATTCTCTTTTGTCCAGAAGACCACTTCAGTCAGATTACACTGATTTCTGTCGCACAGTGAAAGCTCTGTGTGTGTGTGTGTGTGTGTGTGTGTGTTGGGGAGGAAGAGAGAGGACTGTGTTAACTGTGAACCCAAGGGGAGAGGGACAGGACAATGCTAACCCTGTTCAAAGTCTCTGAGAAAGGGGCCTCCACACACACACGCATCTACACACACACACACACGCATCTACACAGAAACACACCGCGAGCTTTTGAGTGGGCCACTTGTCGCAGAGCAGCCTGTTGATCATCTGCAGACAGAAAATGGCTCGGCCAAACAAAATGTCTTGAACGTATCCTCCTGACCAAAATTCCTTCAGCAGAGGATGTAACAAAATACATAACAGCCATTTTACGACAATATTTAGATTTTGATCTGCTTCTGTTTGACATCATAAAGATGTCTGCGATACAAATGTATTACATTTGAGTTGTATGGTGTATTGGTAAGTTTGAATACTTACAGTTGTGGCAGATATCATTTGAAGGGGCTTTTCCATTTAATGAAATAGAACAAACCCTGGTGATAAATAGTTGAAATAACTTCCCCTGCCCGGCCAACAGATAATAAACAATGAACTTTTTTCCCACACTTTTAAAAGACACTGATCCTACAGTATGGCCATACAAAAACACACCGTGATTATTTTTAAAGTAGGCCCTGTTGTGCTTTTTGGGGTTTTCCCTTTCCTGGCGTGTGTCATACTGAAAAGAAATGCAGTATGAGACAAATAAAGACCTTTAAACATGTCACAGTAGAGACACAAAATATGATCCTGAAAATAAGCATATTAGGGCACCTTTAATAAAGAAATGTTAAATGATCCCTTACTATATCGCAATCATCGCAATATCAGTCATAATAAATAAAATTAGTTATTTTGTCCCAAATTGTACAGCCCGATAAGCATCCTTCATATAACAGGGTATCTGCAGGAACCCTGAAGTCAAATGTAAGACCTTTTAAGACCTTTTTTAAGACCCTTTCCACACATTTTAAGACCTCATCGCCACTTTGAGTTTTAACCGGTTACATTGGCGACACACTTTACCTCACATTGACTATATACAGTATTGATTGTCCTTCCTCCTTATCGTCCAACCATTTGGACGCAAACTTGCATTTCTCCATAACAATCAAGTCGCATCAACATGCTCCCGTCTCAGCTCCCCCGCAGCCCGAGCTACGAGTGAAAGAACTAAACTTACATGAAACTTCCGTTGGGTTGCTTTAAAGTCAAGCTTCAGTTTAAGATTCACCCTGTAATAGAAACATGTGATGGAGCATTACTAACCTGACTCAGATACTTTGTTTCACCAGACCATCTAGGAGAGCTCCATTGGAAGCCATTTGGAAAGGGCAGGCACTTTCAAAAATACTTGGCAGGTGATTGGATCAATCTGTCCATCACCTTCTATCATGGGCCACTTCTGATTGGTTAACAATGGCTAGTACATGTGGAGCACAGCACTTCTGATTGGTGTGGATAACTGACACACAAGAAAAAAGATTTAAAAAAAAGAATGTAAAAAAAAAGAAAAAGAAAAATGTTTAAAAACAAATCGCAGGCTTCGCGATTTGATAATCGCATCATTTCAAATCGCGATTTCTATTTAAAATCGATTAATCGTTCAGCCCTAGTTCAGATGACGTCAAATCCAACGGGATGCCATAAATAAACTACACAGAATCACACACCTACGCAGTGATTACATTCAGGTAAACTTTAGAATACAACCGCTTTGGATCATTTATATTAGGGATGCTCCGATCGCCAATTTTGGGGCCGATCGCCGAAATCAGTATCGGCTGATACCGATCGCCGATCCGATCGAGTGGGCGGGCGGGGTCTAAATGGAAGATTTAAACATCACTTTAAATCTTCCATTTAAAGTGATGTTTAAAACTCAGTTAATGGGGCTCATTCACTGGAGCTTCCACAAACAACAATCAACTTCATTATTACATTATTCAAGTTTACATTCACTTTGGATAATAGCACGGGAGACATGAGCGGAAGCGCTCTCTCTCTCCCTCTCTCTCTCTCTCTCTCTCTCTCTCTCTCTCTCCTGACAGCCTGTCAGTGTCTCATGCAGCTCACTGATCCAGTAATGAGTGACCCGAAGAATACATATATTTATAACTAGTTTAGCTAGTTCCAGAGGTAGATAAAATAGCTAAGTGTGTTAGGTCTAACTCTTGTGTGTTTCGCTCCGCTCACCGGTCCGGCGGGCGGAGCTGCAGGATTTCTGCTTCACGTTGCATACCGCTATTTTACTGTCTTTTTCGGACACCTTAGAATAATGCCAGACCGGTGAAGCCATTTAGGCGAGCTTGTTTTGTCGCACACAGAGAAAAGCGTCATGTATTTTCGATTGGCTCTCGCGATCGGCATGTTTAAAGAGCAGCCATCGATCGGTAGAGAGTGAGTATCGGCCGATCTCGATCGGTGACCGATTGATCGGAGCATCCCTAATTTATTGAAAACAAGCTACAAAATGTAATACCTTGGATACCGTTTAATACTTTTTAATAGCCTTAATTTTTGCTAAATTGATTTATCAACTTTTAATACTTTTTAAGACCCCGCGGACACCCTGTATAATAAAACAAAAATGAATAATTGAAAAAAGTAATTTGACCCTTAAAGTAGGGTATGTTTATAAATGTTATGGTCATGAGAATAATTGATGTGATTTGGTTTGTGTTTAAAAGCTGTGTTTAGTGACCTCTGGTTAAGTGGAACCGTATGAAACAGAAGGGGAACGACAGAAAGTAAAAAGAGCCATCCTCAAGGGAACTGGGTGTCAGTTCCTCTTTCAGTTTATATATTGCTGCTCCATTTCCTCCAGCAAGCATAGATGATATAAGTAGGACAGTGGAGCATGTTCCTCATATGCCCTCTATTAAAAAAAAAAAAAGAAGCCTTATGTTATGTCTCTGATAATATACTTTGTTCTCTACATGCACCCAGAGCCTACAGGTGTAATATCAGAGCAATGGGGAGGAGATCTGATGTGTTCTATCCCCAGGAGCTATGCGTTTACCCAGCATATTTCTGAATATTGTAACAATAAGCAGAGGAACGCCCCTGCACATTCCTGCAGGGCCACGGAGGACTTGGCCTTGCAAAGCTCTCTCTCTGCAGTCCGTCTTTCCCACAGAGAAAAACAAAATGCTGAAGACTCGTGTGTGCAAACTGCCAACAAACACACATTTTCAGGCGCAGACAAAAGCCAGGAAAAAGGACCACACCCTCACAAAGACCAATACTTAGATACTGAAACTACTGATGGGACGGAGGGGATTTACTTACTTTTGAGACCTTCCAACTTTTCCGCCAGGTCTTCTTCATCCCTGTATTTCTGGTCTTCCAGGTATTCCTGAAAAACGAGAAAAGGGGTGAATACACTGAAAGTGATCAGGAAGGAAAACAAGTTTGACTGAAACCCCTGAAACCACAGATGTGTTCTTTCATTCACCACAAACAAAGGTTTAGTGCACAGGACTGTAGGAGTCTGCATTTGTGTGATGGTCTACCAGGGGCTGTTTTTAAAATCTGACTGCTGTAGGAAGGAAGGATGGCATGTTTTCTTGTTTTGTTTTATGTATACTGTATGCAAATAAATTAGTTTGTAATTTCTATAAAAGTACATGTAGGACAAACCAGGTCAATAGATACAACGTTTTAAAAAAACTGTCACATTTCTTAAATTATCCGAGAAACTTCAAAATGCTTTATTCAAACTACACAAAAATGAAACAAGCCCACGCACAAATTAAAGCCTTACTATCCTACACTACTCTGTCAAAAGTGTCAAAAACCTCCAACTTGGGAATGATGACTCACAGTCTTAAGATGTCCTTCCCCCTCACATTGTCATTACTTATGTTCATTAAGTGGAACGACTCACAATGGTGTAAGAGGAAAGAGCCTGCAGGGAGCCATCGTAATGAAATGATAATGATGCAATCTGCCATGTGGGAGTGAGCCTCCATCCTCACCGAGAGGAGGGGAGAGAGGGAGGCTGTTCTCTGCACTGACCTCTGCGTGTCAGTCAAGCATGTCATTAGGGTGAGGAGGGTAAACGGCACAACTGGATGTTTATCAGAGACGCCCCGACTCAGCCTGCTGAATCACTACTGAGACACCCCCCCCCCCCCCCCACATGAAGGAATGTCCTCTGACAGTCACAGTGTATCTTGATCGAGTGCTGAGCCAGTATTACTCATATGTCATATTAACAGTAACGTTCATGAATCTAAAAATGACCCTAAGAAAGACCCATGCTCTGGTCATATTCTATGACCTATTGTCGTTTCAAATAAAGCCTTATTTATTATTGCGCGAACCAAACCAAGCAAGGATTTGAATACATTTTTGGGTTACAAAATATCAGAAGATATTGAGGGATGTCCATCACAAATACTCAAAGCCCAACCCGATGGAACGAAAGAACGTTTACAAATTCACATTGGAGGAGCTAGAACAGGGAACTTGCTTACAAAGGAAGCCAATGAAATGCCATGTTCGTAGATAAAAGTGCTTCGAAGTGAAGTCCCAACAGGATCCACTTGGACATATGCATCCAGGTCAATATAATGTGCATAGACGGATTACTGAACCATGGGTCCAAAGTGTCAGGGGCCCCCTGGCCTTCAGTTCACAACGTGTAACTCGAAGAGACACGTACCAACCAGGAAGAGAATACAAATGACCACAAGGAAACAAAGATTCTACAAAGAGGACACAAATGAATACAACAAAGCTGCAAAAAGAGCATCACAAGTTCAACTATAAAAAGGGGAAACAACCACAACTATGGAGAAACGGGAAACTACAGAAGGACCAAACTAGTTAAAAACTGACACAAAACAACTACAACCGGACAGAAAAGACTCACAAAACTAGTTCAGACAACATGTATCAACAAAATGATTAACAGTGACAAAAGAAATCTCTGAGAAGGGAACAGCTAGAACAAGGAGAGGCACAAAGAACTACAGAAAACCCCAAACGGATTACAAATTGACACAAAAGAACTACAACGAGTAACAAAAAGGACTACAAAGAGACAGAGAGCAACTAAAGTGACACAAAACAAGTACAGGACACACTGAGTGACTATCACATGGGAAAAATAAACCCACAATAACTACAGAAAGAGAAAAAAAGTACAAATTGACACGGAACATCTACAACAAGACACAACATGACATTAAAAAGACAACAATAAAAAGAGGCTAAACATCTATACACTCTGTATGTGATGGGGTCTTTGCGCCCTGGAACCCACTCTCTCATAATCCCCCCAGGGATGTCAGTTTATAAAAACCAAGCATTTAATCCAAGGAACTGTTTTTTTAGATATCTTATACTAAGAGATGTACACTTCTAATGTACACATTCACAATAACTGGGTGAATATCTATGAAGGAACTGAGAGTGTGTGCGTGCGCGTTTGTGTGTGTGTGTGTGTGCGTGTGTGTGTGTGTGTGCAGGAATGTGACAGGCGCTGCAGGCTGCCCTCTTGATGCGACCTGGTTTTTCATGTGAGGCGATGACATCAAAGTGAGGGAGAGATTATACAGACATCCAGTTAATCTGAGGAGAGCAGTGTGGAGGAGTCCGAGCAAGCGAGGCCTGATGTGAGACAAAGGGCTCGTTCACACACCTGTTCCCCGGCAGAGGAGCCACAAAACACGGGGGAACAACTGATCGATATGACGGGGTCAGAAGGGAAATGCCATGTGTGTGTGTCAGCCATTCAACAAGTGCCACAAGACTGCAGCGGGAAATCAATCAAATGCATTACCAGCTCCAATAAAATAGTAATAAAATAACCTGTGTGGCGTTCAGGGGACTCCTTTTACACGAACTGCCTTGATACATCAGTGCAAAGAGAGGCCAATGCCAAGTCAAGTGTATGCAGGCTCATTACATTCAAATTCCCGTGAGAGGACGTTAGACACGACACATGGAGATATGAGGACTATGCGTACCTTGTTTATTTCGTCCAGTTTTACCCTTTGCTGCTCCTTTAACAGTCCAAAGGATTTCCCTCCTGTGAAAAAAAGCACATTTTGTTAATTGCATGGTGGTTAATTAGGATTTAGCTCGTATTGTAGTCGGGGTCGGCCTGCTGATGCTCTATTGTAAAGACTCAAGCTAGCAGCAGACATTAATACCCGAGAAACAGACAATAAAGCATTCCGCTGTTGTTCTTTTGTGTTTTACCTTGCAGATTTGAAGGCATCTTGGAGTTTGTGTGCGGGGAAAAAAATCCAGAAAATGAAAAAATATCCGAGCCAGAAGGCTACCGCTGCTGTCCGCCGGGGCGATACTCTGTTCTCCGTCAGAGACCGGGCTCACTGGGCCACAAGGTACCGGTGTCAAGACGGACACAATTAGAAGAGCGACATCCGGTTAAGCTTTTCAAAACAAACCGTTGACCCGTTTTATACTTTCGTCTTTCAAGTTCTCTATCCATTCTTTACACAAAAAAAACAACATCAGAATCAAAATTGGCTGAGTAAAAAATAGTGAAATAAATAAAAGTAATTTTGATAAATACAAATAATAAAAAATAATGATAACATTTCAATGTATTACAGTCATGAACCAATCTACTACCAAATAGGCTACTAACGTGATTAAAACAATGCCACACAACTGTTAAGCTTGGTCTTGAGTCCGGAAATCTGGAACAGACATAATGGTGCAAGTACCATCTCTCGTTCGTGCATTAATACATTAATACATTATTTGTATTATATCAATTTTTTTACTTTTATTCTTATTATGTGTAGGGCCTACTATCTGTGTTTCTTTCTCTTTTCTGCTGCTGTTACGATACGTGAATGTCTCTACAGGGATGAATAAAGGTCCATCTTATCTCATCTTATCAATTTTCATATTTTTAGGTTACAGGAACAAAGCACTTTTAGCAATGGTCAAAGGTCAAGACTTTGGAAATATTCGTAACATTTTAACAGTGGTTTCATTCAATATATTCCATATGCATGTTGCTTTTTGACATTGCAAATATTTATATCTTTATATTTGTATTTGTGTTATATGTCATAAAGAATACCTGATTGTTTTCCTTGTAGTAGAGATTAGATTTTAATCATATTATTTATTTGTTGTCACAAGGGGCTTTTTTCTCAAATAGAATTACAATATATATATATATATAAACAAAAAAAACAGTAGATAAGATTAACATTGGACTGTTACAAGTAGGCAAACACATGTTGATATATATATAAAGCCACAATAACCAACAGCATACAATGTCTGTATATAAGTGTATCTGTCGTTTGGAAACAAACACAAACAGTGCAAAGGAATTTTAATGAAGTGGACACAAACAGATAATACCCTTGTGTTGTGCTTTTCGGATGTAACTCTTATTGTGAAGGCTGCAACATCTGAATTCCGGTATCATTGTTGATGCACTGTCCTCATCAGTGAATGATGCTTTTGGAGTAAACTGGGTCATTTCTTTCTCGCGTTCACCACCATGTGGCGGTTGTGGAAACTGCACATAATGGGAGTAATTCAGACAATACTGGAGCAGAAACCTATTCAGGAAATGCTAATTCTACTGATCGTGTTGCTTTACGCAGGCAAACTCAGTGGGCAGGCACATCTCGTTCCACCAGGAAACTAGTTTCACTCATTAAAGGCCTATCTGTGTGATACAAAAGACTACTCTGTAGTTCATAGGTCACTGTCTGAGAAATTCTTGTAAAATATTGAAATGTGTTCTCTCCTGGGACCTTAAAGGTCCCATGTCATGGCCATTTTGATCATAATTCCATTGTTGAGGTCTACTAGAATAGATTTACATTGTTCAATGTTCCAAAATCACATTGGTTTTCTCATATAGCATCTCTAAAGTAGGCTATGTGTATTCACTCTCTGTCCTACATGCCTTGTTGGAGCTCCTGCTGGAAAAAGAAAAATCTCCAACGAGGCAGGGGCAGCATAGACAGGTATTTTCTGTGTTAGAGTTTTACTCGCTACAAGGTGTAGCCTACTTTGAGGGTTTGTGACATGCAGAAAAAGCTACATAACACACAAGGGGACGGTTAATAACCGGAAAAGCATGACATGGGACCTTTAAGGGTTTCTCGCATTATACATCAGTTGATCAAAGCTGACCTCATGACAAGGGGGATTCATTTGGTTATTCACCTTTGGCCTTTTTCAGTACAATGGCTTTTTATTGTGACCCATCAGATGACTCTCATCTGACTTACTCTGAACATGAACACATAGTCATCAACAACATGTAGCCTATTACTTAGTCTATTCATATTCCGCCAATAAACTTAAAAGTATGTTTTGAGTCTGCTGTGCAACCAAACTGAAATCCATCATGCATGAATTTAATTCACACTGTTTGAAATATTTCATGGTCTGCATATGATTGGATTCATTATGCCTCGAGATGATTTTAGCTTTCAAATCCAATCAAAAAGTTGTGCCTACTTGTCTTGGGTAGTTTTACAGAGTCTTAGGGTCACATAATATAGAAGCTATTTAAAACATTCCCAAGACTTCAAAATAAAAGTTTTGATTTTTACTTTAAAACAATCAGATGAAATAGAAAAAGAAAAACCTGTTTACATATTTGTTTTCATACGGAGTCATAAAGTCACACATCATGTAAGCCATTAAAAAAGTCCAAGAGATTTCATTTGAAAAAAATGCAGATTGTTTCATATAAAAACTGAACTAAAAGGTGGACTGAAATCCAAATCATTGAGGTGTGTCCTTTTTGTGTTTGGAGTCATAAAGTACGTTTTTAAAACACGCTGAAATTATTTTCTATTCAAATATGTTGGTCAAATCTATTCAGTACACATCATTTACCAAAAAGAAAAGGAAGACACATTTAACATAACTGACTCGTCCTTACAATTTATAAACTGTGAATGAAATAGGCTGCTCACATCAATGCTGCATTATTCACTAAATCTAAAATATTTATTTCCCACAATTCTCATCCCCCAACAACAATCAGCATTGAAACGCCTCTTCTGAGCCTGTCTTTCCAAGCACTGCATGTGTAGTAAACACTGTGATATGACACCCAAGGATATGCAACAACACCGAAATGGATCATGCATGAAGATAATTCCCATTCTCTTTGTCCGGAAGTGTTTCTTTGTCTGTTTATGACATCATTATGCCTCAGATGGAGCTTTAATCCTCTTAATGTAATGTCCTTTCAGCCTCATAAAGGCACACTTGGCTCCAACATTCATTTTGTTTTCTGGATGGAGGAACATTTCCAAACGATTAGGGAGGATTTCCTGCTGCAGAACCATTCAAATCCTCCTGTTCACAAACATAGTGTCTTTTTTAAACCTCTATCAACATGAGTTTAACAGCAATTCAATGCAGCAATGGTAATCATTCATGTTTTAATGATATGTGTGTCTCACAAAACCATAAACTATTTAGCATAACACACATTTAATTACAATCATAAGCATTCATTAGCTTTTTCTAACTGTAATATAACATGTATGATTTCCCTCACACATCTTGCATCTATCATAATTAATTTATATTATTTTAAAAATGTTTAGGATATCCCAATGTGACATTAATAATATATAAAATGGATGTAAAAAAACAAAATAAATCCCCTAATACATAATAATATTCAAGTTTAGTTTAGTAGTTAGAATTAAAGGTTAGTTTGTCGCCCCCATGTGGTTATTTATTTTAAACCACGTCTTTGTAATATTTATATATATATATTTTACAAATTATGTTTAACAAATACTTTATAAGAATATCATTGTTATCAACTTTGATCAGCTTTTATACATTATAATTATACTGCTATTAATAATGATCTGTTATATAGAGTGAATCTAGCCTCTCAGGTCTTTTTTGGATTATGACCAGAAGAGTTATTTATAGTAAATAATGTTCAGTAAATTCCTAGGTTTTACTAGATTTAAATAAAAATGTGATGAGACTTTAGCATTCGTAAATGTGTGAAATTAATGTCACCATAATCATACAAAAAAAAAAAAAATAGAATATAAATAGGTATGTTAGATTTCTTTTTAACTTTTGACCAATTCTAAAGTTGAAAAATGGTCATGTCTTAATGAAAAGTAGTTACTTTAACAATCTGTAGATATTGTTTTAATAATAATCTGTAATCCTGTTGTTTTCCCCTTATTTTTATTTATAAAATGTTACGCATGTTTTGACTCTCAGGGCCACTTTACTGAACGTATCCCAAAGCTACACAGAAAGTAAACAGACCAAGCATCAGAAAAAACATTATTCAATCAGAAGTTATTTTCTATGTGATAATAAAGACGTTTTTATCCACATGCATTTGAATCTGCGTCAGGAAACAGGCACGATGCTTTTGTCCTAACAATATACAGAATTTACATAAATGACGAGTTTGAGTGTTTTATGGGAGTGTAGATGAAAGTCGGTTTATTCAGTTTACCACAGAGCATTTAGTTTTATTACAGGAGACGTTTTTAACACTCCCCGCTCTGATTTACATGAGGAGGCCTTTCTTTTTAACAGCTAAAGAGATTAGACTGCATCATATTTATCTGTGCGCCTCTGAAGCTCCTTACAGCTGTTTCACAAGCATTAACTCAGGGCTGGATCACAGGCCTGCTGCTTTAAATAAATCATGACCTCGGGAAGACAACAGTCTGCTGTTAAATTAAACCGACTGCAAAACACTTTCAAATTCTAAGTAGTGGTCCTCCCAGTGATTTTAAATCTCTCGTATTTTGTTGTCTTTCAGAAACAAGTGGCCTAGGTGTGTGTACTTTAAGGTTATGCAGTACATGTTGCTGACAGTTTTACATGTTGAAAAAGTCACTGTGCTAAGGTACTTATGGACAAATGTAAGGCCATATAATTAAAGTGTAATCAAGTGGTCAAATATGAGATTACTGGTACATTTTGAATGAAAAGTCGACCAGTTAGACCTTCATTAAAGAGCACGTTTTATACTTATTTTCAGGTTCATACTTATATATAAGAAAAGGGTTATAATAATAAAACAATAACAATTAGGCAAATCATTGTCTCATGCAATATGTTTATATGTTTGAATGTTCAAAGCACATTCTTTCTCTCCAAACATCTGTCTGAAAACCTGTATCCAGCTATGGGATCGGCTTGTGAGAAGGACATGGCCAACATTGCAAAAGTATAAATATATAAAGCTGCGTGAGGAGAGGTGGTATATTTGAATGAGCCTAGGTACTGTAGGACATCGAAAGGGAAACCAAATCTGAATGGCTTGATGAATCCCATGGTCCCCCCAAAATAAAATAATAATTATGCTGTTGTATATCACAGTTTTTAGGTTGATATACACCCCAGACACCCAAATGGTTATGACTTGGTTATCAAAAATAAAGTATTGCATAATTAAACCCTTAAAGGTGTAATGTAAATGTAATTTTGGAGAAGCCAGCTAGAGTGCGCTAGAATTTGAAAATACACAGCCGGAAAAAATCTGACACTTCCTTACAGAGCCCCTCCTCCAACACACACATGACCAATGAGGGCATGAGATAAGTTTGTGAACAGATGGAAGGCTGACAGGCCATCCAGTTATTTTAGCCGGGCCGGCTCAGATGATTGGTCGTGCTTTTTACAGCGCCACGGCTTCCACAGATGAAATATTAGTATATATTTATTGTCAAAGCATTTCATATATTCATTGCTATCGGGATGTTAAGAGCATTCCAAGGAATATAACAAAAAGTGTTTCTGAAATAAATTACATACCCCACCTTTAAAGTTTCATAATTCATTCAATTTTCAAAGTCCACCGTATCGGACATAAATGTTGACTTAAAGTAGATTTTTTGCGTGTGCTGTTATCTAACATATATCAGGCATCTTAGCGAGCAAGCATTTCCAACTTAACTTTCAAACTACAGTATCCAGCTATTTTGGAAAATGAAGCTTGACTGTATATTTGTGATGACATTTTAGAAATGTCAATCTTTAGTTTGAACGAAATAAACCTTGGACAGTGCCATAAAGACATAGGAAATGAAGTTTAGAGGGCTGTGCTATTTCACTTGTAAATTCAGGATGTAAAGACGTGCCTACAGCTTCACTGTCTCTGCTGAGGTTCACATGCGTCTTTTTGTTCTTATAAATTCCCAGAGAGCCCAGGTCAACACTGAACATCTGGAGGTTCACAGTGTGGTGGAGGATGAGAGAGAGAGCTGCAACAAGGAGGAGGTATCAGTGTTTCTCAGCAGGAATTACATTTGACTAATTGGGTTTGACAAGCATTTGTGTGAGGAGGTGAAACATTCCTGTCAGGCAGTTAGAGGTGTTATAGATTAAAGACAATTAAAGGATTTAATGATCTGACATAACCAGCACCTTACCGTGGTAGAGAGGTTTGTGTGCCCTGATGAACCGGGGGGCTGTGTTGTCTGGAACCTTGTGTTCCTGGTAGGGTCTCCCATGGCAAATTGGTCTCAGGCAAGGGGCCAGACTAAGATTGGTTCAAAAGACCTCATGAAAGAACAACAAAGAAGTGAGGATACCCGGCCCGGAGGAAGGCCGGGGTCCCCTTCTGGAGCCAGGCCCAGAAGGAGGACTCGTCAGCGAGCGTCTGGTGGCCGGGCTTGCCACGGAGCCCGGCCCAGCCCGAAAAGGCAACGTGGGCAACACCTCCGCTTCTACGTCCCGCGGGCCCACCACCTACGGGAAACAGCGATGGAGTCGGGTGCGCTGCCAGAAGGGTGGCAGTGAAAGCAGAGGGTCTCGACGGACCAGACCCGGGTGACAGAAGCTGGCTTTGGGGACGTGGAACGTCACCTCTCTGGGGGGGAAGGAGCGGGAGGTGGAGTGTTACCAGCTGGATCTGGTTGGGCTCACCTCTACGCACAGCGTCGGCTCTGGAACCTTACTTCAGGATAGGGGTTGGACTCTATTCTTCTCCGGAGTTGCTCAAGGTGTGAGGCGCCGGGCGGGTGTGGGGATACTCACAAGTCCCCGGTTGGGTGCTTCGTTGTTGGAGTTTACCCCAGTGGACGAGAGGGTTGCCTCCCTACGCCTGCGGGTTATGGGGGGGAAAACTCTGACTGTTGTATGTGCTTATGCACCAAACAGCAGTTCAGAGTATATGGCCTTCTTGGAGACCCTGGAAAGAGTCCTATATGGGGCTCCTGAAGGGGACTCTTTAATCTTGCTGGGAGACTTCAACGCACATGTGGGCAATGATGGAGACACTTGGAGGGGCGTGATTGGGAGGAACGGTCCCCCTGATCTGAACCGGAGTGGTGGTTTGTTACTGGACTTCTGTGCTAGTCATGGATTGGCCATAACAAACACCATGTTCGAACATAAGGATGCTCATAAGTGTACGTGGTACCAGAGCACCCTAGGCAGAAGGTCCATGATCAATTTCGTTATCGTATCATCGGACCTGAGGCCGTATGTTTTGGACACTCGGGTAAAGAGAGGGGTGGATTTGTCAACTGATCACCATCTGGTGGTGAGTTGGATTGAGTGGCGGGGGAAGCATCTGGATAGACCTGGTAAGCCCAAACGTGTAGTTCGGGTTAACTGGGAACGTCTGGAGGAGGCCCAGTGGTCGGTGTTCAAAGCCTCTATTGCCGAAGCCGCGGCGGGGAGCTGTGGTCTCAAGTTCTTAGGTGCCTCAAGGGGCGGTAACCCTCGAACCTCCTGGTGGACACCGGTGGTCAGGGAAGCTGTCCGACTGAAGAAGGAGGCCTTCAGGGATTTGTTATCCCGGGGGACTCCCGAGGCAGTTGCAAGGTACCGACATGCCCGAAGGGCAGCAGCAGTGGCCGAGGCAAAGCAGCGGGTGTGGGAGAAGTTCGGAGAAGACATGGAGAAGGACTTTCGGGCGGCACCCAAGTTGTTCTGGAAAACTGTCCGACACCTCAGGAGGGGGAAGCAGGGAACCATCCAAGCTGTGTACAGTAAGGATGGGACGTTGTTGACCTCAACTGATGGAGTGTTAGGGCGTTGGAAGGAACACTTTGAGGAATTCCTGAACCCGACAACTCCGCCTTCTATGTTAGAGGCAGAGCTGGAGTATGACGGGGGATCAGTAGTATATACCATGCTGTTTCAATCACATTAGTATGCATAAAAAGTGACAGGTGACACGCCCCCAATTATGCAAATGAGCTAAGTCCCGCCTCCCCTCGCCTCCCATTGGTCGAGAGCTTTTTATGAGAGCTATGTCCCGCCTCCCATTGTTTGAGACCCTTTGATGTGAGGGGTGATGTGTTATAAAGGGTAGGTGTGAAAAGCCCCCCTGTGGAATGCCTTTGTTATCTATTTCTTTGATGTGTTGATTAAGGTAGTCTCTTTGAAGTTATGCTGTCTGGTCCCTCAGGGGGTTATCTAATCTAATTAGCCTTTGCTGTTTTGCCCTTTGATCTTAATCTAGGTATTTTTATGAGTGAGACATGGTTTGTTGTCTAATTCCTTGATGTGTCGATTAAGGTAGTCTCTTTGAAGTTATGCTGTCTGGTTATCTAATCTAATTAGCCTTAGATGTTATGAGCCTGTGATCTTAATTTAGGTATTTTTATGAGTGAGACATGTCTCTCTGAAGTTAGGATGTCTGGCCGCTCAATGTGCCCCGGCCTCTCCCCCCTTTTCTCCACCCTTGCTCTGCAAGGAGATTGTGGGAGGGGGGTGAAATTAGATGAAAATAGAAATAGGCTCAAAACTAAATAAAAGACAGTAATTTCCACTTACCAAGTCACCTTTCAAAAAAAAAAGAAAAATGGCCGAAATGAGACAACAGCTATCCGCGGGGGTCCAGTCAAGAAAACGAATGTCTATGCTGAGTGCAGATGCATACAGTCAGAGATCTGTACACAAACTTCTCTTGTGTCTCTGTTGGTCAAGCAGGGTGACCCCTACTCTGAGACAATTCACACACACACACACACACACACACACACACACACACACACACACACACACACACACACCACACACACACACACACACACACACACACACACACACACACACACAGACACACACACACACACACACACACACACACACACACACACACACACACACACACACACACACACACACACACACACACACACACACACACACACACACACACACACACACACACACACACACACACACACACACACACACACACACACACACACACACACACAGAGTTGCCCTTTGATGTGGGTAGAGATAAGAAATCCCCTGGTTAAACACATGGATAAAAGGACTCTTTAAAGCAGAGACATGGCAGCCCCTCAACATAATAAGTCCCGCCCTCCCCCTCCAGATCATTTAAAAGTGAGAACGCCTCAATGATATTCGTTGAAACACTAAACATGGATCTGAGAAAAAACAAATCTCTCCCCGCGAGTTGCAGCCTGGAGCAAACGCCTGGAGGACCACAGACCCCTCCAACAATCTGGACCCCCGATCTCGACAGCTATATGGCGGAGATTGATATTACTGAATGGATGAACGTGTGTGAACCTCCATCTACGCCATCCGAGTCTCCAGAGGGATCAACAGATTGCCCCAATTGCCCGCCAGTAGGTCCTGATGTGTCGTGCTTTTGCCCGCTTCCGGTGGGTAATGAAGCAGAACGTGTTCGGACAGCGGCATTCCTGCATACGGTAAAAGCTGTGGTAGTTCATCTGCTCGATAGGGTCCTGTATCTGTACAGAAAAGAAAAATGTTATGGATGTCAAGTCGACCATCCTAGTCAGATGCAACACGAGTGTTTGTTTCCGACTGAAGAATACTATCTGGATCGTAACTATGATGAAGTGGTAAAGAGACTGTGGACCGTTCGTTTCATTCCAGCCATTCGGGATGCTCTACACCAGAGCCACCTTTATGTCTCGGAGAGGAGAGTCTTTGGAGCTACCGAGGCGATTCTGCATAATCTCAGAAACACCAGACTCTTTGAGGCTAAAATCGAAAAGCTTTACGTCCAGCTTATAGAGAACGATGAAACTCAATTGAAGAACATAAGAACAGCCTGGGACTTTTGGCAGCGATAGGAAGAGTTGTTGATACTTTACGTTAAAGTATGTTTTTTTATTTTATCTGTTTTATTTTTATTTTACTTGATCTAGTGTGTCCTGCCTAAAAAAAAAAAAAAAACCCGTGTTATTATTATCTTTGTGATGTGTGACATATCAATAAAATGAGTTGTAAGAAAAACTGTTGTATTCATTACCTCGTAGGGTTGTAACAGAGAACATGTCTGAGAAACGTGTCATGCAAAGGGTGTACTACACTCCTTCTAATCCAGGGAGTTTAGGAGGTGTGGATAAACTCCATAGAGCTGTACAGAATGAAATGGGTAAACAAATAAAAGTAGAGAAAGTCAGAGAATATCTATCTGTGCAGGATGCATATACTTTGCATAAACCGGCCAGGGTACATTTTGTAAGAAACAGAGTTTTCGTACTCAGACCGCTACAGCAATTTCAAGCAGATCTTTGCGATATGCAGTCGCTATCCAGTTATAATGATGGTTTTAATTATTTGTTAACAGTCGTAGATGTATTTTCGAAAAAAGCCTATGCTCACGCACTGAAGAAGAAGACGGGTACAGAGGTTACCAAAGCTTTTGATACAATTTTAGCACACAGTCAGATTCCTAAAAAGATACAAACAGACGCAGGGAAAGAATTCTTTAACAAAGTTTTTCAAAACTTATTGAAGAAACGAGGTATTGCACATTATGCAACAGCTAGTGATATGAAGGCGTGTGTGGTAGAGAGATTTAACCGTACGCTGAAAACTAAAATGTGGCGGTATTTTACAGCTAAAAACACTCATAGATATATAGACGTTTTACCTGAACTAATTGAAAGTTACAATAATAGTTATCATCGAAGTATTAAAATGACACCAATGCAGGTGACTAAGGAAAATGCGGCTCAAGTGTTTCGGAACCTGTATGCCCCCTCTGGCGTTCCTAAAAAAGCTGCTGCCAAAATGAACTTTAAGGAGGGGGAGCTTGTAAGGATATCCAAATTGAGAGGGGTATTTGATAAAAAATATAAGCAGAGTTATACGGACGAATTATTTACGGTGTCTGATTGCCTACCACGGCAGCCACCTGTTTACAAACTCAAAGATTATGATGGAGAAGAGATCAAGGGGACTTTTTACGAGAAAGAGTTACAAAAAGTGAAGATTTCCAGTGACAAGGCTTTTCAAGTCGAGAAAATTCTGAAAAGGCGTGTGGTGAGAGGGAAAAAACAAATGTTTGTATCATGGAATAACTGGCCCGATAAATTCAACAGCTGGGTTGATGCAGGCGAAATCAAAGATGTATAAAAACAAACAGACTCAACGCTCAATCCTTCATTACAGCCATGGAGATAAACGAAGGGTTCTACATTACGCTGCCGTCCAATGCCAGCCTTGATGTATTTCAAAACAATACAAGCTCTAGTTATCAGGTAAACCTGGCACAACCTTTACACTTGGATGGTTCGTGGCAGGTCGCCATGACAGAAATGTCATACCCACACACCTGGTATAACATACCTATGGAAGTAGCCTATTTTGAATGGATAAAGAAACCAAAAATGGCGATAGAGACCAAGTTAAAGTTACAGATGTTTCGAAGTGGGTATTACAGTAGCATAACTCAGCTCATGGAGGAACTCGAGTCCTGCTTCAGAAAAATGGACTCTGATGTCAGTTTGTACTATAGTCCAATTCACAGGAAAATTGAATTTCGGAACGGGGGGCAATATCGTTTTCGCTTTACAAAACCCGTCGCTTATATGCTTGGGGTAGAACCGGATCAATGGCTCAAATTTGATGATAAATCAGCACCCTACCCCGCGGATATAAGGGGTGGAACAACCCATTTGTACTGCTATAGTAACGTGGTCAGTCATCAGAGGGTAGGCGACGCTTTTGCTCCTCTCCTGAGAACCGTAGATATAAAAGGAACATTCGGCGACACCATCACCCAATATTTTAGTCCTGCGTATTACTTGCCGGTAACAAAAACACACATCGAGAATATACAGATAGAGATAAAAAACGATCAGAACGAACCAATAAAGTTTACCTACGGTAAGAGTGTAGTGAAACTTCATTTCCGACCTTCAAAAGCCGGGCAATCTTTTGCAAAACGATGATTCATCACGACCCTCACCGTTTTGTGAGTTACTATGAAAATCAAGCGGGAGGCTCATTACCGGGTTTTTATGGTGCACCGGTGATGTACGGCCGAGGCATTGGCTCTATATTTTCGAGATTATTTCGTTTTGTCGCCCGCCTGCTGAGAAAAGGGTTCGCCATAGCTAAACCTCATCTGAAATCAGCGGCCAAAAATATTGCATCAGATGTTATCAGCAAGGCGGTCCATAAATGTAGCCACCAATCAGATCGGGGCTCCCAGGAAGGAGCCGGTGGTCTGATGGTTCTGGCAAGAAGGGCCAGGAAGAGACCTCCAGGCAAGCGGGTTCCGGCAGGTGTTAAAAAAGGAAAGCACTCAGTGAAAAGAAAATCATTAGGGAAAAAACACCCTCGGAGAAGGAGCGTATTGGGGAGAGATATATTTTAGAGTGTTAAATATGGCTCTTTTACATCACAAATCTGCTGAATGCAGCATGGCAGAGCTGGATTTATTTTCTGCTCCCATGACACAGCTTTCTATCGATGAAAAACATTACACAGAAGTCCTTCCGTTGTCTGCTATTACAGAAGACGGACCGATTGAATTTTTCATACCGGGAGATGGAGATAAATACCTGGATATGAATGACACCTTGATCCACCTCAGAATCAAAATAACCAACGCTGATGGGACTAATCTGGCAGCTGATGCCCCCGTGGCCCTCGTTAATTATCCTCTGAATACAATTTTTAGTCAATGCGACGTTATTCTAGGGGACAGGCTGATTTCTCAGTCCAGCTCGACTCATCCTTACAGAGCGGTGATTGAAACGCTATTGAATTACTCTGATTCTACTTTAAAAACTCAGTTCACTGCCGGCTTATTTTATAAAGACACCGCGGGGGCTATGGACTCTGTAGTGATCGCCAATGGACCAAACAAGGGTCTAGTAAAGAGAGCTATATTCACAGCAGAATCTCGAGAGCTTCATCTGATGGGGGCCTTACACACCGATATATTTTTCAGCGAGAGGCTTCTCCTGAACTCTGTAGATTTGAGAATCAAACTCACCAGATCTAACGATGCTTTTACGCTCATGTGTGCAAATGACTCGACATACCGTCTAAAAATACTGGGGGCTTCACTTTTTATCAAGAAAGCCACCATCTCCCCTGCCGTGCGGTTAGGTCATGCTGCCGCTTTGATGAGAGGTAACGCCCTCTACCCTTTATCTAGGGTAAACATTAAAACATATAGTATCCCTGTGAATTCCAGAATATGCAACCAAGAAAATCTCTTTTTGGGTAATATGCCTAAATACATAGTATTGGGTATGGTAAATCACGAAGCCTTCACCGGGAGGAGAACGCTCTCACCTTTTAATTTCCTTCATAACGATATGGAATATCTGGCATTGTGTCAGGACGGTAGACAAGTCCCTGCCAAAGCATTCCAACCTCAATTTAACCGCGGGTCCTCAGTCAGAGAGTTTTACAACATGCTCACTGCTACGGGGAGACACATGAAAGACTTACCTCTGAGTATTGACAGAGAGGATTTCGAACAAGGATACTCATTATTTGTCTTTAATCTCACTGCTGCGGAAGATGCTGATGCATTGTCTCCCATTACAAGCGGTAGTTTAAGACTGGAAATGAGATTCAGAGTACCGCTACCACAGACTACCACTTTAATCGTATATTCTTGTTTTGATTCGATTCTGGAGATTAATTCAAAACGTCAAGTGTTGGTAGATTATTACTAAGAAGACTAGAACATGAATAATCATCAATTGGACAGTCTCCTGCGTCACATGGTGGGGGACTCTTTTGGTGGAGTGTGGGCGTCAGATCAGCTACCCCGAGTAAAACAAATATATAGATACCCTGTATACATGATTGTAAACACCCACCCCTCCTACAAGCCCGGAGAACATTGGCTAGCAGTGACTTTAGAGGAAAAGGATGGGGTTGGAACTTTCTTTGATTCTTTCGGGTTTCCTCCCGATTTTAGTCATTACCCGAAAAGCATCCTACATTTTCTAGAAAAACAATGTAAAACTATTTTATACCACAATCAGCAACTGCAGAATGTCATGTCTACAGCCTGTGGTCAGCATTGTGTTTTCTATCTATGTAAAAGAGCGTCGGGGTTGTCTTACGAAAATGTGTTATCTCTGTATCAAGATGATGTGATAAAAAATGATGCTGCTGTAACGAATTTTGTGAAAAAATACCAACGGTGTGAGAGACGTCATAAAGACACTCATTTTAACCACAGTGTTTGTTCTCTACAAATGTTTAAAGATTGTTACAAAATGTAGAAAATAAAAAAGGTCTGAAGACAAAATTAATTCATGCGACTGTCTTTTATTACGAAAACAAAATATACTACAACTTTAGGGGGGTAAAATGTAACCAGCTGGGGCTTAATATTCTATCTTTCCTTATTCTTTTCTTCTTAAGTGAGGCACTCGGAGGTTCTCCTGCGGTGTCTGGGTTTTCTGCTACCTCCCAGCTGAGGGTCTTAGGAGATGATTTATTATTTCTTCTTCTTCTTTTTTTTCTGGGTATATTTTCTCCATTTGGCTCACCCTCTTTGATTATACGATATTGTTCACGAGCGTGCAGGTTTTGAAAAGCTGTTAAAGGAATGTTGAGCTCATTCAGACTATTTAAAAAACCCCGCCAGCCTTTAGGCTCCAGGGCATTTGTTTTATACGGGCAGGATAAATGTTTAAATAAGTCTAACATGTGGGAACCTTTTACTGTTGTACCCTTTTCTACAAATTCCCCAGTCGGTGTCCATCCATCTGTACTCGTGATTAATTTACTCATAATGTACTCGGCATTCTTACGGTAACGTATAGGGAGGTTTTGAAGTACCTCGTTTTTTATTTTATCAATGGATATGCCATCCTTTTCTTCTCCTTCTACCAACCCAGTGTCTTCAGGCAGAGTTAAAGTAATATGTTGCGCATCCTCACCGTCTTGTTTGAGTAAGGTGAGATATCTCTGCAACAATGCGTTGTATTTTCTTATTTTTTCATAAGGGGGTAATCCTGTTTCGTTTAACACCGCTCTCATTTTTTCATCCAGAACATCTTCGGCAGTGCGTCTCATTGTTTCCTTACTATGCGGGTTCGTTACCCCCGTCTGATTGAGTTGATTAAACTGATGAGGTGACAACAAAAACATCTTTTGACTCATGATCGAGTGAGCCCTCCTAAAAGTTGCCCTAAAATGGGGATCACCGCGCCTAGCAGAGGCAAAAGAAAACCTCCAGACTGTTTTCTTAAGGCGGTGAATTTAGTTTTTAAATTGGTCCTTTTACTTGCCAAGAGTTTGAAAATACTCTTTTGTTTCTTGAGTTTCTTATACTGAGCGCCTGATAGTGGAATGTTACCCTTTAGAAGATTTAGAGACAGCTCACAGAGTGATTGAAGAAAATCCGTGGAGCAGCTATTGAGAATATCCTTACGCTTCGAGGGCTTGGCCTTACACAAGGCCTTCAGCAGAGGCATGTTTCTTTTTAAACGGGCCGACATACTGATTCAAGTTTTCGTTTTTGGTATATAAACAACTGGCCACTGATTAGGTAGTGCACCCGATCTAAGTCTGTAGATGTCTGGACAGCTAGGGGTCATGTCTACGATTAAATAACCGTGAGGATCCATGGTGGCGTCCTCAAAACTTTGTAGGAAAAATGATTTATTACCCGGGTGTATTTGTTGAGCCAGTATGTTCATTTGTAACCTGTCTCTGGGGTTTTTAAACAAGACCATGTAATTAGTATTCAAACTAATGGTACGACTGTTTTTACCCTGATGAAAAACATTTTGGGTAAGCATCATAACACTCATATTTCTATGATGACGGTATTGAGTGAAAAGTCTGACTACTTCAGGATGTTCCGAGGCCTGAAATATAACATCGTCCAATATAATCAAATGACTTTGATCAGGAGGAAATAGAGATTCATCTTCAAATGATTCAGGCAAATCCTTGATGAACTTTATATTTTTATTCTTTTCCTGCAGTTCGGCATACATGGGCTGGAAAGAAGTATAAATCCACACAATATTTTGAGGCTGTACATCCATTACATGAATACAATTTAGCAATACATTCTTGACAAAAAAAGTTTTTCCGCAACCGCTCGGCCCGACAATTAAACAAGAAAAAGGAACACGCAGTCTGGGCTCAAAATCAATTTGTCTGGGTGAAAACATTCTTTTTTTTGTCTCTTCTTATTATTTCTCAATACCCAAAAGGCAAAGTATTTCCTCCGTCTAGCAGACGTCTCTTGTCAAACACAACTCGGAACTTTTTGGTGAATGACACATTTCTCAAAACGAAACCCTTTTTATTTCGTACAATGTTGTGTTGGGGGGCTTGAAGACACCTCCCCCTCTCCGAGTTTTGAACGTAACCTTCCACCAGATCTGCCAGACTGTCAAAGTTCACTCGTTCACAACATTCGTGCGTCTGCGTAATACCTTTCACACGCATAATCACCTTTTTTTTATTTTTAGTCTGGTACGCATAACTTTTGGGGCCTGCTGAGACAAACTCTTCAATCGTATCCCCACCGAGCTCATCTGTAAGATCCCCCAGATAAACCCCCATGGGCAGTGGAGTCTCCCCCTGTCTCGTCACATAGATAATGCTATCTGTGTCGTAGTAGAAGACTCTGTGCTGTAATTTCTCCAGTTCACTGTACAGTTTCAGCCTGGCATACGCCGTGGTAAACGCAGCAATGAATATGTTATCTACCTTGTTTGGGGGTGAGTAGCATTTTTCACCGTAAAACCACTGAACAAGAGCCGTTCTGTCGTTGAGGAATGAGAAATACTTAACCTTATGTTTAGCTGAAAACAAGAGGTTAAGAAACTCTTCTGTTTTGGTCACAATCTTAGTCTGAGTCAGATTGTTTCTCTGGGCAAATTTACCCCAGAAACTGTTGAGACATAGTTTTGCCACTTGTCTTTTGGCAGGATTTGATTTGATTTTATCTGCATCCAGCAAGATACCCTGCTTAGCATGATAGTCTGCCACATACTTTTGTCTGCTCTCATCATCTGTGGCCTCTGAAGGATAACCTGATGCTTCTTGTTTACCCTTCAAAAATGTGTGTATATAGTCTACAAAAATGCTGTCACTTTTCTTCTCAAAATGCCACACCTCTGTGATCTGAGTCATCTTGTACCCCATGTCCAAGGCTTTGGTGAATTCTGTGGTCACCCAAACTCCTGTTAATGCTCTTTCCTCCCTGCCGTGCATGCAGGGCCCCTGTTGGTTGTTAAGCTCCGCGCATGTACGGCAGAGGGTGAACACTAGCTTACCCGCTTCAGTTCGGTAGGGCAGGACAGGAAAGTAAAGACCCCTGGGAGGTTCTACTGTGGCTCTGATTAACCCAAAATAACTGTGAGGGTCTTTAAAATCTTTGAATATGATCTGGGGGTGTCCAAGTGGATACAGGCCTGTACAGTTTACAAAAGGGTAGAGTGAGGTGAAATCACAATAATGAACCAGTTCATCTGACGCTGTCGTGTGCCTCAGCTTTACTGCACATGTCCTTCCTCCGTATAGAGCATCGCGGGGGGTCAATGGTTCTGGCGCTTTGTATTCCCTGAGGAAAGCCTGCAAATCTTGATTGGATTTTTTCATCTCAACCCATGTATGCTCACGCATAACGATCACTTTAGCCCCGTGAACAGACTGTAGCTCATGCAGCTTTTCCTCACTAGCAGCATGGAGCTGCTCAAATGTGCCACCTGTCAAGGGGTTTTTCTCATGCCCCTTGTAGCAAGATGGGCACCCGTGATAGAAACAACCAAGAAATTCCCAAACAATCTTGGCCCCAGCTACTTCGGCAAAACCATCCACTACAAAACGCCCCACTCGTTTTTCTCCTTCATTCACTGCATGTTGTATGAATATACCCTCAGTTTGTGCTACCCACTCTATCCATTGAACACCTGCGTCTGAGTACGTCTTGTTTTCACGGCGGTAGTCGTCGGGTGGGGGTATTGCAAGGGTTTCTGGCTGTAGAAAGTTTGTGGTAAAAACTTTCATACACGCAGAAGCTATGGTCGCACGACTAAAAGGATCAACTCTTGTCTCTCCGAGAAACCCATTTCGAAATAAAGTGGCCCCCTGAGCAAGAATATCCACATCGTTTTTACAGTAAAGCAATGCCTGCTCTCGAAAATCAAAAGTACCCGTGCGTACCGTCTCATACCAGGTGAAAAAGTCACTCTTTTCATCAGTTGTCATGCGTTCTACCCCATAACAATGTGCTGGAGGGTAAGGCCCTATATAACTCAGATTGGCCTTAGAGCTGAAACTGTGAGGGAAGTACCCCTTGACTTTATCTTCAAATCCCAAAGCTTTTGGCATTGCTGCTAAACGCATAGAGAGATAAGACAGTGAGTCTATGTACTTTTGTCCGAAATCCTGGTCAGTAAAAGAGATCACTTTACTTCCTTGCATTATCAAAGAGGGTTTTAGCCCCTGCTCGATCATTGCGTTGATAATGAGATAGCTGTCAAAACCCTTAGCATTGTGAGCGATGAAGGTTGCATTTTTGAACTTTGGGCGCCTAAAGCGTGCCAGAAACTGCAGTGCACAGTCGGTTCCCTCTGCGACCCAGATTTCACCCGCCAGGGTTTTTGTGCATAGCAGGAAGGGGACATGTACACCGTCTGCCCCCACCATTGTTTCAAAATCATAAAACACAATGTTGTCATTGTGGTCTGTCTCTTTGGGCAACACTCCGATGTAACACAGATGTTTTTCACACTCGCTTGTAGAAGCAGAGGGTAATTTTTCGCTGCATGTCTTACATTTCTTCACAGCGCACTTGTGTGTTTTATTTGCATTACTCTTTGGAGTGTAGTAAGAAAGTTGACAATTTACACACCTTTTGTTTAAATCACAGTTACTGGCAATGTCTGATGATCTCTGTGTCTGTTTTTTATGTCGCGCGTGACAGCCAACTGTACGGCACGTGTTGTTGCAGTCTTTACAGAATATGGGTTTAAACTCTTCCAGAGTGCATGAGGGATCGAGGCAGACATAACAGTGACCAGTACAGAAATGACTCCATTGAGAGCTGTAGCCTGTGTAACAATGCTCGCAGACAAATGGAGACCCTAAAAACCCCTTCAAGTTTTTAATCCCATAGTAATGGTTCTGGAAGAGAAACAAAAACACAGTTTTGTCTCGTTTGGGACCGTATGTCTGGAATTTACAGTGAGTACGATCTTCATCACCTCTGTAAAATACCACAATCTTGCATTTTAAACTCTCTTCGAATGTATCAATGTCGTGGAATGTCACAGCTGTTTGATCTGTCAAACGTACACCTCTCTGGATCTCTTTACCACGTTCGTAACCTTCATGATCAGTGAGGTTGTCGTTTAACAACAGTGCTAAATTAATAGCAAAACACAGCTGGTTGGAGGGGTTCTGTACAACGTAAAGAAAACGCCTCTTCTTTTTAACAATCTCATTGTCCAGCATTTTATTAGCCAATCTTTTAGCACCACCACGGGTACCACCACGGGGGGATTGTACAATTTGCACCACTAACTCAAGGTTGCTGTCTGCCATTACCTCCAAATTTGACTGCACCGCATTGAACAACGCGTCCTCAAAATCATTCAGATTATCACCATTAGGATTAAGAATGGCTGAGACATTAGCCTGCAGCTGCTCGCCCTGTAGCTCAATTTGAACAATATCATCCCTCTCTGCCCGTGAAAAAGCCTCCCTTAGCATTTCACGTACATTGTTCATCAGAACCCCATAATAAGCTGTAAAGTCTGCCTCATCGTTAGGAGGAGTTAGGACTAGAGACTGACGCAGTTCTGTGTTATTGAAAACAGGTCGAGACAAAACACCTGGTGAAGCATTCTGATTAGCTCCTCCGCCATTCTGTATCGAGGGGCCTGGTAATTCTGAAGCAATCGGGGTGTCATTTTGACCAAAGCTACAGCCATTGCGCACTGAGGAAACAGGTGATTCCGAGTCACTTGGGGTGTCGTCAGCACATCCACCATTCTGCGCAGTGGAAACTGCAGATTCAACATTGGCTAGAGTTATGTTATTTGCTCCATTCAGATGGAGTACTCCTTCTGCGAGTTGATTTAAAAGCCCGAGACCGGGGTAAGTGTCAGAGTTTTGGTAGCAGTCTAATACCCACTCCAAAGTACTATTTACGGATGGTGAGGGGATTGGGCTTGGTTGTGATAAGGTGAAAGGTTCGTTTGCAACTGCTTCTTCGTCGTTTAATTCAATGATATTGTCGGAACACTGAGGAAATGGCATATCTTCATACATAAATTCCTCATCACTGCTTAGTTCATTTATGTCATTTATAGAATGAAGGAAAGAAATTTCTCTATCTGCTAAATCATCCATGTCTGACCTTTTTTATGAAACCAAAAAAAAAAAAAAATCAAAAATACATTGGGCACAGCTGAAGAAGAAACATACCGTTCGGTTACATCTGCACCAATTTACATAAGACCACCCTCTATCTTATTCAGTTGGTGTGAGCAGAGAGTTGATAGTAGCAGCAGCAACAGCAGCAGTGGGGGTCCTGTTGATAACAGCTCAGTTGCTCTATACAGAAAAAGACAGAGAAAAAAGAAGGATGAGTATTTGAAAACATGGGATTATACATTAAACAACTATTCATTTAATCAAACATCTTATAAAAATAACCATAAAAACTCATTACCTGGGTGGTATCTCGTCAGGAGGGGGTCGGTCAGAAGACCAATATCGGTCTGAATCTGTGTGGTTAATTCGCCCTCGACCTGGTGACGAGGGGCTGAGTCTGTCTGACTCGATAGGACCGTGTCTGGGGCGGAGTGTAGCTCAAGATTGTCCAAATAGACACTGTATGCGTCAAAATCTGCTTGAAGTTCTGGAGGGGTATGCATGAGGGTCTCAGGCCCCTGCGGTTGCAGGGGGGCGTTGAAGAGGTGTGATTCTGGACGGTTTTCGAAGGCCCGGGGGAGGGTTACAGCTGCACCCAGGAGTGAAGGGTCTGTGCGCGGGTCCTCATCTTTAAAAAATAAAAGAGTAAAAACGTTAATTTGGGTACTTTGTACATAAAACAACAAAAGATCTGATTTCAAAGTAAATACAAATAGTTTAAATATACTCACTTTCCACAAGGGGTGAATTTATGTAAGTTTCAAGTACATGGTGGATCCTTTCTAATATCATAGGCCTTATTTGGTTCAGAGTATCTTGAGCCGGGACATATACAGAAAAAGGACTTGATTAGAATCTACACTCATTTTATTTTATACTTTTTTCTAGTAAAACAGAAACTCACCTAGAATCCTCTGCTCCCATACTGCAGCATTTTCATCATATAAGGCTTCTACTGTAGTCATTAAAACACAACATTGCTTTAAGTATATAATAATAATATACTATCCAGCATATATATATATATATATATATATATATATATATATATATATATATATATATATATATATATATAAACAGCATCTAGTAATTACATGATATTATAAAAATAAGAAAAAGTACTTACCACAATGGCTTGTGATGAGGTCTAAATCAATAAAGCGCAAAGCAGGAAGGCCGTGATGATGATTCATTGTGTGTGTTTTTTCTCAGCTACAGAGATCATATAGCTTATAAACCTCTCAAGTAGCAACCCCTCCCCGGCCATTACCTCCCCAAAATTAAAAAACGACCAATCGATTTAATTCTTAGAATCAGCTGGCTTATCTAGGTTTTAAACTATGCGTCTTCTGCTCTCCCCAATTCTTTGTTCTGATCAGACCCACTGGAGCCGCCTGGAGTGAATGGAGCAGAAACCCATTTTAACAAGAAAACTTCTCTTTTATGAATAAAGCAAAATCTAATATTACAGCCTCACATAACTTCATATTGGGGTTCCTTATAGTTGTGTGAAGTAATTATAAAAAGACAAGATCATGGGAGGAATAGGGTATTTATTTATTTATTATATCCATATTCATATAGACTTTATAGTTAATAAAAGTAATTACACTAATCCAAAATCCATGCAAAACTAAAGAGAATATCCCCAAGTATCAGTACTAAAAACCTAAATAAGCTCTTTTTTAAAATAATATGAGTACCCTCTTTGCAAACAGATATATCCTTGTCTTAACAGTTCCCCAAAAAACTTGAAAAGAAACATCCTTAGCAGACACAAATCATTTAAAAACAAACCTTGAATCAAATCTAGAGAGGACAATAACGTTTTTAGGTGTCTTAGTGAGTGAAAAATAATGGCTGTTTATTTTATTGAGACGTCTCAACAAAATACTCTCCTGCTGATATTCAGGTATGCTGTCGCCATGTCTCTGCTTTAAAGAGTCCTTTATCCATGTGTTTAACGATGCATCTTTTGCCCCACACAGAGTGAAACTTAGTTATCACTATTAAAAAACTAAATAAGCTCTTTTTAAAATGAATATGAGTACCCTCTTTGCAAACAGATATATCCTTGTCTTAACAGTTCCCCAAAAAACTTGAAAAGAAACATCCTTAGCAGACACCGTGTCTTAATCAGGGGGATTTCTTATCTCAACCCCCACATCAAAGGGGCAACTCTGTGTGTGTGTGTGTGTGTGTGTGTGTGTGTGTGTGTGTGTGTGTGTGTGTGTGTGTGTGTGTGTGTGTGTGTGTGTGTGTGTGTGTGTTAATTGTCTCAGAGTAGGGGTCACCCTGCTTGACCAACAGAGACACAAGAGAAGTTTGTGTACAGATCTCTGACTGTATGCATCTGCACTCAGCATAGACATTCGTTTTCTTGACTGGACCCCCGCGGATAGCTGTTGTCTCATTTCGGCCATTTTTCTTTTTTTTGAAAGGTGACTTGGTAAGTGGAAATTACTGTCTTTTATTTAGTTTTGAGCCTATTTCTATTTTCATCTAATTTCACCCCCCTCCCACAATCTCCTTGCAGAGCAAGGGTGGAGAAAAGGGGGGAGAGGCCGGGGCACATTGAGCGGCCAGACATCCTAACTTCAGAGAGACATGTCTCACTCATAAAAATACCTAAATTAAGATCACAGGCTCATAACATCTAAGGCTAATTAGATTAGATAACCAGACAGCATAACTTCAAAGAGACTACCTTAATCGACACATCAAGGAATTAGACAACAAACCATGTCTCACTCATAAAAATACCTAGATTAAGATCAAAGGGCAAAACAGCAAAGGCTAATTAGATTAGATAACCCCCTGAGGGACCAGACAGCATAACTTCAAAGAGACTACCTTAATCAACACATCAAAGAAATAGATAACAAAGGCATTCCACAGGGGGGCTTTTCACACCTACCCTTTATAACACATCACCCCTCACATCAAAGGGTCTCAAACAATGGGAGGCGGGACATAGCTCTCATAAAAAGCTCTCGACCAATGGGAGGCGAGGGGAGGCGGGACTTAGCTCATTTGAATAATTGGGGGCGTGTCACCTGTCACTTTTTATGCATACTAATGTGATTGAAACAGCATGGTATATACTACTGGGATCAACACCAATCTCCCAGGGGGAGGTCACTGAGGTCGTCAAACAACTCCACAGTGGCAAAGCCCCGGGGGTGGATGAGATCCGCCCAGAAATGCTGAAGGCTCTGGGTGTTGAGGGACTGTCTTGGTTGACACGTCTCATCAACATTGCGTGGAAGTCGGAAACAGTACCGAAGGAGTGGCAGACCGGGGTGGTGGTTCCCCTTTTCAAAAAGGGGGATCAGAGGGTGTGTGCCAATTACAGAGGCATCACACTACTCAGCCTCCCCGGGAAAGTTTACTCTAAGGTACTCGAAAGGAGGGTCAGGCCGATTGTCGAACCTCAGATTGAGGAGGAACAATGCGGATTCCGTCCTGGTCGTGGAACGATGGATCAGCTTTTTACTCTCGCAAGGATCCTGGAGGGGGCCTGGGAGTATGCTTATCCGGTCTACATGTTTTTTGTAGACTTGGAGAAGGCGTATGACCGGGTTCCCGGGGAGTTACTGTGGGAGGTGCTGCGGGAGTATGGGGTGAGGGGGTCTCTACTCAGGGCCATCCAATCTTTGTACTCCCAAAGCGAGAGCTGTGTCCGGGTCCTCGGCAGTAAGTCGGACACATTTCCGGTGAGGGTTGGCCTCCGCCAGGGCTGCGCTTTGTCACCAATCCTGTTTATAATATACATGGATCGGATTTCGAGGCGTAGTCGTCGGGGAGGGGGTCTGCAGTTCGGTGGATTAAGGATTACTGCGTTTTGCAGATGATGTGGTTCTAATGGCTTCATCGGTCTGCGACCTTCAGCACTCACTGAATCGGTTCGCAACCGAGTGTGAAGCGGCTGGGATGAGGATCAGCACCTCCAAATCTGAGGCCATGGTTCTCAGCAGGAAACCAATGGACTGTCCACTCCAAGTAGGGAATGAGTCCTTAGCCCAAGTGAAGGAGTTCAAGTATCTCGGGGTCTTGTTCTCGAGTGAGGGAACAATGGAGCGTGAGATGGGCTGGAGAATCGGAGCAGCAGGAGCGGTACTGCAGTCGCTTTACCGCACCGTTGTGACGAAAAGGGAGCTGAGCCAGAAGGCAAAGCTCTCTGTCTACCGGGCCATTTTCGTTCCTACCCTCACCTATGGTCATGAAGGATGGGTCATGACCGAAAGAACGAGATCGCGGATACAAGCGGCCGAGATGTGTTTTCTCCGCAGGGTGGCTGGTGTCTCCCTTAGGGATAAGGTGAGAAGTTCAGTCATCCGGGAGGGACTCGGAGTTGAAACGCTCCTCCCTCGCGTCGAAAGGAGCCAGTTGAGGTGGTTCGGGCACCTATTTAGGATGCCACCTGGGCGCCTCCCTAGGGAGGTGTTCCAGGCACGTCCAGCTGGGAAGAGACCAAGGGGTAGACCTAGGACCAGGTGGAGGGATTACATCTCTTCGCTGGCCTGGGAGCGCCTTGGGATCCCCCAGTCAGAGCTGGTTGATGTCGCCAGGGAAAGGAAAGTTTGGGGCTTTCTGCTGGAACTGCTACCCCCGCGACCCGACCACGGATAAGCGGGAGAAGATGGATGGATAGATGGATGGATGATCTGACAGGGGGGGGGGGGGAATTAGGCCACCTGCAGGCAGTGGGTATTCTTGTTTTCCTTTTAAAGGGCCCTTTAACCCATTTTCTCAAATGGAAGGTCGTTGTTTTTGAGAAACTATTGATGAGTATCGTGATATACTGTATTGTTTCACAAGAAGACTGTCATGTTTTTTAACACACCTTTTAAATGTGATTAGATGATTTAATCAGTGTTATTATTTGTGGCATTCAGCCTAATAGATTTACAGATTAGTATCTCTCATTCACATGGTTAAGTGAAAAACCTAAAAACAACATAAAAGTAACATTTTCAAAACAATCACAACTGCTTATCGGTTTTACGCACAAACCTACTTGTTTAAGTTTAGGAAAGATAGGAAGATTTTTAAAGTTGAATTAAATCTTAACATTAGGAACATAAAGAAAACAACACCCAGTTTGTTTGACAGATAAACCCCACTCTTCTGGGTACATTACCATCCACCGTATCATTCTTGCTGCAAAGTATGCTAGTAGAAATATGTTTTTAGTCACCTGAACAAAGATGTAAAAGACGACATATCATAGAACACCTTTACAGTATTTCTACACAGATATTTGGGTATCTAGAGTGATTATCAACCTACAAACTGTGAAATGAGAATGTCAGTTTTTGTGGGCTGCCTCATGAGATAACATGAGATTCAGATCTGGCTCGTGTCTATGTCACATGCATGCTCATCAAAATATATCACCCCCCAACTGAGTGTCTCAACACAGTGTTTGACAACCAACTTTGCATTTCGTCTTGCAAGCTAATCAGAGCAGAATGGTTTTTTTTGGGAGGTGGATTTAAAGAGAAAGGCTCCGAAACAAAACATGTTTCATCATACAGAGGGTGATTACAAGTATATTTTCAATTACCAATGAGACAAATAATGTATTTTTGATCATTGTAGCATTGAAACATAATATAAAAGAAACTCAAAATACACATGAACCTGAGAATGACCCTATTATGTCCTATTTAATTCAGAGTCACTGGAATAAGAAAGTGTAGCTGAGAATTAGGTGAAGGGTTAAAGGGTAATTGCATTCCTGCAGGGTGTCAAACTATCTCTCTGAGACTCTTCTGTGAACAGAGAAACAGGAGGAGGTCAGAAAAAGTTTCACCAGAATATAGAAAATGAGAGGAGGAAAATAGGAAGAGAAATGAAAAGTATGGGTGTGTTAAGATGAGAGAAGACAAGAGCAGCAGGGCATGGAAAGACTAGTGTATAGAGACTTTAAATAATTATTTAGATTCAGAACAGATGAGTTTACTTAAACACAGAATCAAACTGTGAATGTGTTGCTTACTTTTAGTGATTCATCATCAGAGCATAAACGAAACATCCCCAACCGAGTGTATCAAGCCTTAGCGTGAGCAGATGGAAAGTATTTGAGCTAAATCCAATGTTTTTTGGTGAAAATTAAAAGAAAAAGGCACCACATGAGGGCAGCATTGCTTCACTCTATCTCTGACAGTGGAGCCGTGTTTATACTGCATCATTTCATAAGCTGAAGGTACAGGAAATAGATGATACTTAGGTAGAATAACGCAGAGATATATATGCAAGATGCTGGATACAAAACAGTCTGTGATATTGACAATATTAAACTACAGTTCATCATAGTGTAGAAGTATAAGTGCCTGCTAATTCTGCAGACTCTAGTCTCTTAAGCACATATTTGATAGATGGAGAGACCTACGAGTTTCCTGCTGAGTGAACAAAGATAAATGTCAGAATATACATCTTAAGCCTAGATCAAATCTGCAAATCCACACATCTATCATAATGTGAAATATTGAACAGAGGATAAAAAACGTGGTAATATTAATATTTTGTCGCTGAATCTGAGTATTTAAAAGATTAGTTTCCACTTCAATTCAAGAGCTGCTTTATTACGTAGGTGTTTAATATCTCATGTCTCCACTGTTAAAGTCTTGCAAGTATGGATGTAAGACATGAAAATATATATAAAAGTACTCGTGAATATCTTTTGATCGTGTATTGCTCTCAAACAGGTCTAACATCTCAACAGATCTAGAGTAATTACAAATACATAATTGGGCTAATTATCTTAATATCATGTTATTGATAATTAACTTCAATCTGTTCAATCAGATGTGTTACCTTGTAAACAGTGACAGATGAGCTCCCTGATTATTAGTACTTCCAATATTCATCAACTTTCTTTATGTTTGATTATGTCACTATTTTTACAGCCTTAAATGATGATCATCTAAATCAGTGGTTCTCAACTGGTCAGGCCTCGGGACCCACTTTTTACTTGGTCAATACATCGCGACCCAACATTTTGAAGCACTCAAATCTATTCAACAAAAAAACGTGCTGTAATATACGCTTTTCAGCATACAATATTAATAAAAGTGAAGTACAGTGCATATATCCCTTATATCCCTAAAGTATGCTTTTAAAAAAGGTTTAATGAGATGATGGAATCAAAGCTGGACTATATAAAAAGGCACACATGCTGAAACCCCAACCCCAGCTGGGGGGTCTGGGGGGATTTTCCCCCAGGAGATTTTTAGAAATACTAACATAAACTATGCATTCTGGTACACTCTGAGAAGAAAATAAATAGATGTATTACTACCCGACATGTTAATAATATTTTATGCCATTGTTTGTTTTTCACTTTGTTCTGACATCTTGCTGCGAGAAGAGTAAAGAGGAGAGAGTCTGTGTGACTTACTTTAAATTGTGGGTAAGGGGAGATAGCTCCCATTGTTCTGTGACCTGTCAGTCATCAGACCGGGAGTCATATTTAATTATGTGTTCATTTCTATCTGAAGTTGTAACCATGGATGTATAAAGAAGAGTTCTACCACTAAGTTATTCTCCGTGGGGACTTCCGGCAACAATCTTGATTCTGATTGGCCAGAAGACTCGAAAAAACATCAGCAAAGATATTTTATTGAGAAGATGATCACTACGTGACAGAAGTTTTCAAAACCGTTTATGGTCTCCGGTGATTCCAGTACAACGCCGACTGCATGCACAGCGTTAGAAAATCGGGCCTTCAAAATAAAAGTTTGACTTTTTCCCCCAAACATTTTTTTTTAATTAAACATCCGCGACCCACTCCAAACGGTTCCGCGACCCACTTTTGGGTCGCGACCCACCAGTTGAGAACCACTGATCTAAATCATAATGTTTTGGCCTCCTTTTCAGAATGAGCTGGCTAATGTGAAATCATATTTTTAGGCCATGTTGGTCAATGAATACTTCATAATATTATCAACTTTTTTATACTAAGTATTACTTACTATTTTTTAATTATTATTTATTATGAGTTTTTATATAATTGTTTAATATATTATATTTGTATACATGTTTAATAACAATAATCCTTATAATTAATTCAATAAAATGTTTCAGAGTACTCAAAGATACTTCAAATAAAATAATGTTTTATTTAAGCATACACAAATAAATACATGAAATCATTTTCATTCAGTGTTTCCTTCCCTTAGTGATCCTCTGACTTTTCACAAGGTTGACTTTTTTGGCTTGGAATGTTTTGACAGCTAATAGATGAAATATTCTGTGTACAGTATATAAATAATATATATTATAAACATTCAATATAAATGTATTGTGGACATTTATGCCCCTCAGGATAGATTGTAATGTGTCTTTTGGACCCAAAATCAGAACTGGGACAAGGTCAGGAAACAGTTTAAAGGCCCGGACACACCAAGCTGACAGCAAAGAACTGACACAGACAGACCCACGACTGTTGCGTCGCCTCACGTCTCCTGCGTCTTGGCCATGTGTCGCACTGGAACACACCGCAAAGACTTCAGCCGACGGCCAAGTTGTACGTACGAACTGCGCATGCGTGAGTGGCAATAACTCTCTCCTTACCAAACACTGATAAGGTGATGGGGCGGCAGCGGGCTCGGATCTCAGGTAGAACAAAGGTTAGATAGTTTAGCTTGGCTGAGTTGTTGGTTAGATGCTGGCAAACTGAACAAACTGGCAGGTAGAGATGGGCTTTTATACTGCAGGAGCTTAATGAGCTGCAGGTGTGCATGTTGATTGGCAGCCGGAGTGAAGAGCCACGCCCACAAAAAGGCTGTGTTCCAATAGTAAGCATCAATTACGTCCTATATCTTTTCCCTTGATTTGTGAAGGACTTATGTAAAGGAGAAATCATCAGGACCGAGCAGAAGTCAACCAAGCTGCTGTGAAAATCCACATTTTGGCGGACAGATGTTTTCTTTGGGTGTGTCATATCCTCAATTTGTTTGCATAAATAGGCTACATTGACACACTAAATGCTATATAATTCAAGTTTCCTGTCCAAAAGATTATAGATTACAGCTCTCTTTTTAATTCCTCAGTATAAAAGGATATATAGATGCTTAATTCAAACTAAGAATGGTCTGTCACTTTGCTGCCATAAGGAATTGTGTGACAGCATTTCCTTTTCTGTGCTAAAAGGAGATAAGAAAGGAAGCACTTTCTTATAGCTTCTCTAATTTTAAAGGTTCTTATCAAGGCTGCCACTAAACACTTCTGGGTAATTTCGATTAGTTAGAAACTCTAAGCAAATAAGAGTATAAAGCGGTTCCCATTCAATATCCCATTGACTTTTAGAGGAAGCTCTTAAATGCTAACTTGTTAATGTGTTTGGACTCATTCCTGCAGCATTCTAGTAGATCAGAGCCAACAAGGGAAACATAGGGAACAAGCAGGAAGGTAGGAAAACTGTAGAAACATAAGGAATGACAGGAACAGCTGGGATCACGACTAAAATGGCTCCTTTTATTCCTCCTCAATTTTATTTTGTGTAATACAAAGTTGTTAACCAAAAAACAATCATCCTCAGCTGTTTGCACGCTAAACATCAGTGTGTTATCAAAGCCTCTTGTTGACTTTTATCACATAAATGATAATATCTCAACTCTAAAATATCAATCAACTCTGTTTATACACCCTTTTCCTACATTTTGTTCTTTTTTGCTTTCTTATAATTATGGTTTATTTTGGTTCACATCAACAAAATGTATTATACCTCCATCTCTTCCGTCGACGAGTCATTTTTCATGATCTGACATGATTTCTCATATTCAAAGAGTCCAAACACATGGAAGGCTGCTATCACCTGATCAGATTACGCTCACACACACATTTCTGTAAATACCATAGTAAATACTGATAAATGAGGGCGATGTGAGGAAGCTGCAGCTGAACCCTCGCCTTATCAAGCAGAGAGAAGTCATCCGCCCTCTGGAAGAAGCTTTATTTACTTTGTGCACAATCTTTGGGTCACTTTTCAAAGCTTGTGAGGAGAGTATCTGATTTAGAATGTACCTGAGAGTTTCACAACCACACTCCCATTCAAAGTGTGTGTTACTGCAGCCGATGCCCTTAACTGGAGGTCAGTTTTGTGATTCCTTCTGAATACAACACCTTTTTCTTCTTAAATTGCAGCCTTATCGTGGTGGAGCTGGTGTGCGTGCCGCGGTGACCCCAGAGAGCAATGTTTTCAGGAACATGCGCTCCTGTTAGCGACACCTGAGGCAAACTATCAGATGAAGAGTCTGTGAAGAAAAGTGTGGCCAGAATAAACACAGCAGGGGGAGAGGCTTCTCACCCCTGCAGTTTAACAGGACACGGCTACATTTGCACTATTCACACACAATGAAACATTTTCTGTATGACCTTATTTATAACAGATTAAAGTATCTGTTCATTTTCTGTCTTGATTACATGTTTTTGCTAATTGTTACCATTTTATCCAGTGGGCTGCAAAGTTGACCGTGTGTGAATTTATTCAACAATTGAAAAGTACACACATAATACAACGACTACACAAAGCATTCAAAACAAATAAAAGCGAATGATGGCAGAAAACCCTGAGGCTTGTTTTTGTTGCAGTAATTTAAAAGATTGTCATTGTACCAGGATCAACAAACAGACCATATAGAAGACGAATAAAAGCTTCACCATGGTTTCAATATTGAGGATCTCATTTCTGAGAGGATATTTTGTTTCAAAGTCATGTACAGTAGGTTTTTGAGCCTGCCATTCGACTGTGAAATTAAAGGGGCCCTATTATGTTAATGTCCAGGTTCATATCAGTATTTAGTGTCTGTGATATGTCTCCATGCTTTAATGTTCAAAAAGCTCTTTATGTTTCTCATGTGCTGCAGCACCTCTTTTCACCCTCTGTCTGAAACCAGAGCCCAGTCTGCTCTGATTGATTAGCTGGCCGGCTTTGTTGTGATTGGTCGACTGCTTAGAGATGTCCTGCTCCTTAGCCTATCACGTATGTGTTTGAGCCAAGCGGCAAACTCTGGGGCAGAGCCGGGAAGCCCATAAGGAAGTGCCACAAACTGCAGTTCATCTATTGGCCGATAGGGGATGGCTGCAGAAAGGAGCAATTTCCACAGACCCCCATGTTAAAATGCCCAACTTTACTGCAGAAATAAACGTTTCTACCCCTGGATGCAATACAAATTATTCTGGATATAGTTAGATTCCACCTTCATGACAATGGATTGGGGAGTGATTTTTTTATAACGCACCCCTTTTAGTTATATTAAGTCTTAAAGCGTTTGCATAAATTAGGGCGTGGTCACCTTGAGTGACAGGTCTCTGCGGTGACTGCTGTTTCCAGCTTTCTGTCCCTCTGCTATCTCCGTTAGCTCTGTTAGCTCCTGGATGCTACAGGGGCTCAGCTGCAAGGCTGATCCGGGGAACACAACTTGAACTCGGACGTGTTTGTTGTGTTGGTGCCTGGTGGAGAATCCCCCATTTAAATATCGGACTTATCTTATGCCGCAGGCGGGAATTAAACGGCAGCGGCCGACTCCACCTACCAAGGGCTTCTCAGCAACTCTGCAGAAACCTATGGGTGACGTCACGGACGCTACGTCCATTTATATATACAGTCTATAGAAATACTACGTCCCAAGTTGTGGACCAACGTAGTTATTACAAGTTTTTTTGTGAGACTGGGTTGTCTATGGTGTAAGCACTAGCTAATAGCAGACGCAAGTGTTACGTATTGATGTCACTATGTTCCGGAAGTAAACAAAAGAGTCCAATCAAGGCATAAACAAGCAACAATCAAAAACAAACATCCGCTTCCTGTTTGCCATTAACTTGGTTTACCCATTTGACAGGAAGTCAAACGGTACAGGCAAAACTAAACTAAATCAATTCTAAATAAATCCAAATAAAAGAAACGAGAAGCAAAGACAAACATGATAAAAGGAATAAAAAGACTGCAGTATCGAGAGGTGTTTGAGCAGCAGATGCTTTACGAAGCAAAACTGTTTTAATTATTTTTCAACATTTTCTTTAAATACCTCACTACAATGCAATTAGCAACTTCTGTGGTAACATCTAAATTAAAACATTGTCAATCAAGCAATGTGCCATGTGACAGAACTCATTACATTATTAAGCTAAGAATACACCTTTATCACGCATAAAACATGGCTGCTGCTGTGGTGTGATTCACTTATTTCCCATGACAGTTACAGATATATGCCCTTTTGGTTAAAGGCTTTGTGGGGAACATATGCCGGCCTAAAGTGCAGACAGATGTCATGTCCCGTCTCTTTTCTTCCCCCTTTGTGAATAATCTCCCCTCTTCCCAGTCTCTTGCTACTCCTCAGTAGTGAAGTATGTTCCGGAAAGCTGAGTGCGTAGTGTCGGTGTCCAAGTGTCAGCGGTGTACTTCCACTGTGTGAAGGTTGAGTGCATGTAAGGATTAGCGGGAGGAGAGGTGTTTGAAGTGGGAATTACCCTTTTTATTCACCTCATGCCTATCTTTTTTAACCCGAGCAGCTGCAGAGTGACATGTTGAGGAAAGGTGGAGTGACGGAGAGGAAGGCCATGTCAAAGCTCTTCATTCTGGTGCCTTATTTTGACTGTATAATGATACATACAATCAATGAAATTTAAATGTAAAGTAGTTAGAGGTATAGGACCTTGTAAATGCTCAAAATAAAAAAATAAAAAAGTATTTTCTAGTGGTTGTACGGATTTAAATTAACTTTTTAATCATGGAGAAGACATCTATTAATCTGCTCTTAATCATAAATAACTATTGGTCTGCCACTAGGGGTCTTTCAAACATAACAGGAACAAAATATGGCGTTGTATTAACTTCTTCAAGCATCCTGGGATCATGGGAGTTCTTATATTTATAACATTACCTCTCGTTGCAGTCAGCTTTTCAAAAATAAGAGTTTCTCCGACACTGTTCGGCTGCCACTAACGTTTGCTCAGCTCTTTTAACCTACACTGAACACACATATAAACGCAACAGAGATGAACTCAAAGATCTAAAACATTTTCTATATACACAAAATAACCATTTCTCTCAAATATTGTTCACAAATCTGAAAATATCTGTGATAGTGAGCACTTCTCCTTTGCCGAGATAATCCATCCCACCTCACAGGTGTGGCATATCAACATGCTGATTAGACAGCATGATTATTGCACAGGTGTGCCTTAGGCTGGCCACAATAAAAGGCCACTCTGAAACGTGCAGTTTTGCTTTATTGGGGGGGTCTCGGGGGGTCCGAAAACCAGTCAGTATCTGGTGTGAGGGGTAAGGTTAGGGTAATGTTGTGAATCGAGTGGCCTGTGTTCGTCGTCCATTCCATACGCCTGCCCATACCATAACCCCACCACCACCATGGGCCACTCGATTCACAACATTACCCTAACCCTACCCCTACCCCTACCCCTAACCCTACCCCTACCCCTCACACCAGATACTGCCTGGTTTTCGGACCCCCCCAGACCCCCCCAATAAGCAAAACTGCATGTTTCAGAGTGGCCTTTGATTGTGGCCATTCTAAGGAACACCTGTGCAATAATCATGCTGTCTAATCAGCATCTTGATATGCCACACCTGTGAGGTGGGATGGATTATCTCGGCAAAGGAGAAGTGCTCACTATCACAGATTTTTTCAGATTTGTGAATAATATTTGAGAGAAATTGTTATTTTGTGTATATACATTTTTTTTTAGATCTTTGAGTTCATCTCATGAAAAATGGGAGCAAAAACAAAAGTGTTGCGTTTATATTTTTGTTCAGTGTATGATCGAGATGTCAGAGGACAAACAGTTGCTAACAAGTTAGAGAGCTCCATCAGCAATAATTAGGACTTGTGTTTTTGGAAGAAGGAATTCCAATATTCCCATTATCTCTTGTCTCCACCAACTCTATCTGCTCCACTGTGTTAACTTCTGTATTGGCTAACTCTGTGTTATGTTGTTTGGTCCCGAGCAATATCGTTAACTGAGCGTTTTCGTTTTTTTGGAGAAAACAATAAAAACAATGCTAATGGCATTTGTAAGAGTAAATCAAAACAGTTGAACACGTAAAAAACAATCAGCTGAAAAGGGAAACAAATATTTGAAGAGCTGCAGGATATCTTTGGGTGACCCCTTTCCCATTAAGCATAATCTCTAAACCTATTATTATAAAAATATCTATTATAGCAGCTTTTACTTATATTGGTCGACATACATCTTAAACTTTGAACTATACATTTTTGTAATCATAACATTAAGGTTCAGGCAGCCTCGTCATTATCCTAAACGCACAAACTAAAGTAGGCTACGCTCTGTTGACATTCAGTATTTACAGAATGAAACAATGCACAAAGTATCTTCAATCTCAGTGAAGCAGAGACAACCTGTTAGTGTAAAACACATAATGAACCAGCTGGGATTGGTCTTTTTTTAGCTTCATAACTTCATAGCTCCGCATGGACCATTTTTCTGAGAAGTGCGGTTCTCTGAGGCGGGTCCCCTGGCAGCTATAGCACAGCTAATAAACTCTGGATAGCGTTTACTGCACTCACCTGTCGGAGAGAAAAACAGCTTGGCCTTAGTTTTCATTCCCTCCGACTCTCTCAGGTTTCTTCCTCTCTCAACACACTTCCAAAAAGTGTTTATGACCCGACTCTACCAGGGTCAGTGTGCAACTAAAACTGGAAGTATTTGGAGAAATCTCTGTCACATCTTTTATTACACACCTGGCATTTTCTGGGAATGGTTTTATGAGATATTTTAGCAGTTGGAATATAACGTCCGGAAAAACACACTGAGCTTTATATTAAAAAATCACAACATTTATTTTACACTCGCAGAAAAACTGTCTGTCTGTGGATTATTTTCTTCATATAGTTCCAATTTTTTGATCAATGGATATGGTATTTCTTTCATCACCATTGTAAAGAAAGACAAAAAAATACCTGTCATGGTTTAACCTGCAGTGTTGTGGCTCGACAGTTATGTTAGGTTAAGTTATGTTTTTTACTCTAGTCTTGTGTTGTCACTTCCTGTTTTTATTTTGAAAGTAATCCTTCCTTCTCATTCCAGATCCCACATTTCCTGCCTTTGTGTGTTCTATTTCATCCTTACTGTCCGGTGTTTTAGCACTGGATATCTTCCGTCTCGCGCATGCGTAGGTCGAATATATAACAAAGTCACGTGTGACCTCGTATGACCCCGGAAGGCATAAGTTCCGGTGTTTTCAACGAGTTCAATCCTTTTTCATCTTCTCGCTGCGCAGGTTACTACTTTTTGAGTAGAAGCCAAGATAGCTTATTGAAAATTAGATTCTAGCTCATCGCTACCTGTAGCCTTGTGATCGTCTCGATCGAAGCTGCGGGCTAGGAAAACGCTCGCCCTCCAAAGGCTGCGACGAGCTAGCTGTCCGCCCTCCCAAGGGAGGGGACTGCGGTGTTCACCGCTCGGACCCTATGAGCTCCGGACCTGTAAAGAGCGGACGCTCCTGCACGTCAGCCGGTGAGATCGCTACCATTTATCGCTGATTGTGCTATCTATTCTCAAGCTAATGAGATAACTGTGTACAAGTTAGCCGAGGGCTCTCGCTAATTTGTTACTGCGCTAGTGAAGGGAACGTCTCCGCCCCCCTCTCACTACATACATTTGGTTCCTTGCCTGTTCTATCGTCCAGTTAGCTGAGTGTTTTAGTTCAAGCTAACTGTTACAGCACTAGTGAAGGGAGCGTCTCCGCCCCCCTCTCACATTTGGTTCCTTGCCTGTTCTATTGTCCAGTTAGCTGAGTGTTTTCGTTCAAGCTAACTGTTACGGCGCTAGTGAAGGCAGCGTCTCCGCCCCCCTCTCACCGCATACATTTGTTTCCTTACCTGTTCTATCGTCCAGTTAGCTGAGTGTTCTCGCTCAAGCTAACTATTACGCAGGGTTGCCAACTTTGGGTACCTTGCTGGAGTGAGATTTTGATATGGGTTTAATTACACGTATGCGCACGAAATGACTGCTATCGTGTCAGCAGCGGGACCATAGCATATATATAGGATATATATACCATATATACAAATACACAATATTGGACACAGACTATAAAGGACACACAGTTTCATTCACTAATGAAACACATGTTTGTTTCCACTGTTTTATTGACTTATCGTACGATAAATAAAAATGAACTCGATAAATTGCCATTTACATGAGGATGTGACTAGCAGTTTGAAAGGATGTACTTGAATTATTATTATATATTATCATTATGTCAGTGGTCTAAAATGGTCATACAACGGTGCTGACAATATTATCCTTTATCGCAATAATTTCCGGGAAAATGTATCCAACTAAATTAATTATCATGAGAGGCCTATACATGAAACACACACACAAACAAATCTACACACTTACTCCAAACTGCCAAACATATTAATTAACACACTCTAACTCTCATACACTCTTTGAATCTATTTTGGCCTAGTAGAACAATAAGCAGCAGACTTTTATTTTTGTATCATTTCTACTGGATCTTAGATCTGCGCATGCGCAATACGGGTCCCATACAGTGGTGGGGCTCAAGTCAGTATTTGCAATGTAATTACATACACGCTCCTCTTGACAGTAAAACGCCACGTGTGAGGTTTTGCGGGATAGTGGTGGCCTAATGCAGTGTTTCCCAACCGGGGGTACGCGTACCCCTAGTAGTACGCGAGGGAACTGTAGGGGGTACGTGGAATTCCAAGGTGACAAGTAAAAACAAAAATAATCCCGTCAAAAATGATAGTGCGCGATTTGTTTCCCTAGGGAGACAATAGTCTGTGGCACGCACAACCGCGCCAAAATCCCACAATGAAAACAGCTGCTTACCTGCAGCCAGAGAAATACGGGTAGGTCTGCGCTCTGGATAAATGACTGAAACGTCCGCTTGCTCTGGGTTCAGGCCAGGGTTCAGAGGAGCCCGCCGAGAAACGTAAGAAAGAGGCCAAACTGAAACCAAGGCAGTGAAACATATATATTATTTGGATTCATTTATACTTCTGCGGACCCACCGCAGCCTCAGAGCTTCTTTTGCGGTGAAGTCCTGGCTAATAGTGCGATGAAGCCATCGCATTTACAGAGACACCAGAGCACCAAACAATCGGGAAGTGTCGATAAAAGGGAATAATTTTACAGACGAAAGCTGTCGGAATTTAAGTCGAGCCAGACAGTAATGATGAAAGCCACGAATGTGTGAATGAAAGCACTCGAGGCATCTTACGCCGTGTCCCTGCTTGTGGCTAAATCAAAAAAACCTCACTCTATTGTTGAGGAGCTCATTCTCCCTGCAGCGACTGCGTTGGCCGAAATGATGATAGACAAGAAAGCAGCCGAAGCACTCAAGAAAGTTCCCCTGTCGAATAACACCGTATCCCGTCGGATCAATGATATGTCTGTTAATATAATTGGACAAGTGGTGAACAAAAATAAAACTAGCCGGTCAGTTCGCTTTGCAGCTGGATGAAATGACAGATGTGAGTGGAGAAGCGCAGCTCCTGTCCTTCGTGCGTTACAAAGATGCGTCGGACATAAACTATGGGGGTTATTCCCTATCTTTATTCAAGAGCGTAGTATTTACATTTGAGAGCATACTTTATGTATTTATTTCCCTCAAACCCCTGTCCTCGCACTCAAATAGTGCTTGCACGTTGCTCTGCTTCTGCTCAAACTGTACGCTTGCACTCAGATATATTGTTTACAGATTTGTTCTGCTCTCAGATTTATTCTGTGCGCGCTCGATACTTTTGTGCAACAATCTACAACTACCTTACATAATAGCTACGTTCAGTGGCGGACTGGGACTAAAAATCAGCCCGGGAATAAAATAAAATCGTCCCTCCGTTGCCTTCTGCACAGAGTGCGAGGTGGTTGCTATGATAACAGATAGCGAATGTCGTCGTTTAGGTGCTTTTTTTTCTGGAGATAGGAACTTCTCAATCTACTCCTCCATAGTAAGCCCACCCCGGAGGGCGAAGTTAACCTTACATGTTTCCATCTTAAGCTTAGTTAGTTAGTTAGTTAGTTAGTTAGTTAGTTAGTTAGTTAGTTAGTTAGTTAGTTAGTTTACTATATAAAGTTTAGTTTAGGATTTTATAACGGTTCTCAGACGCGGAGGGATACTGATTTGTGAAAAGTAACAACAACTATTCCCTGGATATATGCTCATTATATCACGGCTAAGAAACATCAGATTGCTTGATTTGACTTGTCCGTTTTATAAACATATACTAACTGTGCTTAAAAAGTTGTAAATGACTGGTGAAAAGAAACTGCTAGGCCTATACTGATTCTGGATATTGTGTTTTGTTCCTGAATTAAAGTTTAAATGCCTGTTTAAAGGGGACTTATTCAAAGGGGCTCCATGGTTTAAGCCTAAATGTTACAAGATATATATATATATATATATATAGCAAAGATAAGTTGATTATTTTGATTTCATATGTATTTATTTGATTATATTATTTATTTTCAAGGCAACATATTCATTTTTATTTATTTTTATTGAGTGATTTAAATTAAAATTAAGAAAATGCCTGAGAATTAGATGTTCAAATTAAGGAGATGAAATAAAGTTATTTTCATTCAATAATCAGTTACGTTTTACTTGTGAAGGATCATCAGCACGTATGAGTGAGGGGGTACTCATGGTCTGACAAAAGGCTCAGGGGGTACACAAGACAAAAAAGGTTGGGAACCACTGGCCTAATGGATAGTGAGGTGGGCTGAAGATCGGAAGGTTGTGAGTTCAAATCCCGCCAGGAACACCACCACTAGTGTGCCCTTGAGTAAGGCACTTAGTCCTTAGTTACTCCAGCGAGAATGTCCCTGTAATTGGTCATTGTAAGTCGCTTTGGATAAAAGCGTCAGCTAAATGAAATGTAATGTTTAGATTATTTCCCTGTCTCAATCCAAATTGAACTGTATGAAATAAAAAGGCACATTTGTCTTGTAGTAAATAAAAAGGACGACCTGGAGCCAATCCTGCAATTTCCCCACAAGTGAAAGAGTTGACATGCTGAAAACCCAACCCCTGCTGGGGGTCTGGGGGATTCTCCCCCAGGAGATTTTTTTAAATACTAACATAAAATACACATTCTGGTACCCTCTTGAGAGGAAAAATAAATACATCTATTACTACACGACATATTTAAAAAAATTAATGCCATTTTAGTTTTGTGTTACTTTGTTCTGAAAGCTGAACCTGCTGCTCCTCACAGAGAGAAGAGGGAAGAGGCTGTGAATGACTTTACATTGTGGATAAGGGGGGATAGCCCCCATTGTTCTGTGTGTCAAAATGAAAGACAGCCCACACACCTATCAATCATCAAACCGTGGGGTCTTATTTCATTACGTGTTGATTTCTATCAACACGTAATGTTGTATCGATGTAGGCCTATATAGAGATGTACTACAGCAAAAGTATTCTCCGTGGGGACTTCCTGCAACAACACCACGCCGTTATCTTGATTCTGATTGGCCAGAAGACATTATCAAAGATGTTCTATTGAGAAGACGATCACTACCTGACAAAAGTTTTCAAAACCGTTTCTAGTCTTCGGTATTCTTGTTTTTGGCGTGAGAATAGTTTGGGCAGCGTGAGAGTGTGAGATTGAGAGTGAAAGCGTGTGTCACACGCCAGATGCGTGAGAGTTGGCAACCCTGTATTACGGCGCTAGTGGGGAGAGTGTCTTCCCTCCCCTCTCACAGCTCACAATTAGTTCCTGTTCTATCCCCAGTTAGCAGAGTGCTCTCGCTCAAAGCTAACTTGCTACTGCGCTAGTGAGGAGAGTGTCTTCGCTCCCCTCTCACGGCGCACAATTGGTTATTTTATTTAATCGTTTATTTGAAAGGGACATGCACTGTAATGAACACTTAAGACATTTAAATATGTCAAGCGTAACAGTGCCAGATTTAGCTTTGAGCTACTTTCCAATCCCTCACATAAAACATTTAAGGAAATTACATTTTACAAACATGGTAAAAACACAAAATACATGATATGCAAGGAGTGGCAACGACATATAAAGTGCATCCATCCTCCAGTTAACTGAGTGCTCTCGCTCAAAGTTAACTTGCTACAGCGCTAGTGAAGAGAGTGTTTCCGCTCTCCTCTCCCTGCACACAGTTGGTTCCTGTTCCACCCTCCAGTTAACTGAGTGCTCTCGCTCAAAGTTAACTTGCTACAGCGCTAGTGAAGAGTGTTTCCGCTCCCCTCTCCCTGCACACAGTTGTTTCCTGTTCCATCCTCCAGTTAACTGAGTTCTCTCGCTCAAAGTTAAAGGTGACCTATCATGCAAAATGCACTTTTGTACGTCTTTTATACATGCATATGTGTCCCCGGTGTTCCAGGAAACTCACCAAGTGTCAGAAAACACAACCCTCTCTATTTTCCTCTATACCCAAATCTCTTTAAAAGGGGCTGCAACGGATCTGATACAGACTGATCCAGATTTGAACACTTCTATGACGTCACAGAAGTGGTGCTACGGCTATTGGGCCAACTCCACCAATCAGGAGGAGACAGCCACGGACATTGCCGTTCGAAAGCGCTGGAGACGCTGTAGTACATATGCCAGGCCTGTAGATGGTGCTGTTCACACAGAATCAGCCCATCAGCATGATCTGTTTGGTATTTTGAAAAATAAAAAGTATAAATATGCCTTATATAGGTATGGTCCTACACTATATTATTCAAATATAGCATGATAGGTCCACTTTAACTTGCTACAGCGCTAGTGAAGAGAGTGTTTCCGCTCCCCTCTCCCTGCTCACAGTTGGTTCCTGTTCCATCCTCCAGTTAACTGAGTGCTGTCGCTCAAAGTTAACTTGCTACAGCGCTAGTGAAGAATGTTTCTGCTCCCCTCTCACTGCACACAGTTGGTTTAATTCCCGTTCCATCCTTCAGTTAGCAGAGTGCTCACGCTCAAGCTAACTACTATTGTGCTCACTCCCCTCCACTGCATATTTGTTTCCTGGCCCAGTTATTTACAGTCAGCTGAGTGCTCTAGCTATCGCTAGGTCTAACGGCTCTAACACCTGTATGGCTCCTCTTTAACCAGAGGATGGCCATGACCTTTGCCCCTCTTGTCTTGTCCTCGAGCATCTGAGGGAGGGCCTTTCGGAGGACCCGTGCATGAATTGCACCATCATGCCTCGTGCGGGAGGAGCTGCTAGAGTAGCCGAGGTTGAACTCGACTGAGGGTGGCCTTCCCCCTGCACAGTCGACTCTGCACAGCCCAACCTACCCATCCTAGGCGTTGGGCCGCAGAGGCTGCGGGTGCACCGCCCAAGAAGAGGACTAAGCCTGATAGGCTGTCCTCCAGGGTGGACCTACTCACTACTGAGCTAGCCCAGATGAAGTCACTCCTCTTGACTCTCCATTCTGGTTCCCGTGCAGAGCACGCCGCTGCCCACCCATGGCTGAGCTGGTTCTAGATGACGATGTGTTCTCGATGGCAGCTTCAGCCACTCAATTTGATGAGTATGATGGGGAGAGGCCATCCCATGCTTCTGGGCCTGGCTCCTGTACCTCAGCTCATGGTCCCTCGGAGGAGGCAGATGACGGCTCCATGGGTACCGTCATTCGCATGGCACTGGTTCACCAGCAGCTGAATGCGCAGCAGCCCGAAACAGCGCCTGCCAGTGTGTTCTTTAGGCGCACTCTTCGCAACCTTTACTGTTCATCCCTCTTGTGAGTATCTGAGGGAGTTACATGCATGCCAATAAGGCTCTTTACAGTCTTACGTCCGATGGCCAAGCCCTGGCAGCCATGCAGGATGCGGCAAGAGTTGGCCTTGACCACACGCCGGCTGTTGAGCCTACCATTGCTTCCCTCATAGTTTCCCCTGACGAAGCTCTGAGGTCGGAGGCCAGGTGCCCTCGACTCCATTGTCGGGTCACTGATGACCTGCTCACTAAGGCTTACGATGCAGCGGCGCGCATGGGCCGTATAGGCAATTCCCTCTCTCACCTCATGCTCGCCCTCTCAGCTTCCCCGCAGCAGGATGCTCTTAGCGCTTCCTCTACCAGACTCAGTGACGCCTCATTACAGGCGTTCACTCTGATGTCTATAGAGCTTGGGCGCCTGATGTCCACTCTCGTCCAGACTCGTCGCCAGGTTTGGCTGACACAGTCACCCTTATCAGAGACATGTAGGACTCTCCGTCCACCGGCTCAACCCGGTGCCCGCCATGGGCCTCAGCGCCCCACGAGGGGGCTGGCCCGCTGCGGTCCTGTTAACTCGCCCCCAAGGCAGCCTCGGTATCCGGTGCCTAACTGTCGCCCCCCCAGAGCCAGAGGCCGGGGGGCAAGGTACTGAGGGTCTGGGGCCGGCTGTTGGTTATCTCTCCAAGCAGCAGCTCAACTACCGGGTAGCTCAAGCTTCAGACCCCTGGGTGGTTTCCACCTAACCCAAGGGTACAAGCTTCAGTTCCGACGCTGGCCCCCAGTCTTCAGCCGGGTCAAGATGATCACCATAAGCGACCTGGCAAAAGAAATCGCCCTAAACCAGGAGCTGTCAGTCCTCCTTGCCAAGGGTGCAATCGAGCCTGTGGACCCCATCTCACAGCCCGGGGGCTTCTACTCGACCTACTTCCTGGTAAGGAAGAAAGGGAGTGGACTTCGCCCAATCCTCGATCTGAGGGGACTCAACAAGTTCCTAAAGATTTTACCTTTCCATGTGCTGAGCACAGCGGACGTTCTTCATACCGTGGCCAGGGGGGAATGGTTCACGTCCGTCGACTTGAAGGACGCTTATTTTCATGTGCCTATTGTGCCTCATCACAGGCAGTTTCTTCGCTTTGCCTTCAGAGGCCGTCATTTCCAGTTCAGGGTGTTCCATTCGGACTCTCCCTCTCCTTAGACGACTGGTTAATCTGTGCACCATCCCGGTTACAGACAATCCAGGACACGGCTCTCCTTCTCTCTCATGTCGCCCGGCTAGGCCTCATGGTGAACATGGAGAAGAGTTGTCTGAACCCCTCTCAGAGCCTAACCTTCATTGGGGTGGCTCTGGACACAGTCACTCAACCAGCGAAAGCAGTGTTCTCGCCCCACTCCTGGTAGACGTGATGCTTTATTCTAGCAGCAGCCGACTGGATAGGCTGTCCTGCTGAAATTTTTTTTTTTCCAGCTAGGTGAAGGCAGTGCTCTCGCTCCCGCTCCCTCTGCTGGTAACATGGGTGTAGTTACATCCCTTTTGTGTTCGGCGAGTAGGAGCGTTGCTCTACTCTTTCCGTTCAGCAGGTAGCTGGTGAAGGCTGTGTTCTCGCCCCCGCTCCTGGTAGACGCGCTGCTTCATTCTAGCAGCAGCTGCCTGGCTAAACTGCCCTGTTAAATTTCCTTATCTAATCCACCTAGGTGAATGCAGTGCTCGCTCCCGCTCTCTCTGCTGGTAACGTGGTGTAGGACATTTACATCCCTCTCTGTGTTCGGCGTGTAGGAGCATTGCTCTACTCTTTACGTTCAGCAGGTAGCTAGTGGAGGCCGTGTTCTTGCACCCGCTCCCGGTTACGCTGCATATGGATTTCGTTATCAACTAAACCAGTGAAGGCAGTGTTCTCGCCCCCGCTCCTGGTAGGCGTGTTGCTTGATTCTAGCAGGAGCCGCCTGGCTAGGCTGTCCTGTTAAAATTCCGTGTTTAACCCAGCTAGGTGTGGGCCTGTCCATCTGCTGCACAGACTCTGCTGTGGGACGCCTTGGCGTCTCCCCAACAGGAAGGACCTCTTGTCTCAGTTGGAGGGTCGGATGTGGCACCCCGACCCCTGCCGCCACCAGCTGTGGGTCTGATGGCTCAGGTGTCACCTTATGGCCGAACACAGCGTTCCTCCTTAAGGTGCAAGGACATATGTGCTGCGGCCATATGGGCATCTCAGAACACATTCGCCAGATACTACAGGGTGAATGTTGCCGCCCCTCACCCGCTGGGTGTGGTCCTCCTGCAGAGTCAGCCTAGGCCATCCTTATAGCAGGGGGAGTATTCAGACTTCCTCGTGACTCTGTTGGTATAGGTCATCCATTGCTAAAGCACCGCCTCTGGCGGTCAGTAAGGATGAAATAGAATGATAGTTACGTATGTAACTACGGTTCTATGAATACTGGATGACCGCCAGAGTTTCTTGGTCACTCGGAATCTCGTGTTTCCGCGAGAAGATTCCATAGGACTGAACTCGTTGACAACACCGGAACTTATGCCTTCCGGGGTCATACGAGGTCACACGTGACTTTGTTGATATAAATATTCGACCTACGCATGCGCGAGACGGAAGATATCCAGTTCTAAAGCACCGCCTCTGGCGGTCATCCAGTATTCATAGAACCGTAGTTACATACGTAACTATCGTTTCCCGCTCTTGAGATTGCTTGGCCCTGCCCTGATAGTTTTCACCTGTGCCCATCCTCCTCACCTATAAATAGCCCTTGTATTTCTTTGTTCCCTTGTCAGTTCGTTATGTTTCATGTCGTGAGAACCTTGGCCTTTTGACTCCTGACACTAGTGATGGCGAGATGAAGCCTTATGAAGCTTTGAAGCTTTCCAGCCAATTGGTTCGCAAAAGGGTTCATCTCATGAGGCTTCATCATGGGCTTCATTTGAACACAAACCCCCTGTTGGTCAAAGTATGTAAAACAGGCAGATTGGACATCTCAACAGTGTGCTCTATCTCAGTGGTTCTCAACTGGTGGGTCGCGACCCAAAAGTGGGTCGCGGACCCGTTTCAAGTGGGTCGCGGATGTGAGTGAAGAAAAAAAAAATTGAAAAAAGAAATTTGGAAATGTTTTATTTTTTTTTTGGGTAAAAAGTCCAACTTTTATTTTGAAGGACCGATTTTCTAACGCTGTGCATGCTGTCGGTGTTGGACTGGAAGTAACGGAGACCATAAACGGTTTTGAAAACTTCTGTCACATAGTGATCATCTTCTCAATAAAATATCTTTGCTGATGTTTTTTCGAGTCTTCTGGCCAATCAGAATCAAGATTGTTGCCGGAAGTCCCCACGGAGAATAACTTTGCGGTAGAACTCTTCTTTATACATCCATGGGTACAACTTCAGATACAAATGAACACATAATGAAATATGACCCCCGGTCTGATGACTGACAGGTCACAGAACAATGGGGGCTATCTACCCTTACCCACAATTTAAAGTAAGTCACACAGACTATCTCCTCTTTACTCTTCTCGCAGCAAGATGTCAGAACAAAGTGAAAAACAAACAATGGCATAAAATATTATTAATATGTCGGGTAGTACTAGATTTATTTATTTTCTTCTCAGAGTACCAGAATGCATAGTTTGTTAGTATTTCTAAAAATCTCCTGGGGGAGAATCCCCCCAGCTGGGGTTGGGTTTTCAGCATGCGTGCCTTTTTATATAGTTCAGCTTTGATTCCATCATCTCATTAAACCTTTTTAAAAGCATACTTTAGTTCTGTGAAGGGATATAAGGGATATATGCACTGTACTTCACTTTTATTAATATTGTATGCTGAAAAGCGTATATATTACAGCACGATTTTTTGTTGAATAGATTTGAGTGCTTCAAAATGTTGGGTCGCGATGTATTGACCAAGTAAAAAGTGGGTCCCGAGGCCTGACCAGTTGAGAACCACTGCTCTATCTCATACCGAGTTCCCAATGAGTAAAGCCTTAGAATAACTCTAAACAACGAACATAAAATCATATTTTCATGTTAACAATATTGTTTTTATTCCAGTTGAATGATTGTGAATGAAAAGCCTAAGGAGGCTGGTAAACATTGCAAAGAGGGATTTGTATTCCTTAATAATATTCATAAACTTAACCATGTTGTAGCCTGAGAAAGGCTAAACCATATCAAAGAATACATTTATTAACAACATTATCTCATTTAGCTGTAGCTTTTATAAACAACAACAAATACGTATTGTGCAGTCATTAAACCAGGGACCCTGCCGTCGTGAGTCAACTGTTTAGTTTAGTTTATTTATTTATAGTGTCGTGGACAGTCCCCATCGATGAACTGTCACAAAAACAGTAAATGGTGCAGCTTTAGCCGACATGGCTAATTTCCAGCTGTTGTCCCCGGCCAGATGGTAAAAGACACCCTTAAAATTACAATATATCAACAGCATTAGTTATAAGAAAATATATTTTTCCATCTGAGCCATAGCACACACATTAAATCTTCCTGAAAACACTGACACATGTATTCCTGTATTTATTCATTTATTTGTTCATGTTTTTATTCCTACATTTATTTATGCTTGCATCTATTTATACTTATGACATGTTCCGAACTCTATAAGTGAGGGTCTGAGCTCTCTTAATTCCATCGTGTCACCGGGCCCAGGTACAGGAGGGGTAATATCGTTCTTATTATACATCCATGGGTATTATTAGCGTTGTGGTTCAACGGTTCAACCGATCTGAATCGCTTCCTGAAGCAGTCACGTGGTATCGACAGGCAGCGAGGCTTCGTTTGTCATCGATGATGTCACTGGCCCAAAACGATACAAGCCTCGATACATGCTTCACAAAAAGCTTCGGGGATTATTCGACACACGCTCCGAAGCCTCGGCGCAATACGTAATATCACTACCTGACACTTTACTTTGAGAGTTATACCTTTTGTCAAGTGAGTTTTGTTTTGATGTACGACTTAGGTTTTGTTATTTAATTACTTTCTGTTTTTTGGAAGTACGACTTAGTTTTTGATATTAAACATTCTATTTTTGGACAACTGTCTCCGAGTCCTGCTTTTGGCTCCTGTGTCCTGTGTCTCAGTTCATAACATGCAGTATAGTAAAAACCTGCTGTTTTGTGTGTCTTCTGGACATTTTGCAATTTCCTTTGACATTTTTCATGCATTGCCAGCAGCATCTGTCATGATTTGCTTCATATTTATAAGAGAAATACATTTCTGTTAGAACTGGGAACTCTTGTCATTCCTCTATGCCCATTTCACAGCACACCAAACAAAATACTTTCACTGACAATAGATAAGAAAAAGATTCTCCTTTGAATGCCGAAAGGTTTTTGGTCTCAATGAGAGACCCCGCTGTGTGGGGCCCTTAAGACTAAACACTTCTTCTGCCTCTACAGTAGATACCGAATACCTGAAAATAATGATTTCGCCTTTGATCTTTTTATAGAATATCTTTAATCTTCACATTTGACCAACAATTATAAAAAACGTTTTTGTCTCAAATCTGTTGCAAGATTTAACTCATTTTTCTAGCTAAGCCTTTGTGTCTTTTTATGGTTGACATGTTATTTCTTTTAGGTCATTTTCCACCACCATTACACTAATTTATTAGATTCTTAGTTTGACACTTTCCAATCTCCTTCAATGTTCATGTCATCATTCCTTAAAATACATCCTACATATTGAGGCAAAATCAAATATACAATGTTATGCAAAATCACAAAATAATTGAATGAGAGACTACAAATCCGTGTATCTACCGTCCAATTGTTATTCTTTATTAAACACGTAAACGGAAGAGCGTTTGAGAGGCCTTTTTGCTTTTTACCTTACTAATTTGGTCTAATGCAGTGGTTCTCAACTGGTGGGTCGCGACCCAAAAGTGGGTCGCGGACCCGTTTCGAGTGGGTCGCGGATGTGTGAGTGAAGAAAAAAAAAAAAAAAAAAAACATTGGAATTTTTTTTTTGGGGAAAAAGTCAAACTTTTATTTTGAAGGCCCGATTTTCTAATGCTGTGCATGCAGTCGGCGTTGGACTGGAAGTACCGGAGACCATAAACGGTTTTGAAAACTTCTGTCACATAGTGATCATCTTCTCAATAAAATATCTTTGCAGATGTTTTTTCGAGTCTTCTGGCCAATCAGAATCAAGATTGTTGCTGGAAGTCCCCACGGAGAATAACTTTGCGGTAGAACTCTTCTTTATACATCCATGGGTACAACTTCAGATAACAATGAACACATAATGAAATATGACCCCCGGTCTGATGACTGACAGGTCACAGAACAATGGGAGCTATCTACCCTTACCCACAATTTAAAGTAAGTCACACAGACTATCTCCTCTTTACTCTTCTCGCAGCAAGATGTCAGAACAAAGTGAAAAACAAACAATGGCATAAAATATTATTAATATGTCGGGTAGTACTAGATTTATTTATTTTCTTCTCAGAGTACCAGAATGCATAGTTTGTTAGTATTTCTAAAAATCTCCTGGGGGAGAATCCCCCCAGCTGGGGTTGGGTTTTCAGCATGCGTGCCTTTTTATATAGTTCAGCTTTGATTCCATCATCTCATTAAACCTTTTTTAAAAGCATACTTTAGTTCTGTGAAGGGATATAAGGGACATATGCACTGTACTTCACTTGTATTAATATTGTATGCTGAAAAGCGTATATATTACAGCACGATTTTTTGTTGAATAGATTTGAGTGCTTCAAAATGTTGGGTCGCGATGTATTGACCAAGTAAAAAGTGGGTCCCGAGGCCTGACCAGTTGAGAACCACTGCTCTATCTCATACCGAGTTCCCAATGAGTAAAGCCTTAGAATAACTCTAAACAACGAACATAAAATCATATTTTCATGTTAACAATATTGTTTTTATTCCAGTTGAATGATTGTGAATGAAAAGCCTAAGGAGGCTGGTAAACATTGCAAAGAGGGATTTGTATTCCTTAATAATATTCATAAACTTAACCATGTTGTAGCCTGAGAAAGGCTAAACCATATCAAAGAATACATTTATTAACAACATTATCTCATTTAGCTGTAGCTTTTATAAACAACAACAAATACGTATTGTGCAGTCATTAAACCAGGGACCCTGCCGTCGTGAGTCAACTGTTTAGTTTAGTTTATTTATTTATAGTGTCGTGGACAGTCCCCATCGATGAACTGTCACAAAAACAGTAAATGGTGCAGCTTTAGCCGACATGGCTAATTTCCAGCTGTTGTCCCCGGCCAGATGGTAAAAGACACCCTTAAAATTACAATATATAAAAGTGGGTCCCGAGGTCTGACCAGTTGAGAACCACTGGTCTAATGGTCCTTGGAGCAAGGGGCGGGGCGAAACTCACGGAAGTGATTTCAAAACAAAAGCGGTGATAATATTATAAACAAAGGGAAACAAGGTGAATTTAGCGATCACAACGAAAACGGCCAAGACACAGATTGAGCCCAGAAAATGGATGTTATTAAGAGCTGTAAATATAAGCCTCTGTCTAAAATGAACAACATTGTTAGGAGATTTAAACTATACAGCGATTCTGCACTGCGGTCACTCAGCCGCCTCTCGAGTTTGTTTTTTCAAATCAGCTGCTCTTCATTCCTGCTATATTTGACGAGTGATACAAATATGTTTTACCCTATGGTTTTACCACAAGTTCTTAAGGAAACTGACTCGGTTGAACTCGGTACTAGTTTGACTTCTACCAGAAATAAAATGAAGTACTTTTACTGTGTAGCTACTTTGTGAGTAATCCTCTATCAGTCCCCTCCATAGTAGGCTATCTTTGATGAATGATAAAAATATAATTTTACCATTAGTTCTTAATGAAATTGATTTGACTTTGTATAAGTTAGCCTACTACTTACAATATGTTGAAGTACTTACTTACTGTGTATTTTTTGAGAAATCCTCTGTCAAAGTCCTCTGCTGAGAACAAAATCAAGCCACTTCTGCTAAGTTTGATGAGGGAATTCTTTTTTGTTGCCATTAGTTCTTCGTGAGATTGATCCTGTTGGACTCAGTACTAGTGAAACTACCCCCATAAGTACTATGAAGTACTTACTGTGTACTTTTCCAGTACTCCTCTGTCAATGTCCCCTCCTGAGAACAAGAATGCATGTTTCTCTGCTATTTTGAATAAGCGTTAAAAAAACCTTTCTTCATGAGACTGAAATTGTTGGACAGAGTATTTTAAGAGGATATGGTGGACATGATATCAGCAATACTTCCAGTCAGTACTCCGGCAGCAGCAGTGTACACCTTGGAAAGTCTTTAGAGTCTGGCCTGGATAGCTGGTCTATCCTTCAGCACACTAATGGCGCGTTTCCACTGCAGGCCTCGCTCGGCCTCGCTCGGTTTGGTTAGGCCTTATTAGGCCCGGCTCACTTTAATGCTGCGCTTCCATTACAGTTTAGGAACTGGGGTAGTTACTATAGTAACGCAGTGTAGGTGGAGACGTGACGTCATCTTCAATGAGCGCCCCAAAAAACAACACAGCCGTTAGCTCTTAGCACTCAGAGCTCACAGCTCCTCATATCTGTTCAGAAACTAGACAAAAGTTAAACAAGTACAAACCACAGACTGTCTGTGTCATGGCGAATACAGTCGCTGGTTTATTTATGTCTGTATAGGCCGTTGTTGTGAGTGTGGACGGTCGGAGCATATATAACGTTAGCTTAGCCAAGCTCCATTTAGAAAGCACGCATTTTAAAAGGGTTTTTCGCCTGCCGTCTGTCTGCAGACTTGTCAAAGCATTAATTCATGGTTTTTACTAACCGGTATCAGTATGTTGTTACTTCGGCATCATTTTGAAACGTGTATTACAATTAAATCACGGTCAAATATGTTCATCTTGTTGTAGTTGTAGCCCCCGTGCCAGCGATTCTCTCGCTAGTTTAGCATACTCAGCCCGACTCAGCCTGGTTTTTCCTGGCCCTAGAACCACGATTTAGTCGGGCCAGAAAAAAGGTGAAAAAGTAGCCCCAGGCCAAAACTAGGCCAAGTGGAAACGCAACCAAAAACGGGCCCCGCACGGCTCGGCACGCTTAAAGCGAGCTACCCGCTGCAGTGGAAACGCGCCATAACACACTCTGTCACTCTTGTTGGCCTCTTATGAAGCTGCTGTCTTTTAAAATATGATTATTTCTCTGCTCCAGTTCATTCCCCTCAGATTCTTCCATCAGTCCCAGTCATTGCATGTCAGTCAATAATAGAGCTTCGAAAAATGTGTCCAATTCAACAAAATGTTTTTTTGTGAGTGAAGGCCAGAGCTAAATCATAGATTGTTTGATTGTGTAATTACAAGGTGAGAGAAAATAAATCCGCATCCTCCTATGAAACGTATTTTATTTCCTTCTCCATGTTATACTTATACTTACTTGCCTTAGAACATTTGCATGTTGAACTACATGATATCTTCCCCAGCCTCAAGGAAATACAATAAAATAAATGGATTCATAATTTTAAAAAATTGATACAAATTTATAAATTAATAATGTTGTGTGCAAACATTTCAAATTTAAATATAAAATGAAAAATAAGTTTACTTTTGAAATGATTTCTCACAAAAACCTTTCTAAATTATAGTAAATCATTAAAAAAGGTTTAGTGAATATACGTTTTTCTGCCTAAAATAGTTTAAATTGAACGTAAACTATATCAAACACAAACATGCATGGCAGTTAACCCATGTTTGCCCGCTATTTAAATTGACTTTGGTTAGTTAATACAAATAATGATGGTTTGTTTAAATAACTAGTGACATTTTAATAAATATTGCAAAAAAGGGCTCCAAAAAAGACATATATAACTTGGCCGGCTTAACCAGTTTGTAATTCTTCAAGCACCACAAGATTCAGAGTTTATAAAGTACAATTCTGGGCCATTGATTGTGTCATTTCTCCAAACACATGCAGTAAAAATGCCTGTTATGAAGCCTTCAAATGGTGCAGGAAAAGGACTTTACATTGTATTATACTTAAAGACAGGGCTATTGTCACAATCTGCTTTCTCACTCACCTATTTTCTGCATTAACATTCCTTAGTCACCTGGTAGCCACACCCTGTCTCTCTCTCACTCTGTTACACCCATCAGCTCCGTTAGTATTTAGGCCCACTTCACCTTCACCTCAGTGCCAGATCGTACTTTGCAGCATGCCAGTCTTTCCCGCATTACCCTCCAGATTGCTCTCCCGGTTTCGACCCTGCCTGTTCCTGACCAGCCTGCCTCGCCTGCTCCCTGACCCGTTCTGTGCCTACGACTCCCGTCCTGCTGTCTCCTGGAACCCTCGCCTGTCCCCGACCAGCCCTTTGCCTACTATCTGCCGTGTTGTCTTCTACCAGCCTATTGCCTCCAATAAAGCTGGTTACCGACTATCTCTGGTTTCCCGTGTTCTGCATTTTGGTCCTCAGCTCGTTTGTGACAGAACGATCTGGCCAGAAATGGACCAAGCAAACACCGGGTCTCCTAGAGACCGCTTTGAGAGGGTTAAGGATGCCATCCAAAGACAGGAGGTCACGATAGCTACCTTAGCTACCGAGACCCACCAGGCAACCTCAACCCAGGGACAAACGCTGGCTTACCTTACCTCCCAGATGCAACAGATGGCCGCCACCGTACAACAGCTAACCGCTACCATGGCTGCTACCGTCCCTCCGCCCGCAGCTCCGATGCTCGCTCCAGCCCCTGGGTCGACGGGATACGCTCCGGAGCCTCGTGTGGGAACGCCGGAACGCTACGCTGGTGAGCCGGAGGGATGCAGGCCTTTTCTCACAAACTGTTCCATATTGTTTTCACTGCAGCCACACACCTTCGCCTCCGAGGCGGCTCGTGTAGCTTTCACCATTAATCATCTGACGGGGAGAGCACGTTTATGGGGAACTGCCGAGTGGGAGCAGCAGACACCAGCCTGCGCCTCGTTTGCTGCCTTTTCCGCGGAGATGCGGAAGGTGTTCGGTCCCGTTCGTCTGGGTCCCGACGCTGCTGGAGGCCTGCTAAGTTTGAGCCAGGGTTCCGGCACGGTGGTGGATTACGCTATTGACTTCCGCACCAGCAGCCGCCGCAGTAGCTGGAATGAGCCGGCGCAGTGTGACGCATATCTGAGAGGATTAGCGGATTATATGAGAGATGAGCTGGTTTCCTATGATCTCCCTGCTTCCTTGGATGGGTTGATAGAGCTCACCTCTCGGATTGACGGACGAATCCAGACTCGGAGAGGAGAGCAACAGACGCGAGCAGCGGCCCGCCGCTCGCGACAACAACTTCCGGTTTCCGGGAGATTTCGACTTCCGGGTTCGGCGGAGAGTTCCCACTCCTACTCTGACTCACGGTACGAGGTCGAGCCCATGCAAGTGGGTCGTACCAGTCTTACCTCTGAGGAGAGGGAATTACGTCGGAGAGGTAAGCTTTGCCTTTACTGTGGTCAGGCTGGACATATGGTTTCCCGTTGTCCGGTAAAAGGACAGAGCTCATCAGTAATGGGGAGTATACTGGTGGGTCAAACCTCTGAGCTGATTCCCAATCTAAGACCCTTGTGCCATGCTCGACTCCTCCTGACAGGCAAATCTCAGGCTCTGGCTGTTTTTATCGACTCCGGATCAGATGTTAGCATCATTGACGAGGAGCTCGCACTACAGCTGGGCATCCAACAGGTTCGGCTGCTCCAGCCGGTACCGGCTAATGCTTTGGATGGTCACCTGCTGGGAACAGTGACACACCAGACGACACCGGTCCAGATGCTCATGTCGGGGAACCACCATGAGACAATCCAGTTTCATGTGCTACGGTCCCCCCAAATCCCTCTGATTTTGGGTTATCCGTGGCTCCGCCGCCACAACCCGAACATTGACTGGGCAACTGGGTCCATCCTAGGTTGGAGTTCCTCCTGTCATCAGGTTTGCCTCAAGCAGGCCGCCGCACCTCAACTATCTGTGGATATGAACCTGGTTCCGGATGTCACAGGGGTTCCGGCTGAATATTTGGACTTTAAGGAGGTTTTTAGCAAGGCTAAGGCGACATCTCTCCCACCTCATCGGCCCTATGACTGCGCCATTGAGCTACATCCAGGCGCAGTCCCACCCAAGGCCCGGTTGTACTCGCTTTCGGCACCGGAGAGGAAGTCCATGGAGACTTACGTCAATGACTCTCTGGCTGCGGGAATTATTCGTCCTTCCACATCACCCGCAGGAGCAGGGTTTTTTTTTGTGGCGAAGAAGGACAAGACCCTGAGACCCTGCATTGACTATCGAGGTCTGAACGACATCACGGTGAAGAATCGTTACCCCTTGCCACTCATCTCGTCAGCATTCGAGTTATTACAGGGGGCTACAATCTTCACTAAGCTGGATCTAAGAAACGCTTATCACCTGGTACGAATCCGGGAGGGGGACGAATGGAAGACCGCCTTCAACACCTCTTCGGGACATTACGAGTACCTGGTGATGCCATTTGGACTTACCAACGCCCCTGCAGTTTTCCAAGCGTTGGTGAACGACGTACTCCGGGACATGTTGGATCGGTATGTTTTTGTTTATCTGGACGACATTTTGATTTTTTCTAAGAACCTCAAGGAACACGTCCATCATGTCCAGACAGTCCTCCAGAGACTTCTGGAGAACTCGCTGTTCGTCAAGACGGAGAAGTGCGAGTTTCACACTTCTTCGGTCGCCTTTCTTGGCTACATCGTGGGTCAAGGAAGTGTGGAGATGGATCCTTCTAAGGTTTCTGCAGTTACCTCGTGGCGGGTCCCTGATTCCCGGAAGGAGCTGCAGCGTTTCCTGGGATTCGCCAACTTTTACAGACGGTTCATCCGTGGCTACAGCACCGTGGCCGCCCCGCTCACCGCCCTGACCTCATCCAAGGTGACGTTCCGATGGTCCCCTGCAGCCGAGGAGGCTTTTCAGGACCTCAAGGGCCGGTTTACGTCAGCTCCTATCCTGCAAGTACCAGACCCCGCTGGTCAGTTGGTGGTGGAGGTGGATGCTTCTGACGTAGGGGTGGGGGCCATCCTGTCGCAACGTTCTGGTGAGAACCAGAAGCTCCACCCCTGTGCTTTCTTTTCGAGGAGATTGAGTCCGGCGGAGAGAAACTATGACGTGGGGAATCGAGAGCTTCTAGCAGTCAAGTTGGCGTTGGAGGAGTGGCGACACTGGCTTGAGGGGACAGAACAACCATTTCAGGTATGGACCGACCATAAGAACCTGGAATACATCAGGTCGGCACAGAGACTGAATTCTCGGCAAGCCAGGTGGTCGTTATTTTTCACCCGGTTTGATTTTTTTCTCTCCTACCGCCCGGGCTCCCGCAACGTGAAGGCCGACGCTTTGTCCCGGCAGTTCGGGAGGGAGGGAGACACCCGGGGTATTCCGGACACTATTCTTCCTGCTCCTCGGGTGATCGGCGTCCTCGCTTGGGAAATTGAGGAGAGGGTTAAGACCGCTTTGGTGGACCAACCCGGTCCTAGTTCTTGTCCTCTTAACCGCTTGTTTGTGCCTCAGGTTTTGAGGGCTGATGTGCTTCAGTGGGCTCATAGCTCCAGACTTTCCTGCCACCCTGGAATTCAACGTACCAAGGGGATGGTCCTACAACGGTTCTGGTGGGCCACGCTGGAGGCTGACACCCGGGAGTTTGTGAACGCCTGTCCTGTGTGCAATCGGCACAAACCATCTCACCAAGCGCCAGCTGGCCTCCTTCATCCATTACCGGTCCCACGTCGCCCTTGGTCACATATTTCATTGGACTTTGTGACTGGTCTACCACCGTCCCACGGACATACTGCCATCTTGACGGTGGTAGATCGGTTTAGTAAGATGGCTCATTTCATACCCCTGCCTAAGATCCCGTCAGCTAAGGAGACGGCAGAACTGATTCTTCTCCACGTGTTTCGCATTCACGGACTGGCGACTGATGTGGTTTCCGACCGGGGGCCCCAATTCACCTCTGTGTTTTGGAGGGAGTTTTGTGAACTGATCGGGGCGACGGTTAGTCTCACCTCCGGTTTCCACCCACAGGCCAATGGCCAGACCGAACGGAAGAATCAGGAGATGGAGACCACTCTCCGCTGCATGGCTTCCGATCATCCCACGACCTGGTCAAAACAACTCCTGTGGGTGGAGTATGCCCACAACACCCTCATCAGTTCCGCTACTCGTCTTTCCCCTTTTCAGTGTGCATACGGTTTTCAACCCCCATTGTTCTCTGCATTGGAGAAGGAGGTTACCTGTCCGTCGGTCCAAGCTTTCATCCGACGTTGTCGGAGGACTTGGAGGCAGGCTCGAACAACTCTGCTTCAGTCTGCTAACCGGTACGCCACATCAGCGAACCGCCGACGAACCAAGGCACCTGTGTACCAGGTAGGCCAGAGGGTTTGGCTTTCCACTCAGAACATTCCCCTTCGGATGGAGTCTAAGAAGTTAGCGCCCAGGTTTATTGGACCCTTCAAGATTGTCAAGGTCATTAATCCTGCAGCAGTTCGACTGAGTTTGCCCCGGAACATGAAGATCCATCCCACCTTCCACGTTTCTAGGATTAAGCCTGTCCGGGAGAGTACTATGATTTCCGCCGCCCCTCCACCACCACCCCCTAGGATGATCGATGGGGGCCCTACCTACACCCTTCGTCGTCTACTCCGTTCCCGTCTCAGAGGAAGAGGGGTTCAATATTTGGTGGACTGGGAGGGCTATGGTCCTGAAGAAAGGCAGTGGATTCCTGCTCGGCATATCCTCAACCCTCAACTCATCCGAGACTTCCACCTGCGTTACCCGGAGCAGCCTTCCAGGACCCACGCTCAACCAGGCGTTAAGCGGGGGGGTACTCGTCCGCGACGGATCAGAGGCTTCATCGAGGAGGAGGGGGAAGCGTCATCAGGCGAGGAGGACGAGGATTTCCAGGAGGGAGAGGCCGAGAGACCATTCTCAGATGAGTACTGACCTTTCCCATACCTCCACCTTCCACCCGGTGTCTGTAGGGTTTTTTCTTGATTCTTCTTTTTTTTTTTCTTCTTGATAGATATTTCTTAGACGTCTGGAGCCGTCCATTAAGGGGGGGGTTCTGTCACAATCTGCTTTCTCACTCACCTATTTTCTGCATTAACATTCCTTAGTCACCTGGTAGCCACACCCTGTCTCTCTCTCACTCTGTTACACCCATCAGCTCCGTTAGTATTTAGGCCCACTTCACCTTCACCTCAGTGCCAGATCGTACTTTGCAGCATGCCAGTCTTTCCCGCATTACCCTCCAGATTGCTCTCCCGGTTTCGACCCTGCCTGTTCCTGACCAGCCTGCCTCGCCTGCTCCCTGACCCGTTCTGTGCCTACGACTCCCGTCCTGCTGTCTCCTGGAACCCTCGCCTGTCCCCGACCAGCCCTTTGCCTACTATCTGCCGTGTTGTCTTCTACCAGCCTATTGCCTCCAATAAAGCTGGTTACCGACTATCTCTGGTTTCCCGTGTTCTGCATTTTGGTCCTCAGCTCGTTTGTGACAGCTATTCAGTTAAGAGAAGAGAAAAAGGAAAGCAAATTGTTATAATGGGTGATGTAACATTAATTACATACATAATATGAGGTCCTTGGCACTCATGGGTGTCTCCTTGGGTCATTTTGTGATCATGGGGTTTCACCCTTACAGCATCAGGACAAAATCATATGGAGTCAGACACTGGAAGTTTGCTGGAGGCTGATGCGTTGACTGCAGGGGACTGATGGAAGGATGAGGCTGATGAGACTGAAGAATCTGTGACGAACTAGCGGCTGAGAAATAATCATATATTAAAAAACAGCAGCATCATAAGAGGCCAACAAGAGTGACGGAGTGTGTCAGTGTGCAGTCTACCATCCTCTTAAAATACTGTCCAACAATATCAGTCTCATGAAGAAAGGTTTTTTAACGCTTATTCAAAATAGCAGAGAAACATACATTCTTGTTCTCAGGAGGGGACATTGACAGAGGATTGTTGGAAAAGTACACAATAAGTACTTCATAGTACTTGTGGGGGTAGTTTCACTGAGTCCAACAGGATCAATCTCACGAAGCAACAAAAAAGAATTCCCTCATCAAACTTAGCAGAGGTGGCTTGATTTTGTTCTCAGCAGGGGACTTTGACAGAGGATTTCTCAAAAAATACACAGTAAGTAAGTACTTCAAAGTATTGTAAGTAGTAGGCTAACTAAGACAAAGTCAAACAGTATCAATTTCATTAAGAACTAATGGTAAAATTATATATTTATCACTCATCAAATATAGCAGAAAAACATGCATTATGTACTATGGAGGGGACTCTGACAGAGGATTACTCACAAAGTACACAGTAAAAGTACTTCATTTTATTTCTGGTAGAAGTCAAACTAGAACCGAGTCCAAGAGTGTCAGTTTCCTTAAGAACTTGTGGTAAAACATATTTGTATCACTCGTCAAATATAGCAGGAATAATGAAGAGCAGCTGATTTGAAAAAACAAACTCGAGAGACGGCTGAATGACCGCAGTGCAACATCGCTGTATAGTTTAAATCTCCTAACAATGTTGTCCATTTTAGACGCATTCACACTGCGGTACTTTTCCCACAAAGGTTCATGCGAACTTAGTTCATGAGAACTCTTTTATCGCGTTCACACCAAAAAGAGCCGGTACTAAAATTAGTTCATGAGAACCTTTTTACCCCCTCGAAAGTCCCTGCTAGAGAGCAGGGACTTTCGAGCGGCTCTTTTGTGAGAAAAGAGCTATATGTCTGATTGGCTGGGCGGATTGCAAACCACGCCCCGTAAAACTTCCAAAAAGTTTTGTGAAGCCGCCATTTTATTATCCTCGCATTAGCATTATTAGCATTAGCATTATCCCAGCGCAGAAACGCAGAGAGACTAACTTATGGCAACACAAAATAAAACATGGGAGCGGTGGAGATGAGGAGGTGTCGGCGTTCTGGCGATTTACTCGGAAGGCTTCAGTAGAAGCTGCTGGGAGTCCCAGCAGCTTCTACTGAAGCCAGTCCCCAACTCCGGGGACTTCCGGCGGGGACTCCGGGCGGCAGTATACGCCGTGAAGTTGTTTGTAGCCTGCCAGTAAACCCAGAGCAGAAGAAGAAGAAGTGACGTAAGCGGCTTCATTTGCCTAATCCACCCCCAGGGACTTTTTCCGGTGTGAACGCGATCTGTACTTAGTTCATGAGAACTAAAGAGTTCGCATGAACTAAGTTCGCATGAACCTTTGTGGGAAAAGTACTGCGGTGTGAATGCGCCTATAGGCTTATTATATTTACAGCCCTTAATAACATCAATTTTCTGGGCTCAATCTGTGTCTTGGCCGTTTTCGTTGTGATCGCTACATTTCCCTTGTTTATAATAATCACCGGTCCTTCAGCAGGATACTGTAGTGATTCAAATGTGATTTTAGCAAACGAGTGCTTTTGAAATCACTTCCGTGAGTTTCGCCCCGCCCTTCGCTCCAATGACCATTTGACCATTTAGTAAGGTGAAAAGCAAAAAGCAAAAACGCCTCTCAAACGCTCTTCCGTTTACGTGTTTAATAAAGAAAAACAATTGGACGGTAGATACACGGATTACTACACAGCGATTCCTCGATTTTGTAGCATTGACAGCACGAATAAAGGTTGTTATTTAGCAGGAAAACCTGCAGCAGAATGATGGGGAACACAACAACTGCAGGCAGCTTCACATGCAGGAAAGCGGAGTTTGATTAATACAAATGAAAAAGTCATAGAGTCCTAAAACAAACCCCAGGAGGATAAACAGAAAGCAACTTAAAAGAGAAGTAAAAACAAATCACATTCCTCTAAGCATGCCTCCTTGAACAGACCAGTGACTGGCATTTCACAGAACCTGGATCGTACCATCTGCTGAGGTTAGCAAGGGGGTGACCAAAACAGGTGTACATTTAGCAGGACAAACAAAACCACAAGAGCAAGTTATTGATGACTTTTACATTTAGCTGTGCGCACACAAATATATTCAACTGCACAACATTCAACACAAATCATCCAGGCAGAACGTTTTATTTTATTATTGAAATAGATATATATAAAGATGCACACCTGTTTTATAAATCAATCCTCCCCACAGTGATTGTGGCCAATTTCAGAACAGATTTCTGTCTGTGTAACCCAAATAGATCTACTTTTAAAAGCTTGTGCTCCACTTCCGTAAACAGCGCGTATGATGAATGTTGTGATCATACCTCGTCTTTCCCCAGCAGGTGCTTGGGTTTCTTTAAATGTTTATTAGAGCACAGAGACTCCAACAGAGCGGGCTGAACCACACAAAAAAAACTGTGCCACCTCTGAAACTTCAAGTAATAAAAGTTTACAAAAGGGATAAAAACTCCTACTTACATTTTATGACTTCCTTTACATTTAGTGAAGTAACAGCACAGAACTAAAAAGAGATTCCATTTAAGCTGATGCAATTTAAACGAGAAAATGTGCAGAGTGTAATACAGAGGTAAACAGCAGAGAGTGTTTGCAGCTTTGCTTTATCATACCTGCCTGTATTAGTGGCTAATAAATACACATCAGTCAGCCTGAGCCTTTTTCTATAAACGTTTTTTAAAAGTATACTTGTTTTCCAAATGAGCTGTAGCCAAGAATAACACAACAACATGCCAGGATCGCTCTGACATGACAACATGACAGCACCTGAGAAAATGTTTGGGGGACCAGACGTAACTTAACTGACGTAAGTAAGGTCCATCATGTAAGATAACATAAGTCAATGTTGACTTTTGGATTCACATACAGTACGGACATGAAAAGCGTACTAATGGGTGAAAGTCTTGTATTTGTTTGACACATCTATCCACCTTTACCCATTTCCTACTCAGACTTTTTTCTCTTTCTTATATGACGGCGTACAGAGAGGAGGTTAAAACCCTGACATCTTGGTGCCAGGATAACAACCTCCATCTCAACGTCAGCAAAACCAAGGAGCTGATTGTGGACTACAGGAAGCAGCAGAGAGAGGGACACGCCCCCATCGCCATCAATGGGACTACAGTAGAGAGAGTCAGCAGATTCAGGTTCCTCTGGGTCCACATCACTGAGGACCTGCCATGGACTCTTCACACCACCACCATCACCAAAACAGCAGTGTTTAGCAGCTAGAGCCAGATATTTCCATTTAGGAGTTGGTGGACACCAAAACAGAGTTAAAAAGGGAGTGAATATTGAAACAAATCTACCAGGTGGCACGAAACATGCCTCCAAATGACTTAAAATATATTGGATAGGCCAATACGATTGCTTTATCAATTTAAAAGGTGATAGTTTGTCAGTATTTGTTGTGCTGCCCCTAAATGGCCAACATATATTTTAAAGTAATCTTCCCATAAATCATCCATATTTACTCTTTTTTTGTTGCTGATTTTCCTGGAACCCTCTTTTCCCCATATGCAACTTGTTTACAACTAAATATTGTGTGTTTGATTTTCAATTTTTTTATCTGAATCCTATTTCATCTGCTAATTTATTTTTAACATGTTCACTCTCCATTGAAGACCCCCTTATCAGCTTTCACAGTTCATTTGAGCTCTGCTAAAGCTGAACAATTCCCGACAGGACGCGCGGTACGTTCATCATCAAGGGGGAATGCAGCAGGGCTCCAGGAGGTTTGATTGTAAATGAGGTTACAATTATTTCATCATGCAAAACCCTTTTCTTTATAGTCTCAACTTCAAATGATGATTCCACGTGTTGCAATCCAGAAAGAGGATCAGTTTTGTCGTATCACGCCGCAATCTCCTTTTTAATTCATTTTAAAGGAAGAATATTCATTTTTTGTATTGACTTTTCTCTTGTTTGGCTTTGGTTTAAAGTGTATACACATTTTGGCACAGTTTGTGTGCAGAAGATGATTATTAAACGTGGATTTACTATAGCATGTGTTGAGTACAGATGCAGAATAACAGCCAATGAAGCATATTGTTGTACGTATAATAATAGTAAAACACTGGGGGAAAAGGTGGTAATAGTATCAGACATATCCTCGAAAGCAGGGTTTAAAATACATCTCTGTATTTTTATACAAATCACAATGCACAACTGTGAAGCATTCATTTGCATATGTTAACATGATTTCAAAAGGTGAGTCTCCCAAACTGTACAGCACAAATCCCTCTGCAGTTATTTGAAGTTGTGTTCCTCTGACATCCCTAAGAGTCGTTTGACATGTATTTATTCTCTTGTTATGAGCCTATTTATACCCCATGCTAACAGCAGGCTCACACTCACAGCCGCTGTGAGATGCTTGATATTTACGCAGAAAAGCCAGCAGCTCTTGGATCTCATTTTTCTGACATTGGGCATGGCAGGGTTTGGGGTGAAATGGATATTTTGGGAGCATAAACATACTTAGATTCCCCTTCTGAACTAATTTCATGACAAGCTCTGAGGTGGGACGGGATGCACAGCGGGGGACGTGTCAGCCACTGTGTTTGAAGTTTAGGATTTGCACTGGTGTCACCTGATCAGACCATGTCGAGGATCTATTTTGTTTGGATGTATTTGCTTTTTTTGGGTGGGTCTGAATGAGCTAATTTGACATTGATGTGTTTTTCCTCGAGAGGGTACAATGGTTTCTAGTACAAAGTAATCTATCCTCAGCACATGTCAATGACATCAAACCTGTAACACTGCCAGCGTGCAGCTTGAGGAGTAACATTACAGGTTCAAAAAAAGGTAACTGTATTGTATATTTTCCTTACATAAAAAAAAAAAAAAAACTTATTCTGCTCATTTTCAGGTTCACATTTGTATGTAGTGACTCTTCAGTGACATGTCTCCATGCTTTAATGTTCAAAAAGCTCTTTATTTGTCTCATACTGCCTGTGCTGCAGCACCTCTTTTCACCCTCTGTCTGAAACCAGAGCCCAGTCTGCTCTGATTGGTTAGCTGGTCGCCTCTGTTGTGATTGGTCAACCACTCAGAGATGTCCCACCCCTTAACCTGTCACGCACAATGTGTGGAGCACCAGCCAATAGGAGTGCGAGTGTTACACAGTGATGTCACTACTGTATGTTCCTGAAGTACACAAAGGAGTCCAATTAATGCGTTTCAGGGGGGGGGGGGGGGGGGATAATAATAATAATTGGATAATATACAACTAGTAATTGTAAATGAAATACATTATTCAAGTTACCCTCCTGACCTTATACCAAAGACACAAGGAGGGAAATGTGAAGAGATGCCTTGTATAGTTTCATCCAGTGGCGAGCCGTGACTTTTATACCTAGGCCCTCTGACCCCCCCCCCCCCCCCCCCCCCCCCAGGGCACCCACAGCCAAGTAACGATTACAAATGATTTAAGTCGGCACGGCGGCCCGCATTGAAAATGACTTTGGCCTACCTTTGATGATCAAATCACTTAAACACAAAGTCCATCCTCCTGTCCTTTTGGATGAAGCACTTGCGGGTCATTCAGCTGATCCTTAGTTTATCATTGTAACTCAATCTTGAAAATGACTCGGTTAATAATTTTGCAAACGATGTCATCACTATCACTGAAGTGAACCATCATGAACGAACTTATGCTAATTATAAATATATCGATCATAAATCTATCGATTAGATTTATGATTCGAAAATAATATAAGTAGGGTAGACATGTGGATATTATCCAGCTGAACAAAACGTGCATTTATCTAACAGGTTTGTTTTCCACAGACCTTATTTCAAACTATCTTCCAAAATCCTATGGAGAAATCCCATTGCTCTTTTGTCGAGGGAATCCGAGCGCAGCTTACTTCCGGGTTTTAGGACGCGTCACTGCACCACTTGCATAGACCTCACAGTGGGCGGAACTTGTCATAAAGTCCGCGAAAATAAAGCCCGCCCATTTAGAGGGAAGATATGATTGGTCAATTGTACTGTGATTTGACATTACTCTCTCGTTGAGTTGCTAGCGGGCCCTCTGTGAATGTAGAGAGGGACCAACAAGCTCTCCCGTCTTCACAGTAACTCGCAGTGTAACTCGCAGAGACGGCATTTAACCCTTCACATTCTAACAGAAACTGAACAGGCTGATTCGATTTATTTATTTGGAAATGTTATTTTAAATACAATTAAATCAAGTTATTTTGGTAAAACTAATGAAAAATGTAACAACAACAAAATATAAAAAAAATAATATTTTTTTTAAATGTTTTTTTTAATGTTTTCAAATATTATTTTTTTGAATATTTTAGGCCCTCACAGAGGGCCTAGAGGGCCCTGACGGCTCGCCACTGGTTTCATCCATCCATCCATCTTCTCCCACTTATCCGTGGTCGGGTCGCGGGGGTAGCAGTTCCAGCAGAGAGCCCCAAACTTCCTTTTCCCTGGCGACATCAACCAGCTCTGACTGGGGGATCCCAAGGCGCTCCCAGGCCAGCGAAGAGATATAATCCCTCCACCTGCTCCTAGGTCTACCCCTTGGTCTCTTTCCAGCTGGACGTGCCTGGAACACCTCCCTAGGGAGGCGCCCAGGTGGCATCCTAACTAGGTGCCCGAACCACCTCAACTGGCTCCTTTCGACGCGAAGGAGGAGCGGCTCAACTCCGAGTCCCTCCCGGATGACCGAACTTCTCACCTTATCCCTAAGGGAGCAACCCAGTCTCATGGCATTTCGTGTTCACCAACACGATTTTCCCCTTTTTTTCGTGTTGCACAGCACGATTTTAAAAGCAATGTATTTCTACTGGTAATGACGCTCATGGAAGCACGGCATTCGTTTGTGTTGGCTGCCCTTAAAGGCAATGTGAGCTTCCATTCTCATTGGATAACGGAGAATTGTACACCCGGAAGTAAGTATTCCCCTTACTGTCGATTGATTTTACAGTGATATCTGCACTACTCATCGACTAAAAAACACCAGATTATCCTTGTTAATTACACAACATTGATTGGTTTAAATTGTGTGCAACGCTTTTGTATTTTTCCCGGAGTAAAGGATGGCAGAAGACACTACACTACCCAGAATCCCCAGCTATCGTTTGGACTACACCATGTGCTCTGTTTGACAAACCCCGTTTTTTTTCAACATTCATTCCAATGGCTGGCGTCTATGTGACGTGATCTTCAAATTTCTCCCTGCAGAAAATTGCGTTTTGATGTCATTTGATGCGAGAAATATGAGTTGTTATTTCAGATTATGTGTGCAGTGGATGTACATGATCTTTAGTTTGCTAGTTATTACGAAGATTACTTCAGGAAATTGCGTCCATAGAACGTTTTCATTGTTACCAAGGTGGTTGCTAGGGACGCTGCTATCGATATTATTTCTGTTATGTTGTGTAACTGTTTAATGGTGTTATCTTTATTGCTACACCCTTCCCCGTCAATGTATAGTGTTGGTCCACAGCGCAAACATATTAGTTTAACAAAATCCGCATCTAAAGATAGCCTACGTTATTTTCCCCTGTGCAATTCCAGTCTCACATCTCACAGCACATCGTCATTAACAAATACCGGAAAAAGACTGAAAACATTTAAAAAAAATAAAATAATACTTTATTCCGAGTGTGCTTGCTTTTCTCTTTGAAAGTCATCACATAACAGCATTGTAATACACGGTTCGGCTGCATTAAATATTACATATCTGCCGTAGTTCTGTATTTATAGAGCCCTGATGAGAAGACTTCTAGACAAACATGAGGAACTGAAAACGTGACGTGGATCATAAATATATCAGCCATTAAACAACATCTTACATTTCTTTTCACACAATACGTCTCCTTGCAGTATCAACACTAATTCGGCTGACTTTTATATTTGATCCAATTGGTAGATAGGCTGTATTTACACCATAAAGGTGCACAGCTGATATAAAGGGACACCTAGTGGTTAAAGCATGTTATTGAATTTCATTATTTTTATTATTAGATGTTAATAGGATCCCTATAAAGTATATTCATTACTCGTTATTCTCTACTAATAGTTAATTAAAGACTGTATATAATGACTATTTTGCACATCCCTTTCAAGATTTTTTAAGGTTTATTGACATATCATATACACAACTATGGTGTAGTTATGCATTGAATGAAAAACTTGGGTCGCAGGTTCCTCAATAGTGCATTACAAGACATCTATCAATATTTGTGCATACTTCCAGCAATGTTAACTATGTTGAAGCACTTATTTTAACTGATATTATACATAATGTATTATACTCTTATAAGATGTTTGTAGATATTTCATCTCCGGCCTTGTCAGGTATTGAACAATCAATAAATAAAGAACACAGAATTGTTAAATATAAAACACAGAATTTGTGTGATTATACTAAATGATTTACAAATAAACACCACTGCATATTTACAGTACAACTGTTACACATGCTGATGTAATGCAAATGTTTCCAACTTGGGATCAATAAAGTATATCTTATCTTAAGCTGATCGATGGCTACTGCCATATTTGCAAAATTTGCGGGACGGGACGCGGTGGACCCGTTCAAATCCAGTTTTGGACAGTCTGCCATGGTTCCATCCCATTTCAAGTGATGTTCGAGGCTCGGCGTAACCCTCGGAGCACACTCTCCAATCACAGAGCTTGAGGACTATCACGGGGTTTGTCAAACAGAGCACATGGTGTAGTCCAAACGATAGCTGGGAATTCTGGGTAGTGTAGTGTCTGGTGTTTTTTAAGGATAATCTGGTGTTTTTTAGTCGATGAGTAGTGCAGATATCACTGTAAAATCAATCGACAGTAAGGGGAATACTTACTTCCGGGTGTACAATTCTCCGTTATCCAATGAGAATGGACGCGAAAATGGCCCGGTAGACAGAGAGCTTTGCCTTCTGGCTCAGCTCCCTTTTCGTCACAACGGTGCGGTAAAGCGACTGCAGTACCGCTCCCGCTGCTCCGATTCTCCGGCCCATCTCACGCTCCATTGTATCCTCACTCAAGAACAAGACCCCGAGATACTTGAACTCCTTCACTTGGGGTAAGGACTCATTCCCTACTTGGAGTGGACAGTCCATCGGTTTCCTGCTGAGAACCATGGCCTCAGATTTGGAGGTGCTGATCCTCATCCCAGCCGCTTCACACTCGGTTGCGAACCGATCCAGTGAGTGCTGAAGGTCGCAGACCGATGAAGCCATCAGAACCACATCATCTGCAAAAAGCAGTGCTGCAATCCTTAGTCCACCGAACTGCAGACCCCCTCCCCCACGACTACGTCTTGAAATCCGATCCATGTATATTACAAACAGGATTGGTGACAAAGCGCAACCCTGGCCGAGGCCAACCCTCACCGGAAATGGGTCCGACTCAGTAGCGTAGGCAGAAATGTACTTTAGGGTGGGCCTGTAAAAAATAGGGTGGGCCAGATTTTTCTTCTGCGCATCAGAAGCTAACAACGATCCCCGCCGGTACCGGTGGCAGATTACTTTTAGAATACTTTTGGAAAAGTTCCTTTTCCATAACAGATGGGTATGTTTTGGTAAACAGGAGACACGTATTTTACTGTTTTAATGGCTTATCAAGAACTCAAACACAACATCTTGGTGTCATTCTGGACAGCTCCCTCTCATTGGCACCCCACATAAAAAACATCACCCGGACTGCATTCTCCTGCTGTAAACCTTTCCTTAGAATATGTTATGAATTGTAAGGTGTCCTTGGGTGCTTTGAAAGGCGCCTCTAAATAGAATGAATTATCATTATTATTTATTATTATTATCTGAAACGATGTAATAACTTTTAAAACTTGTTCCAGTCACTTGCCCCATGCATTCAGCAGCAGCAGGCCATTCACTTTGATTTGATCCCGTTATAAATGTCATCATTTCGACAATAAAGAAATGCTACATCAACGTTATCTTGCACATTTTATCCAACCATCTCCGTTTCTAACTTTCAATATATTTTAAAAGAGATCTCTCTCTCTGCGTGCGGGGGCGGGGCCTCACAGACACGCTGCATCTCTCTCTCGCTCACAGACACGCTGCAGCGCCGTGCAGTGTGCACACAGTTCTGCCGGTAATGAATATTACATTTTGTGAGGAAACTTTTCCACCAATAATTCCAATAAGTATTCCAAAATGTATTCACTTCAGGTTTACGAAAGTAACTGTAATCAGATTACTCGTTTTTCAAATGTAACGCCAGCTGAATACACTTGATTTTTGTATTCTGATGACATAATGCCGTTACATGTATTCCGTTACAACCCAACCCTGTGTATATCTCTCCGGACTGTCCACCAGGCAGAGTTTCCGTTAACATTTTCTTTCTTCTGACAGCACAGCAGCAGGAGAGGTGGGGAGAGGGAGACGTGGGGAGAGGGAGGCGGGGCTATTTCATCGTTATCAGAAAATGATCGTATAGATCGCTGCTAGATGAGGGCAGTGGGGGCTCTTCTTGGAGTCTGTTTTTTTAATTTTTTTAAACCAAAGTTCATTGGTGAACTTTGAGCCATCATTTATTTTGCAGGCAGCTCTCTGTCTCTCTCACGTTGTTATGGTGCGCGCCGGAACCAACAATCAGTTTTTTTTTTTTACCGTTAATGAGTTCGGTTCAGAGGGCAAAACACATACAACATTAATTAAATTCGATATTTGTTCACTTGAATTTCACTTTGAATGCTTGGATATTCTCAATGGGTGAATACATTTTTTTTTATAATAATAATAAAATAATAAAAATAAATAAAAAATGAAAGATTTTTTTTTCTTTTAAATGACACCAAAGCTTTCTCAGGGTGGGCCAACGAGTAAACTGGGTGGGCCTGGGCTACGCCACTGGTCCGACTTACTGCCGAGGACCGGGTAGTTGCTGATGATAATTAGCCCCCCACCAGTAGCCAAACAGCGTCTATGATTCCTAGCTTTTGGCTTATTATCAATAAACCAACCCTTATTTCTCTGCTCATGGCGATTGCTTTTCATGAATATATTTTTTTCTCTATGGGAGAAACTTTCTTTTCGTGAGAAACAGACTTCAGGCAAGAGGAGAGAGCTGTGCAAATGAGAGGGCATGCATGCTTACTGTACAAAGGCAGATTCAAGAAATAAAGCATTTGTATTCATGCAGTTTACTAATTGATGTTACATTTGGTCATACCTAGTCTGTACACATCTATTTCAAATTAAAAGCAGATTTTTCTAAATGTTTTTACTGGAAACTCTAAAAATGTAAGTGGCACATTTACATTGACTGTTCTTTCTTGGCGTAAAAACCCCATCAAGAAGAATTTCGTAATATTCACTTCAGTACGAAGCAGGAATAAAGTGATGACTTTCAGCACTCTTTCCCATTTTCTATCTCCACATCACCTCTTCAATGGTCATGAATTTAAATTTTCATTTTCATATGGTAATGACACTCATCTCTACTTGGCCGCTAAACGGACTGAAAATGACTACTTTTAATTCCTAAAACGTAGCGCTGCATTTATCCTGGTGAAGGGTTTCCATGAATGTTCTCCTCTGTGATTATCTTTGTACAGAGTGGAACAGAAGCACTGTTTCTTTGACCTTGTTCAACATATGGCTCATCAGCATTGGACGTTTCCATGGAAAGAACATTCACATACACAGGTTGTGCACATGGTGCGTGTTAAAAGGTAAAAGCTGACTACAATTGTCATAAAATATGTAATTTTAAGCAAACTTCTACAAAAAATGCGCATATTGTTATGGCTATTCAAGGTGTTTCAACATCAAACAGAGCTCATTACAAAAGCAGCATGTGGAATTTCACAATGATTTAACAGCACAGTGGAGTTATTGGAACTTTTTCAATCTAATTGAGTTTCTTTTCTTCTTTTTGAGCGTTGATAACATGCGATATATCACTCTTATTGTTCCTCTCATCTATGATGCAGGTCGGCAGGTGATTAGTGTAAAGACTAGCAACATGAGGAAACAGTGAGCATGGCTCTGTCTGTAAGGGAAGATATTCAGCTACCTGTGCCTCCAGCACTAATTATACTGTTATATGTATACGTTTAACGAGATATAACACTCAAAGTGTAGACAAACAAGATAACACGTGTTGATTAGAGAACTTTGCGTGTAGCTTCACATTCAACACAGAAGAAAAAGCACCTATATATATTTCCCCAAATGTAAAACTTTTTCTTCCTTTTCTATTATCAAAGACGACGGACAACTACAGGTTTATTTATGAGCAAAGGAACAAAGTGCACTTATAATGCACACAAATTATGAATGAATGAATGAAATCACCATTAATAGAGGAAATACTCATGCAACTAATCGTACTCAGATAAAGAAATGGTTAGTTTTAAATGCTGGAAAGATTGTGGTGAGCAGAAGGCAACACATAGTTTTTTGCTTCTTGGATAAATAAAAAATAAAATCTCACTTATCCCTCTACTTGAAAAACACCAGAAGAAATGTTCTTACTGATTAAGAGCCATAATAAAAGAAAATTCCAATTAATTGGTTTAAAGTCGATATCCTAATACATTCTGAATGTCAAGGATAGCCATTAGAAATCCATACATTTTTAAACCATAAAAACCTGGCCTGTAACCAGTGGCGTTTTTATATGTACCAAAGTGGTGGGGCACGAACAACTTAGATGTGTATATATAAGCTTCTGGTGGGTTCTTAAACAAGTAAACAAATAGCTGTAGGCTATCCATGGTTCCGATAGAGAGGACACACACACACACACACACACACACACACACACACACACACACACACACACACACACACACACACACACACACACACACACACACACACACACACACAGAAGATCAACAAAAGATATGACATAAAATGAACTTACCAAAGCTGAAGTAGATGGTCAACTTCATTTTCTTTCCGTTTTACAGATTTTAATCGCTATAAGCTGCTCTCTCTCGTCTCCTCTTCACATCTACACTTTTCGTGGCACACATACTTACAGCCAATCAGCTCTGTGAATTATGAGATGACGTTTGGTGGGAATGCCAGCACTTTGCCCCACTTTACAGCACCCATTCCTTTTGACAGCAGAGAGAGGGGCTAGCCCCTCATCGCTCAACACGGCTCAATAGGCACACTGTGGACACTAATAGGAAGAACGCAGACTAAAACAGCAATGTACAGACGAATTAGATCACTAAACATGATCTTAAAATATATTTGAACATATATTGTTTTTGCACATTTTTGGAATTATTATTTGCATTACTGTCTGCTGACACTAGGTGGGGCTGTACCCCACCTGCCCCTAATGACGAGTCGTCACTGGCTGTAGCAACATCATTTCTTAAAATGAAAATAATAGAAAAGCAACATAAAAAACGATGTACTCACATAGTGTGTAACCTAGTGTTTATTATATTGTGACTTGCTTTGGAGAAAATGAACAAACAGCAAGAATGTTTCTCAGGATTAAATACTTCATTTATTGCTTGTTTTTTCAGAGAATTCCTGCACAATCACCAACACATTCTTCTCAGCTGTGTGCAGCTCTTTCCTTTTCACTGCGCATTACAATGTTGTACAAAAGTGACTATCAATAATTACAGACATTTCAGTATTCAAAATGGCCCTTTCATTGTGTAATAGTTTCTATGTGAAGGCCTTACATTCAATACATTTACTATAAGTCGATGTAGCTGTGTAACTGGGTCATATGAGAACAACATTTGTCTTAAAGATGACATATTGTGCTCATTTTCAGGTTCATATTTGTATGTAGTGTCTCTACTGTGACATGTCTCCAGGCTTTAGTGCTGGAGCACCTCTTTCCACCCTCTGTCTGAAACCAGAGCCCAGTCTGCTCTGATTGGTTAGCTGGTCGGTTCTGTTGTGATTGGTCAACCGCTTAGAGATGTCCTGCCTCACGTTCAATGTGTTGGAGACGTTTCAGGCAGGGGGGGGGGGGGGGGGACGACGATGACAGGGATTTTAGCCTTTGCAGACCATTTACATGCACACACATCTATATAACACACTGCAGGAAAGGGAAAACATAAAATAGGGCCTCTTTAAAACTGATTATCTCGGATATTTTGACCAAGATTGTAACTTGAGACATTCCTACATTTGAAGGAGACTCACTTAATTTATTTAGAAAGTACAATAAGAGAGGTAGGCATTATAAGAATCAGAACAGGTTGTGTGCTATTGAAGCCTGACCTGAACCCCCCCGAGGCCAAGGGGACTAATTGTTAATTAAGCCAGACTGATGAAAAAGAGCTCAAGTGTAAATGAAAGTGTCAGTGTGGAGGAGCACTCAGACACACCTTTTACCCCCACAAAGGAAAATCAGCTTTATTTTAAACTTGACAGGGCACTCCAGCAGTTCAGTACGTCTGGTTATTATTCACGGTGCAATTACAGTTCTGCAGTGAAAGGAGAGAGTGGTAGAAAGAAATGAAGGAAAACAAAAAGGAAGATTAGGTTTGAATCATGCGAGACAGTGGAGGGGTTTGAGGCTTTGCTGGGAATGTGCGAGACTGAGTCTCTTGAGGTGGTAAAATAAATTGTACCTTGGGGCAAAAGCTGGAAAATATGAAGGGATATAACTCACTTTTTCGAAGTAGAATAAAAAATTACCACAGCCCCTTTTATTATCAAGATCCTTCCAGGCTTCTCTGATGTTGGAGTGTCTTATCAATGACTTAGAGGGAGAGTTTTCTGAAGAGGGGTTGTATAAGGTACTTACCACACTACCTACAGTCGATGATGGATGGAACCCCCCCTAGTTTGAAAAAGCACACAGGAGTACTGGCTGCAAATCTCAGCGATGTACTGCTGAACGGGAGCAGCAGCAAAACATATTAAAGAAACCTACAGAATCAATATTAGATGAAGTGTACGCTAAATGTGGAATATTTGTACCACTCTACAGTTTCCAATGGAGAACTGAAGCTGTCATATTTTTCTATAATGCACATATTTTATTCTCCGACTAAATTGTCATTATTTTTGTACTTTTTTTCCATTCCTTGAAAAACATTTATTTTAATATTTTCTAATAAAAAAGAAAAAAAGAAACTGTATAGCATTTTTCCTTTTTGTTTTACTTAAACACTCTTATTGTTTTTATGTATGCACAATTACACACCAAAGCAAATTCCTTGTATGTGTAAACCTACAATAAACCAGATTCTTCTTCTTCTTCTATGCTCTTTTAAAAGTCACCAGAACTCACAAACATGGAAGCTGCTGCTGCTCTATCACTGCCTTGATAGGTTGGTTTGTTTGCATTATATGTTGGTGAATCAAACTAGCTAAGCCTTCGAAAGCCCAAAGTCACACAATAATACTGACAATTACATTTCAACTGATTGAATTAAGCGGTAGCCCAACCCTTGTTCTGCAAAGTAAACTGACAATATTGTTTTCGTCAATAGAGTCTGGTAGCTTTAAAGAAATCGTACATACACTTCAGTTCCCCATTGGAAAGCTGTCTGAGAGCAAAGTAAAGCAGTGTAAGTATTCTAAATATAGCACACACTGTAAGTGATTTTGCTATTCATAAGGAGGCTACAATATATTATGCTGCCGCCCCATCCCCAGCAGTGCATCTTTACTCTTCCGTCTCCTCCATGGTAATCCTGTCTTTTCATCCAATCTCAGGGCGTGCCATCCTTCATCTACTGTGGGTACTACACTGAATATGGATAAGTACCTGATCAAATCCCACTTCAAGCAATCTGAGGAATCCTTTAAGGCCTCTCCTCTTCAGTCTGTACCTGCGGCTGAGGCCTAGGGGCAGGACGCGGGCAGGTTCAGAGCGATGTCCCTCAGACTGTCTCTCTCCTCTGTGATCTCCTGTAAGTCCTGTTCAATGAGGGACATCCGGCTGTGCTGCTCCTGAGCGGCTGAACGCAGCTTCTGAATCTTCACTCCCAGCGTCGGGCTGTCGACACTCCCGCGGAGCATGCTGAGGCGCCGCTCCGTCTCATCCAGGATCCGGTCAAAGCGCTCCAGTGGCACGTTCCCATCTGATCCGGACACGCAAGAGAGAGGACAGATGGAGGCAGAGGAAAAGCATTTAGTGGAGACAGAAGTTTTACTGTCCCTCTAGTTTTGTTATCAGCCGTCCAACATCACCGATTCAAGCCACGACGCCCTAATTACAGTGATTTCAGATATTATCCACTCAGGTGTGTTAACATATTCACCAGAAAAGGCCTGCCTGTCTTATTCATTCTACACACATAATTCTACACAATAGATTACACAGGTAATTCAGTTTGAACAGAGGTGGAAGAAGTATTGAAGCCCTTGACTTTACTAAATGTACGAATATCTCACTGTAAAGTTACTGTATTACAAAAGTCCTGTTATCAAATTGATCACTTAGGTAAAGTAGGTAGGTATCATCGGCAACATGTTATTAAAGTATTAAAAGTCCCCAGAACAGAAATACAAATAATAATAATAAAAATATATAATAATATCCATCCATCCATCTTCTCCCACTTATCCGTGGTCGGGTCGCGGGGGTAGCAGTTCCAGCAGAGAGCCCCAAACTTCCTTTTCCCTGGCGACATCAACCAGCTCTGACTGGGGGATCCCAAGGCGCTCCCAGGCCAGCGAAGAGATATAATCCCTCCACCTGGTCCTAGGTCTACCCCTCTGTCTCCTCCCAGCTGGACGTGCCTGGAACACCTCTCTAGGGAGGCGCCCAGGTGGCATCCTAACTAGGTGCCCGAACCACCTCAACTGGCTCCTTTCGACGCGAAGGAGGAGCGGCTCAACTCCGAGTCCCTCCCGGATGACCGAACTTCTCACCTTATCCCTAAGGGAGACACTAGCCACCCTGCGGAGAAAACCCATCTCGGCCGCTTGTATCCGCGATCTGGTTCTTTGGGTCATGACCCATCCTTCATGACCGTAGGTGAGGGTAGGAACGAAAATGGCCCGGTAGACAGAGAGCTTTGCCTTCTGGCTCAGCTCCCTTTTCGTCACAACGGTGCGGTAAAGCGACTGCAGTACCGCTCCCGCTGCTCCGATTCTCCGGCCCATCTCACGCTCCATTGTTCCCTCACTCGAGAACAAAACCCCGAGATACTTGAACTCCTATATAATAATAACGCTCAAATATCTCAAATATATATATTTGTAAAATGATTGGAAATAATATAGAAAATGAGTTTAGTTTCTTTAAGTATTAAGAATTCCCAATAAAGAACAATCTAAGATTTAAAGGGGACCTATCATGCAAAATGCACTTTTGTACGTCTTTTATACATGAATATGTGTCCCCGGTGTGTCAGGGAACTCACCAAGTGTCAGAAAAGACAACCCTCTCTCTTTTCCTCCATACCCAAATCTCTAAAAACGGGGCTGGGTTAATTTTTCTGACGTCAGAAACGAGGAGCTCCGCCTATATGGGCAACTCTCCACCTATCAGGGGAATGAGAGGTTGGGCCACGGCCACTGCTGCTTGAAAGCGCTGGAGACGCTGTAGTACATATACCAGGCCTGTAAGTGGCGCTGTAGTCTGCCACAAAAGCAGCGAAGAAGATTTCCCGCGCATGGTTGCCATGGTTGCCCTTCTGTTTATTCTCCTACGTGGCTCTTTTTCTCCCTCCCGGAGGCAAGCGTTTGCTCCTGCTGCTGTAATTCAATGCAATCCCTCCCTCGCTGTAATTCTCTCCGGTATTCCACCAGCAGATGACAAACACCCACCTCTCCGCCTCTTCCAAGGAATGAGGGGGCCGTGCGGCAGAGTTTCAGTTAGATTTTTTTCCTCCGGTCAACATGTCCGTTAAAGTTTAAATCTTCCGGACAAAATTAGAAAAGTGCCGGTCAAAGGTCTTCTTTGTTATTTATTGAGCTTTAAAACAAATGAATAACGACTCTATATAATAATATAGGAATAATACACGGAGGACGGAGCCTCTCTTTTTCTCCCCCTCTTCTGACAGCCCAGCAGCTGATAAGAGCACGCTCCCCTCTCCTGCAGGGGGGCGTGGTCAGCTGCAGCTCATTTGCATTAAAGCTACGTCACAGAATCAGCCCCTGCAAAAACAGGGCTGGAAAGAGCAAATAGAGCGAAATGAGGCATGGCTAAAATGCAGGATCTGTTTGGTATTTTGAAAAAAAAACTTCACAGACATGTTTTATATAGGTATGGCCCTACAATATATTATTCAAATATAGCATGATAGGTCTACCTTAAATAAAAAGTTTTTTAAATGACTGGAAATAATAAAGAACATTACTTAAATGTGTATAGTTTTAAAGTATTAAAAGTTCCCAGTAGAGAAAAATCTAAAATAAGAATAAAGAAAGAAAGAAAAAAAAATTACTGAAATGTAGTGTGCTTGTAAATGTATCAAACAAGATGTTTTGTATAGATAGTTGGCTTTTTAAATTGAACAAAACATGTAATGTTATAATAAAAATATGTTTAATTTGTTAAGGATCTAAAGCTGTAAAAATATAAGTAGTAAAGTAAAAATCACAATGTGTTCCTTGACATTGTAGTGAAGTAGGAGTGTGCAGTGGCAAGAAAAAAATACCCTAAAGTAACTCAAATATGCAATTAAGTAAAATATGTAATTATTTACCACTGTGTTAAAAATATAAACACAGTTGAAATATTTAGCAGTGACATTTACTTACAGAGAACCCGCTGCTGGGCCCATGAACAGCAGTTACTTCATCATATGGGATAAACATTTCCATGTTAAACGAGGCATTAAAAAGCAGATAGCTCTTTAGTGAAGTGGCATTTACGGTATAATGAATATGTATGAGTTTGTCCTGACTTTAAAGGAGGCAGAGTGAACATCATCTATAAGAGAGTGACTTACCAATCTTGCTGATTAGCTCAGTAAGTGTAACAGAAAAGGCCTTCAACTGGAGCTTGGCTGCCTCCATGTCTTCTTTAACGCCGGCCAGGGACACCTGAGGCTGGAAATGAGAAGACAGAAACATCGTCCTTATCACTGAGCACAGGAAGCACAGATCAATATGCATGGATCCTGCTGTTCAGATGTGTGGATGACGTGTGTGTTACCTCTGCAGTGACCAGGGAGCGGGCTCTGTCAGTCTGCAGCTCCTGCTCACTCAGCTGCTGCAGAGCGGAGTCGATGTGCGAGCTGAGGTGAGCCGACGCTGTCCTCGTGTGCTTGGCCTGGATCAGAATGGCTTTGGATTCCTGCACACAAAGGAAGGGGAGAACAGGGGAGAGACAACCTGTAATCAACTAGTAGGGCTGCACAACATCAAGAACATATGTTATTACTTGTGATATAAATACTACAGGCAATAAATGAACAGATATTAAAGTGTACTCAGTTCTGCTTTATAAACATATATACTCCCAAGATACACAAATTGCTTTTAGATACAATAATAAAAGGGAAACCAATTGGAAGATGGTTTGATTTGTCCAAACTGAACATCTAACTGTACACAAAATATTGATTTTGAAGTGTAGTTAGAAAGTGTGTAATGTGCTTCTTTGCAAGTTGACATTGTGATGACGATGACATATGAATTATTGTGCAGCCCTACCGACTATTTGAGATATTTTGTTCAGATCGTTTTTTAGGGTTTTTGGTTATGAAGCAAAGTATGAATTTGTTTATCCTTTATTTAACCAAAAAGGCCCCATTTCTCTATAATATGTATTCTTCCATGGAGACCGAATAAAGATGGGCAACAAGTATAAAGGTTCACATACAAGTACAAATGTAGTAAATTCAAGTATATACAAGGACAATCAAGGACAGAGATCATCATTTTGAAAAACATACCAAAACACAACAGAATCTGAATCTGTTCTTGTTTATCTCTTTATGTATTTTTCTTTGTTTTTAGTTTTATTCTCTGTCACAGCGTCTTTGAGTTTTTTAAAAAGCGCTATATAAGTGGTGTCGTGTATTATTATTATTAACAGCAAAACATGCACAAGCTGAGGCTAAAATGGTAAATAATGTCAAATATTAAAAACAACTGAGAACTGATTTTGAACTGGGTTTTGAACATGACTGTTTTCATCAAGAGGGGGTAAAGATTCCAAGTTGCAAAGCAAAACTAAAAAGTCCACCTGGACCCCTGTGCCACAGAGCGGTGTGTTGGCCGCACACACACCTTTGCCACAGCGTGAGCGGTGTGTTCTGCCTGCTGTGTGATGTTGCTGGAGAGGCTGGAGTTCTGCAGAGCGGGTTCCAGCATCTCTTTTATCTGCGAGACCTTTCTCCTGACATCTGCCAGAACCTTCTCCTCCAGAGGTTTCTCCTTCTTTATCGAGGCCTTTGTCTGGGCCTGCTGCCGGGGCCACTCCCTCACCATGTCTGAGGATCAGGAAGAAGGCAAGGGAAGGAACAGAGGCAGTGAAAAGTCGTTTTAAATCCCAAATGTAGCTATTAAAGTGCATTCTCTCGACTCATCCACGCCTTCACCACCTCCCGTCTGGACTATTGCAACAGCCTCCTCAACAAACTTCAATACATCCAGAGCTCCGCCGCCCGTCTACTAACCCACACCCGAATCCGTGAACACACTACACCCGTCTTCATCAAGCTCCACTGGCTCCCCATCCCCCAGAGAATTCAGTACAAAATCCTCCCCATGACGTACAAAGCCCTCCATAACCTGGCCCCATCCTACCTGACTGACCTCCTCCACAGACACACTCCCACTCACTCCCTCCGCTCTGCTGCTGCCAACCTCCTGCCCCCCCCCCCCCCCACCCGGACCAACCTCAAGTCCTGGGGCGGCAGAGCCTTCTCCGTTGCTGCACCCACCCTCTGGAGCTCACTACCCCAATCCATCAGAGATTCTTCCTCCCTCACCGCATTCAAAACATCACTCAAAACCCACCTGTTCAACACTGCATTCAACCACTGACACCCCCCCCCCCCTACTTTTTTAGAAAAGCGCTATATAAGTCTCATGTATTATTATTCTCATGATTAAATGAGCAACAATCAAATATCAAGCTGGGAAAAAGACATTCAATGGGTTAAATGTTGCTTATTCATGAATGTTGCATGCATTTCTGTGATATGACGTGATAGTGAGTCAGAAGAGCTCAATTCTGACATCTCTTTCATATTGATACCCCTTCCACATTCTATTTTTTGTATATTTTATGTCCATATACCCTGTACAGTACATTACACTGCACTCTACTTCGTTTTGCACTTACCTTTTATCTAGTATGCAATACATTCACATGTTCTAGCTTGAGGAGACAGATTTGGGTAAAAAAACAGGTTTTCGGAGACTTAAACATACTATTGTCTACTGGCAGAATTGTATTTAAAGGTTTCATGCTCTGTTTTTACTGTGCTGTTTTAGTCTGAGGAGTAACTTAAGATTCTCTGCACGCATCATAAAGAGTCCATATTTCATTTATGAATTTGACGCATTGGAAACTCTCAAAAAATTCCACTTCATTACATTTTCCACATAAGGTAAGCCGCTGCTGCATTCAATACTCGGGGATTAGGTCAAAATGTTACAATGGTGATGACATATTTATTACAGAAATATTTCAGTTCTTGTTGTTGATATGTTTTCAGACTCTGCACTTGACATTTCAATTTAAGAAGAAAAATGTTGTTGAACAAAAACAACAATGCAGGACAGACAGTGAAGAGAGTGAAAAACAGAAACGAAAAAGACTCACATTGCAGTTCTCTGTGCAGAGCGATGGCTTCAGACTCAACCTCTTTCCCTCTCACCACTGACGTCAGAGCCATGACCTTTGACCCCTGAGCGTGAGCCCGCAGCTTAAGAATGAGACATGAGGAAACAAAACCTCAGTGGAGTCAAGTGTACAGTAAGTGTAAAGCTTGCAAAAACAGATATCAAACACAGGAGGGAGGACAGCATTACAATCATTTCCAGCCATGCAGCCTAGACGTGGAAGTAGTCGACACACATTGGTTTTTCAAGTTTTGGAGCCTTTAGTTTGGTATTTCTGTTTTTTTTGGAACCAGAAGTGAAATGAGAGGTTGGAACTAAGTACACTGAACAAAAATATAATTGCAACACTTTTGTTTTTGCTCCCATTTTTCATGAGATGAACTCAAAGATCTAAAACATTTTCTATATACACAAAATAACCATTTCTCTCAAATATTGTTCACAAATCTGAAAAAAATCTGTGATAGTGAGCACTTCTCCTTTGCCGAGATAATCCATCCCACCTCACAGGTGTGGCATATCAAGATGCTGATTAGACAGCATGATTATTGCACAGGTGTGCCTTAGGCTGGTCACAATAAAAGGCCACTCTGAAATGTTCAGTTTTATCACACAGCACAATGCCACAGATGTGGCAAGTTTTGAGGGAGCGTGGAATTGGCATGCTGACAGCAGGAATGTCCACCAGAGCTGTTGCCCGTGAATTGAATGTTCATTTCTCTACCATAAGCCGTCTCCAAAGGCGTTTCAGAGAATTTGGCAGTACATCCAACCGGCCTCACAACCGCAGACCACGTGTAACCACACCAGCCCAGGACCTCCACATCCAGCATGTTCACCTCCAAGATCGTCTGAGACCAGCCACTCGGACAGCTGCTGCAACAATCGGTTTGCATAACCAAAGAATTTCTGCACAAACTGTCAGAAACCGTCTCAGGGAAGCTCATCTGCATGCTCGTCGTCCTCATCGGGGTCTCGACCTGACTCCGGTTCGTCGTCGTAACCGACTTGAGTGGGCAAATGCTCACATTTGATGGCGTCTGGCACGTTGGAGAGGTGTTCTCTTCACGGATGAATCCCGGTTTTCACTGTTCAGGGCAGATGGCAGGCAGCGTGTGTGGCGTCGTGTGGGTGAGCGGTTTTCTGATGTCAATGTTGTGAATCGAGTGGCCCATGGTGGTGGTGGGGTTATGGTATGGGCAGGCGTATGTTATGGACGACGAACACAGGTGCATTTTATTGATGGCATTGTGAATGCACAGAGATACCGTGACGAGATCCTGAGGCCCATTGTTGTGCCATTCATCCACGACCATCACCTCATGTTGCAGCATGATAATGCACGGCCCCATGTTGCAAGGATCTGTACACAATTCCTGGAGGCTGAAAACATCCCAGTTCTTGCATGGCCAGCATACTCACCGGACATGTCACCCATTGAGCATATTTGGGATGCTCTGGATCGGCGTATACGACAGCGTGTTCCAGTTCCTGCCAATATCCAGCAACTTGGCACAGCCATTGAAGAGGAGTGGACCAACATTCCACAGGCCACAATCAACAACCTGATCAACTCTATGCGAAGGAGATGTGTTGCACTGCGTGAGGCAAATGGTGGTCACACCAGATACTGACTGGTTTTCGGACCCCCCCCCAGAACCCCCCAATGAAGCAAAACTGCACGTTTCAGAGTGGCCCTTCATTGTGGCCAGCCTAAGTGCAATAATCATGCTGTCTGATCAGCATCTTGATATGCCACACCTGTGAGGTGGGATGGATTATCTCGGCAAAGGAGAAGTGCTCACTATAACAGATTTTTTCAGATGTGTGAACAATATTTGAGAGAAATGGTAATTTTGTGTATATAAAAAATGTTTTAGATCTTTGAGTTCATCTCATGAAAAATGGGAGCAAAAACAAAAGTGTTGCATTTATATTTTTGTTCAGTGTATAATGTTTTTATAGGTGACCAAAAATGTTACAATTAACTTTCATGAAGTGAAAACACACTGTAGGAGGGTTAAAGCTCAGCCAAAACTCAGACTGGGCCGCCACCTGTCAATCACAAGGTAGCCACGCCCTAAAAGACACATCTCTTCATCAAATGTTTGAATTTAAATGGAACCATGATTTACATCTATTTCTAAAGAAGACCAGCAATTGAGCCCATAAACTCTTGTTTACTTGGTTCACTGAGGTCATAAATCAATGGGGAAGGCCGGTCATTATTTCATAGACTTCTATACATACTTATTTTAGCAACCAGAGAGGTATACATTATACCTGCTGTTTAGTGTGTTGGTATGCTATCATTTAATGTTTATCAATCAATACGAATTACAGTCATTAGTTTGTAATGTAATGCATTGTGCTATACTGAAATTCAAGGTATCATTACAGTTATTACAACTTATCCTGAGGTAAAAATGAATGTCTGTGCCAAGTATCATGGAAAGGTACCAAGTAGTTGACGAGACATTTCGTTCAATACCACGGATTGGACTCTGGTCTTTAATGTGCTTGCGTACTTAAAGTCAATCCATGTGAGTGATTTTCATCAAAAGTAGTGGACCATCAGAACTGCAAAACCACACATTCAGCTGCTAGCATGGCTAATAAACCGTAAGCATTTAATATGACAATTCAATAAACATTCAATGTGTTTAGACATCAAGCCACATGCTGATTTAATTTAGTCACCTCACTGATGTCCTCCTCTATCTCCAGTTTCTTATTGGCAGTTTGTTTAAGAGGCTCCATCTCTTCTCTCATCTTCCTCACGAGATTCTCTTTGGTCTGAATTTGCCGGTCCAGCTCTTCCGTCTGTTTTAACAGGTCCTCGCCCCACTAAACAGGAAGAAGAAACGCACCACTTGAATGCTTTCATTACAACAAATCTCGCTTTGCTTTCTCTCTCATTTTTGCAAAACATTTAATCAGCCATTTGCAGAGGGAATATTAGGGAACTATTTCTGTGTTGTTTTACAATGTGTGGTGTGCTCAGAGAGGCTGCAGTAGTTAATCACCTTCCTCTGGAACAACATGTACCCCCATGTGCAGAAAACCCTGCCAGGATCCTCTCTCTTGTGCCTACTCAGTGTCCCCCTCTGCTTGCCAAATGTTAAATCATCAAGAAAGACAAAATGATGAGGAGTTAACTGCCCACTCGTCATAAAATGATAGCTACTTGTATCCGTGTATGAGCTTAGTTAAATGTGCTGGAATGGTTCCTTATATAATATGTGCAGCTATCAAGCCGGCTGTAATAAGACTAAATGATTCACTCATGGCTCTATAATGTGACATAATAATGCTTCACATTCAGTGTGTACCCTGCAGGTGCTGCGCAGACTGACCTCTGTAGTGTGCTTGGCTGCATGTGTTTGGTTGTGCTCTGGTGATGGGCTGGCCTCAGTCAGAGCCAGCAGATGTAAGGATGATGTGATGTTACCCAGGGCGATCTTCATGCCTGCAGCCTCTTCCTCCAGGGCCAGCTGTTTGGCTGCAGTTTCATTCACCTGCACTGTCAGGTTCCCTTTCTGCTGCTGCATTTGGGTTATTCTGAGAGACAGAGATGAGAACATGTTGTAAAATATATTCTACTGCATTAGATTGGTTCAGACATGATGTCTTTTTGTCGGCCAACCCTGGGGTTAGCATCACTCGGTCTACCTCGATATCAATCAGTGGGATCTTTCCATTGGACTTAAATAAACTGAAAATGAGCTCTGTAGAAAACACACATTTATGATACTGTTGTTCAGCTGGACTTTTTGTTCCACTTACTAACACCCCTTTTATAATAGTTGAAGCCTAAATTACAACAAACTATGTTACGGTCACATGACTTCTCGTCACCACCGCTAAGCTAAAGACAGCTAATGTTCAACGTAATGACTTTAAGTTGTCTCATTTAGTCACTTGTTAGCAACTGCAGTTTTTAAGACACAGAAGCTTCACAAGTTTACGAGTGGGGAACTTACTGACATATTTTATGTCGTAGAATCATTAAAAATACCCTATTAAGCTCACCCTCTGTCTAAAACCAGAGCCCAGTCTGCTCTGATTGGTTAACTGGCTGGCTCTGTTGTGTCCCGCCCCTTAGCCTCTCACGTACAATGTGTTTGAGTGCAATCCAAACGCAAGAATGTTACATAGTGATGTCATTATGTTACAAAAGTAAACAAAGGAGTCCAATGGAGGCTTTTTGGGAGTGTGTGGGAGGGAAACTCCCTCTGGAGGGAACACAGGGGTTCCAGCCTTTGCAGACCATTTAGCATCAAACCTATAGAACACACCACAGGAGAGGGAACATCCTAAAAGCAAAGGGACACTTTAAAATGTCTTTAGCTTGTGTTAACAATAGAGTTTATTAATCTAACCAATCTTAAGAAGAAGGAACCCAGAAGTGGTCAAATAATGATTTACGGCTCATTCCTGCACCAATCTATAGCCTTTTCTTCTGTTGATCTGATGTTTTATTATTGTAAAGATGATGAAAAGGAGGTAAGAGATTCTATAGTGCAGTATCATTATAGCCGCACATATGTTGCACATCATTCAGCACATTACATTTCATATCTTTGGCTAGAGAAATGTGAAAAGCATTGTGCCGTGCCATATTGAAATCCATATAAATCTGGGGGGAAGACAAAGCAGCTTGTTATAAGTGAGTAAAGAGGATTCAAAAAGAAAGCAACAGCGTGCGAAGACAGCATGATGGATTCATGAAAGGTGTTAGACACAGTGCAGTGCCATTTGTATCACCTCCACAGCTGCAATGAATCTGTTTTGCCTCAACAGACACAGAACTCACATTGTGTCACTTTCTCTTTCTGTATCCTGTGTTCAGCAAAAACCATATGCCTTTTGGGAAGTTGAAACTAATTGATTTTCACAATGATTAATTTGTCATGTTTTGGTAAAACTCTTTGTAAGGAGCTTTTAAAACAAGTCATATTGCAATTGTCAGGTAAAGTAAAAATATCAATCCAACAATGTAAAAATACTCCATTATAAGTCAAACCAGTATTAGAAAAATGTACTTTACTGTAAGTATCAGAAGGATAAGCTAAAGTTCCGCAGAAAAATTACCTCTGTGACAAATATATGATTAAATATTATATTTTTAGATTACTGTTGTAGCTGGTCAAGAGTTCCCTATCTAAGGGACCAGACAACGCTAAAGGGTCCTAAGATACATCTGGAAGGGTTACACGAGGGTTTTATAATATTCCTGGATGTAAGGAAAATATTGCTCCGCTACCAAAGTGTCCCTGACTTTTGGGGCTTCTCTCAAAGTTTCGTTTTTTTGGTAAAATTTGATATTTTGACTTCAGTTTAGCCGAAAAATCGCTTCTTGCTTTTTCTGGTTTCCAGTGGTTCACCTTTTTTTTGCAGTGATTCAGAATTGTACTTCAGAGCCCCGAGACAGACTAGAGCTGCAAAAGTAGTGGACGTTGACAAATAAATGTTGTGTGGATCAACAGAAAATCCTTTGCAACTATTTTGATGACCGATTAATCGTCCGGAACAAAAGATGACTCAATGTTCTGTAAACTCAACGGTAAATCCAAAATGATTTCCATGCTCTTGGAAAACAGGATTACCAGGAATGCAATCCAGGCACTTGAAAATGTAAGAGCAAACGAAGGCTGGCTTTTTAAGGATATTCAATAAAGGTTTTTTCTTTTTTGTAATACATATTCGAGCTCCTGGGTCGCTTCGCCATTCATAACAGACTTTCTTTTAGGCGGTACAATGTCACTCTTCTTCTGCTTTTACTGCAGCTGGATTTAAAATTGAGGTTGAATATTGGTACTAAGTGAATCATTTTAGTTGTTCTAGCAAAAGTAATACTGCAATAGATATTGGTCATATCTGAAGCCTTCTAATAGAGGCCTATTGTTTGTTCCTGAATGTGTGAATACTTCAGACTGCCCTCTGTCTAAAGTGCATGTGATTTGCTTAAGTCCAAACACATGGGTAAATATGTTGGGGAATGCGATTTAATGTTGCCAATCTGTGCATAAACCACTCAATTCATATCCTATAAAGCTACATACACACACACACACACACACACACACACACACACACACACACACACACACACACACACACACACACACACACACACACACACACACACACACACACACACACACACACACACACACACACACACACACACACACACACACACACACACACACACACACTGACTCGCATACACTGTCATAACGCAGTTCTGCAAAGATTAACAGAACCCTTCTGGACCGTGCTGACTACTGTTAGGAGGGGGTAATCAATTTTGAGTTTCCTCGCCCCCTGCTCTCATCATGGCCACCGGAGGGCTTTTTGCATCATTCTGTCGAGCATTCAGGATAATCCTCGGAGCAATCACACGCTAGGAGATGCAGCGAGCGTGCTGCAAATCCGAGAAGGCAATAGGCTTACAGTGGAGAGAAGCTGTCCCCCTGTGGCTAAATGTCTTACTCCTAAACTCCAATGTGCTCTAACAGGCTGCTGTGAAGAAGAGGAGCTTGAGTTGTAATATATTTTTGCACTGTGTGAGAAAATAAAGTGAGAAAGCACAATAATCCACAGAGTCATGCAACTTGTTGGGATGGCGCCAAACTGTAAGCTTTATGTGAATGGGAGGCATTCTTCCTGCTTGTGTTTGTCTGGGTCGGCGTGTGTTAGGATTGGTTATTGTGCTCACTGCTCCGTTAGGCTCCTGATGTACTCCTCTGTGGAGTTGTCCTGCAGTAGATCCATCAGGAAGCTGAAGGTCTGCTCCGAGGCTCTTACCGCCCTGCTGGCTACGGCCTCCATGTGCTCTGCCATTTCTCTCTGACTAAAAGGGATGGAGAAAGAACAGAGGAAGTGAGTAACATAGAATAACAGACCATTACAAACGCCTGAGGACAGATGAAATGGATTTCAGCATCGACAACTTCCCCATCTCTGGCTCTCCGGTCCACATTTCTGTAACTACCACGTATCAATGCTGCATGCTCGGAGTAGCCCAGGGCATCGATTCACAATTGCATAACCACAGTGTCAGCGGTGAGCCAAGAGGAGAAGGCAAGGATAGACCAAGTTTCACACATTACTATCCATCCAGCTTTTCTCCCAGCCAATCAGCTTTTGATTAGCAACATTAGCGTGTTATGTCTACCTTTATTTTCAGAGGGAATCATTATTTATTTTGTTGTATTTTATTTGTAATATCATACATTTTACCTCCTGTCTTTTAAACTGTTATATTTGCTTGCTATGCTACATGTTTACAGAAGTCTTACCATCTGAACTGAGGGGAATTTCTTGTTCTTTGTTTTGATTTGTAATGTGTGCCATTTTGTAAAGTATTTTGAGCTGCACCTGCTATATGAAAAGTGCTAAATAATAAAGCTTTATTATTATTTTCTTATAGTAGTTGCATTGACCTGACTTACCTTTTCAGTAGGGCCTGTGAGTCATTGACCATCGTGTTCCATTTGTTAGGGCCTGACACCATCTCAAAAGGAATGATCTATGAATCAGGCAAAAGCAACATGCTGAGGGGGTCTGAGACATGAACAAATAATACGTGTGGCCTCGTGGAGACTTCAGACTGTTCGACCGTTTAATTAAATCATGTGAACTCAAGTCTCCATGTAGTAATTAAGGAACTTTTCACAGCTGAATCTTTCTTTAGACTCAGCACTGTCTGCTCAGATAATCGTGGATCCTTGGGAAAGCTGTTATTCAAATCAGGGCGGACATTTTAAAAAACATATCTTTAAGTGTAGAGGTTCATTTTGCTATATTGCTTTGCTGGACCGAAGTCATGACCAAGCCTCAAAACAAAGGCTTTCATTCTGAAAATAATGAGTTCCTCTAATGAACCTCTCCTAAATATAACATTCAAAGCAGGAGCATTTGAGGGAACCTCTCTCAAAACAAATCCCCTGAAGTTTTGACTTGATAAATGTTATGTGTATTCAGTCAAATGCTTTCCGGGGTGCATTTAATTTAGGAAAATGAAAATAAAACTGAAATCAACAATTGCAGTGCTTGCATTTGTTCTTCATTTTTGTGTGGCTGCTCGGCTAATTAATATGGAATTCCATTGCTGCAGCTTCAGGCTTACCCAAGTGATAAGGGCTTTGGTGTGCACACAATCAGAAATAGAGTGTTATATGTTGGCAAAACAAGCTCTCTCTCATCTCCCAGAAACCTAAATAACACAGCGGCGGTATCCGTAATACATTACAAGTGCCGCAGTGACACTAATTTTAGCGTCTATCAAACGTTCCTTTGCTTTTCTGGTGGAGGGTGGTGGAGGATGAAATATTGTTTTGCTTTTGGGGATCTTTGAGGATCTATACAGAGCAGCTCCACCAAGAGGTGTAAACTGCAGCATCCCATAATAAGGACAAAACATCAATTGTGTCACAAACAATATCAGTATGCTTGTGGACTGGGTGAACTCTTATGTTACAGCTACCTGGAGCATTTTCTACAATGAAATACATGGAAATTACAAGAGCTCTGTGGAGTAAATACACAATAATGAGGACAGGATGTGTTTGATTCGCCTACCATGCTGTCCAGGTCCAGTGTCGCCTGCTTTAGCTGTTTCTGAGACGCCCTAACAATGAACAGTGTGTCAGTGAAGGCTTGACACACACCCCTGCTCCCTTCATCCGTCCCGCTCTCCATCTCTGTAATGCTGATGCTGCAGTTGAAAGTGGTTGTAATGCCATTCAGCTGAGCTAACAGGGAGCCTGCGGACGCTTCCAGCAAGGAAAAGTGCTTTATGAAGGCCTCCCGCGCCTCTGCAAGAACAAAGGGCACAAAGCAAATCAAAGCACATTAAGTTCTTCACTGATTATTTCAGCAAGTATAATTTTCTTCCGACTGTTTGCAGCTAGAATGCAGGAGTTAAAAACACCTCTCTCACCCACTGTGTGTCTTTCCTGTGTTTGATGTGAGAAAGAAAACTGAACCAGAGAGCATTTTTTGGAGTTAATTTTGTCTCAGTGAATTCTAACTGGCTGCCTATCCACACTGGAGCTGAATACAATTATTACAACAGGGTTTCTGCAGTTAAGACTTTTTTAATGCCGGGCGCAATGACATTTCATTCCGATTTTTCACATCATTTTCCACTTTACCTCCATGTCATTTGTGCAAGACACTAATAATTATTAGATTACATTAGAGAGTACCAATTCTTTTGGGGTTTAAACAACGCCACATCAGTAAAAGAAACCATAAAGAGAAATGTATGTTATTTTGCATTTTTAAGACTGTTAAAATATACTCAATATTAAATGCCTTTTCAGAATCAGAATAATCAAAATCAGTATACCTTATCTATAGTTTTTTTTTATCATAGGAGAAGATGTTTTTTTGTGATAGTTGCTTTATTTTGGAATAAAATAAAATATAAATAAAATATTGAATACAAATACTTATATAAAGGTTTACAATGAAAAGATAAAAAATACAATTGTATAAGAAAATATTTACACCATAAACTACACTATATAATATCTATATTATAGTATATATATAGTATAATAAAACAGATAAATTAAGATGGACTTTTATTAATCCTCGTGGGGAAATTGTTTCTCTGCATTTGACCCATTCTGTGTTAGGAGCAGTGTGCTGCCATTTTGAACGGCGCCCGGGGAGCAGTGTGGGGAACGGTGCCTTGCTCAGGGACACCTCGGTAGCACTTGGTCTTGCCGGGACTTAAACTGGTGACCTTCCAGTTGCCAAGCCAAGTCCCTATCGACTTCGCCACCACCACCCTAAATAAAAATCAAGGATCCACAGTGTTTTATGTCTGCATGTGTGTCGCTGCATTGTGCGTGATCGCTTGCCTCTGGGACTTTTTGTCATATAAAATGGCAGATAAAAAGTGTGAGGGCCGGTGTTTTCCCGCAGGTGCTCATTAAATCATTAATAGGCCTCCCAGTGTCATAAAGCGCATGGCTGCTAACGATATGTGTGTGTGTGTGTATGTGTGTGTAAGTATGAGGGTGTTGGTACAGGCGTTGTTAGACAATGGTTATCGTGATTGCAACTATAATCATAATAAACCAGGGATTAGAGATACACCGCCTGTCACATAAATAGGGATTAAGTTGGTCACACTGCGCCTTGTTTTATATTGTTATGATTTGTCTCCATTTGGCCTGTGCCGTTGAGCCTGTAAGCCCTTTCCCCTCCAAAGATAATGAGGATATATCAGCATTGTGTTAAAGTAATTGGGAGACGTTTGTACTGTTGTCTGCTTCCTGATTTAATATCTTTGTTGTGTTGTATCTCTAACTCTGAGGACACAGACAGAGCCACAGCCCGTTTTGCAGAACGTCGAGGGGGGTTTGATGTCACATTTCTTAACCATGCTCGCTGGTCTTGTAGGCACTGATATGGCATGTTATCATCGTGCAGAAAAAAACATGACACGATACTAACAATGGCACATCACTGGCTTCACATTTCACAAGGCAAAGGCTGTTAAGTGTCTCTCGCGTGACCGCCACATAGGAAACATTAAATGGGGGGTCAGGCCAAGTGGAATTATCTGGGCTTCTGGCTGCTGTTACCTTGGAAGGCTAGAAAATCCTCCAGAGCGTTGGGTAGAGAATCCTCCCTCTGGTGCTCATGCTCATATAGCTTGGCCATGTGATACTTCAACAGGTGGTGCTGCTTCCCAAATCTACCTCGGCAATCAAAGTGAGCCAGCAGCTTCTCCAAATCCTGCAGGCGCGTCCTCAGCGTCTCTGCCTGTAACAGCAGCAAGATTTATCACCGTCGGCGTCAGTGAGAATACAGGTTTAGCAAGAACTAAAAACAACAACACTACAGCAACAAAAGAGATATCTATCCAGCTCTTATTTATTTATTCAGACACAGGCATTGAGATAGGACTTTGATTCTCGGTACACCAGGATATCAACATTTAGTAAAGCAATGAATATATGAATATCAACAACAGGATGAGGATAGAACCCCGTTTCCACACAGTCACACTGTTCTCTGCAAAGCATGTGGCCAGAGAAGGCATATCAGGACATAACTGGATTAGACTTGTTGAAGAGTAGAGAGAGAGGAATGAAGGTGCTCAGATGTGTTGACCCTGTAATGGTCAACGCTTCTTCAAAGCAGGAGGCATGTTGGACGTGTTGTACATGTCTTTTTCATATCTTTCTTGATCATCGATCGCAAATCTCTGTCTTTTCCCAACCTTCCTCCCTTTGCCCTCGTTAGTCTTTACCTCTCTGCGTGTAAAGCCAGAGGACATTGTGAGCGGAGACAGAGAGAGTGGGCAAGGCAGAAAAGAAGAGCTTGGGGGAGACTGAGAAGTAATTGAAGGTGTTTGGAGCAGACAAGGCTTGGGATGTTCACTGAATTGCTAACACTGTGGAAATCACTGCATGCGTTCACACAGGAACAAGCCAGTCCGGAGAGAACACACAGCCACTTTAGAATATGTACAGGGAGAAGACAGAACATGCCGCTGCTATTGAATTGGCTTCAGGAGGCGAATCCAGCGGCGAAGCACCTTAGCATACAGACGTGGGTTGCAACAAATCTAAAGGGACAGAAAGAAGCTGCACAAGAGAGCATTAGGGCAAACGTCTCTTTCTGTTTCACTGCACATCTACTGCTTCCACATTCACATATGAGAGGATTAGCAGCTTTGTATCCCAAGTTTTATTTCAATGAAGCATCATTATTGCTCAGAAGCTTCGTTGTGCAAACTTGTGATGGTCATCTTTTAGTATTTTATAGGTATTTTAAAGGTTGTATGTATTCAAATCAGAATTTGAAGATGAATCAGTAAAGACAAAAGTCGTTTGTCCCAACCAAATCAAGACTAGAAGGTTCAAATACGATGCACTCCTGGAGTTTAATATGTTTCAATAGAGTAGGAAAAGAAAGCTAAAGTCATTTGTAATCATGAAACATTTACCCGGTCTCAGCTATACAGAGCTTTTCAGCTTCTTTCAACATGGCTGTTTTGGTTTATCCCTCAGCACACTCATATCGCTGTTTGGGTGAATCATTTCAGCAGCAAAAAAACACTCTTTAAAATCTGCTGTGCCTAAGGGACCTTTTAAAGTGCTGCTGTGGTCAGTCAATGTTAAGCTTGCTGTAGCTGGTCAGTAAGTACCCCAAAACTGAGGGCTCGCAAAGACACAGTGGGTACTATATGAACAATATATAGTAGAAATGCATGCTGTGAGCACTTCTACAGCGTAATCCAACACACTTTTGCAAGTTACAGAGTATAATCTGGGCTCATTGTAATCCTCAAGGGCAAAGGGTTGTATTTAATCTGCATATTGGTCAGCTTTTGCCAACAAATTAATTAAAAACGATCAGGGATCAGGATGACAACTCATTGCTTTATAAATGGCAGATTTGACAAATTGGAGAAGGGAGCAGTTATTTTGCTCGGGAAATAGATCTGCTCATGCAAAATGTAAAGCTTGCATCAAATGTATTTGAACCATTGATTGAGTGTATGTGAGGAAATGCACCCATAACTTATTCAACGAGAGCAGGCAGCATGGGGTAAATCCCTGTCCAAATGATCTTTTGGGCCCCCTCAAAAATTGCAAAAATAATTTAGGTATGAATTGCCCTATCCAATAAATATGATACATTTATTGATACATAATGCAAATGCTAATGCTTTTCACTGCAACCTATTTGGGGGCTCGTACATAAAGGGCTCAGGGCAGTTTTTGCGTGGCTGTGTCTTTAGTTGAAAGCCCAGTGGCGATCTGTTCATCTCTCATAATAACATGCTACACAGGGGCGGACTGGCCATCTGTGTGTTCTCGAGAATCACAGAACAGACGATCGTCCTTATTATTATTATTATTATTATTATTATGCCGTTTAAACCAATTATTTAAGTTTGTTAAATTCGGCATCATGTAAGTTGCGCTGACAGGTCCACACACTGCTTCCCTGCAGCGAGGCTCCCCCCGCCCTCCTGCTGATAGTTCACGAGCGTCGTCAGTTATTTACTGTCCATATCTGCTGCAGGCAACAAGTTGGCCATAACAACTTCAATGGCATTCTGATGTTTAAATGTTTTGCTCGTTTCGGTCGAACCATGCACAAAAAACCAGTAATGCATGTTAAAAATCTAATTTGTAGAATTTGAAAAATCCCACAAATAACAGTTATTAAACAAACAACCATAATCTCACCTGTTTCTTCACAAGGCCATAACAAACGGGGCACTCCTCACACTGATGGGTGTCTCTGCTGTGGTAATAGTTCAGCTCACATTTGTCACACTTGTAACCCACGAAGCCTTGGCGACAGTGGCAGGTCCCGTTACCGTGACACTGCATGGAGACAGAGCCCATGGGGTCGCAGTTACAGGCTGCGAGAGGCCAGAGGACAGCAGGGGGGGGCACAGGAAGAGAGATGGGGGTGGGGTCGGGGGGGCAGAGGTAAACATTTGAAGAGTTAGAAATGCCTTCATGTGGGATCTGTGTTGGAAGGTGTATTAGAGGATTAGAGGATGCCTGCAGTAAAGTCCTGTACCTCTGCAACCTCGTGATGAGAATCCAAAGAAGCCCACTCGGCAAGAATCACACAGCGTCCCCTCCACTCCTGCACGACACACACACTGCCCTGTGATTGGATGACAAGCGTCGGATGCTGAGCCAATAGGGCTACACCTGCACCTAAGAAAGGCAGGAAAATGTCTCAATAATAGAGGGTGTGTGTGTGTATCCCATTTGAAACCAGAATTGATATAATTGCCAGTTGAGTAATTTGTCACGTAACCTTGCCACCTTCATACTAGTTATTTTACCCTAAAACACAATCTTTTTTCCAAACTAACTAACTATATTTGTTGCATAAAGCCACATTAAGCTGTTTCCTGTGAAAACTGAAGTTTTCTGAAGAGAGTAATGCAGAAAAACTTGAATAAGCTATTATATCAGATGCTGTATATCAGTGTTTCTCAAACATTTTCATTCCAAGGACCACTTAACCAATACAAAAACACTCGCGGACCACCAAACTCCAATAATATCCAAAAACACATAGTTTTTTACAAATCGCCTGAAAATGGTGAAAGTGAAACTTAAGCTCGCTCCATTGCGGAGATATTCCAGCGAGAGTGCGGAAAACCTAAATGTATTTATTTATTTCAAATGTGACATTTTACCAATATACTCACGGACCACTAGGGGGCACTCACGGACCACCAGTGGTCCGCGGACCACACTTTGAGAATCACTGCGTATATACATTTGTCTTATCAACAAATCTACCTAGCTAATGACAGGTGTTTATACCTCTCACATCCTACGCCTGGTTGGAGGTTGAAGAAGCCCATTTCACAATAACTGCAGTCCCGTCCGGTCACATGACCGAGGCACAGGCAGTTTCCTGTGTGAGGGTGGCATTCATTCACATAGCCAGAGGTTCCTCCAGGACTGCAGCTGCACGCTAGAAGAAACAAATAAAACATCTTTTTAAATATTACATTGGTAACTGCTCATATTTTGGCAGTGTATCACCTTAGCATGGAGGACTTTTTTATTGATCCATTGCTTGAGGAAATGGAAGAAAATGAAAGACAGCACCAAAGAGACTCCTGGATCTTTCCTTGACATTGTTCTGTACAAAAATGCATCCCGGGGCATACAGGTAGAAATTAAGTATTATTAGAAAGTCAGAGGAGGAACATATAATAGCTATTAGACTTAGGGTATGTCTGTGTAGTCCTATCTCAACATTTCATTACATTTAAACCCTTTTTTAATTCTCTGAGCCCAAAGACCTTTTTATCTTTTCCTTTTCTTGAAGATATCTTTCTGACTCTGCCATTTCTACACCCCATTTTAAGCTTTTGCCTTTCATGACTAAAGAGTCCAACTTGAACTGCAGAATTGAGTTCATTTAAAAGCTAGACTCAAGGCTATGTAATCTTTCATGGAATTCGACTATTACTTGACTCCGCTGCAGAGAACAAAAACATTTGAATCCTTAAAGGTATTTTCATGGCATGTCGTGCATGTCTTAACAGAGGACTCAAGGATTTGTGAAGATACACTCCAGGAATGTTTGAAGATAAATAGAAAAATAAAAGCAGCTATGAATAAAATTGAATTTTGACTTGAGCCGTCCCTTATAGATACTGTCTTTTTACGTTAGTGAACCGGAGCATTTGGCTCGGCTCTCTTCAAGCGCCAGCTCTTTCGGCTCTTCATGTTACCAGTTTACCACAGAGCCTCAGTTTCGCCGCTGCGAGGCTCTGGTGCTCGCAGCTCACGCGCATGCTCCACTAGCACCGCTCATCGCGTCCAAATCGTGTACGTTCCGTGTTGTCCTGTAGCAGGCACCACCGATGTCGGGGAAACGATCTTCAATACTCTGAAAAGAATCCCACCAGACTCCTTTGCAGCTCCAACAGAGGGATGTCCTTGTCCTTTTTCTCGATCTTCTCTCGAATTATTAATATTTTTGGACGCCCTCGGCTCGAGTTCAGGGCGTCCCGAGCAGAATAAGGTCGTCAAATGACGGCAAGACGCCCCCCTGGCGGAAACGCTGCATGTCTCCATGCTTTAATGTTCAGAAAGCTCTTTATTTTTCTCATACTGTCTGTGCTGCAGCACCTCTTTTCACCCTCTGTCTGAAACCAGAGTCCAGTCTGCTCTGATTGGTTAGCTGGCTGGCTATGTGGTGATTGTCCAACCACTTAGAGAGGTCCCGCCCCTTAGCCTTATCACATACAATGTGTTGGAGCGTTAGCCAATAGAATCTCGAGTGTTACATATTGATGTCACTATGTTCCGGAGGTAAAGGGAACAACTCCAAAAGCATAATAATAAATCTTTTATTTTGTCATTAATTGTTTCGTCCAATTTGATATAACATTGTACATTTCCCGCTTTAGGACATATAAAGGATTTCAGATTCAGATTTTTGCACATTGGACCATGATTGACATCCAATCAATTGTTTTGTCACAAGTCATACTCAGTGTACTGTACACATCAGACACTCTGATTTAAGATGAGCACAGATGAATGGATTATATGTGCCATCCGACCTCTGCAGCTCATCCAGAATGCAGCGGCTCGTCTGGTCTTCAACCTTCCAACATTTTCCCACACCACTCCGCTCCTCCGCTCCCTTCACTGGCTCCCGGTAACTGCTAGAATCCACTTCAAGACACTAGTACTTGCATACCATGGATCTGGCCCTTCCTACATTCAGGACATGGTTAAACCGTACACCCCAGCACGTGCACTCCGCTCTGCATCAGCCAAACGACTCGCTGCACCCTCGCTGCGAGGTGGACCCAAGTTCCCATCAGCAAAAACACGTGGGTTTGCTATCCTGGCTCCAAAATGGTGGAATGAGCTCCCCATTGACATCAGGACAGCAGAAAGCTTACACACCTTCCGGCGCAGACTGAAAACTCATCTCTTTCGACTCCACTTCGAGCGATAGAATTACTAACAAGGCACTTATATACTAATAAAGGACTGGCTTATCTATAGCCAGCTGAGTAGCACTTGAAATGTTTGGCTCTATGATACCTGATGTACTTATATGATTCTGTTTTCTTCAGGGTTGTGTCTTCCTGGTCGTATGTACTTATTGTAAGTCACTTTGGATAAAAGCGTCAGCTAAATGCAATGTAATGTAATGTAATGTGAAAGTTGTATGAAAAACAGCAGCTATTTTAGTGTCTGCAGCGGGAAGCTCAAACAACAGTAGTAGAAGTAAAGTACATTTTTAGGAGGGACTTCTCTGGCCAAAATAGAATCACTCTCTTTCACCACCTCTACATAAATAATGATTTAGCATGAGTCTCTCCTCAGTTACTCACCTTTGCACTTCTGCACAGCTGTCTGGTTGAGGGCGTCGCCGTAGAACCCCCTCTGGCAGCGCTCACAGTGTTCTCCCTCTGTGTGTCCCAGGCACTTCAGGCATCGCCCGGTGAGGTGGTCGCACACTCCCAGCGCGTTGAGGTCCACGTTACCATTGCAGTCGCATCTCACACACGGGCGAGCCGAACCAGATTGTCCCAGTGGGTCACCATAGTAACCATCTTCACACATCTGACACCGGATACCTACATGGGGTGTGGGGGGGGAGACGACGACAGGTGAAAGCAAAAGACAGGATGAATGAATGAGGTTGGAGGTCATCCTCCATGTCACCTCTGACTCTGATGTAACTAAATGTAATATCAGATGTGTGAATCAAAGGTGGCATTGTCAAATGAATCCCTGCAAACTAGGTTTTTTGTTCTCATCATTTACTTCAAGAGAAATATTGAGTGGGTGGTGCCAGAAAAAAAAGAAAAAGATATTGTCTCACCTGTCTGTCCTGCAGGGCAGTTGGTGCAGACCACCTCTCCTGTCTGAGCAATTTCAGCACAGCTGGTACGGTCCGGGCAAGGGCAATGCTGACAGTCCGCAGGCGTGCCAATCAAAGCGTTGCCGTAGTAACCGTCCAGGCAGTGCTCACAGGTCATCCCGGTGGTGAAGTGTGAGCACTCACACACCCCTGAAAAAAAGAGAGGAGCGGAACGATTACACACACCTGCTTGTATGCCTCATTGTTTTTAACACTCAAATAAAACACAGAGGGCGATATGTCAGCCATCACCACTAGAGTGCGCTGTGTCTCTGACAATAATAACTGCATACAAACACTCTGAAGCCCATTCCTGTAAAAAAAGAAAAGTCCCCAAAGCCCACCATGGAGAGCGGAAGACAACTAAATTCACTATGACTATAATTGCTTTGGGAAATATAAGAGCCAAATGCAGTCCGAAGGACCTTCAAGAAGTAAAGCAATTCCCCCAACAAGTGGGAGAGATTACCAATTCTATGATGTCCTTAAAAACAAACTGTTGTTTCGAGAGCCCTGCAAAAACAACCCACAGCTTGAAACCACTTTCTATATGGTGTTCACAGCATCAACATAGCGACACACAACTATTTGCTATGCAATAATGTGTCCTGAGCAGATCATTAATTCACTGTGTGTGTGTTTGTGTTGTAATGTCAGGCTCTCTGTGCTTGTTAGTGTGCTTGTTAATGTTAGCTCCACCGGCTACAATGATATGGATCGATTTAGTGATAAATGATCCATAACATTGTTGGAAGGAGTGAAAACATCGACACATATCGGCATCTTCATGATATGCTTTTATTTTGAAATTACTATAGTACGCCTGTCATCTTCTCGATCCAAGTAGCTCTTTCTTAGACATTCAAATAGTTTAAACATGACAAATGTGGCACTTCATGGTAAACAACACACGGGTCTATCTTTTGTATCAAAACGACGGCAATAAAGTTATCAAATCGTATTTTAGTTGCTTTTTGTGAGTGGATTTAGAAGTAACTTATTGTGTTAAATGGGCATATGATATCGTCTCAAATTGCTCGCAGGTCCCTGAATTGAATTGAATGTTCCCGTGGCTTACTTTGTGAAAACGCAGTGGTGAAGAAACTGATATAATATTTCGGTGGACTGTATGACTGTACAATAGCAACAAGAGAGTAGAATAACCCTGCTGCAGTTCAGTGACCTGCAGTGATGATCGGACCAACACACACACACACACACACACACACACACACACACACACACACACACACACACACACACACACACACACACACACACACACACACACACACACACACACACACACACACACACACACACACACACACACACACACACACACACACACACACCACACACACACACACACCCTCAAACCCCTACTATGTTACAGAACTCGTGCAACTTCTGAAATGAAACAGTGACAATGTGACATAATACAATGTGGCATCTAATTGAATAAGTGACTGACTAAAGCTTACACAGCTCCACAAAGTAATAACTGTTAACATTCTCAGAAACCAAAAAGAAAATAAGCCTTCATTACATTATAATCAACATTTATGCAGTTTGAAGTGTAACAAAACTGCTGTGAGAAGATATTTAGCATTCCTGCTGCAGTGAATGGTGTTTGGCTTTTAATATTCACAGACTGTCCGTATATCTGAGAACTTACATTATTTCAATCATTTCAAAAATGTCAAAGTTTGTGAAATTGCTTCAGCTTGGTTTGAACAATAATTGCAATAACTGATTTTTCTAGAGAACACCAATAAGATCTCGATGCATGCGAGCAAATGGGATTTTACAAAGTCCTCATTAACATTTCCCATCACTCTCCTCATAGCCTACGGTGTAAATCAGTGAGGAGCTCTTCGCTGTGCATTTTCAAATAAGCTCACACCACTGAATATTGAACTAAAGAAAATGTTGCCGCTGGTTACAGGGTCACTGCAACCAATGTCTGTCATCACTAAGTAAAGCCCTGTTAACTTCAGACCTGTAAGTTAAGTATACGAGATAGAATAACGTCTGCCAAGCCGAATTGATCACACAGCCATTTGGGGGAACAATTATCCCTGTTGCCCGATGGAGCGTAGACTTCTGGGTAAAAAGAAAATCATTAGTTCCTCGATGAAGTGAGGTGAATAATACATGACTTCCAAGCATGTAATGCCAATCATTCAAACAGAGTATTTAGTAATAATGATTGTTCCTAGCATAAAGAGGAGAATATTTCTTGAATTTCATGACAATGACACTGATGGTGTGCGGTGTCACTCCCCAATGAGCCATAGTACATTTAATGGCAGCAGAAATGTGCTGACTTTACTGAGTGTGACGATGACTGAGCGTGATATGAGGCAGCAGAGGTCCTCCTCGTCACTATTATTATTCCATCGGCTCCTCTGAAAAGCTAACGGCATGCATCACAAACCGTCGCCTGCTCTTCACATGATGTTCCTCTTCGTCATGCTAATCATCCTTACTTAATAACCTCCCTGCTGAATAATCTTCTTTAATGAATCAATGACCAGCCTTTAACGATATGGGATTTCTGTGAAGCTCCCCCTGTATCTGCACACTTTGAAATCCTTTGATAAATCGACACAATCCCACTATTCTTCTCCCCCCGTATCCGCTATGGAGCGCTGCACTTCAACTCCGCCTCACTCTTCTGTGATGGCAAAGCGATATCTTTGTATGGGAAACAAGCAGTTGCTTTTTCAAAGAGAAGCCATTGTATACACATTACTCTCCAAAGAGCTCTTTTCTACCAGCACCCTTTCTACCTGCACCTCATCCCTCCACTATTCTCCTCATTGTAGCCTACTCTACAAAAACACACATTCAGGACTAATGCACTTCATTAAGGATGCTCCTTGTGGAGGAAAGGACTACATGTGGATACATCACCGTATTATAGCTGCAGAGGCACAGAGGCACTACAGAACGAATGAAAGACTGGCAGCTCAACCTTTTTCCACTCATGTTCATACTCGTGCGTCATTCAGTGTTCCTACCACACAAAGTGCAATGAGAAGCTCTTGCAAAGATCATTGTTTGCAGAAGCCTGTAAAAGCTGTGACAACAAATAAATGAAATGGATTTTAAATATGTTTTTGTTTAGGAGAACACTTCTTTTCTGTTATTTCATCCCTGTCCCCAAACAATCTAATTTATTTTCGGACCAAATTGAGTTTCTGAAGATCATTGCATGTCAATCTGCACCATCTTGGGAGGTCTCTGTGAAGAAGAAAGGGCAATGTGTGGGTTCTTTGTGTCACAGTCTGCTTTCTCACTCACCTATTTTCTGCATTATCATTCCTTAGTCACCTGGTAGTCACACCCTGTCTCTCTCTCTCTCACTCTGTTTCACCCATCAGCTCCATTAGTATTTAGGCCCACTTCACCTTCACCTCAGTGCCAGATCGTACTTCGCAGCATGCCAGTCTTTCCCGCACTACTCCTCAGATTGCTCTCCCGGTTTCGACCCTGCCTGTCCCTGACCAGCCTGCCTCGCCTGCTCCCTGACCCGTTCTGTGCCTACGACTCCCGTCCTGCCTGCTCCCGGAAACCTCGCCTGTCCCCGACCAGCCCTTGGCCTAGTATCTGCCGTGTTGTCTCCTACCAGCCTATTGCCTCAAATAAAGCTGGTTACCGACTATCTCTGGTTTCCCGTGTTCTGCATTTTGGTCCTCAGCTCGTTTGTGACAGAACGATCTGGCCAGAAATGGACCAAGCAAACACCGGGTCTCCTAGAGACCGCTTTGAGAGGGTTGAGGATGCCATCCAAAGACAGGAGGTCACAATAGCTACCTTAGCTATCGAGTCCCACCAGGCAACCTCAACCCAGGGACAAACGCTGGCTTACCTTACCTCCCAGATGCAACAGATGGCCGCCACCGTACAACAGCTAGCCGCTACCATGGCTGCTACCGTCCCTCCGCCCGCAGCTCCGATGCTCGCTCCAGCCCCTGGGTCGACGGGATACGCTCCGGAGCCTCGTGTGGGAACGCCGGAACGTTACGCGGGTGAGCCGGAGGGATGCAGGCCGTTTCTCACAAACTGTTCCATATTGTTTTCACTGCAGCCACACACCTTCGCCTCCGAGGCGGCTCGTGTAGCTTTCACCGTTAATCATCTGACGGGGAGAGCCCGTTTATGGGGAACTGCAGAGTGGGAGCAGCAGACACCAGCCTGCGCCTCGTTTGCTGCCTTTTCCGCGGAGATGCGGAAGGTGTTCGGTCCCGTTCGTCTGGGTCCCGACGCTGCTGGAGGCCTGCTGAGTTTGAGCCAGGGTTCCGGCACCGTGGTGGATTACGCTATTGACTTCCGCACCAGCAGCCGCCGCAGCAGCTGGAATGAGCCGGCGCAGTGTGACGCATATCTGAGAGGATTAGCGGATTATATGAAAGATGAGCTGGTTTCCTATGATCTCCCTGCTTCCTTGGATGGGTTGATAGAGCTCACCTCTCGGATTGACGGACGAATCCAGACTCGGAGAGGAGAGCAACAGACGCGAGCGGCGGGCCGCTGCTCGCGACAACAACTTCCGGTTTCCGGGAGATTTCGACTTCCGGGTTCGGCGGAGAGTTCCCACTCCTACTCTGACTCACGGTACGAGGTCGAGCCCATGCAAGTGGGTCGTACCAGTCTTACCTCTGAGGAGAGGGAAGTACGTCGAAGAGGTAAAAGACAGAGCTCATCAGTAATGGGGAGTATACTGGTGGGCCAAACCTCTGAGCTGATCCCCAATTTAAGACCCTTGTGCCATGCTCGACTCCTCCTGACAGGCAAATCTCAGGCTCTGGCTGTTTTTATCGACTCCGGATCAGATGTTAGCATCATTGACGAGGAGCTCGCACGACAGCTGGGCATCCAACAGGTTCGGCTGCTCCAGCCGGTACCGGCTAATGCCTTGGATGGTCACCTGCTGGGAACAGTGACACACCAGACGACACCGGTCCATATGCTCATGTCGGGGAACCACCATGAGACAATCCAGTTTCATGTGCTACGGTCCCCCCAAATCCCTCTGATTTTGGGTTATCCGTGGCTCCGCCGCCACAACCCGAACATTGACTGGGCAACTGGGTCCATCCTAGGTTGGAGTTCTTCCTGTCATCAGGTTTGTCTCAAGCAGGCCGCCGCACCTCAACTATCTGTGGATATGAACCTGGTTCCGGATGTCACAGGGGTTCCGGCGGAGTATTTGGACTTTAAGGAGGTGTTTAGCAAGGCTAAGGCGACATCTCTTCCACCTCATCGGCCCTATGACTGCGCCATTGAGCTACATCCAGGCGCAGTCCCACCCAAGGCCCGGTTGTACTCGCTTTCGGCACCGGAGAGGAAGGCCATGGAGACCTACGTCAATGACTCTCTGGCTGCGGGAATTATTCGTCCTTCCACATCACCCGCAGGAGCAGGGTTTTTTTTGTGGCGAAGAAGGACAAGACCCTGAGACCCTGCATTGACTATCGGGGCCTGAACGACGTCACGGTGAAGAATCGTTATCCCTTGCCACTCATCTCGTCAGCATTTGAGTTACTACAGGGGGCTACAATCTTCACTAAGCTGGATCTACGAAACGCTTATCACCTGGTACGAATCCGGGAGGGGGACGAATGGAAGACCGCCTTCAACACCTCTTCGGGACATTACGAGTACCTGATGATGCCATTTGGACTTACCAACGCCCCTGCAGTTTTCCAGGCGTTGGTGAACGACGTACTCCGAGACATGTTGGATCGTTATGTTTTTGTCTATCTGGACGACATCTTGATTTTTTCTAAGAACCTCAAGGAGCACGTCCATCATGTCCAGACAGTCCTCCAGAGACTTCTGGAGAACTCACTGTTCGTCAAGACGGAGAAGTGCGAGTTTCACACTTCTTCGGTCGCCTTTCTGGGCTACATCGTGGGTCAAGGAAGTGTGGAGATGGATCCTTCTAAGGTCTCAGCAGTTACCTCGTGGCGGGTTCCTGATTCTCGGAAGGAGCTGCAGCGTTTCCTGGGATTCGCCAACTTTTACAGACGGTTCATCCGTGGCTACAGCACCGTGGCCGCCCCGCTCACCGCCCTGACCTCATCCAAGGTGACGTTCCGATGGTCCCCTGCAGCCGAGGAGGCTTTTCAGGACCTCAAGGGCCGGTTTACGTCAGCTCCTATCCTTCAAGTACCAGACACCGCTGGTCAGTTGGTGGTGGAGGTGGATGCTTCTGACGTAGGGGTGGGGGCCATTCTGTCGCAACGTTCTGGTGAGAACCAGAAGCTCCACCCCTGTGCTTTCTTTTCGAGGAGATTGAGTCCGGCGGAGAGAAACTATGACGTGGGGAATCGAGAGCTTCTAGCAGTCAAGTTGGCGTTGGAGGAGTGGCGACACTGGCTTGAGGGGACAGAACAACCATTTCAGGTATGGACCGACCATAAGAACCTGGAATACATCAGGTCGGCACAGAGACTGAATTCTCGGCAAGCCAGGTGGTCGTTATTTTTCACCCGGTTTAATTTTTTTCTCTCCTACCGCCCGGGCTCCCGCAACGTGAAGGCCGACGCTTTGTCCCGGCAGTTCGGGAGGGAGGGAGACACCCGGGGTATTCCAGACACTATTCTTCCTGCTCCTCGAGTGATCGGCGTCCTCGCTTGGGAGATTGAGGAGAGGGTTAAGACCGCTTTGGTGGACCAACCCGGTCCTAGTTCTTGTCCTCTAAACCGCTTGTTTGTGCCTCAGGTTTTGAGGGCTGAGGTGCTTCAGTGGGCTCATAGCTCCAGACTTTCCTGCCACCCTGGAATTCAACGTACCAAGGGGATGGTCCTACAACGGTTCTGGTGGGCCACGCTGGAGGCTGACACCCGGGAGTTTGTGAACGCCTGTCCTGTGTGCAATCGGCACAAACCATCTCACCAAGCGCCAGCTGGCCTCCTTCATCCATTACCGGTCCCACGTCGCCCTTGGTCACATATCTCATTGGACTTTGTAACTGGTCTACCACCGTCCCACGGACATACTGCCATCTTGACGGTGGTAGATCGGTTTAGTAAGATGGCCCATTTCATACCCCTGCCTAAGATCCCGTCAGCTAAGGAGACGGCGGAACTGATTCTGCTCCACGTGTTTCGCATTCACGGACTGGCGACTGATGTGGTTTCCGACCGGGGGCCCCAATTCACCTCTGTGTTTTGGAGGGAGTTTTGTGAGCTCATCGGGGCGACGGTTAGTCTCACCTCCGGTTTCCACCCACAGGCCAATGGCCAGACTGAACGGAAGAATCAGGAGATGGAGACCACTCTCCGCTGCATGGCTTCCGATCATCCCACGACCTGGTCAAAACAACTCCTGTGGGTGGAGTATGCCCACAACACCCTCATCAGTTCCGCTACTGGTCTTTCCCCTTTTCAGTGTGCTTACGGTTTTCAACCCCCATTGTTCTCTGCATTGGAGAAGGAGGTTACCTGTCCGTCTGTCCAGGCTTTCATCCGACGTTGTCGGAGGACTTGGAGGCAGGCTCGTACTACTCTGCTTCGGTCTGCTAACCGGTACGCCACATCAGCGAACCGCCGACGAACCAAGGCACCTGTGTACCGGGTAGGCCAGAGGGTGTGGCTTTCCACCCAGAACATTCCCCTTCGGATGGAGTCTAAAAAGTTAGCGCCTAGGTTTATTGGACCCTTCGAGATTGTCAAGGTCATTAATCCTGCAGCAGTTCGACTGAGTTTGCCCCGGAACATGAAAATCCATCCCACCTTCCACGTCTCCAGGATTAAACCTGTCCGGGAGAGCCCTATGGTTTCCGCCGCCCCTCCACCACCACCCCCGAGGATGATCGATGGGGGCCCTACCTACACCCTTCGTCGTTTACTCCGTTCCCGTCTCAGAGGAAGAGGGGTTCAATATTTGGTGGACTGGGAGGGCTATGGTCCTGAGGAGAGGCAGTGGGTTCCGGCTCGTCATATCCTCAACCCTCAGCTCATCCGAGACTTCCACCTGCGTTACCCGGAGCAGCCGTCTAGGACCCACGCTCGACCAGGCGTTAAGCCAGGGAGTACTCGTCCGCTACGGACCAGAGGCTTCGTCGAGGGGGAGGGGGAGTCGTCATCGGTCGAGGAGGACGAGGATTTCCAGGAGGGAGAGGCCGAGAGAGCAGTCTCAGATGAGTACTAACCTTTCCCATACCTCCTCTTTCCACCCGGTGTCTGTAGGGTTTTTTTTTTCTTGGGTCTCTTTTGTTGGGTTTTTTAGTATTGGTTAGACGTCTGGAGCCGTCCATTAAGGGGGGGGTTCTGTCACAGTCTGCTTTCTCACTCACCTATTTTCTGCATTATCATTCCTTAGTCACCTGGTAGTCACACCCTGTCTCTCTCTCTCTCACTCTGTTTCACCCATCAGCTCCATTAGTATTTAGGCCCACTTCACCTTCACCTCAGTGCCAGATCGTACTTCGCAGCATGCCAGTCTTTCCCGCACTACTCCTCAGATTGCTCTCCCGGTTTCGACCCTGCCTGTCCCTGACCAGCCTGCCTCGCCTGCTCCCTGACCCGTTCTGTGCCTACGACTCCCGTCCTGCCTGCTCCCGGAAACCTCGCCTGTCCCCGACCAGCCCTTGGCCTAGTATCTGCCGTGTTGTCTCCTACCAGCCTATTGCCTCAAATAAAGCTGGTTACCGACTATCTCTGGTTTCCCGTGTTCTGCATTTTGGTCCTCAGCTCGTTTGTGACACTTTGATGACGTGCGAGGCAAAGAAATACAAGTAAAACAAAGCCACATGAGTTCAAAGCAACATGTGACTGCGAGTCATGTGACTGCTAAGGTTATGTTTTGGTCTTCTGCTCAGTAGAAGCAGAACATAAGATTTCTTTTTTCTTCCATTTCTTTCTTGCTTTACATATAGATGTAATGTCAAAAACACGAGCTTTTCAAGACCTCCACATTTTCCAGGAGGCTTGTCAACTCAACCCAGTGGAACATTAAAAAGCTTCGGGCCAAGAAAAAGTATTTACTAATGCATGTGAACTCCCTGATTTAATGAAGGAGAGGAGGAAACACAACAGAAAGGGAGAGACAGAGAGGGAACATGCAGCTCCACCCTGGAGGGTAGCAGTTGGGGTAAATGTGCTGCGGGACTGTTTGATGGGGATGTTGCTCTCTAATTGAACACAGATATGCTGCCAGCGCCTGCTCCTGCAGATGTGGCTCTTCAGTGGGGTCTGCTGCAGAGGAGAGAGGGAGGATGTTGAGAGGACAGAAGGAGGGGTTGTATATTCTGTCCAACCCCATACATAATGCACACAATATGGATGACTGGGGATATGTGTTTTGTCATACTGTGACTGTGGAAAATAAATGCATCCATTCCTGTTTTGTGTATGGAGGCTGTCAGCAGAATGGTGATGTCCAAGGCCCTGGGGTGACGGGGTGGGAATTGTATCAGCAGCGCTGTAGCTCATGTTGTCTCGCTCTGGGACACAGAGCTGTTGAAATAGAGCTGGATAAACAATTGACTCTGCATTTGACTCTGATCAACTGTTCGTGTTAAATATCTTGCCCTTTCATCACTGTAAAGCCGTCCATGGTCACCAGATGATGATCTCTATAGCTTTGATGATCCCCATACTCTTTGGGTTGCAAAATAATGACTTGTAACAACTTTTGGGCCAATCATGAGGTCAAATGTTTCTGATATTATTATTGGTTACAAAATACAAACAAATTCATGACATTCCAGGAAGTCTCAAATGTTGGCATCCTAATATGCTAAACTAAGATAGTGACAATGATTCACATTAGTCCCCATGAGTAAGCTTTTTGTGAAATATTTCAATATCTGCTGGACAGACAAAAGTCTTTGTATATATATTTTTGATTTGATATACTTTATTAATCCTCGTGGGGAAATTGTTTCTCTGCATTTGACCCATCCTAGTGTTAGGAGCATTGGGCTGCCATTTTGAACAGCACCCGGGGAGCAGTGTGGGGAACGGTGCCTTGCTCAGGGACACCTCGGTAGCACTTGGTCTTGAACTATACTATATACTATACTATGAATATATTAATGGTCCCCAGAAGATGCACCTCTATGGCTTTGATAATCCCCTGACTTTTTTGCAAGCGTCAATATTAGATTCACTTGTACGGTGTTTACTGAAATGTTTCAATAATTATTGGCTTGACTGCCGTAGCTTTGACATCATCATGAGGTCACAATTCGAATGTTCCCAATGCCATTCTTTGTTGCACAATACGAGCAACGAGCACTAGCACGCTAACATGCTAAATTAAGATAGTGAACATGATTAAAATGATTCCCCATGCCTCAGCACAACCTCTCAACCCGCCTGACTTTGCACAGGTCAAATACAAAATGTCATTATTGTCCTTTTATACGTATCGCAAGGGTTTCCATGCTTTTCTGTAGTTCTCTTATATACATTTGTGTAGTTTTCTTTTATTTCAGGGTTTTCTTTGAAGGTTTGCCCTTTTTAGGCATGGAAAACATCCACATTTGTATTCATGTTGGTGATGCAACAGGTGGGTTGTGCTAAGTCTTCCTTGTCTAAACCAATTTCATCAAGGCAAAGGTTGAAACCTTTTCAAATCAACCATCTCTGGCAGTGTGACTGCAGACCAAGGCGGGGAGACAGCATATGCACATTGTTTATCTTTCTGTTTATTTTGGTGTAAAATAAATGCACTGCTCGTGAGCAGATAAGTAAAGCGTGATGAATGGGATAAGCTTGAGAAATTACATGGTAAGATTCATTCGAACTGTCGACATCCGTCTTTTTTGGCTGTTTCTCACATCCTTTCCCTCTTGCCCCTCACTCCTCACATCCCATCACTCTGATACAGACTGTGCTTCATAGGGCTTAGCCTGCAACACATGCAGCCCACCAGAGAGATTAGGCAGGAGAATAAGCCAGTGCTTGAGCCGGCTTCACTCTCTATCAGTTAGTCTGCCTCAACTTTCTTCCATAGATTTCTCTAACTAATGACCTTAGAGAGCTGAAGATGGCATTTGAGCAGGCATTTGGGAAAAGCACGCCCTGGCTCTTCAGTCTCATTGTAAAGCAGCCTTTTATTGGCAAACACTCACAATATCCTCCATTTGTACCCAGCATGCTTGTTCATCTATTCTGTGCCCTAAGAAGTGATGCAATGAGACAGGTATTCTGGGTGATGGCCTTTAGCAGGACTTCAATGCATTTGACTGCAGGAGCCCCTGGCGGTCCGCTCCACCAGAATGCAGTGGGTGTGACATTTCGCTATGCAAAACCACTGTGCATTATTCAAATAAAGTTGGCCCTGCACAAATGTCATAGTTGGAAACAAGCATATGCTGCTATTAAAGAGAAGAGAAACAGAAGACCTTGTTTATTCTGGGGTTTGTAAAGTATACGATGCATCCAGTAGAATGCAGCTTACTATAGCTACCTTCTTAAGAGACAATGCTAAGATGTGCTTATGCAGACTAAACAATAAAACACCTGAGGCTGATGGCGTGAGCAAGAATATCAATGCCATTTTCCATGGCAATCCATCAAATATTTAAAAAGAAGTCAAAACCACAAATGTTATACTCATGGTGGTGCTAGAGGAGAAGTCAAAGGATCTGTAAAGTATGAAATGATTCATCCTCTGGGGACTATGAGAGTCTGCTCATATTTTCATGTTCATCCATCCAGTGATTGCTGGGGTATTTCAGTCTGCACCAAAGTGGTGGATAGATCGATCAACAGACTGCTATTGCATTCCCCGAAGTCCCGCTGCTGCTAGTATGGCTTTAAAGGAAGGGTCAAAATCAGAACAGCAGAGACCTGCTGATTTTAGCTATAAAGACACCAGATTATACTTTACCATAATGCAACTAGATAATATCTTTAATCAGACTGACGATTTGGTAAAAACACATTTCAAAATCTATGCAACAAGATCTCAAGATAGTTGTTTTGAAAATGTAGAGTCCATTCTCAAGTGTTAAAGGTCCCATGTCATTTCTACTGATCATAATTCCATTGTTGAGGTCTACTAGAATACATTTACATTGTTCAATGTTCCAAACTCACATTGGTTTCTCAAACAGCATCTCTGTATAGTATGTGTATTCACTCTCTGTCCTAAACGGCTTGTTGGAGCTCCTGGAAAAAGAGAAATCCTCAACGAGGCGTTCTGGGGCAGCATAGACAGGTATTTTCTGTGTTCGAGTTTTACTCGCTACAGGGTGTACTTTGAGGGTTTGAGACTCTGCAGACCGTTTACATGCAGAAAAAGCTTCATAAGACAAGGGGACGGGTAAGAACTGGAAAAGCATGACATGGGACCTTTAATAAATGTCTCAGACAAAAGCAATGCACTTATAACTTTTTTCCCCAATTTTGAAATTCTACTATTCGACTACTAATTTGACTTTGCCTGCAAACAGTTCTTATTTTTTAAGCTGTTATTCTTAGTCTAATCAAGCTAATCCAGTTGTGTAGAAGTATATTAAAACAATTCCCCTAGTTCTCACTTGTTTTATTACCTTAGTAAACATTTTCCTGACAAGTTTAGAGATCCAATTACCAGTTTCAAAGCTTCTTTAATACAGCATCACATTCCTTTAGTAAATGATAAGAGTAAAATGCACAACAAAGAAGGATATGCTTTAAGGCCTGGCAACCCTGCAAGGTCGCAACCACAGGGTTATCCATGTTTTACATTTTAACCCTTTAAAAAGTGCGTTTCTAGTAACGGAGGTTCCTTTAAACAATTTGGTCACCAAAACATATCTTGCTCAGCATTAGGTTGTCCTTGACTAATATTAGTCTTTTTTCCTTCAGACACAAGACACTTTTTGACATTGTTATTTTAAGATGCTTGTATATGTGTGTTCCACAATGAAGGATGTACACAGGTCTATCAGGAAGCAGGGCTAACAGCTCTAATACTGCAGCCTAATGCTCAATACCCAACAGAGACTACAGTGTTGAGAGCATCATGCGTTTCATTTGTTTAGTTGATTAATGAGCACTCCCCTACAGTGTGGGCTGCATAGAAAATGGAGTGTCTCAGTTCTATCTATGCATTACAATCATCTCCCTCCTTCTTCAACACCTTTCCTCTAGCTTATAAATCATGTCCTCTGCCCAATGTTATGGATGGTGTGTATGCAATTAACAAACACTGCATAGAAGCAAGTCCAGGACAGTATAAAGTATGTCCAAAACGGTGGAAACACATACACAATTTTTCTCCTTCTCTGAAGGACATATGTTTGACTTCATCAGCCCTGCAGCGCAAATGCTCGGCAGAGATTGCAATTTGCTCGTTCCACCACAAATATTAACATTTCCAATCTGTTGTGTTGCGCTACGGCAAATAGAACCGACACGACTCAGAGAGTGTTAATAAATCATGATTATGAAGCACCATTGGCTGGAGCTTCCCTCGGCATCCAGTGAATAAACTCCATCCCAATTCTGTCTGTGGGCACACCCTGCACGATGACACAAGTCGTTAGGTAATTATCCAGCAATTAGGATTCTGATAGGTGGAACAGCAGGTTGGTCCGCCCTCCTGGTGACAAATGATGAACAGGGTGTCTCTAATCGACTTGATAGTTCCCCTTGACCTGCACTTATGGATTTACGGAGAGCGTCTGCTGTTTGTTTGCCTCTTTTTAAAAATATGTTTTATTAAAGACAAGCCAACCAGCTGTCAGAAGATGACATGCCATCCTCATCCATTGAAAAGAGAAAGGCTCATTTTAAATAGCCTCCTTTTATGATAGTCACCTAAAGCTATTCAACCCAAGAGCTTCCTGCCAGAGGACACAACACAGCGGTTTTGATTTATTTTGACACATCGCGTTCCATATTTAACATCTGAAATATTTTTAAAGCCTCCTGGAAAACACGTGTTTGTGTGAGTGTTTATGAAACATCTTCATAGTCTGTGGGGACCTGTGATGTGTGAAGCTAAATGCCACTAAGCTCACCCTGCTGAGTGTAAACTCACCTACTTTGATGATGAACAGTTAAACAGGATCATTAATAAATTAAGGTTTCCTGAAAATACAAGCACGTTTGTGTTCAGAACGCCTTGGAGACTTCCTTCTGTCTTCTGACACTTTCAATCTTTTTAAAGAACAGGAAAACATTTGTTTCAGTTTGAGTCACGCTACTTTTCCTCTCGCACCAGCTTTTGGATTCCGGTTCAAGTCATTGTTGGCACTGAAACCTGTTCTACATTAAAGCCTTGACAAATTACACAGCCTATGAAAGAACAGCATGTTGGATACTACATAAATACAAAGGGATTATAACCATGAAAGATCCGAAGGACTTCAGGGAGTGGAAACTTGAGGAGATTGCACAGAAGGGAGTCAAGGACGCTAAAAACAAAGTCAAGGTGATTGGGGAGAGCAGGTGCACTCTAAGCTAAAAGAAGGAAGGAAGCCAGCAAGAGGCTGACTAGGGAGAACAAGAAGAGGAAGAGAGAGCAAGTGTGTGTGTGTGTGTGTGTGTGTGTGTGTGTGTGTGTGTGTGAGAAAGAGATACATCCAGATTGAGAAGAGACATAAGAGACACAGAAAATCTGCAAGCAAATTAGACATCATTAGCCAAGAGGCGGCTAACAAGTCTAATTAGTGGGGAGGCAGGCAGGCAGTGATACCAAAGTTGCTTCCGGACCTCAGACAGACACACACACACACACACACACACACACGCACGCACGCACACACACACACACACACACACACACACACACACACACACACACACACACACACACACACAGCCAAAGCTCGAGGCGTCTCCTAACTAGGTCAGATCTCTGATACTTTAAGTCTGAGGGTAGGAGGGAGAGAAAGAGAGGAAGGGAAAGATTGAAGAAAGATAAAAGATGGAGGATGGGAGAGTTGTCTGTTCTTGGTGAGATGGCGGGACTTGTTTAAAGCTGTGAGACTGAGATAAGTGTGGAAAAGTCTCAGGGAGAAAAAGAAAGAGTAAACACAAACACACACACACATATAAATAACAGCATAGAGGTTGACATGTTTACACACCTCCAGCTGCTGTTTTACTTCAGTCATTTATGGGACGCTGCGTTTAGGATATGAATCTGAAAGAATACTGCAGCTGCTGTTATTATTGGCCATAAAAATGTCAGGTGCGTTGAATACACACTCCTAGTTAGGCTGTTATTATAAAGATTAGCTTTGTGAAATGAGGGTATTGCTGTAAAGGCACAGTCAGCCCGTTCACAGTTTGAGTGATAGCTTGCCAATACACCTGAGGGAAGGCTGAGCTACATTCCCTTGAAGCGATGATGACTGAATGTCAGCTCTGGGAAGACACAGAAAAATACTTCAGTGCAACAGCCTTCATCTCTTTCTGTTCCCTGTGCTCTCTCGGAGGCACGGTGACAGAAAATATTGTCTCAACAACCTCTGATGGTCCCTCGTCTCGTGTAACGCCGGCTGAATGCTGCGGAAGAACAGCTTTGTTGCCTAACGCAGCTTCCACACGGCGGCGTGCGTTGAAGCTTGTGGTTTGATTGGCTAGCTAGAGCTTGTACTGGCATATGATTTGTTTGGCTGACGCTTCCGTGGAAGCTTCAAAAGTAGAACATTGCTCTACTTTTGAAGCGAGCAACCCGAGCAAAGCGAAGCGTCGGAACCACAATGCAGTTTGGCAAAACGTGACGTCACCCCATTCAAAGTGAATGGGCAGAAGCGTTTAAGCTTCAACGCACGCCGTCGTGTGGACAGTTAGTAGCAACTTGGATAAGTTTTACATTTTTATACTGTAATAGAGCAAATTTTGTTTCCACAGCCAGAACTTAAAGTGGAAATGGTTTGAGCAGTGGCGGCGCCAGGGTATGGCTGGGGTAGGCTACAGCCATACCAAGAAATGGCTTAGCCCTACCTTAGCCCGACCATGAAACATTATGTTAAAGTAAGCATGTGGAGAACACGGATTGCGAAAATCTACCGGTCGTGTCCACAACACACAAACTGATCCTGCTGTAACAACAAGTGCACGTTACTGAAGCAATATGGTTGAGACCATTCTTTCTTATGCTAGAGGGGTGCAAGGAATAGTCTAAGTAGTGGGGGAGTTTTATACACTGTGTGGAAATTCTCTGGCGTTATAATATCAGCGCGGCCGCGGTCAGATCAAAATGCCTCCGAATGCAATTTGAATAGACCTACAGCCAATCAGAGCAACAAAACGTTGGGTCTGCTGCGTCATGCATTACTGATATGTCGATACGTCACGTTCACAGTGAAAAGTCCCCAAACTCGCGCCGAGTAAATTGCAGACAGCAGAACTTCTAGGATTAATTGTATATTTCGGATGGATAGATGTGTTCTTAAACGCCCTCGCATTGAGGTACAAGTCGAACAGGTGCCAGAGTCACACGACCCACCTGAAGAGTGAATAGTGAGTTTTGAATATATTTTGTAATAATGGGTCATTTGAAAAAGTGTTTTGTATGACAATAGAGATACAGGCTACCTGTTATGTGCTGTGTCAGTCTCTCTCTGTTTACCTGTGTCTGTGTCTCTCTCCCCCTGTCTCTCTCTCTCCCCCCCTCTCTCTCTCCCTCTCCGTGTCAATTCTATATGCCAACTTTTCTTGTTTCTGCCGGTGCGTAGCATGTTGTAACAACGTGGAATTAGCAGAATAGGCTATTGTATTGTTTAACTCACACCTGTTGCTCTCGATGTAATTTAGCTGATAAAAGGAGACAAATAATAGCTAATAAAAGCCTCACGCGTGCGTTTCACTGTCAAGGGGGGCGATATAGCGTGTATGTAATTACATTACAAATACTGACTTGAGCCCCACCACTGTATGGGTTAGCCCTACCATAGATTACCCAACACAAATACTCTGGCGCCGCCACTGGGTTTGAGCAATGAATTGTGAAATGGTGGATTTTTTTTTACTCTACTGGCAAAAATATGAACAAAAGTGATAAAGTTTACAACCCGTTTGACACTACTAAAGTCACAACACTAAGGAGATGAGCACTGGCATGAGACAGATTGCCAAATAAAGGTCAAGTTGATGAAGCAGAGGCTGAGTCATCCTTAGTTTTCGTTCCTAATAACGGGCAGCCTCCAAATATATGGGATTTTACACATCGCATAAGGCAACTTAATAGCCATCTTTCATTATGATCCGGTGATAGGACGTATGGCAGGGGTTGGAAAGATATTCATGTTGATGTATGGAGTTTCACAATGCTGTCTTTCTTATTAAGAAAAACAAAGATCTGCAATGTGTGATTGTTCAAAGTAGTGTGTAATGTTATGACACTTATTTTTTCCATTGTGGAATATCTCAGCACATTCTATAAATTTGCACACTCTTTTCCGACACACAAACATTGTCAAATAGTTCATATCTGACAATATATTGCCAGATATTAACGATATGATATATAGTGTATCATATCGTTAGGTAAGTATTAGGAAGTGATTTTGCACACAGACTTTCCGCGCGGATATGCTTAGGTAATATCACTTATTTTAATAAACCCGACAAAGCCCCTGCAAAGCCATAGAACACATTCTCATTTTCACAGCTTGTGGACCACTACCTGGGAATAGTAAATTAACTTTGGCATGTACAACTGATGGAGGTTTTCTTCAAATATAAAATATTCTGCACTTGATTCATGATCTCGCTTTTGTCAGGCTTTGTCAGGCTATCCGTGTCACTGAAACACAGGCATTGGCAATAGCTTTCAGTAAAGTATCATCAAAGTCAGCATGCATACACAAATATAATTTCAATGCATGTAGATACTAAATCAATTGTAAATGTTTCACTCTTCTCTCACCTGTCTCTGGGTGGCAGGTTCCATGCCCGTGGCAGTTGCAGGGCACACATGTGGAGAGCGGCCCTCTGCTGGGGTCTTCTCGGGTGAACCCTGGGGCGCACCGCTCACAAAAATGTCCCACAAATCCCGGGGGACAGGAACAAAACTCTACCCAGGGGGCAGGAGGATTTGGTGGGCCGGAGGAGATGGAAGCTGAGGTGAGGGATACCTCCGCGAGCTGCGACGTGTCTGCAGAGGAAGGAAGATAAATTAGCGCTTTGTTATAAAACTGATACATACAAAGGTCAGTAGTAAACTAATAACCTTTGCCTCAGAGGCCTGTTGACGTGTTTGTGGAACCTGCTTTTCTCTCTTATGAGGGGTGTGTGCGTGTGTGTGTGTGTGTGGGTGGGTGTGTGCCTCTGTATCTCATTAAGCAGTCGGTTATTAGCATTTGTTGCAGTGCTGTACCTCCCTCCCTGTCTCATTACAGGTTCTGGACTGTGTTTACAGTGTGACACACACATATACAGACGCACACAATAACAGATTCATCCACCCACAAGCCCATAAATGCCACACTTAATGCTCACTTGCACACACACACACACGTGCGCACGCATGCGCCCACACACGTACACTCGTCACCGAGGGAATCTTTGATATAGCAAATGAATAAATCACTGCAGCATGGCAAGACGAGAAGAAAAAGAGACAGGAGATTCGGTGGAGGTATGTCAGACGTGCAGTTCCTCTGGGCTTTCAACATCCCTCTCTCCTCTCATGAATAGTGATGGGGGCAGGAATTCCTGAACCAAATCCTTTCACCCTACACTCTCTAAACCGCAGCCACAGAAAACTAAAATTACTTTTGTTCCTGGTCCAATACAGTGTCTGCTCTCGCTGAAGGAACACAAGATGGATGGATAGGTAGAATATGCTGTGCACGTCTCTCTATGTAGCTTTGTCAGATAAGAAATACACCATGTGTGAATGGATGGCTGCATAATGAGGGAACCTTGACTTCTAAGAAGTCATGATCCAGCCATTCCTTCAGCGGTGATGAAACCCGCTTCATGTCCACCTCTGAGGGATAATCAGTAGGCATGCCTGTCCTCTTTCCTCTCCATCACTCGCCTTAGCCCGTACCCTTTACTCCCCTCTGACTCCTGAATTCTACTGGCTCATTCAACAGAGGAAAATGTGCAATTAAAACAATATTCAGACACTGAAACCACTATTTCAGTTAATTAAAAACATTTCATTTTATGTCACGCTGTACAAGTTCCCTCCATCAATCCTTACTGCAGGAAACCTTGTCAAGATTTTAATTCCCTTCAATCTTAAATGGCTCACTGCAGCCCTGCCAACTATTACAGTTTGGGTCTCTTTAGGTACCTGTACATTGATTAAGCCATTGATTTATCATACAGTTCCACTAAGACTGTGATCTCTGTTCAAATCTACATTTCTGTGGCGGTGAGAATGAAAGGACTTCACCGTGACTGCTGTCAAAGACTGCCTATATAGTCTAAGGACAATACTCTCATTACAATAATACGGTTTTGTTAGAAGGGGACTCAGAGGGACATTTCAAGAATAGAGGAGGATGTGAGGGGGAGAGAGGAGAGCTTTATGGATATTTAAATATAAAGTTTGCCGCGCAGCCTTCAGCGATAAGGCACATCTGACACTGTTTGAGAATGTGTTTGAATCATTAACACAGTTTCTCCCCTGTGATGTGCGATAGATACAGAGTGAACTGTGAGCTGACTTTGTTTGTACATGTGGGTGTGTGCTTACAGGATTTTGATTGATGGAATATGCATGATCACGCTCCTGTTTCTGTGTGCCCAAACTCCTGTGGTAGTCTTTTTGAATGCGCATGAGTGTGTGTCACAACGCCTTTGCTGAGCAACTCATTATAATGGTGTAAGTAAAGTGTGAGTGAGTTGGTGATTTTGGCCAGCTGTTCTGTCTTCTTCGCTCTCTAATCCGCCGTAATGCCTCTCAGATCCTGCCTGCACTTCACAATGCAGACTCTCAGATACAGAGGGAGGAGGATAAATATAAAAAGAGGATTTCCAGAACTAGTTACTTACATCTGGGAATAAATGTCCTGTTTTTTTTGCTGAGCCAGATTTGGAACTTTTGAACTATTCCCCAAATACAACACTGACATTGTTTTAGGAACTATATTTGGTGCAGCAGTAGCTACTACAATGTATTTTTAATCAATACAAGATTAGGAAATGTTGTAATTTTTCTGTGGCACTTTTTAATTGTTAATAGGTATGCATTCAACTATGTTCTCTACCATATTGTCTTCATACTCTTGTAGATGCACAGCAATGCTCCAAAGATAAGGAACAAGTCTATAATGATGCATTTGGTATCTTTGCCGACTGGTGCAAACCTTTAAAATCCTCAGCAAAAAGAAATATAAATGATATGTGTTGATTTAAATGTTCTATGCAAAGACACAAACACACTTACAGTTCTGTCCTCCGGCGTTGCTGATTCTGAGAGACGTCAGGTTGTAAAGCAGTTGTTGGAACTCAAACGCAGACAACGCTGGTTTGAATCCTATGTCACTTTCATGGAGCCTGTGAAATGACAAAACAGGGAACACGTCATTTATAAGTGTGTTTATGCATTTCAATGATAACAGACAGTCATTCAACAGGAGAAACCTCAACGCTGTAAATGTGTTTTTTAGAGCAATTTAATTACTCTCCACCGCCAAGAAGATAAGAAATGTCCTGTCTTGTTCTTGACCCTTTACGGCGGGTTATCTGCAGTACTACAAGCAGACACACACAGTGTGAAGAAAATTGTAAATGTGCTGACTTCCACACATATTCATGGTCTTGATCAGTGAGCTTTGCCATCTGCTGAAGGATGTTCCGTGAAGCCAGCTGACATCTGCCTGTTTTACCCCAGGAATCATGCACTCTCTCTACCCTTATGAGAGGTGCTGAGTCAGCTCCACACAGGTGATGAACTGTTACAGAATCTAGTCCCACCATGAAGGTCCCCAGGGAGAGGAGCAGCAGCAGCATGACGAACATATCCATAGCATCCAGCTGTAGGAAACACAATTACAGGGAACGCTTTCTAATACGCTGTGTAATTAACGAGTTATCATTAGTTTCTACATTTCTAATGAGCCATTTAGCCGGTTTAAAAATAGGTATTAATGAATGGATTTTGGTCCCAGGTGCCCTGCTGCTCCACAACTAGGCAATGCAAGAGATGTTTAGCCATCCTCAAGTTATTCTTATCAATGTTATATAACCTTTATATCTCGAGCTGACATTTTGAACAGACATTCACGCTTCCCTTTTCAATTGAAATAAGTTCCGCTCTGGTGTTAGGTTGCTTCACAATGTTGAACCAACCGGGAACCAGTTGGCTTTTCCGCTGTCAAAAGCCCAGTAAAAGCCACATCATGACATCACTACAGCAACAATGGTAGACTGTTTTAGGTCTTTGCTCATGCTGCTCTTATTCATACGAAGCCAGATCTAATTGAAGGGCGGCATCCCAAGTTTTATACTCTTCTCCAAAGGGACGTGGCACATCTTTATGCACTTTAATTCAGCGTCATATGTAGAGTCCTGGAGGGGCACGGGAAATGTGCTTCACCGGCATTCTCAAACAGGTGCTTCAGCTAAAAACTAGTTTTAGTCATTTTGGGTTCTCGGCTCTACTGATTTAAAAAATGTTCTACTCTTCTCTGTATTCAGTATATTGCTAAGGCTAATTTCGCCCAAGCCTTGAATGTAACCCTCTGATGCATGTACGTGTTTCTCAGTTCCAGCTCAGTAGTTGTTGGTTCCAAATGAGAACCAGTTTTCTGGTCCTTTGGTGGAAACACAAAGCAGTGGAAAGCGGTTTGGATTCGGGCCAGATCAGAACCGGCCTTGGAACCGCTTTGGTCGAAAAGGGGTATTTGAGGGTTAGGGTAAGCTGTTTTTGATGATGTTGAAGTTTGCATCTATTTTAAGGAATGGCAGGAAAAGACATTCCCTTCAGTGTGAATTATGACAACTTTTATGATTTATTTCCAATAGTTTGGTTTATAACCATATACCTAGGAAAAACCATCTTATTATCCTTAGGGTCTTTGAGTTTAGTGATAATATGCTGATGCACCATACCACAAAAAACTATTATAGTAAATATTCAGAAATATCAGCAATATAGCATTGTCATTGCGGTAATGCTGATGTTAGCATTTCCAGCTCAAAGAACTGCTCTATAAATTAAAGCATTAGATACAACTGATAACCCACACTTATAAAGGGAACATTATTTAAAAGTAGTTCCTAATAATAATAATAATATATGAACCTAGTAGTCATAGGCGCAAAGCACAAAATAATAAAGTGTAAAACCTTTAGTTTGCTGACCATCAGAGGCGAAGTCATGTGAGGGTTCGATGGTCTCTGTTTTATTAGGTCAACTCAGCATGGCACTTACTCGCTTTCAAAATACTTTTTTTCCTGCATGCCCTATGTCTCCGCATTCACATTTACGCTGTGCACATGAGAGAATGTGGATGTGTGCATTCCCTGCTCGCCACACAAACTCTCCATTGATGCGGCGGGTCCTTGTTCCTTGGCCTGACATGTAGGCGCAGTAATAAAGAGAGGCAATTACAAACTGGGCCTCAGAGCCATGGTAATGGAGCTGGTCAGACAGAGATAAGCAGAGTGTGCATGCAAGTGAACACACTCCCAGTCATGCTCTCCCTATGGAGCGTCAGTGTCCCTTTTAATCAGCGGCAAGCAGAGCGCAGAGAGCCACGCTGTAATTAAGCCTGCTCCGCTGAGGGTGAGAGCAGATCAACGGGAGAGAAGAGCCCAACAGAATACCGGACACACACACACACACACACACACACACACACACACACACACACACACACACACACACACACACACACACACACACACACACACACACACACACACACACACACACACACACACACACACACACACACACACACACACACACACTTTAGAGAGAGCACACAGATAGAGATACAAGGTGAGCAAGACAGAACGGCGTGTGAGAAGGACATGATAAGGGCAGCATGTCAATTACAACGTAAAAAAATACAAATGAGCTCCTTTAATAAAACGTGTATGAGGATATGTTATTAGCATGTTCCCAATCTAAGCTTGTGTATGTTTATTCATTTATTAGATTTCTTATTCATATCAAAACATAATATAAAAACCACCCACTGATTAGGAAAGTTATTAGACTAAGTGCAATTACTTATCGTATTGGTCTACCATAATCATATCATAACGCCGTTTAAACAAGGTTTACTCATCAAAGTTTGTGAACTATAATGCAGTAAAGAGTTCACTGAATAGTTGCCTGTTTTACTTATTGATTAAACTGTTATCTACAATTCTACAAAACCAGAAAGATATACAACATGGCTCGTGAAACTGAATCAAAGCTATTAGTATTTCGTTTTTCTTCTGTTGTACTTTATCAATTTCCCTATTGGGCTATAACACAACAATAACATGCATTTTTTAGCAGACATTTTGGAAACAAACCTATATAAAGTTTAAATATAATACAGGCTACTGTATAATCCTTAAATATAGAACCAAATTATTTACATAAAATACTCGAACATCACTGGTTATTCTGAAAAAGTAAGTGTACATTTAAATAGTAAATGGAATTGAGTTGTGGGTAAATAAATCACAAATGGCACATAGCAATTGTTTTCACGTTGGCAGCAATGAGCCTGTTTTCTGTTATTTATATTCAGTTGGCCCTGATCTATGATCCAAGTTGGTGAATCTTTAAAAGGTGTCAGAGACAGATGGAAAATATGCCTGCATTACAACTAGAACTCTGCTGACTCCTGCATTTTGGCTCATACTTTTCATATAGGCAGTTTCCAGAAACACTTTCTTTCCCCAGTGTATGTAGAGTTGACTGTAAAGGGTCTGAACATCTGAGGGATTCCTTATGGCAGTGGTTCCCAACCTGGGGGGGGGGGCACCAAAGTTCGCAGGGGGGGGCACCAGGCCTCAGATGATTTGAGGCCAAATATCATATTTAGACTTTTTTTTTTTTTTACATATAATTGTAAGGCAATACATGATTGTCACTAAAAGCCTCTTCTCCACATTACAATAAAATATTACAAATAATTGACCAATTAATTTTAATAAAAATTCAAGTTAGTATTAAAGGCATAAAAAGACAGAAATGTATAATTCTTTCTTTAATAGAAATGTTTCTTCTGCCCGTAAAGTGTCCAAACCAGGCTTTGCTGGATAAGCACATTTTTAAAACATAGTCATTGTCCATGCCGGTTTCAGTTGGATTATTCGTCACAGTTGCTCCGATCAGATCGGTCTCCTCCATTTTGTAGATTATTTACGACTTTTGAATCCACATAAATACATCGGCAAAATCCGGCTTACTTTGAGCATGTGTTTTAAACAGTTTAATCCCTTTGTGAATTGTTTCCACTTGCGCCGTCCTTTAATCTCTTCATACAGCGGGAATCCAAATGAATGAATCCTGAGTCCAATAACCATCAAAGTCACTCCAAAGTGCTCCTTAATTCCGCTCTCATCCTCCTTTAACAAAATACTTCACATTCATCCAGTTTGTGACAGTAGCTGTAGCTTTTTGAGACTTTTAAACTTGAATTACCGCTGTTGCGTGCCCCCTCCCCCCCCCCTTGTGTGTGTGGGGGGGGGGGCGCAACTTCCAACAGGAGTCATATGTATGCCTTATGGCATACATATTATGCTAACATGCCCGAGACATACGCATACAAGCACAGCAATAAAAGCTCCCCGCCTACTGCATCCAGGGGAATGGAGAGTGAACAGAGGGAAGAGTGGATGCTACCTTATATAAGCCATTCACCTCCTCCTCTCATCAATCCCCTGCGCTCAAATACCCACGCTTCCATATATTTTTCCTCTATCAGATTTTGAAGTGATCTTTGCACCAGGTGGGAACACAGCCACTTAACAGGTTAACATATTTACCAGCTATGAACGCAGGTGCTGTCAGTCAACACGGATGTGAAGTGTGTGTTTTCGCTCATGTTTTTTCATGCTTTAGCAAAACACTTGGTAACAAATACATTCCTATTTTCAAACCGTTATTATTTTTGATTCATTGGATTGTTGCAAATCAAACTACCAGATGGCCACATGGATGGATGAGTCTGAGTGAAAGCTTGCATTTGCACAGCTTCTTGACGTGTGTTCATGTGTGTGTGACAGAGAGAGGCAGACAAAGATAGAGGAAGCATGAGGGAAGGATATAGAGCATGGAGTGAAGTGTATCTGTGCGTGCACCTGAGAAGTGTAATGAGATCTGAGGAGAGGTTTTCCAGAGAGGAACACTTAATGACAGTCTCTGTTGCTCAATCTCCAGTGCATTTCAGAGAAGTAAGCAAAGAGCATCTTGAGCCGGGGTCCTGTGCTGAGGGGGAAAGTCATTACCAGTGCCCAGACACCAGAAAGAGCCATGGACATATTGGAAGGGACAGAAAGAAACAAGATGTTCAGGGGCTGGATCCCCAAAGAAGCCAAAGTAGATGTGTTCTTCTTGACTTGAAGACCAGGCTGGAGCTTTCCCTCTGCCCCATTAAAGGATTACACACACAAACCAAACTAATGGTTCTTCCAAAAGTCAAATATATACAAGATTATACAGAAGGTGAACTTATAGGAGCCCTATGTAGCTTTTTGCAATTTTCCTGTAGTGTTATACAGGTTTGTGTGCATGTGAATTGTCTGCAAAGGCTACAATATTAAAGTTCCACCCAGAGGGAGTTTCTCTTCCACACAAACAAGAACCATGTGGATAACTTCAGTGTTGTGTACCGAATTTCATTATGAATGAATAATAATCAGAGAGTTGGACCTCATGGTGTTTCTGGAGGAGTCATCCCCTGGGGACCATGAATGTTTGTATGGTTTATTATATAGTTTTGACAAACTGACAACTGATATACTGATATTGCCATCCCTCGAGGCAAGCTAGCAGCATGTACACATATTCAATCCATACAGGATATGGACTGTATATATGCAGTAACCGACTGCAGAAATATGTAGCAGCTTAAAGTACAGAGTCCATGCAATGGAGTCGGCTCTAAAAAAGAGAAAGGTTTCCATCAAACTCCCAGTACCTGGGAGTGGGGGCTCTGTCTCACCTTCCATCACTTGATCCTCCAGTTGAAGTGGACATCTCTTCTTTTCCCCAACACACTAACCAATTTCAACAAGATTGACCTGTCCTTTGAGAAATGTTGTTTTACCGTGACAATACAGGTATATTGACTACTGCCCAAACTGCCAACAATTGCAGTGTGATTTCAGACACCCAACTACTGTGTGAGCCTGTCATTGCAACAACAACAACAATAACAACAACAACACACTCCTACAGGTTTACACCTCACAAAATCCATCAAATCCGACCTTACATCACCTAGAATGCCGGCCAGCTCTTTGCTTATGCTTTAATCATCTCCTATCTGAAGTATTGAAGCTAGGAGAGTACGTATTACTCAGGATGATGCAACCTACTGTTCTTTCTCTTCAGCTTCTTTACATTTTAAAAATATCACTGCCTGTTCAGATTCTTGTCAGCCAGCTTCCCATTGTAATAAACACAGCGAGACTTTGATCCCCGAAGTACGTGGAGAATCTAAAGGACTGTTTGGAGCTAATGGACTGGATTAGACCCTGTGAAGCACACAGAGAGGACAACGCAGGGCTTCCCGGCTGCATAACATGTCAATTTCCATGTGGACCTTACAGTGTCTTTGAAATGTTTTCTGCAGTTCTCTTTAAACAAACCCTAGAAAACAAAGACAATTAAATCCCTTCTTAGGGAGGAAGACGGTTCCAGGGGCGGCTACAGGGAGGAAGTTAAGTTGGTCTGCGGGCGCTGAGGAGGAGAATTAAAGATAGAAACACAGGGGTGGAATTGAAGACAAATTGAAAGAAAACAGTGTGAAGGAGGTGCTGAGTGGGATAAGAAGGATTACTGTCTGCAGGACGCCAGGCCAAATGGGGGACGAGAACCAAAATAGAGAATGAATTGGGTGCGTTTTGAACAGATTGAACGTGAGACTGGGCCAGCTGCACCCACTCCACAGAGTTGACGGGCATAATGAGATCTCTCCAGAGGTGGGGGAAGTACTCAGATCCAGAAGAACCAGAGTGTAGGAATACTCTGGTACAAGTAAAGGTCCTGCATTCAAACAGTTACTCAAGTAAAAGAAGAAATGTATTGGTATCTAAATATACTTAAAGTACCAACAGTGAAAGTACTCATTATACACATCGGTCCATTTCAGAATAATATATATGATATGTTTTATAATGATTGATCATGAAAGTGTTCTCAAAGCTGGTAAAGGTGCAGCTAGTTTGAATGACTTTGTATACTGCAGGGTAGCTTGTGAATTTACTCCAGTAAAGTAACTTTTAAGGGTTGTTTTATACTTCACACCATTAATCCAGATCTGCAAAGTAACTAAAGATATTAAATACATGCAGTGAAGTAAAAGTACACCATTTACCTCTGAAATGTAGCGGAGTAGAAGTACAAAGTAGGACAAATGTAGTAAATTGTACTTAAGTACGGTATTCTAGTAAATGTACTTAGTTACTTTACACCACTGGATCTCTCCACAACAATATGACTGATTACACTCCTGCTCTCCACAGGCCGTTACACCAGACCTGAGCTCTCCAGTCTCTCCTGACTCTGACCGCTTCACTGTGAAGGCTGAGGAGGGAAAGACCAGCATGGGTCTGGGCTGAGAGCAGATTGTTGCAAGGACAACCAAACAAAGTGTAATGTGAGATGAAAGAGCCAGCAGACTGCAAGCAGAGAGTGGTTGTGGAGCAGTACTACATATAGTCGAGTCAATATCAACAACCAATTGGACAGGTCTGTCCAACAACTGATGATGAGACTGGGCTCGTTCCCCAGGGGCGCCGTAAGGGGGTGAAAAGTTAGGACGATTCTAAGGGCCCGTGACTGACAGGAGCCCAAACATTTTTAGAACATTAAGAAAAAATGTTTAATAGAACCGAGCCAAAGATAATAGCCAGGAAAGGTTTACATGTTTTCGAGTAAGTTGACAATTTCCTTAATGATTTATTTCTAGATCAATCGATAAATCTTTGGTTGATTAAATGACGGAAAATTGTGAAAAATGTTAATCCAAGTTTAATTAAATTGCAAGGGGATGCCTTCAAGCGTACTGTTTGTCAGTTTAAGAACAAGAGATATTATTTTTAATATAATTTTAAACTAATGAAAACCAAATATCTCTCTTAGGTTTGAGTTTTTCGCCTGAAGGAAGTACTTAAACGATTAATTGAGTATCAAATTAGATAATTCATATCTTTTTGGTGATTGAATAATCGATAAGTCTACATAATTATTGATTCTTTATCTTTTTATAATAGCACTCACATGCCAATATGTATATTGAAATACTTTTTGGTGGCTGTAATTGTTGGAAACCTATCTTTTAACATACTGTAAGTGTATATTGGGTTAGCTTGCACTGAAGTAAATAAAGTAAAGCCTGCCTCAGCTTCTTCAGAAAGGGACATAAATAATCCCAGGGTCATGCTGCAGTAAAGAGGAAATACAGGCTGGCACAAGACAACTCAAATTTGATTTAGTCTCAGTTTCAAAATACAGATGCTAATCAAATGTCTAACAACACAAACAAACGGACACACACCGCTTAATATGATCTAAGAAAACAAGAACAGCAGACTGCTATCCACGAGTAAAGCAAACAGCATCTGCTCTGTGACAGGACCTGTGTCGCAGTCGCAGCTTGGTTCTGATTGCTGCCATCTTTGTTACAACATCTAACGTCTGATTGCTGCAGGATTTAAAGAGGTGCTGTTGCCCTCTTATTATATTAAATAGCAAGATTTGGTAAACCTTGTCACAATGTACGAGTGAACTAATCAAGCATTCATATGGAAAGCTCTGTTAGGTTGGATTTAAATGTATATTTTGCTCTATATGCCGCTGCAGTTGTTTGAATAGGATCTGATTGCTTTTAGAGAAAATAGGCTTACAAGTGTAGGTGTGGGAGGAAGTATGCATTATACCAGAGGAAGTGAGACTGATTATATTTAAAACTGTGACTGTTAAAAGCAAAGTGTTGAGGTAGGTCAGAGATCTTGAACCATCCATTGATGGTGGAAAAATATGGACAATTAATTTCATTTAAACTTAAAGTAGACCTATCATGCTATATTGGAAAAAGATATTGTAGGGCCAAAACAAAACATGTCGGTGAAGTTTTTTGCTTAAAATACCAAACAGATCAGCCGTTGTAGCCATGCCTCATACTGCTCAGACCCCTCTTCTGCAGCCCTGTTAGAGAAACGCGGATTTTGGGTCCTTAGCTTGAAAATAAAGAGGAGGCGGAGCTAATGCCTGATCACAATTCTACCAGAGATAAAGTTAAATCCCGCTGTGATAAAACGCCATCCTGTTCATCAAGGATTATTTCTGAAACAGTGTGGAGCTCAAATGCCTTTTCTCTTGCAGGTTTATCACAAGGTGAGTTCCTTTTTTGATGTCCTGCTTTTTGTGTTTTGCAGTACAGGTTAGCTCTGAGTGTTAGCGAGGCTGGCTAATGTAAACAAAGACGAGATTACGTCCAAAACACGTCAGGCCTTGTTTCTGATAGCAACTTTCTGTGGGTCCGCTGCCGATTTGACGTCATACCGGCAGCAAATCTGTATCCGCTCGTTGTACCCCCGTTTTTAAAAGATTTGGGTACGGAGGAAAAGAGAGAGGGTTTTATTTTCTGACGCTGCGTGAGTTCCCCGACGCACCGGGGACACATGTTCATGTATAAAAGACATCACAAAGTGCATTTTGCATGATAGGTCCCCTTTAACTTTAAGAAGAAAGTAACGTAAGAAAATCCATCATTCAAATTCTAGCACGTGGGCTGCTTCTACCCGTGTTATACATCCACTCACTTTATTTCTCTTTAGGAATGCATCCTGACAACAGACCACCACTTTTCCTAATAATGAGACGATGAACTGTTATGTAACTGCACATTTATGCGTCTATAGAGTCATCCAATGACATCGTTTTTGGTCAAACAACTCAAATGTTATAGGAAAATAACTGGAAAGCTTTCAATTGCAATAGAAATATATACAGTAGGCCTTAAAGTAATAAAACAGTAGCAGAACAGGAAAAGAAAGACAAAGAGTAGTACCGATGATACCATAACAATATTCATTTGTAAAGGTTACATTAATCTCTATCTAGAGAGGCTTATATTGCATATTTACTATACATATTTGCTTTCTCCATAACATTTTTCACATGTTTAGCCATATTAAGTGTGTACATTTCAAGTGTATGATACCTTTACTTTTTTATCCTCCTCATATATGTAAGTTAAACTGCCACACGATTAAACCCCACCTTAAATCAGTCTAACACATCTTATTTCTCCGTTTAGTTTACATCCCTAAAGTTTACATGACCACATACTTCTTCCATAGCTCACTTCTCCTCATTGAGATCGATGTTACATTTCATCCACTGTGTGTTAATGCTTGTTTCTAATTTGAAGCCCTGGTGTTGGCATACCAGGCTGCAAAAGAACCGCTGCCCACATCCTGATCCTCCGGGCCACGAACCCACCCTGCACTCCATCTCGAGCTCTGCATGGTGTTGCTGTAATCCACTCAGCTCTCTTTCCATGCAGCAACCCTCTCTTCCTTCTATCCCGACCCCCCTCCTCTGCCTCCTGGAGTGACAATCTCTTTGAAAGCTTAATCTTTTAAAGATGTACCTCATATAAAAGTGTTTTCACTTACTATATTGGTTAATCTTTCTGAACTAATCCCTTCTTTATCACACAGTATTTACCTGTTTTCAGCCGTGTTAGCACTATGGCTGGGAATAAATATCGGAACTAAAATATCTAAGAAAGCCATGACGTTTGGTACAAACATTCATGGTCAGCAGGGATACGCCCTGGAGGATTTGGTGATCCTACATTATTACTAGCACCAGCAGCTTCAAAGCGTTCACTTATCCATATGATGGATACGTCTATCACTTTGAATTGCCTTGTGTTGAAAAGTGCTCTATAAATAAACTTGCCTTGCCTTGCCTTGCCTTGCCTTGCCTTGCCTTGCCTTGCCTTGCCTTGCCTTGCCTTGCCTTGCCTTGCCTTGCCTTGCCTTGCCTTGCCTTGCCTATCAACGGAAATATAATCCTCAGTTTTTTCAAAAGAGATGAATGGTTTAAGTATTTCGATTGTGTTGTTTTCATAATCGTTGCAAGCCAAAATCGTAATTGCGATTAAAATACGATTAATTGAGCAGCCCTATCATATCATATTAAAATATGAACTGATGAAACAAAACACAAAACAAATCTGCTTGGATTTAGAGAAACAGGGCTTGAAGTGTTTCAGTTTTTCGTGAAATATTTGAACAACAAATGATAACATAATCAAAATATAATAATAATAATACTAGTAAGTTGCTGCCCTAACCACCGCTTTGTCCATGTACACTGTATACTTCACCTCTATTCCATCATTATTTTAGTGAGACTGTTGGTGCTCCGGACTCACTTTGTGTACTTCTGATGAGTTTGAGCACACGTGTCATCAAGTTGCTGTGGATGAGACCATCTGCTGAATGTATAAAATATACAACTGGAAGTGTAATGCTGCTGCTCTACATGACAGCCGGTGAAAGGGGGAGTGGGCTCGTCACTACATTTATAACTCAACGTTCTGCTGGGACCCTGACAGCACACTCAATGTAGGTGAGCTGCAGTCTGAACATGGCTGTCCTGGATACTCTGTCCTCAGCAGACTCTACATTTAGTGTAACAAGGAACAAGTCAGGCATCAGGGAGATGAATAGAAGCAGAGAAAAACAAGCATCCTTTCTTATGCACATATTCAGGCTAATTCTTGCCAGAGAGACTCAAGCTCAACAGTGTGAAAAGGAAGCATACATCAGGGGTGTCCAAACTACGGCCTGGGAGCCAACTGTGGCCCTGGGTCCATTTTGAATTGGCCCTCAGCTCATTCTAAAAGTAAAATGGAATATGGCCCACACCTGAAACTTGCGCTTTACTTATATTGTTCTTATTAAATATATGTTAAATATATTACACTGTAGTCATGTGTTAAGACACATTTTCTATTTGAATTTAAGTTGATAACATTTTCTAACAAATCTTAATTGATAAAACAAAAAAAAGCCCAATAACTTATTTGCATAACAAGCTTGAAATCTACCCTTCCTATTTCCTTCATGACTGTGAGGGAGTTGAGAAGCAATCTGACGCTATTGTTTTAAGGGATGAGTTTCCAAACCTTTTTGTAACAAAATGAAAATAATTAAACTCTGTTAATGGAAAGCTGTGATGTAGGCTGTTTTTTTTCTTTAAGCATATTCAATTATCAAGAATAATTGATCTACATTTGATTGATTTTGCTAAATTATAACTTAACCTAACATATGAGGCAACATACCTAACCTCTAGTGAGTGGCCAAGCCCTTCGTATATATTTTTGTATGTGGCCCTCAGTGAAAAAAAATGGACCCCTTGATATACATAGACTGACAAACAATCCTGCACCCTTGTACCTGACAGTGAAGGTCTGCTGCCATGTGAGGCGGGGGTTAGGGTCAAGCACTGTTTGGGGTGAAAGGTCAGCAGTGAGGGTGACTCCGGAGCCGCGCAGCAGCAAGGTGACGTGGTCCGGCAGCAGCTCGGAGGTCTCGGAGGTGAAGGTGATAGAGATGAGCTGGGCGTAGCTGTGGATCTGATGACCCAGGAATTTCTCTAGATGGAGGACAGAGGGTGGATGTTAGAGTGGAGTCAGCTTTAGTATTGAAGGCTCAGCTCATTCTCTGCCATGTAGGGAACACAGAGACCTTTACCTGTCTGCAGGTGGTGGGAGCTGAATTAGTAGATTCAAAGGTGTTATGGTCATATGCACAGGGTTGTTACTTTAAAAAGGTAATCCGTTAAAATAACTAGTTACAAAAATGCAATCAATAACGAAATCTGATTATCAAAATATAAAATAAATGCACTTTTCGTTACTTTTGGAGAACATAAATATCAAATGCAATGCAAATAAAAACAAGAGAAACACAATTACAATAAGATGTTTTTTACTTCACAATGTTAGCTTAGAAAAGAAGAAAACAACGTATTTCATATATAAAATGTAGTAACAGTAGTAGTTCACAAAGGCTGTTTAAGCTACATATATTAATCAAAAGCAGAGACTGTATGATTGTTTAACAAGTGTCCACCTACTGCCTTACAAAATAAATGTCTTTAAAAATAAAAAATAATTAAAGTAATAATTATTAAAGAAAAATAATTCACAAACTCTACCTTAAGTATATTGATCTGTATTTCAAAATGTATTGTAACACTGAAATCCTGCTAGTAATCTATTTTTTTAATAATGTTATCTGATAAAACATGTTTTAATGTAATTGTTAGAAACATATCTCTCGTCACCGGCTTGGTCTTCAATATCAGGATACATGTATTTATTATCCTTGCAAGAATGGAAGTAGTCATCACACACAGAGGTTGCATGGGACACATAGTTTAGAGTCCTTGATATGCTTATATACAAGAGAGGGAGTTACAGTCAACAAGATGGAAGAATACCGGTTCAAAGCAGTATTCTGACATTAGTTAAGATGACCTAAGGCCTGCGTAAGCAATACACATGACAGTCATATGCCTATCTCTCTAGGGGCTGTGTCATCATGCCAATCTTAGGAATAGCAATCATAACTTCAACACAGTGCTGTCTCATGAGCGTCCTCCATGTAGTCAGACATCCGGCTACATGTACAGCTACGTAGGGCCTCTGTTATCATGTGCTACTCTGATATAGAAGGAACATAATGGAATCCTTGTTTTGGTATCCTGATTACATAATCATGTTTCATGTCATTACTGCCCAAGCCTGCATATGCACAGTAGCTACATGTAGTTATGGCAATGACAACATAAGTCCCAGGCTCCTCCAACAATGCAACATGAATATATATAGCATACACAACAATAACAATTGTGCAAAAAAGAAACAGAAAATAAATAAAATATTGCAAGTGACCAATGTGCAAGTTAATATGTAAAAAGTAAACTATAAACATGTCAATTAGAATAAGATGAGCTAGTATTTATCTTTGTGGATATATTCAGGAAGTCTCAGAGTGTGTTCAGCGGGGTTCAGGCTCTTTGAGCCCACATGAAGCTCTGCAGGATTCTTCTGTGTCTGTAATTACCCCCCCTCTCATCTCTGGCTCATTACAGCACATTAGCAGGACTTCAAAGATCTTAGCCCACTACCCACCAGCAACTCCACAACTGGATAAAGAAAAACACTCACAAGTGCTACTTTTATTTTGATGTATATAAATAGGAAATCTTGCCATCCCTTAATATGGGAATAGGAAAAATGTAAACAACAAATGTTCTATAGAGTATATTTATTCTGTATTGTGTGTGTATTATACTCTCTTACCTGATCTATAGTGTATTCCATTTCTGTTTGTAATTTTCATACCGCCTCATACTTTTCATAGTGTAAATACTGTCATATGTACAGTATATATTTATATTATATGAATAACTCTGCCCTTTAATACTTTTCTTTGCACTTTTGGTTGGATGCTAACTGCATTGTGTTGTCCTAATACTTGCACTCTGTCAATTGACAATAAGGTTGAACCTAATCTATTGAAGAAAGACTTGAACCAGTTATGATCTAAAAATGAAAAAATCATAAACATTTTGAAAAAGAAACAACAACTTTGCTGCCATTCTCTATCAGCTGTGGGTGAGCGAGTGGGCAATCCTGACATGCTTGGTTGCCACCTTGTTTTGGAGCGTAATTGTGTGTGAAGTACATCCTGAGCTCCTCTGGGGGTTGTGGGGGCTAAGGACTTGAGTGGGTGATTTGACTTGTGAGGGGCCTCTGCCGTCATTCAGAGCATTCTACTGTCTGATCGTCCAATCAGCCGACAGCCGCCTGTCATCACCTCCACAGACCCTTCCTCATATTTGTAGCTCACTCTCACACAAACATTTACAGACAGTTTACTCAATTTCTCTCTGACCTAAAACTCATTTGTAAGGCTTCCCCGTTGAGGTTTTGGCTGCTGTCGGTAATGAACTCAGCGATGTGTTAAAGTCATTAGTTAAAGTAACAAGTTATTACTTTTTAATGTATTTTTGTAATTATTCTTTCAATTAAGTCTAAACTGGTATTTTCGTCTTCTTTAATCATTTAATGCATTTCATGGTCCAGTAAATAATGCTTTTTGCATTACCAATCACTACATTTATTGGATTTTATATTATATTAGTATTCTTGCTGTACCTCTCCAGCTACTATTCAGCTGCAGTGGCACTAGCTAGGGAGTTCAATGATATACAGTATATATATATATATATATATATATATATATATATATTGTTCTCAAGTGGTTTATAACTGTGTCACTCTTCTTTCTGAATACCTGCAAACCTATATAAGTACATAAATAATACATTTAACTATTGAACTTTTGTTCACGTTCTTAAATATTGCTTTGGTCATAGCTGTCATTGCTTTTGATCATTTACATTTTAATGAGATGATACACGAGTTATTGAACACTGTGTTGTTTATATTTATCATTCCACGCTGTGGGTTTAGTATTTGTAGGAAATGAAAAACAGACAGTGATGGAAAAGGGAAGTCTTCAATGACATGACCAATCAATAGCACTTTATGTCCCGAGTCCAATAAGGCATCATTCATACCAATGTGCCTTCAGAATCAATAGAAATAGATCATTACAGCCAATCAGGAGCAGGGGGAGGGGCTTGAAAACCAACCTGACAATCATCACCAGCAAAAACAAAACTCCTTTTGAAGTCAAATGATCTTCCAGACATCTCAGTGTAGTTTCACAATCAATACATATTGATAACGAGGAATAAGAATAACTCAGCCAGTCCGGGAACAAAAAGATACTTCGATTAAATCCATCACCAACTAGACAGCCTTTATTGAGCCCTCTCACATTTAAACATCTTAACCTGTGGAAGAACTGCCGATATGAGAGGTCTAAATGGAAGTCTAAACAAAAGGCCACAACTCATACCAGTAGAAATGAAGCACTTACCAGCAAAAAGACTCAGGTATAGAATAAACGACTTGAGTTTGAATTGTTTTCCCCAAGTCCCAAAGCATTGTATTTGATTAGTGACTGTAACCTGCTGTCAACAGTTTCCATAGGCACCATTTTGCAACTATGGTTAGGCTAACATTATTTCAAGTTATTTACTGTACTCGCTAAAAAGGCTGCTGAATGGTCAATGCTGTGGGAGGGAAATAAAGAATACATAAATGATTATTGATATAAGGCGAATTATCTCCACATATGTTTTGTGTAAAAACAGTAATATAGTTAGGGATTTGTTGCATTTTGATTGGCGTTTAGAATAGCCAAAATGTGCTGAATGGGAAATTCAAGTAAATGAATGGATAGCAATACTATCAATAATCATTTATTTATTCTTTATTTTCCTCCCACATCATTCCACTGCAATAATATCACAATTGATTTACTATATATTTATTGATATTATTAAGTATATTATGAATTATCTAAGTATCTGAGCTTGATACAGTAACAAAATGTTCATAATACTGGGGATTTATTTATTTAAACCTTATCTCTGCAGCCTTCTCTTCTGAGGACATACTATACTCGATGCACTTAACAGAACAGCATCTGCAAGCACACGCTCCTTTTGTGTTGCGTTAATAAGTCGGGACATCTCTAAAGTGCTACTATTTTTTGGGGAGCGGGAAGAAACAATTATGTTTATTTGGAGAGTGACGGACTATAATAATGAGTAATATAAGAAACTCATGTTCACAGAAAATAAAAGTCAACAGATATTACTTTTGAAATGATTAATAGGAAATGCATACCGCACATTCCTTGCATAATGGTCGGTAATAAGCCCAGTAATACTGTTGTGTGACTAAGCTAATATTCTCTCCTAAAGAGTTCCCTATGGTCGTGTTTCAGATACAGCGCGCTGGCCATTATTCTGCTGGGGTGTGATTTGCATTCCTGTTGTTCCTGGTACTTCTTCTTTTTGTCTGTGAGGACAGGAGTACCACAGCATCATTATTCATAACCCTAATAGAGCATCCAGGATTGGCCCCTACTAGCGAGCCCCTCTCCAAAGCAATGAATCACTATAAAAACAATGAAAGGATTATTCATGTGTAAGTGTGATCTGCTGTCTGTGTATTACCATGGATTTATATTCATTATTTCATCTTACATGACAAATTGGGGAGAATTAAAAAGTTTAGCAATCTCTAAATACCACAGTCTGCACATAATGTACTGTATTTAAGGATATTTCTATCCTTTCTACAACTGAGAGATCACATTCTTCTGTGTAGTACTTTAAGCATTAGGGCAGGGGTGGCCAACCAGTCAGAGGTTAAGTGCCACATGTTTTCTATGTTACTGCAAAGAGCCACATCAAACACACAGTCACTGATACCGCTTGTTTCAGTTTTTTGTTTTCTGGAGACAAGATTTCAACCACGTCACTGATGCATTTTACACTGTATATAACCTATTTATTGTTAATTCATGCCCTAACACAAGTGTTCTAGATGCACAAGAGAAACAAGGTGTTCAGACACACAATCGGGTGCCCTTTGAGTCCCCCAAGCTTACTTCAATCATTTTAAATGAAAGGAAACTACAAAATGTATTTTAAAGCAATTAATTAATGGAACAGGTTGTTTTGCATTACAAAAAATGTGTTGTCGTAGTATTAGACAGACATATTTGCATGTGCTCACTAAGCATTATTACATATTCATTTAATATTAAACAAATCAAAATGGCCAATTATTCCAAAATGTTGTTGCTAATATAATCATATGCTTGTCAACTTTCACTGATCAAAAAGAAATTCTGAAAAAATACTTGAATTATCTATGAAATTGCAATATTGACACACGTCCCTCAGTTTGTTTCAACCCCGTCACGCCAAACCATTTACCCTCCTATTAAAATAATGGATCAGTCCATGTGTGATCTGCATTGAGGGAATTACATCACAAAAGTGTCAGTTTCTTCTCTTACCTATATTTCAGTTTTTGTATTTTCAGATTAAGATTGACAAGCTCAACATTTCAACTCTGTTGTATGAATTAATAATAGTAAATAATTGTTTATTACAAAATAAACAATAGTTTTGCAAAATATTACAATTTTGTAATGTCCTTGATTTCCATGTGGTGCCATATATTAGCTAAACAAGGTATCATGGCTACGTCAAAAACTTCAACCCTGTTAAATTTTTTCAAGTAAATTCCTAGTAATTATTTATATTTTGTGCCTGGGGTGGGAAAATGTAAGTAGTCCAATTCCAGATGTTATGACCAAACATTTTGGTTTAATTTTTCAAAGATATAAAGACCCAAAAGGCAGCCGATTCAGAGAATACTCTAATTCTGCATACTGTAAGTACTTAGTTATAATTAAGTACACAAATGACATGACCCATCTCTTCAGACAGCTAAAGGTGACCTGTGCAGCAACACATTTCAATCAATAATTGTCAATACTAAGAGCTGCTAGATTGTGCTTCTGTAATGGAATATGTAAGGAGAATAAGAACATACCATGTGGTCCAGCTGGAGTCTCCTCTGCCTCCTGATCCCTGCCTCTGTCCCTCTTTCTGATACTTCATCTTTATTCCAATCCTCACAGCCTGCATGTCTTCTTCTTCACTAATGTCTTCATCTCCTCCTCTTCCTCCTGCTCTGACCCTCCTGGTCTCTTCAGTGAACTCTCTTTTCCTTTTCCTCTTTCTGTTCTTCCTGATCTCTTCTCAGATATGTCTTTTTGTTGTTGTTGAATCACTCCTATACTCTGGCCTGCAAGAGTCTACTTGTGAAAAGCACTGGCACAAATGCTTGTATAACTTTACACGTTAGGGCCATGTAGCCTAGCTAATAAGTAGCATATCATCAGAAAGTATTTATCAAGCGCACACAGGCAGCTGTGTTTAGATCCAGTTTTTACGGTAAAGGATGTATCCTGGTTTCATTGATCTGGCCTCATTGCTGTGATGTGTAATTTAACTGGATTTAATAGTAGGCTACCGCATAGTTTAGCAAAGTGATCGATCTCCCAGCTAACGCTGTCTGCGTAGTATTTTGTAACCTAACGCCCCAAACAGCGCCCATCTGTTAAACGCTATCGATTCAAACGGCAGCGTTTTATTAATATTTAGTTTCAAGCTCTCGTCCTTAGTAAAAACAAAACTAGTGGAAGGGGAAATGCTCCCAGGGGAAGCTGACCCATAGGCGCTGGGACAGCTCGCTCCCTCTCTGCAGCTCTGTGAGCCGCGGTCTGTGTGAACGCCGCTCCGCAGTTTAATGCAGGGCCGTAGCTGCGTATTTAACGGGCCTAAAATTATATTTAAAATGATTCACTTTTAACTAATGTAATGCTTGTTTCGTTGCTTGAGAAGCTTGTGGAAATAGTGTAGGTTTGATTTAGTACAGTTTTAGGGAAACAAAAGTTAGGGGGGCAGCTGGGGGGGCAAGGCTCTACAGTGGGGGGGGCAGCTGCCCCCCCTTGCCCCCCCGTAGATCCGCCCCTGCCTGCGATGTATTATTGTGATTGGCTCTTGGGTCACATCAAAATTAGACGTGCTGTCATCCTCTCATACTGACACCTGACACCACACATACAGACGTAGGGAGAGCCGGGACGAAAGTAACACGAGACGAAAGTAACGGAGCGATTTTATCCGAGCCCAAACAACTTTGACCGGCCAAATGACGTCAGAATGATCAGCATTCAATACTTAACAGACCTACTAAATATTAGGTTTAACTGTCAGGAGTAGCTAGTGTTGTCACGATACCAACATTTTGGTTTCGATACCAAGTCAAGAATTGCGATTCCGATTCTTTTTCGATACTCTTCTTAAAAAAAGGGAAACAGGCTTAAATGTAATTATTGTGCTTTATTTCACACCAGAACCATAACCATAACACAAACTTTTAAACAATGAGAAGAATAAACACGCTTCAAGGTTGTGTCTTCCTGGTCAATGTACTTATTGTAAGTCGCTTTGGATAAAAGCGTCAGCTAAATGTAATGTAAATAAAATAAATGACAAGAATTCGTATTAAATAAAATGAAAACATCTCTTACAGACAGGCCTCGTGGTGTCCGTAGGCTCGCCCTCACTGTCAGAGATAGAGCTAAAATACTTCCACATTTCGCTTCTGGCGTCTTTTTTGTCAACAAGCCGAGGCGCAGCGGCAGTTGCACTCCCACTTGCAGCCATGCTTCTCGTTTTCTCACATGCTCTGGCAGCTAGCGCGTGCACGAGAGAGGGGAGGGACTTAGTGCGTGCTTGAGAGGGGAGGGACTGCAGGCACGGCTGCAGTGCAGGGAGTGGAAGCAGAACGCTGAACACACACGGCTCTTATTAAAACGGCGCTTTCTCACCGGAGTACTTTCCCCCGTCATTCTTAAAGTACCGATACTAATGAAACGGAGGAATCGTAACGTTTTTAACGGCAGGGTATCGCGGTGCCTTTCAAGTATCGGTACACCGTGCAACAGTTACATTTGTCAGGAGTCAGTGTCTCTCCCCCAAACTCACACAATTCGATATGAACTGAAGAGCCGCATGAAACTAGGCAAAGAGTCGCATGCGGCTCGAGAGCCGCGGGTTGGCCACCCCTGCATTAGGGCAATACATGCTATGTTGATCACTAGATTCCATTCTTATGTCTGTATGCTCACTATGAAGAGCCAGGAAACAATTGCTCTAGCTCGGCATGAAGACTGAATTCAGGGGGAAAGCCAAAAGTCCTAAGATCTGACTACCGGCACCTCCTTACTTTTCAGATTTGCAATTTCTGTCTTGTTTGTTCAACCCATAGCAAAATAGTAACTATAGTATTAACAGATGTTGCTTTTACAGGGTTGTGCCAGGCTATCCTGACTTCAGGAAGTCACTGCTGCTGGCCAGGAAATAGATTCATTGTTTTTGCTCTTCTGTTTTTGTGCAGATTAAACAAACAATACATAATGTGTTAATTAGTCCGCTTTAGAAGATTTGTTGTTTTCTCTGTTATCATTGTACGCTGAATCTTTTGGTTTGAGGCTGTGGGGGGAACACATGTTGTTTAAGATGTCAACATGGGCTCTGGGAATGGGTTTATGTAAAATGTCAGGTTAATATTTGTATGTAGTGTCTCTACTGTGACATGTCTCCAGGCTTTAATGTTAAGCTCTTTATTTTTCTGCCTGTGCTGCAGCACCTCTTTTCACCCTCTGTCTGAAACCAGAGGCCAGTCTGCTCTGATTGGTTAGCTGGCCCGCTCTGTTGTGATTGGTGAACCACTAAGAGAAGTCCCGCCACTTAGCACGTACAATGTGTTTGATCACTAGCCAATATAATCGCAAGATTTACATCGTGATTATACTTTGTTACGAAGAACATGTAGGAGAGAATCTCCCCCTGGAGGGAACACAGGGATTTTAGTCTTTGCAGACAATGCACAAATTTACATGCACAACAACCTATATAACACACTACATTACATGTTACTTGTTAGACGCTTTTATCCAAAGCAACTTACATACTCAATACTGTGGACAATCCCCACAGGAGTACTTTGGGGTGAAGTGTCTCAGGGATACAACGACATGCTGACTGCAGTGGGGTTTGAACCTGTGACCCCCTGATCTGAACATCAATACACTAGTCCACTGCGCCACAGTGCCACACTACAGAAAGGGAAAACCTAAAAAAACATAATAGGGCCTCTTAAGTCCTGAGTATCAGAATAAATGCTTGAAGTGACACACTTTTAAACAGATCCACTCACTACATTCTACTCAACTGCCTGCAGTTGCAATACATGACTGAAAGCTATTCATTGGGTCAAACTAAATAAATGATGCATGCACGTTCAATCAACAACTTCAAAACAAATTGAAAATAAACAAAGGTTGAATCTGTGCCAGTCTATTTCCATTTAGTTTCAATAGATGTGTCAGAATGATCTGAAGTCCACGGACTGTGCTGAGTCTGCCAGGAACACATAAAGCCACCGCTGATAGATTTCCCTATAACTTTTGGGGAATGGCTGAGGAGCAAACTATCAATCAGGGGGTTTAGACTTTGCTCCAACCAAATTAAATCAACTCAATTTCAATTCAATCAAAGTTGCCTCTCACAAACACAGGTCCCACCGAGGCTCCAATCGACCACAAAGCAGACAGTGTGAGGGCAGAGGGTGAAGTGACAACATTTCAACTTTTAAACAGATCCACTCGCTACACTTTACTAAACTGTCTGCAGGTGGAATACATGAACAAAAACCACAAGGTATCCTTTAAAGAAATATACACCACATATGTAGATGAAGACCAATTCATATATACACATGAAATACACCTGTGCAGCCAATAACCTCACCGTTACCCTATGTAAGGAAACAAATCAACACATTCAAAATCATTTGCCTGAGCCCTTGGCGTCTGCACCACTGTGCCGATGCTGCTGTGTTCTGAGATGAACAGAATGAAATGAATTGACAAAGAGCTATTGTCAGTCTTAACGGCCTTAAGGCCTCAGTATGCTCAAACAAAGAGCTCCAGAGATTGTCGAACAGTGTCTGAAAGTCTCTAGACATCTTTCTGATGTTAGAATTGGCGGGCCTACTTTCTGAAACAGAATATTTGATAGGAGATACAATATAGGAAGACAGGAAAGTTTTGATTTCTCTCTCAACTGTACCTATATTGAGTTGCTTGGTGTAAAGCCCAGAGCAACACATTTGATACCCGTCTGAAACAGCCAATCAAAAAACTGATTCAACCTTATAACCAAAATATTACAAAAACGATATGGTGTCTTGGGTGCTTCAGAAGTAGATTGTCCTCTCTTGACTTTTTTGTCAAACGGCTGGCTTTAACATGAAGGTTGTTTAAACAATTTGCTAACATTTGATTTCTGTTTTATCAGCTAATCTTCGAAAATCTGCTGCTGTTATTGCAATCCATATTATGTTAGGCTATTTAGTTCTGTCTCTCTTGACACCCGCTTAATCTTACACAGCGCTTTGAGTAGCCAGTCCTTCACCTAGAGAATTTAGCTCTTTTAGATTGTGTCTAATGCACCACGCAAATAACCCCAATAGAAAGTGTTAGCACAATAGGCGCATTAGGCGCATTCACACTGCGGTACTTTTCCCACAAAGGTTCATGCGAACTTAGTTCATGAGAACTCTTTTATCGCGTTCACACCAAAAAGAGCCGGTACTAAAATTAGTTCATGAGAACCTTTTTACCCCCTCGAAAAGTCCCTGCTAGAGAGCAGGGACTTTCGAGCGGCTCTTTTGTGAGAAAAGAGCTATATTTCTGATTGGCTGGGCGGATTGCAAACCACGCCCCGTAAAACTCCCAAAAACTTTTGTGAAGCCGCCATTTTATTATCCTCGCATTAGCATTATTAGCATTAGCATTAGCCCAGCGCAGAAACGCAGAGAGACTAACTTATGGCAACACAAAATAAAACATGGGAGCGGTGGAGATGAGGAGGTGTCGGCGTTCTGGCGATTTACTCGGAAGGCTTCAGTAGAAGCTGCTGGGAGTCTTCCGGCCGGGGACTCCGGGCGGCAGTATACGCCGTGAAGTTGTTTGTAGCCTGCCAGTAAACCCAAAGCAGAAGAAGAAGAAGTGACGTCAGCGGCTTCATTTGCCTAATCCTCCTCCAGTGACTTTTTCCGGTGTGAACGCGATCTGTACTTAGTTCATGTGAACTAAAGAGTTCGCATGAACTAAGTTCGCATGAACCTTTGTGGGAAAAGTACTGCGGTGTGAATGTGCCTAATGGCTCCAGGAAAATCTTTATGAAGCAAAGAAGCAGGCTAGTTTATAAAGAAAAAGCGATACACAACGTACACTTTGATATTTCCCAGCAAATAAACAACGCAAAATAAGATACTACAGGTTAAAATTGACCAACCTAGCTGGCAACTTATAGTCAAATAAACAATGATATTAAGTTGCTTGACACTGGCTATTTTCAGTAGTCCAACTGTCCAAATTGGAAATTATGTTTAATGCAATTCTGAACCTGAAACCAGTTGCATGAAAGTGTGTGTGTGTGTGTGTGTGTGTGTGTGTATGTGTGTGTGTGTGTGTGTGCAACCAAGCGTAACACCATGAATTAGAGTAAAGAGAGTGCCAGAAAGATTGACTGTGTCCAGACACAACATGCAGGAGGCACAGAGCTTTGGAGAGAGATTTGAAAGTCATGCAGCCAATCGGAGGCTGTGATGGCTTCTCACCAAGTCTTTGAGTATGAAGACTGGGTATACACACTTACTTCTAGATGTGGTTAGACAACAAGTATCACTGCATTGGTTTCAAGCCTACTGAACTCTTTACTCATTCACTAGTTGACTTTCTCTCTACATCTCTTTCTCCACACTCTTTATTCCCTGTTGTTGTTCTCTATTGTCTCTCTATCTCTCTACCCAATTTTCTCTTCTCCCTTAGCTACATCTCCTTTCTGTTTTGCTTATGTTTCCAGACGACAAGGCCACCAGCCAGGCTCATATGTAGACGCTGGGTGCATTTAGTGCTCAGGTTGTGTGAGGCTCTCAGCTGCAATTGCTGCTTGAATCAGAGTGACAGTTAGCCTGGAGCTGCTCTCATTGCTCTTCCTGCTCTCTGTTCCCCTCCTGAACACAAGAGCAGCCATATGCTGCTCCTCTGCCTTCGACTAGAGGCTTATTTCATTCAAATGTTGTCTACTTTTCCTTTTTTTTTTTTTTTTTTCGCTTTCTTGTCTTCCTGCCGCTTCAGGCCTTAGCAGGTTGTTTGTGCAAAGGGTCATCATGGCAAGATTCTCAACAGATGGCTGTAAGGACTCATGGTATATGATTCCGCCCTTCAGCATGAAACTCCGCTCAGCCGAGAGCCACGGTTACCGTCCAGCAGACTCAAGTGCTGACCGCAGTGGTTGGAGGCAGGTCAGAGCGACTGTTTAGGGAGGTGCTTGAGGTTTGTCTGTGATAGTTCCTGGCAGCTGCGCTCGAGTGTTCAGTCTGCTCAGACTCCGGGGGGACTTGAACTCTGGGTGTGTCAACCGTCAAGCAGATGTCCAGGATCAGGAGGAGGACAAGTGGCTTTGCACATGCTTCAGAAGAGGATGGTGTCCCCAAGTGTCTGGATGCATACACATTCACACATGTCTACCTTCATACATTCGTGACTTGGGCACTTACTGGTGAGAAAAAGTAATTTCGACAAGAGAGTTTGAAAAATAAACGTTGCATGCAGTGAAATAGAAGGAGCCATTCTTATGTCCTGCCTGAGTGATTTGAAGAAATTAAAGATGAAAAAAGTAAAAGGCATAAGTGGCGTTGGTATGAGAAAATCAGGAAACTCAAATTGAAATTGTTTTTCTTCCTCAAGCTATCTCTGTCTGGTCCAAAGACTCCTTGTCAGACACTTTTCTTCAATATCTGTGATGTCTTAGCGCTGGATGATATTTGTGGAGCTTGATGAGTGACGCATATCCCAAACACTACTTCTCTCTACAAATTCAATTTGATAAAAAAAAGCCTATATGATTGAATCCTGTCTAGTCTGACACCCGAAGCCAAGACAAACTACGGTAACAAATACATTCCTGGGAATCACAGAAATTACATTTCATATATGATGTCCGACTCCGACTTGTCACTCAGAATTATCTGGTGTGCTGGTGAATACACAGAGCAGGGATTTCAGCATATTTACTAATTAAATATAAAAGAGAAGAGACAGTGGGGAAGAGAGGGAATTTCAGAGCTGCCTTCAAAGCCGCTGCCACTCCGGTCTAATCTTTAAAGTAACTGTACACATGCACCCCTATAAAAAAACACAGCTAGAGAAAATGCGATCATTAATAGGGATGGCAAGGCAATAGATTTGTGCATTTATTATGCGGAGAAACAACATAAACAAGCACTGTGCGAAGTAGATAAGCAGGCTGCCACAAAGCTGCTGTCGGCCAGTCGGGCCACTAATCTGTGCGTCGTGGCCAACAGAGACTATAAACTGTGTGAAGAAGAAAGAAACTTTAAAATAAACGATTAACTATGTATATTTTTAATTACACATACATTGCAAAGCATGTAAGCACTCATTATGGACTCGTGCCCACGTCACACACACGCACACATTCGAACTTGCACAACCATGACTTATGAACACATTCATAATAACATTTTACAAATGATGCCTGACCACCAGGCTTTGTCACATCCCGCTGTAAGCATTTCATCCTTCTAAAAAAAGATGCCTCCAAATGGAGCCGTTTCTCTGTGATTGTGCGTTTTGGGCATTAAGCCTCCAGGATGCGGAGTTAATGGGATTGCTCCTGTTTTGCTTCTGGCTGCGAGCTGCATGGTGGCTGGAGAGCCTGTGAGTTGATGCCTAGAAACGACTTAGCGGAGACAAGAAGAAGCCGAGCCAATTTCTACTTTGTTGCTTCTCCAGCATGGCCAAGACATCCAATTCCATCAGGCCTCTGCTGCTGGGCGGCAGATAGAAAATGGGCCCTAAATCCTGTAGCCGGGCCAGCTTACTCCCTTATCTTCTAATGGCTTTGATAACAGATTGGAGGAAACGGTGTCAGAATAACTGCTGCATGACCCGCTGCCAGAGACCCTTATTAATCTTACTAAGAAACAACAGGAACAAGCTATGGGTATTAAGAACGCTTCGGTATCATTAACATATTTGCAAGAAGAGCAACAACTGGAGGATTTGTTATCTAATAACATAAATGTCAACAATACGACAAAAGCTTCCTGGGGACCATGTAACCAGAGGTAACGATGTGTCCTCATGGATGAACACAGATCTCTACTCTGTTCTGTTCCGACTCACCGGGGGCTTTGTAGAAGCCGATGTCTTCCTCAGTAAGAGGCAGCAGGTAGACTTCACCTTCCTTCCACAGCAGGGGGTACTCCTGCCCTCCAGAGAACTTCCCCAACCAGCCATCCTGATCTGGAGATGAAAGAAAACATTTCAGAACATGAATCACGGCTTTTTCCTGCATCACAGGATGTCTGGATGGTAAATGCGCTTTGTATACAAAGAGTGTAAACCTTTGAGTTCTTACAGGAGATGTGTTCAGATTATTTCTCAGAGTACACACAGCGGCCCTGAGAACTCAACACACAGCAACTAAAGAACACATATGCAGAAACATTGCAAATAGAATCTGACAAATAGAACATAATAAACCTAATAATAATAATATGTATAACAATATACATCGTTTTCAGCACAGTATCTGCCATTGCATTTGAAGCATGCAATCAGAATACTGTTTTATGTATTTTGTAACACATTGTACTTATAGTCTAAGGGGCGGGACATCTCTAAGCGGTTAACCAATCACAACAGAGCCAACAATCCAACCAATCAGAGCAGACTGGGCTCTGGTTTCAGACAGAGGGTGAAAAGAGGTGCTGCAACACAGGCAGTATGAGAAAAGTAAAGAGCTTTTTGAACATTAAAGCATGGAGACATGTCACAGAAGTAGAGACACTAAATACAAATATGAACCTGAAAATGTGCATAATATGTCCTCTTTAGGAATGCAGGTTCTATATTCCCTTGCAGCATTTTGTCTACATCTTCATAGGTTGTAAATGGATGGAAAGTATTTCTTATTAGTCTGTGTGTTGTAGAATTGCAGGCTTTTCAAGTTGCAGTAGGTTAAGCTAAAAGGGCAAACATAAATTTAATGTGGTTGAACTACAGAAAAAATAACAAACAAGACACTAATTCCTCCCTTACCGTCTTCTATTGAAGGAGTGTGTGGGTCAGGCAGCGTCGCAGAACTGTGGCAACAACACTATCATGAGTTGTTCAACTGTGTTAAGAGTGATGCATTTGTGGTTGAAAAGGTTGACTCCACTGAAAACGTTACAGTTAGATCAGAGGAAGTCTACAACACTATAATGAATCTAGAAAATAACAAAGCTTGTGGCCCGGATCTCATCTCAGCTGAACACTTAACATATGCCAGTCTTAAGCTTGCTCCTCTTCTTGCTCTGTGTCTTACTGGTTTCCTTAATCATGGAGTCTTACCAGTTTCCATGTTATCTGAGCTACTTGTGTCATCAAGGATAAAGCTGGGAAGATTAATGGCATTGATAATTACAGACCCATTGCTTTAGCTAGCATTCTCTCCAAAGTGTTGGAGAACATGTTGTTGGACAGGCTGGAAAGGTATATTACCACAGCTGACAACCAGTTCGGTTTTAAAAGAAAACACGGCACAGTATGTGTATTTTTGCTTTAAAAGACATTATAGCAAAATATAGAAGCCATAATTCCACCATGTTTCTGTGTTTTATTGATGCTTCCAGGACATTTAAAAGACTGAATCATTACAAATGATTTGACCAAATGTGCCAGAGAGGGGTACCCAAGTACATAATAAGGATCTTAGCCTTCTGGTAGGCACATCAGACTATGCAGGTGAAGTGGGGCAATACTGTGTCTGAACATTGTTATGTTGGTAATGGGGTCAAGCAAGGTGGGATTTGATCTCCTTTGTTGTTTAATCTGTACAGATGATCTGTCTAGGGAACTGAACTTGTGTAAAACTGGCTGTGTCATCGGAGCTACTGTTGTCAACCACCTTGTGTACGCAGATGATTTATTACATGTCACTTGTTAGACATTTTTATCCAAAGCGACTTACATACTCAATACTGTGGACAATCCCCACAGGAGCACTTTGGGGTGAAGTGTCTCAGGGACACAACGACATGCTGACTGCAGTGGGGTTTCCACTGCGCCACACGCCCCCTTTTAATCATCTTTTCCCCGTGCAGTGCTGGCTTACAACAGCTTCTGAGGACTTGTTCCCAGTATGGCATTGATTTTAATATTAAGTATAACGCCAAGAAGAGTAGCTTCATGATTGTGCGAAGTAAAGAGGATACAAAGGCTGTATTTCCTAATTTTATTCTCAGTAGCAACATTCTTCTTGTGTGCAGTGAGATGAAGTACCTTGGTCATTATATTTCTGATGATCTCACAGATGACAAAGACATCCATAGACAGCGCTTCAAACTGTATGCCCAGGCAAACATATTAATGTGGACATTTCACAAGTGCTCTGTAGATGTCAAGGTATCACTTTTGAAAGCTTTCTGTACTCCATTGCACACGGCTCACCTGTGGAGTAACTACAAGGCTCACCTGTGGAGTAACTACACGGCTCACCTGTGGAGTTAACTGACACGCTCACCTGTGGAGTACTACACGGCTCACCTGTGGAGTAACTACAAGGCTCACCTGTGGAGTAACTACAAGCGCTCACCTGTGGAGTAAACTACAAGAGTAGTACGAACACCTCACCTTACCTAGGCTCCACCTGTGGATGGTAACTACACGGCTCACCTGTGGAGTAACTACAAGGCTCACCTGTGGAGTAACTACAAGGCTCACCTGTGGAGTAACTACACGGCTCACCTGTGGAGTACTACAAGGCTCACCTGTGGAGTAACTACAAGGCTCACCTGTGGAGTAACTACACGGCTCACCTGTGGAGTAACTACAAGGCTCACCTGTGGAGTAACTACACGGCTCACCTGTGTAACTACAAGGCTCACCTGTGGAGTAACTACAAGGCTCACCTGTGGAGTAACTACAAGGCTCACCTGTGGAGTAACTACACGGCTCACCTGTGGAGTAACTACAAGGCTCACCTGTGGAGTAACTACACGGCTCACCTGTGTAACTACAAGGCTCACCTGTGGAGTATAACTACAAGGCTACCTGTGGAGTAACTACAAGGCTCACCTGCGGAAGTAACTACACGGCTCACCTGTGGAGTAACTACACGGCTCACCTGTGGAGTAACTACAAGGCTTACCTGTGGAGTAACTACACGGCTCACCTGTGGAGTAACTACACGGCTCACCTGTGGAGTAACTACAAGGCTTACCTGTGGAGTAACTACATGGCTCACCTGTGGAGTAACTACACGGCTCACCTGTGGAGTAACTACACGGCTCACCTGCGGAGTAACTACAAGGCTCACCTGTGGAGTAACTACAAGGCTCACCTGCGGAGTAACTACAAGGCTCACCTGTGGAGTAACTACAAGGCTTACCTGTGGAGTAACTACACGGCTCACCTGTGGAGTAAATACACGGCTCACCTGTGGAGTACTACACGGCTCACCTGCGAGGTAACTACAAGGCTCACCTGTGGAGTAACTAGCAAAGGCTCACCTGTGGAGTAACTACACGCTCACCTGTGGAGTAACTACACGGCTCACCTGTGGAGTAACTACACGGCTCACCTGTGGAGTAACTACACGGCTCACCTGTGGAGTAACTACAAGGCTAGACGCATACACAAACTAAAAGTTGCATACAATGATGCTTTACGGTTGCTGCTGAGGGTACCAAGATGGCACAGTGCCAGCCAGCTGCTTGTTAACTTGGGGGTTCCTACCTGTCAAGCCCTTTTAAGAAATGTAATGTACAAATTCACGTGTCGCCTAGAAGACTTGGCAATCATGTTATCTCGATTGTAATCAACCCTGTGAAGAGTTCTACCCGGTTCTCTTCCATGATTTGGAGACATTGGCGCAACAGCCTCTACAGACAGTGAGCATGTGTGGCTCGCTGTGATTGGACTGATTTTATGTTTTAATCTGTTTGTTTTTATCTGTTTTGTGTTTAGCTTTTTATCTTATTTATTGATGTGTGTTTTGTCTTTTGTATGTGATATGGACCTTGAGTCTGGAATAAAGATTGGAAGTATAGCACAATAAAACACAGAAATCAAGGAAAATGAAGACGGTGCAAATTCAGAAAGAACAAAGTAAACCCTTGGTCATTTTTATTTTTGCTGATTAATAACATCCCCACAGAAACAAAGAAACCTTATTAATATCTGGCAAGTCTTAGACATACCTTCAAGGAAGTCAGAGGTGATGTGGACAGCAGCGTAGTGATTGGACGGGGAGCAGGCCAGCGAGTGGCCGAAGCAGAAACACGCCTGGCAGCCTGCTGTGTTTACGTGTTGTAGGTTGAAAAAGCCAGGCCTGCATCTGTAGGTACACACACACACACACACACACACACACACACACACACACACACACACACACACACACACACACACACACACACACACACACACACACACACACACACACACACACACACACACACACACACACACACACACACACACACACACACACACACACACACACATTCCCTCATGCGTTACAACATTTAAATATTGCCCCTCATTGCAGCTATGTATCACATGCCTGCTGGTTGCTGCAGTGTTATGGAAGATGGGGCCAAATGGAGCTCAGCTGCGAGGACCCTGAGCACTGACCTACAAACACTATCTGGCATAAGGGTGGGACAGGAACAGCGCAAAAAATCAGCCTCTACACTCGTCACATTACACAGGAGAGGAGCTTGCTCAACCAGCCGTGAAATAAGCCAAAAAGTCAACAAACAGGGAGCACAGAATTATTCAATAGTCTGAGACCTGGGGCTGTGTGTATTGCTAATGTCACAGTGAGTTCATCTGTTTGATCCTGTATCCCTGAGGAGCGAGATAGAAACAGACAGAGGGGCGCAGGCACTTGGTTATCGACGTGTTGCAACGGCGCAACACTTGGAAGAAAACTCAAAACCTGGGAGAAATGCTTATACAAAATATTCTTAAAACTTAAGTATACTGATTTTGCGATTACCTGTCATCTGAACTAATGCATATTTAACAAATACTTTTTTTTTGGTAATTTGAATGCCATTACTTAATCACCTTATACTACTTTTTAGAATTATTTAATATGTGAGTCTACTTTTGCCTTTTTATCTGCACTGTCCCCTTTGCAGTAACTCTGTACATTTCCCTGCAGTGGGACGAATAAAGGTTTTGTGATTCTTATTTTTGAGTACTAATAATGTTAACGTTTTATCCTAAAAATGTGGACTTAATTTCCTAAAAATCATCAATGCTTTTTTTTGGACTGATAACATGCACAACTAAAAACAATAAATATGATTTATCTAAAAAGGAACCATAAACATTGTTATTTTCTTTTGTATTTGCTCCATAATAAGGGGAAAGTATTTTTTCTGTGAATGCTTACTCTGCACTCAAAGTAATGAATGGTTAGTAAAGTCTTTAGTTGTTCTATTGTGGAGGCCTTCTCAGTTGCCTTGGTAACCACAGGTCATTTGCACACACACGTGACGTTATAAAGAATCTTATAACTCACCTGTCGCAGCTCTGTCCCTCCACGTGCGGCTTACAGTGGCATCGTCCGTCCAGAGCAGAGCAGACGCCCACACTGCCGCTGGAGGCACAGTCACAGGGCCTGCAGGAAACAAGAGGAAACAGGATTAACATCCTTTGCACTCAAGAGACAATGAGGCACATTATCAAGAAACAAGGAGCAGTAATTGGAAAGTGTGGACTGGTTTGTTTTTTTGGTCAATGTTTTGTTTATTGAAAAAACAGGTTCAATCATCCAGGTTCCCAATTGGGACAATGATATTCTTCCATTTTCATTTGTTCTTAGAATGAACCCAACCCCTCCCACCCATACCTTGAAAACCCATAGAGATACAAGTGTAATCATGGAAACACATTTATTCCATTATGTATATACTTGTCTCTGGCCTTGAATCTCTTCTTAATAACTGGTCCACTCTGTGAATGTATGTGTGTCCTTGTAACACGTCATTCCATTACATTTATTTCTTCTACATTTCTATCCAAGGCAATTTATTAGCCAAGAGTTTTTTTAGCTTTCAAAAACCCAAGCCATTGTACTGTAAGTGCAACTGCATTAGCTTCAAATAAGCCAAACCGTGGTACAAAAATGACCTTTTTGAAAAAATATGAATGGCCAAGGTGTATTAACGGTCAATAAACACTAAGATGCTTGGTTAAGTACACAATCACACACAACAATTAAAAGGCTGTGTAAACAACCTTGATAAAAACGAGGCGAGGTTTTGGGTAATGTCAAAAAAGCGTTTGATCACCTGCATTGATTGATTACTTTTGTTTTCACCTGTAACACAAAATCAATTTTTTAATGAGGCACTATTACAAATAATGAAATGATCCCCAGGCGAAGCATCTCTACTTGTTTCTGCTCCAGTGGGCTGAGTCATTCTCACCTCAACCCAACGGCCTGATTGTACTGCATGGATGAGAGAAAGCGTGCGTGTTGGCATGTGTGTGTGTGTATAATTCTTTGAGGCAGACCAATGTAAAATAAGGGTGAACTGTAAAATCATTATACGCTGTTTAAAACGTGTGATATTTATTAAAGGAAATGTGTTCCAAGGGTTCTTAAATCAGTAATGTGTTTTCACTAAAGGCACCTTGATCTTGAGTCTCTCTTTAAACCTGCATTAACTGATGCGTTCGGACGTTTATGGGCAAAGAAAACAAGCTGTGAACACAGTGCTGGCATAATAACCATTTAGGCTGATGAACTGGGAGCAATATTAGCATTCATTGCACCTGGCTGATGCAAAACCAATATACTCCCATTGAATCTCTAGTTGGTCTCCACTTTGCCTGGGAATCGTACCAAATTGCAAGCTCATATTGGACATTTTTGCAGCCCCTTGACTTTGGACAGACGACTGTTATCTACTATGGGTTCTGTAACTTTAACTTTACAGAAGAGTTTGCTGTTGAGGGATTTTTCAAAACAACCAAGATGGCTGCAGCTGATGTGGAACTTTCTGTTTAAGTGAGGTGTTACATCTGAGCTAAAGGAAAAACAATCAACTGTGCATAAAGCTTTACTTGAGAGGGAGAAGTGTTGTACTTCAAACAGGATTTGGCCAAAGTGTAATATACTGAGTCATGTTGTTATAGGTTTACATATTTCTGTTTCTTAGGCGTGGTTTGTCATCACCAAATGTTCTGTAATTGGCTGCTACTACTGTGTTTGATAGGCAAACATAAACATTTCTGGTAATGGCTTGTCTCCATCAGCTTATAAGAACCACATCTGCCACTTTATCTAACTAGCTAACTTTGCCTTTCCACTGTAGCTGGACTGTAATCACTCAATCATATGTTGGGGCTTGTTCGTGAAAAACAAAGGACTGGAAACAGCAAGCTAAGGAAACTGCATTTCTTTAATAATATCTGAGAGGGTGCTTCTCTGATTGTGAAGCCCTGAGGCAAATCCGTGATAGTGAGGCTTTATTATTAATTCACTAACCAATTCTCATTTTATGTGGATTTTAACTACTCTATGTTCTACAAAAACACAAATGATATCACCTCTTTTAAATTATGCATAGTCCATGCATTCCTTGTTAATAGAAAACTATTGAATATAGCAGCTTTAAAATCCCAAGAATACATTTTGTAAATGTTTGACACATGCTAAAACCTGAATTTCTATTTGGTGGGAGTTTGTTGTTGTCACAGTATCCAGAGTGATGTGTTGAGCAATACTGTGAACACCAAATATTCATTGTTATGCGAGACAACCGCCTCGCATCTTAGCATTCCCTCTGCAGGTAGAGGGGGTCAGGGAGAGATACGGTGGACTTCTTATGAATATAAACATACTTCTCTCACACACACACCGACATTCTATAGGTCCTTGCTTAGACTCCACACACACACACACACACACACACACACACACACACACACACACACACACACACACACACACACACACACACACACACACACACACACACACACACACACACACTATCATGCAGTCATACTTAGTAGGAGAGCTCTCAGTTCAAAAAATTGGAATCTGCTTTTTATCATCAAAATGTATGCAGTAGGTCAATGTAACTTTAAGATGCACCAAAAACCAGACTGAGTGTGCAACGCCTCAAAACCAAATCAGCCTCATGTCTCTGGGATGAAAGAAACTCAACCTATCTTAAAATCAATTAAACCCACTGAGCTCATTCTTTCAGCATACTGAAACAATCAAAATCCGAGGTGAATACAAATAATGGAAATAATATATGTTTCACAATCAGTCATTACTTTGTCTTAGCAAGGAACCATCAAACAGTATCTCTACAAATAAATGAAAGCATTTATTGCCTGCATACTAAATAATTCAATGTCAGGAATTAAACACAAGTATGGAATAAGCTTGTACTACTAAGATGACATTCCTGATCTATTAAAAGCCTATTAATAAATAGATGATAAGTCAAAAGAGATTGTAGATTTTGTATGACTAGATAAACCTTTCCTAACTAAATCATTATATATTAATTTGCAGGCTAGCAGGGAGGTTTATAAAGGGTTACGTTTACTTTTGGGGTAGGCTGGTGCTTAAGCAGTTTTAAGAAGGCAGCGTGGCTGGATCCTGTCACAATGGAAGAGACAGCAGGGTCTCTGACTTGGATCTGGGGGGTCGTTAAGCTTTTTAACTGGTCAGAAGGTTCGCTGACTCAACAAAACACACTCACTAGTTCACTAGTTTACAGGAGTTGTGGTCAGTTGAACACAAAGCAACAGGCCAGGCTCCATGTTTTGTAATGTATTATTGTTCTGCTTTCTAGGCTTGGGTCACCATGACACTGGATCATTACATCTGCCAGGGAGGTCATGTTTCTGGCTTGGTTTGACACTCTGTTTGTTTGTCAGCAGGAATACAAAAAAAAGTATGTCCTGATTTTCAAAACATTTCTTGTAAGGTTGTAAAAGAAGAACAGGAGTGGACAAAATCACAGTTAAGATATGCAAATGATGTTTCATCTTTGTTACTGCACTATATGATGTCAGAATAATTTGAAAAACGTGTTCCAGACTCGAATATTTCACATAAACACCCCCTAAAGTACAACAACTAGAAAACAGGTCTCAGTGTGTGTTTAAACGTAATTGATGTTCTTGAAGCATCCAGGCTGTTCCACATTACCACTCAAAGCTCTTGAACAAGTTGGAATACGACTTCCCATATTGGAAATGGGACCATCAGAGGAGCATTCAGTTTGATGAGGGCTTTTCTAGCTGCCACATGTTTTCAGTTGACATTTTTGAACATTTGAGAAAAATTTTGCATTGTTGTCCAATTATTTGTATAACATAGAGACCAAGTATCTTCCTATAAAGTTGAAATGGCAAAGAGTTGTTTGTTTACACCAGACATTATCAACCAAACATTCAATATTAGTGCTGCAACAAGTCCTCCAACTCATACGACCAAATGGGCCGATTGTTCAAGCCCTTATTACGACCAAATATGTTGTTTGTTCAAGCGCTTAATACGACCTATAATTACGTTTTTAAGTTTTCGCCCTCTAGTGCTCCCGTTGAATGCTAACGTTACAGATGGTCTTTATTCACAAATATCCCTCTGTGTAAAATCCTAAATTGTAGGATAGTTTGGCCATTAAAACGCTTTTTGATTAGATTTCTAGCGAGAAGTGTATTGTACTTTCAATAATAATAATAATAATAATGATAATGCATTTTATTTATATAGCGCTTTTCACAACTCAAAGACGCTTTACAGTATGAGGGAGGGTAGACAAACAAGGACAGGCAAACAAGTAAGTAAAAAATAAAAAGGCAGTCAAGAGGAAGTTGATTGAGAGGGGGGGGGGCTTATGGGTAGACAGAGTTGAAAAGATGTGTTTTGAGGCGGGACTGAAAGACTGTGAGGGACTCAGAGTCACGGAGGTCTTGGGGGAGGGAATTCCAGAGCCTAGGAATCCACGTCCAGTCGATATGTAGGATCTATAGTTTGATAGATATTACGATATTATTGCGGTAGCTTCCATGTAAAGTTACGGGTTGAAAACAGTATTTCCGGTCTCGACGTTTTCATAATAAACCAATGATCAATGATTTAACAGTGATATCTGCAGTACTCTTCCACTAAAAACATCAGTTTATCCTTGTTAATTATACGACATTTATTGGTTTAAATTGTGTACAATGCTTTTGTGTTTTTCCCATAGGTTTTCCTCTTTCGATTCTGAGAGACTTTTTTCAGAGGTTTTGATCACGCCGCAATGCACGTCGGGATATGGTGTTTATGCGACATGAAATCGGAAAACATAAAAAAAAAAAAAAGAATAATACTTTATTCCGAGTGTTCTTGCTTTTCTCTTTGAAAGTCATCACATAACGGCATTGTAATACACGGTTTGTCTGCATTAAATATTACACATCTGACGTAGTTCTCTATTTATAGAGCCCTGATGAGAAGACTTCTAGACAAACTGCCGCCAAAACTGAATACGTGACGTGGATCATAAATATATCAGCAATTACACAACATTTTACATTTATTTTCACACTATACATCTCCTTGCAGTATCAACATTAATTCGGCTGACTTTTATATCTCATCCAATTGGTAGATAGGCTATATTTACACCATAACGGTGCACAGCTGATAGACCTAGTGGTTAAAAAACGTTATTTAATTTTTTTGTTGAAATTATGTTATATTTGATGAAAAAACATATTAAGAGTACATACTTTCATAGGGGGAAAGTAGAAGGTCAATTATAGAAATATAGAATAGATCAGTGGTTCTTAACCTTTTTACACCGAGTACCACCTGAGAAAATAGCTGGCTCTCCAAGTACCACCACATGACCAATGTTAGAGAAAATGTCCTCTTGGGAATTCAGTTCCACAATAATAATGAAACCTCCAGGAGCAGATGAGCCTCAGGGCTAATAGCTCGTCTTCAGTCTACTGATGTTTGCTATTACCATTTATGCAGTGGCAAAGTAAAAAAGAAAAGAAAAAAGATAAGAAAAAAGATAACAATTAAGGACAAGTGTGTGCTTGTTCAGCTTTTGACCTCGGTCACAGCCTTCTCTCCATTCTTTGAGCAAATGCCTTCTTCCTAAGTCACTTCTCTCCTCCATCACAGCGGCTGTGCATATCACTTTTGTGTTGCTGGCGGAGCCTGCGCTTGTGCTCGGTTGATGACTGTCCTCCTCCTCATTCACTTGTTCACTTTGGCTGGTAATATTCTCCTCTGTACCTCTCTTCCGAATACCTCCCGTTTTGAGCCATGTTTTTAACATCATTCAGCTTTCTTCTTTCTTTAGCTTGCTTGCAACGTTCACTAATCGTTCGCGGGTAGTAAGGTCTTAATTATCAACGCCAGAAATAAATTAAAAAAATGTTTTTGTTTCTAAATCTAAAAACAACAATAGCCTATTAGAACTCATTTAAACCACAGTTTCAATTATCTCAAGCTTATTTTCATTCGTTGTAGTATGTTGATAGTATGATTTCTTTTTTAATTAATGTTATTCAATCAAGCCTCAAACTGATGGCACTTGTCCCTATTGCCTGTTTTAAATTGTTGTCTGAGGTCCTTACCACCAGCTGCTCTTGCAGTAATAAGTAGTGTACCTTAATGTTCCAAATGTGCACAATGTAGCGACTGCTTTTTGTCTTTTTGTTTACTTAGTTGTGTTTCCTGTATTTTATATGTCTGTGTTATGTGTAAAGGTTAAAGGTGGGGTAGGTAAGTTTGAGAAACCGGCTCGAGATACACTTTTTGTTATATTCCATGGAATGCTCTTAACATCCCGATAGCAATGAATATCTTAAGTGCTTTGACAAAGAATCCATAAAAAAATGTCATCTGTGGAAGCCGTGGTAATGTGTAAAAGGCACGACCAATCATTTTAGCCGGCCCGGCTAAAGTAACTGGATGGCCTACCTGCCTGTCAGCCTTCCATCTGTGCACAAACTTATCTCGTGCCCTCATTGGTCATGTGCACGTTCGTGTGTGTTGGAGGAGGGGCTCTGTAAGGAAGTGGCAGATTTTTTCTGGTTGTGGTTTCTCCAAAATTACCTACCCCACCTTTAAATAAAAAAAAAAAATATATATATATATTTTTTTTAATTTGTATATGTCAGATTCCTCCACGTACCACTAGCGGGAGCTGGCGTACCACCAGTGGTACGGGTACCACAGGTTGAGAACCACTGGAATAGATAATATGAAGAAGATACTGTAGTGATCTTTACAATAAAACAGTTTAGTGCAGGACGTCCAAAGATATTAATAGGAGGATGTGCAAAATAGACAAACTAATAAGGCTTTATTTAAACATTAAAGAATACTTTAAGTTAAGGTCTTCTTTTGAATAAGAAAAAAACTTTGGGGGTATCCACAGATAAATATGAAGTCTGACAAAGTACAATCACCTTCCCTGAATTTGACTCAGGTGTGACTAAAGTCTGATTTAAGGGTTGTTTATATTTCACATCATTAATCAGAATCTAAATAAATGTCGTGGAGTAAAAATACCAGGTTAACCTCTGAATTGTAGTGGAGTAGAACAAAGTAGTATGCTGCTGTAACAATAACATGGGGGCTGGACCAGTCCAATTCCAGTTTTGGAAAGTCTATCGTGGTTCCATTCAATTTCAAAGAGCTGTTGACGCTCGGCGTAACCTTGTCGCACTGCCACTCCAACATCCAATCACAGGGCTTGAGGACTAATCACAGGGTTTGTAAAGCAAGGCGGGTGTTGTAGTCCCAAACAATAGCTGGGGATTCTGGGTAGTGCAGTGTCTTCGGAACTATTTGGTTCTCCGAATCGAAGGTTAAAAACACAAAACCATTGTAATTGTGTAATTAACAAAGATAAACTGATGTTTTTTAGTGGATGAGTAATGAAGATATCACTGTGTAATCATTTGACAGTGAGGGGAATACACCCGGGTTTATTATGAAAACTTCGAGACCGGAAAAACTGTTTTCACCCTGTGAGGGTTGACGCTAACTTTACATGGAAGCTGCATACACGTTCTCCTGGCAAGACCTCAAATCATCTTCGTAATATCTATCAAACTATAGATCCTACACATCGACTGGACGTGGATTCTAAGAGTACAATATACACTTCTCGCTAGAAATCGAATCAAAAGGAATGGCAAAAGATGGCCAAACTATTCCACAATTTAGGATTTTCCAGAGAGGGTTATTTGTGAATAAACGTCCCTCCGGAGCGTTTGCAATCAAGCATGTTGTTTCTTACACGACCACTAGAGCACCTCTAGTGGTCGTGTAAGAAACAACATACAGTTTAAAACGTGTCTCTGGGTCGTAATAAGGGCTTGAACAATCGGCCTAAATGGTCGTTTTTTGTAGGAGGACAGGCTGTAGTAATCATTTGGAGTTATGTTTTTAAGCAAGTCCAATATTCACTCTCTGTGTAGGCATGTTTTAGTCTCCACCAACTTTTGAGAAATACCTAACTATTTAGCTGCTATATATTCAAGTTAGTTTGTCTGTCTGGCATTTAGTGAATTCATTAGATCAGATTTCAGACAAATGAAATGGACATTTACTCTAATAATGAGATAATGTGGATTAAACAATTCAGTAAATATACGTTAATAAAGACCAACAAATGTACCAAGAATTGACACGCAGGAATCCTAGAGGTTAACAGAAGTTAGAAATAAGTAAACCATCCGGTTTTGAGTTATATTAAAGTATTTGTGGAAATCTGGATTAAATCAAATGTTGATGTTTTTCTTAAGTTCAAGTTTCCATGTGGAAAATTAAAGTGCTCCAGGTTGTCTTGCCTTTTTAGAAATGGTTATTAGCAGATATATTCGGTAGAGCACATCCTGACTCATGCTGATAAGAAGGTCACTAATTCACAGTGGTGTCACAGAGAGAAATGAAATCTTCTTGTTTACGGCTGCTTTGGAGTTTGATAAATTCAAGCTCGGGGAAGTAGGATGGTGCAACTGCAAAACAGGGAGGATGTATGTGTGTCTGTTGTACCTCTTTATTCATATTAACCCCTTAAGATGCCTTATTATAATTATAATATTTATTTCATTAATCATCTTTATGACCATGTGTGTCTCTCACCTGCAGCCACCAGGGCCAAGCGAGTGAAAGCCAGCCCGACATGTGTCACACTTCTTCCCTGTCACGCCATTTTTACACGCACACCCTCCCTCTACATCACAGTGCAGACTCAGTGAACCTGACAGCAGATGGATCAGAAGAAAGAAAAAAAAGTTAAAAGGGTACATGGAAACAAGGAAAGGGAGTATTTTCAAGAAAATGGTGGTTGGACGGACTTAAAAATCCATCAGTACATCATTAATAATTTGTCGTGACGGGGATAACTGAATACCTGTTATTGAATTCTGTTCAAAAGCCCCAGAGACGAGCTCTGAGGAGCAGGAGATAACCTTGCTTCCACACTGTGTCTGACATACTGTAGCTTAAGTTAATGGAGAAAAAAGACCAGCTGGGGTATTGTTGGACTTAGAGAGAAAAAGAAAGCCCAATGGACTCTGCTCTAACCTTTGATCAATATAATGGACTCCAACAACTGTGTGCAATCACCTTACACTACCTAGGAAATGAAGAGCGAAAGTTAGCTAAGGTATTTGTCCATTTCTCTCTGTGGTTCGCTCTCTTTGCACTCAACGTGATGTAATTAACAGCCTCAACATTTCCCTGCAACTAAAATTAGACGGTGTTTAATGAGCACTGAGTCTTTTCATTGATAACTTTATAGTCTACTTGCCAGCAGTGTGAACCCGGAAATGTATCTCAAGGTTTTATGATAGAAATGTATAGTACGGGTCCCCAGGACAGAGAAACTGCCAGAAAAATGTGCACCATTCGCATAAATTGCATTAGTTAGCATAAATTAGCATATGCAGGCAATAGCAAAAAAATGGCTTGGCCGATTTCGACAATTTTGGTGTGGTCTTTATAGTATATTGAGGATGTTGAATCAATTTTTGGATCAAAAATAGCAGTTGTGAGTCTCCTAAAACCCTACATTCGTCAAAACCATCCCGACGGGATTACAAATGTGGACTGTTTCTGGTTCAAACTGCAATTTTTTATCCCAAACATTTGAGAAATTGCCTCAATCCTCAATAGGCACATTCACACTGCAGTACTTTTCCCACAAAGGTTCATGAGAACTCTTTTATCGCGTTCACACCAAAAAGAGCCGGTACTAAAATTAGTTCATGTGAACCTTTTTACCCCCTCGAAAAGTCCCTGCTAGAGAGCAGGGACTTTCGAGCGGCTCTTTTGTGAGAAAAGAGCTATATTTCTGATTGGCTGGGCGGATTGCAAACCACGCCCCGTAAAACTCCCAAAAAGTTTTGTGAAGCTGCTGGGAGTCCCAGCAGCTTCTACTGAAGCCAGTCCCCAACTCCGGGGACTTCCGGCCGGGGACTCCGGGCGGCAGTATACGCCGTGAAGTTGTTTGTAGCCTGCCAGTAAACCCAAAGCAGAAGAAGAAGAAGTGACGTCAGCGGCTTCATTTGCCTAATCCTCCCCCAGGGACTTTTTCCGGTGTGAACGCGATCTGTACTTAGTTCATGAGAACTAAAGAGTTCGCATGAACTAAGTTCACATGAACCTTTGTGGGAAAAGTACTGCGGTGTGAATGCGCCTATTAAACTCCAAAATCACTCCAAACTTCTCCAAATCGGCCAAGCTATTTCTTGACCATTGTCTGCATATGCTAATTAACGCAACGCATGCTATTGTGCAAATTGCTCAACATGCAAGTTAGCATCCAGCTGTTTCTATGTGCTGGGGACCCCAAACTATACATTTCTATCATAAAACTTTGGGGCACTAAGCATTTCTGGGTTCACAATAGGACTCTATGAACTGGCAAAGTCAATTGAATGAAGTCTTAACAGCAAAGTCATGGATTTATTTTAATGGTCATTTGGGAGGATAAAGCGAGGATTAATCTGATGAAATGTTCAGGAGATAAGACGAACAAGATTGTATTAATTATGAATCAGAAAAATACTCAGGTAAGGTTTGGCAGTTTAGTAATAGTCAATGTGTGAGAGTAATGTTATTAATGATTTAATAACATTAATCCTACGAGTCCTGTTTCTGTGTAGCTACATTGTGATGCCTTATTGTGCCAATATGGCGTTCCAATTTAAGCATAATTAAATGTTCTCATGGCAGACTGAACAAAAACGGTGAGTAATGATATTTACATGGATTATAATTAGGGGTTTCAAGTTATTATGCAAACAATGGGCTCTGTGCAGCTTACCGTTAATATTGCAGTTGCAGGGTAGGCAGGGCTCCTCATCAAACCTCCTGTAGTGGTTCTCTCTGCAGCGCTCACAATGGGGCCCGTCGGTGTGGTCTCTGCAGCTCACACAGCGCCCCCCCCCTGCCGGTGCTGCGGTGCTGCTCCACGTCAAACACACACTCGTCAGACCTCCCGCTGCAGTTGCACTCTGTGGAGGGAAAACAAGAATGAGAAAGGGCAATAGGTCAAGTGAGGAGAGACGTGGAAGAAAGAGCATCACACAGGAAGAGGAGGTAGAAAGAGAGGAGACAGAAATAGACGGAGAGAGGCAGAGGGAGGGTGAATGTCTGAGAGATTATGTGTTCCGGGATTGGATCATAATTTAGAGGCTCGCTGCTAATCTCATTTCACACAGGCCTAATGAGGAGCCAATCGGCTGTCAGGGGGCACTTAGATAACAGTAATTCATGTTTATACAAGAGCAAATTACTCAGCTGATAACACAACATCACAGCGCTCATACCCTTCATATCAAATCCTTCCTTAGTCTACCAGTCGCTCTGTGGGGGGATTTAGGTTAAATTGCCCATTTTATTATGAATCAAGCTCTCTGTTGTTTCCCGGAAATAACTACATGATTATTCCTTCCTGTAAATAAGTAGACTCGGCACGGTTCACGTTATTGAATACATGTAATGATCACCAGTTGCTTTAAAACCCATGTTAAAAACTTTGGGTTGAAGGTGAAAGTTTGAAAGGCTTTTAATTAATTCATCAAAGACCATGAGTAACTTAATTATTAAAAGTCATCAACAAAGCTTTGTTTAATCTCTTATAAAATAATAATACATCATTATCCGGCAGTGGCTCAGTCAGTAGGGGCTTGGACTGGGAGTTGTAGGGTCACCGGTTCAAGTCCCCGACCAGACATAAAATATGGAGTGTGGACTGCTACTTGGAGAGGTCCCAGTTCACCTCCTGCCCTGCCGTGGTGCCCTTGAGCAAGGCACCGGACACCCCCCTTCCCCCCTCATTGCTCCCCGGGCGCTGTACAATAGCTGGCCACTGCTCCTAGCACTAGACTCCTGGTACTAGGATGGGTTAAAAGCAGAGAACACATTTCACTGTGTGTGCGCTGCATGTGTGACCATTAAAGAGGGTTTCATCCCTCGCAATTCTATTCTATCAATTTGGACCTATAAAACATCAATCACAACTTGCTCAGTCAAGATAATAAATTGAGTAACACCTAAAAAAGTAAAAGAAACCAGTTGATTTTGCACTGTCTATCACCTCTCGAACTTATGCTGTGTCCCTTATTCTCACAACTGCAATCTTTCTGCTCCAACGGAAACAGAATCTGACAAAAACTGACACTCCACAAAGAAAGTCTCTGCAGCATGACTCAGCTCTGGTTGGCACTGGTGGTCAACTAAAGAACAAATCCATCCGGTCGGCTCTACCTGTCAGCTCTTATCCACTGTGTCTTTATCGTGCAGCTATACTGCTGCTGTCACTGCTGAGCCTCTGTTTCATTTCCTTTAGTCCCACAAAGATATGTTGACTCTGAAAGCCTCTCAAAATGTGATGTGATCCATGGTGTTGTACCAGGAGAAGCTTTGATGCTTGCAGACTATCCTGAAAAAGATAACTATTATCTAAAAGTGACGTTTTATTCACATAACTTCAGGTTTATCAATAGGTTATGTTTAGTTAATTCATATTCTGAACTGAAGCGGGGACATTTTGTTTGTTTAATTATGGGCCTGTCACCCTGGATTGAGCCTCTGGGCAAACTGAACATCTGGATACCCATCCCCCTCGGCAACTTCAAAACGTACATTTGATAATGTTTTAATTAGTTGCAGCTCCTGTTTAATGGGCTTTTGTTTTTACAGTTTTTTCTGGTTATTTGGTTTGTTATCTTTACTTAAAAATAGGAATGTGACTAGTTTTAGTTCACAACTGTGAGGACTTTGTGTATGTTAAATAATGTGATTACCATGAACAGCCTTTGATGTTAATGCCATATTGGCTTTCTCAAGCACTTGAATGAAAATAATGAAATTGCCCTAAACTTGTTCTTGAGAAAAGGCTACATCAGATGTATGACATTTTTTTAAAGCACAGAATAATTTGTACCTGTGATCTCATAAAGATCAATATCATGTCTGAAACAGGAATTTAAAAAAGGGTGAGAGAACTAAGAAAATAATGCTGTCGACCGAAGTTGCTCCAGAGTGGAGCACAGGACTCGAAATGTGAACTGGAAATTAACCTGTCCCATTTTTAACCAAAGGCATGGCAATAGTTTTTGATCTTTGTTTGAACACATTTGTATTCATGGAGGTGCAGTTTGCCCCATCTGGCAATAACCACTGATAACAGCCATTTATTAGGCTTGTAACTTTTGAAATAGGTGAGAAAACTAAATAACTAAAGTTTTTTGCACAACTTTCAGTTTTTACCCAAGAACAAATCCCAAAGCAGAAAAAACATTGATGATTTCAGAATCTATTTAAAAACTTTGTGAGTGGTTTTTACTTCTTATATATGAATGTATTCTAAAAACAGGGACCAAGGCCCAGTGCAGCAGGACAGTTTAAAGTGGTGTATGTTGCTTGTATTATGTCAGGGAGGGAACCTGAGACAGCGCAAATCACTTAAAGATGTTTTTCTACCGATGCAACACAAAGACTTCCACACAGCCTCCCTCATGTTTGGCCATCTTGACCACATTTAGGTGTGCCCACCCAAAACAACAACCTCTTAAATTCCCATAAATTCCTCAGCCTTTGCTTCACCGCCACTGTGGAAGCTCCACACAAGAAACAAGGTCCACAACATGAATACAATCATAGTGCACAAAGGACTTTTCTCTAGTGATTGATGAAGCCACCTCCCTAAATTGCCTCACACATTTTTGGATGAAAGATCAACAGTATTACAACAGAGGTACTTTAGAATACAGCACTATGGAGCAATGTGGTGGTGGCCTGCAGCTTTCTCAGCCATCAATTCTACTTTACTCAATTGCACCTTTGATAGTTCAGTTTCTTCTTAAGGTAAAGAAGTAAACTGTAAATGTATGTTTAGCTTTACACAAGGTTAGTGATTTGTATGTACTGTCGTTGTGTTAAGAATTGGTTCTCGAGAAACTGTATTTATTTTATACTCATTTGCAAAGGTGGCACTTTCAAGAGTCAATTTTAGTTTAATGGTTTGGTATGAATGGTAACAAATTCATTACCCTTGGTCATACATGTTTGTAATGTAGAAGTGTTAGAAGTCCAAAATCAAAAAGCGAAGCAATCTGAATAACCAAATCCTCTGCAACTTCAATGTAAGTGCATGTCTCCAGTACACGATAAAAGAAAGTGCTGCATTATCGGTGTGTGAAGAAAGGGATGGCCCAGTGACTCCAGTAGCACCAACCTCTCCTGACAGGCCAGTCCTGCAGCACTTTACAGTCCAGATGAGGGCATTCAAGGACTCGTTAATTTGCATATCAAGCCCATATAGGCGTGGACGCAGCCCCTATATTGCTACTTGGGGCTGTGTCTCATGGAGATTAGTCTGGACACACAGTGAAAGCCATGTTCATTCTATATCGACTGCACACCGCCCCTAACAGCACAGTATACACTCCTTTTTGGCAGCATGCTATAGTAGCACCATGTACAATCAGGTCATAGAAAAGCAATGTTGTAAGTAAGTAAGTAAGGAAAGTTTATTTATAAAGCGCTTTTCACAGACAAAGTCACAAAGTGCTTGTCAAAACAATAAAACATCATCATAGGAATCGTACAATGATAAATGGACACACAAGCCACGTGTTAAGAAATCATAAAAGCACCAAAACACAATAAAAACACAATAAAACACAATGAAAACAAACAAAAAAACGTAGTTTAAAAAAGAATAAAATCAAGCACACCGGTTACCCAAACAGGAATGTCTTTAAATTAGCTTTAAAGGAGTCAACAGAGTCAGCAGACCATAGATGAGCGGGCAGAGCGTTCCATAGCTTAGGAGCCACGGCTTCGAATGCTCAATCACCGCGGGTCTTAAGGTGGGTACGTGGGACAGACAGTAAATAGTGCACGTGTGACCTGAGTGGGCGGGCTGATGTATAAGGATCTAAGGATTGTTATAAGATGTTTTGTCAAGGTTGCTCATTGAAAAGCATCAGAAAATCAGCTACTTTGATGTGAATACTTCCTCAACTTCTCATCAAATAAAACAGAAGTTTCCCGAAAAAGGAAAGGTTGGAGAATGTTTTGGTAGTGGATATAAATAACACACATAAAGAAAGGAATTTGATGCATACAACTCATACTAAGTTGATAAAAAAGCTGTAATATATAAATGACATGTCATATAAAACATGTTTATTAATAAAAGGGATGAACCAATTACAAAATATGGAACACATATTATATATGAGCTAGAAAAAGCTGTAATAATGGACATTTTGTGGAAGATAAAACATTCCACCACGCCTGTATGAGAGGTGACGCAATACAGCATCTTATTGTCCTCTGTCCTCTATATAAATAATTTCTTAGTATTATTGCAGAATGTATTTCGGAGCGGGACCACCAACCCTCCAGGCACAATAATTCCTCATTTTTATATCTAATTTGCTGGACGAATGAGATGTCGGACTAGCCAACGGAGCAGAGCAGCAGCATTGATAAGAAAGCAGTGTGTGAGGGATCATGCTGTGTACATATCTGTGTGACCTTTGGTGTTCTGTTACAGACAGAGCAGACCTCCACCTAACACACACTCTATTGTGCCTTCTACCTTAGGTTAGGATATTTATTTTTTGATACAGTACTAGTAGTAATCCCCATTATTTACCAAACCAGAGGAAGGCTCAAGTGTCTTGGTGTGAAATCTCATAATCTCCTCTCCAGATATTCAAAAGTAATCTGTAAGAACAGTATCTGCAGTGAGAAATGCAAAATGAAGCCTTTGGTTTGTATGTTATATGATATCATCTGTATTGTTATCTTAGCCAGCAAGGAAAAAAGTGACAAGTTGTTTAAATTGCTTTTTTAAATGTAGTATACCTGACTTCCTATATCGTAAGAGCAGATCAACATTAGATAATAAAATAAAATCATATAAGAACAGTCAAATAAAGGAAAATAAAGTTAGATTATCATGCAGACTGAAAGTGGGGGAACAGCTAGCCTGGGTTGGTGCTCCATGTTGTAAACAGGTGCTGCTATACATCCCTGCTATACACTTACAGGGGCCTTTTAGGCTCATTTTCAGGTTTATATTTTGACTTTGTGATATTTTGACTTTGACTACTGTGACAACATGCTTTAATCTTCCAACAGGAAACCAATGGAGGCCTTTCAGGCAACTTTGGGATTTGAGCCTTTGCAGAGCATTTGCATAAACCTATATAACACACTACAGTGAAGGGAGAACCACAACAAGCACAAAGGGGCCCCTTCTTTAGCTTATACACATTTGTTTTAGTTATAAACTCTAAAAAACTGCAACGCATGTCGTCATGACATTTTGGCACCCTATGTTCTACCTACCTGCTGTCTGTAAATTGGACTACAGTATATTTCACAAAATGTTGTTTTTCTGCGGAGGCGTTTGCGGTTCAGTGGTAGATCATGTTTATATTTAGTAAATTGCAAGATAGAACATGTTCTCACAAATCAAACTAAATGAAAAATAAAAGAGGAGATTAAACTCGACTTCATTTGTTATTATAGATCCATCTCATTTCACAGAGTACTCCCAGGAGGCCCAGATGATAATGATCTGCAGTATTATGAATGTACTGCTGTATTCCAAATCATTATCACAGTCTCCGAGCGACGACTGCAGCCTTTGACCTTAAATCAGTGGCGAAAAGAAGGATTTAAAGTGTCTTCTTACTGGAACCGCCTCGGGCTAAGCCGATGACAGCATCAAACAAACAACGGAAACCATGAGGACCCGCAGCAGCCTGCTCGGGCTGTAAATGATTTCAGTCTCAGAGGGGAGCATCTTGATGGTAATGACACCCTATTTCACCCTAGATACGCACACAGAAATACTCTTTGCATATTTCTCCACACCTAGTTTTAAGAGCACAAAGCAAACAGCGAGCATACAAATCAGCAGTCCAATATCAAGTTGTGATGAACAACCTTGACCGATTGTGAATTACCAATGAAAACACTCAGACTTACATAAAAAGCCCCCCTCAAGCTTCCATTTACCACCTGCTACGACGATTCACACAATAACAATAGCGGAGATAGCTGTAATAATCATACAAGGTATTCACTGCAGTTCATCGTTTTGCCTTTTAAAAGAAGTTTCTATCTGCTATCTTAAAATACAATACGCACAATTGACATGCGGCTGTGCTCAGTGGGCAGGATGTATTTTACTTTGATAATGAGATGAGTTTTTTTCTCTATATAAATACAGAATAACAAAATGAAGCAACCATACTGCATTAGCAGATTGTGTTATAGCGTGTGGGAGTACACAGCTAATTTGCCTAATTGACCAAAGCATTACACTGACACTTTCCATCAAGGGTCGCAATGGGGTTACTTTAATATGTTTGAATTAATGTGCTTGTCTACTATTCATGGCAATCTGGTTGATGTTTATTGCCGGTCACCTAACACTACATTATTTGATCTTTAGAAAATGTGATGCTTGATTCAAATGATTTACATACTTGTAAAAAACCACACTGACTAAGAGACACGTTTTATAAACAGTGTGGTGCAATTGGATTTCCCAGAATGTCTTTATATGATATTATATAACCACACATGTGAGTAGTACATTGCAAAGCCTCTCAGTTAGGTGTACTGCATGCGGTGCCAAAGAGGATTTACAGTTGAAGAGGTAAGGAAGCAAAAAGACTGCAATGCAGAAATTAGGGAGTCTATTAACTGTATGCCACTTTGTGTTTATTTTCTAAAGTTCTGATTTTATCACAATTGTTTTCTAATGCTTGGATTGCACGGTTTTCTGAGCCACAAAAGGTCATGATCTTGTTATAGTGTATCCTCCCTCTGCTAAAAGATTATTAGCTCAAATGCTGCTTGAAAGAGACACTTGACATTTTGGGCAGATTTGTATGAAATTGCAATGAGCAGCGATACTGCTCGCTGTAAGAAGATGAAATAATTGCACCGCACGTGTTTGGACTTACCACCACCTTTCCACATGTCTCCTTTGTGCCTCAATAATTGGAGGCGATGTTGCTCCTTCTAATCACTGAATGTCTTCTGATCTCTGATAACTGTTAAATACCTAATGCAAGGATTGCTTTGTAAGAATACTATTTCTGCAGTGAATTCACATACAGACAAACAGTGTCAGAAGTTACAAGAACAAATATGATATATTTGACAAACTGGTCGTTTGCTTGAGCCACAAACCTGAAACCCAGAGAACAGCTTTACAAGAGAGCCATCAAGGTGTTTGACAGAAAGCCACATTAATACCACCACTGTACCATCCTAGAAAAACACCATTTCTTAAGTTTTGACCATTTTAAGTCTTTTACAAGTATGTGTTTTATTTATAAATGTTTGCATGGACTGCCCCCCCCCCCCCCCTTAGGGGGATTCATCCACAGAAAACACACTGGACGCTGCACTAGGTCAGAAACCAGAGGAGACTGTGAAGTCCACCGCAGACGGACTACTTTTGGACAAAATGTCCTCTCCGTTAAAGGCAGCTCATTGTGGAATAGCCTCCCAACTGAGACACGGGATTGTCCTACTCTCAATAGGTTCAAAGGTCAACTCAAAGAATGGTTGAGAAACAAACAGACGTGCGATCACCGCTAACTGCACTTGAACACAGGGGTATCTTCTCTTGCACTTTATATGTCGTTGCTGCTAGATTGTGTCACCATGTCATGAATACTCGTGTGTGCTGCTCTCGCTCTTTTGCACTTTTTGCATATCATGTGTTTTGTTCTTGCTATGTTTGTAAAATGTAATTTTCTTAAATGTTTTATGTGAGCGACTGCGGATGGAAATGAGCTCAAAGCTAAATCTGGAACTGTTACGCTTGATACATTTGAATGTTTTAAGTGTTCATCACTGTGCATTGTACCTGCCAAATAAACCATTAAATAAAAAATAAAAATTATTATAAAAAGAACAGTGATCATCAAAACTAGAAAGATCACTATTTAGCATGTATAACTTTAAGCTCCCGACTTGTTCATCTAAATGGCTTTTATAGATTATTTTAGGTCCAAATCATTTCATAACCAAACATGCATTCTAAGTGCTACAGTAAACGATGGCAGATGGATGCACTATGCAAACAGCAATACAAAAGCAAACACGTGCACAGAGTGGCACACATATGAAATGTATTGAAGATTGGCAATTTGAGTCATGCGCTAAAAATAATGCCATGCAAGACTTTTCATTTTCTGCTTTTTAACAGTTCCTGCAAAGCCAAAGGTCGTGTTCCTTTTATTCAATCCAGCCGGCTTCTGAAAGAGCGCCTCGTCCCTTCCACCGTATCACAATCGTCTAAAATGACATTCAGCAGAAAAAGTCTCACACTTCAAATGGTGCCGTGGCTGCAACCCCAAACTTAATATGAGGTATCAAAAAGGTCTCCGCCCACACATGCTTCACACCTCAGACCTCTGATAGCTCTGCCTGCATTTGTTAGCATGAAGACATCTATCCCATAAGTAGCAGCGGTGGGGGCGGGACCATCAGGACCCTTTCACCCCTCTGTAGTAACACGTGGACAAAATAACAGCAACTGTAGTCAATGTTTACAGCATACCAAGCAATACATCGTCTTAAGGTACAGAAACATGAAAGGCTTATTTTCCCCAATACAAAATGGTATATTATTAGATCATTTTATGAACGACTTGTGTAAAAGAAAAAGTAATGTTAATTCATATTTATACTCTGGTTGTTTAGGTCAGTGGTTCTCAACTGGTCAGGCCTCGGGACCCACTTTTTCCTTAGTCAATAGATCGCGACCCGACATTTTGAACCACTCAAATCTATTCAACAAATCGTACAGTAAAATATACTCTTTTCAGCATACAATATTAATTAAAGTGAAGTACAGTGCATATATCCCTTATATCCCTTCACAGAACTAAAGAATGCTTTTAAATAAGGTTTAATGAGATGGTGAAATCAAAGCTGAACTGCATAACATGCTGAAAACCCAACCCCACAAGGGGGTCTGGAGGGATTGTCCCCCAGGAGATTTTTTGAAATACTAACATATAAACTACGCATTCTGGTACACTCTGAGAAGAAAATAAATAAATCTATTACTACCCGACATATTAATAATATGTTATGCCATTGTTTGTTTTTCACTTTGTTCTGACAGCTTGCTGCTCCTCACAGAGAGAAGAGCAAAGAGGAGATAGTCTGTGTGAATTACTTTAAATTGTGGGTTAGGGTAGATAGCCCCCATTGTTCTGTGACCTGTCAATCATCAAACTGGGGGTCATATTTCATTATGTGTTCATTTTTATCTGAAGTTGTACCCATAGATGTATAAAGAATAGTTCTACCGCAAAGTTATTCTCTCTGGGGACTTCCCGCAACAATCTTGATTCTGATCAAAGGCCAGAAGACTCGGAAAAACATCAGCAAAGATGTTTTATTGAGAAGATGATCACTACGTGACAGAAGTTTTCAAAACCGTTCATGGTCTCCGGTACTTCCAGTCCTACGCCTACTGCATGCACAGCGCATAGGCACAGCGTTAGAAAATCGGGCCTTCAAAATAAAAGTTTGACTTTTTCCCCCCCAAAAAAAAAAAATATATATTTTTTTTTTTTCTACATTTTTTTTTCTTCACTCGACCCACCAGTTGAGAACCACTGGTTTAGATGATATTAAAATATTGTTATCCTTTGTTAGCAGATTCTTTAAACCGTCCAAAATGTTTTTTTTGTTGAGATTTTAGTAATGGAAAACCTTTCTGACCTTGGCCCACAATGGACGATATAAGATTAACCCTTGAAACATAAAAACAACTTTAATATCTTACTACTTGTTGCATTTATTGTATTTCATTTCACGGATGCAAATCAAATGCACATCCAACGATGTCAGGGAGAGGATATATTATCATGGCTGTTGTAACAAATGGAAATATAAAATGTTGGTGGGGAAACAAAATGTTTTGTGCAAGAAAGAGATGTGCAATTACATTGAGCATTTATTATTACGTTTCCACATTCTGTCTCTCCTTTACATGGTTTGTGTTTATTTATTAATATACCACATTGATTAAGTTTGGTGCAGTTCTCATTCAAGACGCCATCTGCTTGGAACCACGAATAGTAATTCAAACAAGCTTGCTGCTTAATGGAATTCAGCAAATATACAAAATCAAAACACTCTTTTATGGGTTTTAGCCCTCAGACAAATACAATTGCTCCCCAAAGCATTCAGTGCACATGCAGCTACAGCTCATAATAACAATAATAACACTAATTCATATATAAAGACACTATGAAGTGGGGATGCCTGCAAACATTATGTGCATACGAAGGAGCCAGTACTTATAGACTTCAACTAATTCACTTTGATTCAGAATTATTTGCATTACTTAGTTTGTAAATATGCAAGACAGTAGAGGATGGACACGAAGCCATAATGCAACAAGAGTTAATTATTGTAACGTATTGTGTTTGAACCGAACAGTCTATGGTTTGAACAAGTTAAGTTCCAACAAGGAATAGAACAACTTTTAATTAAGAGCAGGTTTTTACACGTTCACATCGTCACATCCACATGACTGCCTATAACAGGTAGCACCTAGCAGAGATAAGTGTGAAATGTACTGTCAATGATTTAGTTGAGTAAGCGAAAGACTCTGTGTCAATTAAAGTTCCCTCAGACAAAACACATAGCAGTGTACTGTATATGTCTAGGCTTTTTATTGTGAAAAGTACCAAGTGAAAGAGTGCATTTCTAAGGTGCCGCAGCTGCAATTAACAAGATGCGAGCAACAAAGTTGAAATGTCATTATCTTCATTCGTAAAGGTGCAACTCATCTCTGTTGGCTGAAGTGTTTTAGCGCCTTATTATGTGCCATTAGTCTTAGATTGTCACTTTTATCTGCAGCATGCATATAGGAGAAAAACAGCCCTGTTTGGCTTGCCGAGTACGCCTGCTGGGAGCGGAAGCACACATACACTTCCAAGAAAATTATAATTACGGTTCTTATTAAAACTGTCATTCTCTACAGATACTAATACAATGGCTTATACTGTAGGCAAGGCAGGTTCATTTATATAGCACCTATTAACACAAGGCTATTCAAAGTGCTTTGCCTTACACTCAACTCACAGTGTTTGTTTATAGTGAACTTTTTTTCAAAGGCAGAGTTACTGAAATACCTTTTTAGTTTTGGTATATTGTGTAACAAATGCTGTTGAAGCTCTGTTCAACATAATAACAAACCATTCAATTTACAGCATTATAAGAACCCTGCCTTTCAATTGCTATGAAAACGTTGCCATGCTGTTGTATAGTATCTACTCTCTCATGCAGCAAATGCAGAAGCTGCACGAGAGGTTCTCCCTGCTGTGTGTGTGTCGGAGGTCCAGAAGCAGCTACTCACTCAGACACTCGTTGGCAGAGTCCCCCGTGGCCCTGGCCCAGGGTCTGTCCTGGTAAAAGGGGTGACATCTCTGGCAGTCATCTCCCGCCGTGTGATGCTGGCAGGCACACACCAGCCCCCCGTGTTCCCCCTCAAAACACTCGCTGGCGTGACCGTTACATTTACATCTGAGGGAAACACAGACAGATAGTTATGTTGAAAGGATGAAGAACAACTTTGCTCTGTCTCTGATTCTCCTCACTGACTGAGTAGAAACACAGTCAGTGGAGAGGGGAAAGTGAGAAGGGATTTCCATGGTGAGTTTTCACTTCCTATCATCTTTAACAGTTATAATATGGCTTCAGAGGAGGTGGGGTGTTCATTTCCATTCAGAAACATTACTATTCAAAACTCCACTCAATGCTATCACTGTGTAATAGTAACAGCAAGAAGCATGGAACTCTGGCGTTTGTGTTAATGTGTATCTATGTGAACTCCTATGTTTATATTTATTAGGGAGGCAGACATTATCCAAACTGTTAAGGATGTGCTGAAGAAGTTCTTATTGTATTTTTATTGTCTTTCTGTTGTGATTCATCTCGTTTCATTTGATCTATTTTATTTGTATTTCATTTTCTATCTTGTCTTTTCAATGTTTTTATTGTAATTTAATTCATCTTTTAAAACTGTCATACATGTTTGTTAACCTGTAGTTTTGTGACGTTTGACTATATAAATTAAAAAAATGTAATGTGTGTGCATCTTTAAATATATGTATGTTTTTAATGATCAAAATTGAACAAATAATCATGAGATAAACATGATTTAATAAGTACATTTGCCAAACCAGATAGCTAATATCTGCTGCCTTTTCTTCTCCCTGCATTTGGAAAGCCTATTATTTCCAGTGAAGCGCGTGGCAGCTACGCCCTCCTGTGTGTAATACTTCCTGGCACTGTCGTCGGGTTTTGTCAAGTGGCTGTGATAGGGGACGGGGACTTGTCGCTGAGTGGCAGGCTCTGTCAAATGTAGCCAGCTGTCGAGGATCCAGACGCATGCTTGCCTGAGGCTCAGACCCAGTTATTTCTGTTGTCGCTGAGACGACAACAACCCAGTCACTCCAAAGTGCTTCCAATCCACATATCAGATCTTCTGCTGGAGGAGACGTGAGCTGCTCTGTGATCACTCTGACTGAATATCAAGGGAGGGAGGTGACATGAGCAGGCAGCATATGTGCAGTTCAAAGGACATTAAGTCTGTATGTTAGAATGACAATATGCATTACCAAAAAACCTCTCATTGTCTGGCCTTAGAGAAATCAACCTATGCTATGAAGGGAAGTCTAATACCTTCTATAAATGATGGGGGAAATACATTGTTTGGAACGGAACAAGATACGACCTTGTCAATTACTAGGCAAGATATGATTGGATATGATGTAACTGTTTTAACCTTTTGACAATTTCACATTCTATTACATCATTGTTTTACATTTATGTTATTTTCAGTTTTCTCTTTTTAATTATTGTTCACTGTCAATGTATATGTATATTTTTTTACGTTATTAATTAAGTACTTTTTTTGTAATTGTAACTTTATTGTATTCATTTATTTGTATTTCTTCTTCCTTGGGGGGTTATACATTTCTGTAATGTCTTTTGCTGAAAAATAAAGAAATGCCAATAAAAATATATTTAAAAGCAAATGCATTGCCAGCATTCCTCATTGATATGGATTGTCTCCACTTGAACTCTAGCCCATCTCTTCTGACAGCCGTCCACCTTGGGTTATGGCTGCATTGATATTCTGTATTAATGACGAGGAGTCTTTCACAGCTTCCGTGAGCGAGACTTGGCGAGGTGTAGCACTGAGGTGTAAAGCCTTGTTTACTCATTCAGAAAGCACCAGGCTAACGTGTTGTCGTGTGGGTCTCTCCCCCAGGTGCTGTGGCACTGGTGGGTAACTTGTCCTGTCACTGCAGTGATCCTAAGTGTTTATGACATGTGTCAGATCAGATTTATATTCAGTGTGAAGGCTTCATCTCGACTATTTAATCGTCCACTTCTATGTGAGACGCCAAGGTGCAGCCTGATCCTTGGCACCCCGTCTTCTCTCATTACTTTGAGTAATAAACCAAAAGAAGTGGAAGGAGGAAGCAGGATAATATTGTATATTCACATCTAATTGTATTTTTGACAGACAGCGGGTTTTTTGCATACCTATTTTTAGGAAAAGTTGTTGATTGTTTTTCTTGCTTTGGGACGAAACAGATTACTTGGGTTACAAAGTTCCAGTCTCCTGAAAGGAGAAGGATTTATTATTTCAGGCATATCTGCAAACCTGTATACTGCAAGGTTGGATAAGGGGTTAAAGGTCAACCAATAAGAGGGTCATTGGTTCGATCCCCAGGCGCTGCAGTCTACATGTCCAAGTTCCCATGGGCAAAATACTTAATCCCAAATTGCTCCTGTAGGCAAGTTGATTTAGAAAAAAACGTTATAACATTAGGTGTAGTTTCATGTACAATGTTTATAATAAAGATATTTAAATAAAGAAGATTGTGGTATTTATTTAATACTGACAATTGTCCTTGAGACCAGTTGAGACATACCAAATTTGAAAAAACTTATAATCGTTACCTAACCATAACCAATTGCTTTATGAGGCTTACTTGAACAATATGTGAGATAAAAGACATTAACATTGAGACAAACTTTGAACATTCAAGAAAGTGTGTGTTGGCTATGCAGCCTTTTCTGTCGTCTCTTACCTGCCACCCACAGAGAAGTCAGAGATGGCATAGAAGTACGAGCGCAACACTTTAGCGTCCTTGAAGAACTCATCTCCAAAGGTGTTAAGCCTGTCCAAAGAGATGAGCAGGTCAGTGGCAGTCACCCATTCCTGGAAGAGAAAACAGATAGGGATGAAGAAACAGGGCCAACAGGCTGAGACTGATGTTAGCTAATGATGTTAGCCACTTCAGTCAGTGTGTTGGTGGCTGCCACACTTGGTGGTACAAGAAAGTAGACACGAGGAGGAAAAACACAAAGTAGGCTTTAGTTGAGAGAAGGAAGAGGTGTGAGGACATAAAACAGGAAAAGTTTGCAAAGCAAAGAAAATAAAAAATGTAAATGGATAGTTGGTGGATCAAGGAAAGGAAACAGGGGTGATGGTGTAACGGCAGGGGATAGAGCAGATGTAATGGGCAGATAATGAGTACGGTGTAGGAAATCGAGTTAATGTCAGAAAGATGGGTGAAGAACGAAGGGGATTAATGGAGACTGAAAGCCAACATATGAAAGAAACATGAGAAAAGAGACAACACCAGCAGCACAACTTGGGTATAATGGATGGCGGAAGGCAAAGCTCCCATCCCTGATATGATTTAAGCTCCTCTGTTTGAGCCCACTGCAAAGGTAAAGACAGGATGAAGCCCGGGTGGGAGAAGAAAGTGTGGAGGGATAACACAAACAGAGAAAAGCTAACAGGAAGTGGGGTGGAAGATAAAAGTGCGGCCAGGTAAAGGGAGAACAAAATTGACATGAGAAATCTCTCCCTCGTAACAGAACCAACTTTAAAACAAATAGCTGAGGAGAAACTTTCTGTCTGTTTCCTGGCTGGTTTTGAGACTGAGGTTTTAAAATCCTGTACGTTTTGAAGCCTGTTCCCAGAGGGGTCTTTGAAGTGTGGCAGTGGGAGATTGGAGCGGATGGGTTTCAGACTGAAAACACATGTGATGGGTTCATTCATTCATGTTTTTTTTCCAGGCACTACAGCTGGTCTTTGTACCCATAAGATAACACCTATTGAATAGAGCAAACTTTGCCTATTTCAGCCGATGAAGTAGTAAAAGATTCATACTGTAACTTTATCATGATAACAGCATGTCTGTGATATATACAGACATACATGTTCCCAAGAGGATACATCCTACAGACATGTTTGGCTATGAGTGAAAACTAGATGAACATTAGTGGAGATATCCTTGGATACTCCCAGTCTTGTCTTAGACTGATTTCAAAAGTCTGGTTTATGTTACATCTGTTAACATAAACATGCACATAAAAATTGCGACAGAACATAAGGAGAAACAGTCCCTGCTGACAACGGCATGAGAATAGATGGTACTGTATAGTCCTTTAAAGAGAAGCTCTGGTCAACGCAGATGCTATTTGCCCAACATTTGTGTCTAAGTGACTTTGTATTGGTCTAGTATTGAGCAAGAACGCTGCTGTTGCCATCTGTGAAACAGACTGCAATGTAACCCTTCCAGGCATTAATGCACCATCAATGAACTTCCACTCAAATTGTTAGTTCTTGCCAAGGACTCTGATTCTTATAAGTGTCTGAAAAAAATATAGAAAGAAGTCAAATAAAACCTATATCTTTATATTTCACGTGATCAAGTCTTTTGTTATGGTTTCTAACCAAGTCTGGCTCCTTAGAGACGGAAAGCATCTGAAAGAGTTTTGATGTCAAGGCTGAATATTTCGCTGATTTAGACAAGGTGTTTAAAGCCTAATCCTCTAGCAAAATCTCTAATATGTTGTTTTCAGACACTTACAATGACGGTGCATAATTGCCGGTGTTGTCAGTACAATTCGTTTTTTTTCCCATTATACTGTACACAAAAACATTGTGAAATAGGGCTGTGCAGATTCTGTATAGTAACCTTTGACCATTTTTATTCTTTAGCTTGATAGTAGTTAAAATGTAAAACAATTCAGTTAAGCGTTATTCTCTGTTCAGCCAGTGAATAAAGTGGCTTAATTGGTTAGTTTTAAGAGGGAGATGACACTACTGAGCCCTCTGAGGCTCTCTCCGAAGGTACCTAGTGTGATCTCTCAGCCTAAAATAGCACTGCAGTAAAAGTTTCCAACTAAGTCGTCTCAAAAAAGAGCTGCTTCTCAGGGGCTTTCTTCTTCTGTCAGCATGAACACCATTCTCCTGATTCAAAGGGAGAGGGTCTTGTGATTAAGACCATGCTTTGACTGTGCCTACAGACCTTAAAGACACACTGCTGAGGCATGGAGAGGTCATAATCCCTAACGGAACATCTGGTGTGAATATGCTGCACATGTGTTCCTGATTGGTTTAACGCTTGCATGGATGGTGTCAGCATGACTACTGGAAAAAAAGACTATTCAGAGCGGAGTTTGGTCTATTCAGCAATGTGCAATCAATGAAACTGTGTATTAAAGCTTCTAATTATCAAGAATTTAACAATCATCTCTTATTTTCCTTACTTTCCAGGCTTATCTCTGCACTGTCCCACTAGCTGTAGCTGGAGAGCAGCTATTGAGGACTATGGGGCCTTTATTCTGAAGCACTCATAACTACAGAGTTGCAGCATTGAGCGCAGTTGGCTGACATGCTATTGTTCCGGCTGTGCTTATCGACTTTGCCCCTGTTTGACATGGCTCTACTGGCTAATGGGGTTTGGAAGACACTGAATGAACCTGATGCACTGCAGTGGCCAGGGAAAAACAAATGCTCATTCTTCATTTTGTTTTACACTGCCTGGACATGACATGATTTCCATTCATGCTTAATTAGAGGTGAGTGGTGGGGTTTGAGATGGGGAACGTAGCTGCAAGGTAGCAAATTCAGGTAAAATGAAGGTCAGTCAGATTGAGAAAATGAAATTATGGTTTAACTCTCCATTAAAAAAAGTGGAAAGAACAAATTAAGAGAATACACAAGGGATAGGAAATGATTCTCTTCCTGTCTGACATGCTTAAAAAATACAAATTATATTTGATTGCTCCTGTTTTCTACCTTGTCATTATCTCAGCGTCTACTCTCCTGGTATTATATAGGAAATATACATACAGGACTGTCTCAGAAAATTAGAATATTGTGATAAAGTTCTTTATTTTCTGTAATGCAATTAAAAAAACAAAAATGTCATACATTCTGGATTCATTACAAATCAACTGAAATATTGCAAGCCTTTTATTATTTTAATATTGCTGATTATGGCATACAGCTTAAGAAAACTCAAAAATCCTATCTCAAAAAATTAGAATAGTTCCTCAGACCAAGTAAAAAAAAAAGATTTATAACAGCAAAACACAATCAAACATTTGAAAATGTCCATTAATGCACTCAGTACTTGGTTGGGAATCCTTTTGCACGGATTACTGCATCAATGCGGCGTGGCATGGAGGCAATCAGCCTGTGGCATTGCTGAGGTGTTATGGATGCCCAGGATGCTTCAATAGCGGCCTTTAGCTCATTAGCATTGTTGGGTCTGGTGTCTTTCAGCTTCTTCTTCACAATACCCCACATATTCTCTATGGGGTTCAGGTCAGGGGAATTTGCAGGCCAATCGAGGACAGTAATGCCATGGTCAGTACACCAGTTACTGGTGGTTTTGGCACTGTGGGCAGGTGCCAGATCATGCTGGAAAATGAATTCCTCATCTCCATAGAGCTTTTCAGCAGACGGAAGCATGTAGTGCTCTAAAATCTCTTGGTACACAGCTGCATTTACTCTGGGCTTGATGAAACACAGTGGACCAACACCAGCAGCTGACATGGCTCCCCAAACCATCGCTGACTGTGGGAACTTCACACTGGATTTCAAGCAACTTGGATTTTGCTCCTCTCCAGCCTTTCTCCAGACTCTGGCGCCTTGACTTCCAAATGAAATACAAAACTTGCTTTCATCTGAAAAGAGGACTTTGGACCACTGTGCAACTGTCCAGTGCTTCTTTTCCTTAGCCCAAGTCAGACGCCTCTTCCGTTGTCTTGAGTTCAGAAGTGGCTTGACCATGGGAATACGGCTATTGTAGCCCATTTCCCGGACACGTCTGTGAACAGTGACTTTTGATACCTGGACTCCAGCTTCAGTCCACTGTCTTTGAAGCTCCCCCAAATTCTGGAAGCGACTCTTCTTCACAATGCTGTTAAGGCTGCGGTCATCTCTCTTGGTTGTGCAGCGTTTCCTGCCACATTTCCCCCTTCCAACAGACTTTTTGTGGATGTGCTTTGAAACTGCACTCTGTGAACAGCTTGCTCTTTGAGAAATGTCTTTTTGTGTCTTACCCTCCTGATGGAGGGTGTCAATGACGGTCCTCTGGACAGCAGTCAGATCAGCAGTCTTCCCCATACTTGTGATTTAGTTTACTGAACCAAGCTGAGTGTTTTTCAAGGCTCAGGAAACCCTTGCAGGTGTTTCGAGTTAATTAGACGATTCAAGTGATTCGTTGAACACCCTACTAGTATACTTTTTCATGATATTCTAATATTTAGAGATAGGATATTTGAGTTTTCTTAAGCTGTATGCCATAATCAGCAATATTAAAATAATAAAAGGCTTGCAATATTTCAGTTGATTTGTAATGAATCCAGAATGTATGACATTTTTGTTTTTTTAATTGCATTACAGAAAATAAAGAACTTTATCACAATATTCTAATTTTCTGAGACAGTCCTGTATTGCCGTAATGATAATGCATGCGCCCTGCACAATAAGTGAGGTTTATAATAAGCAAAGGAATTACATAAAGGCCACACAGGTAGCAGTGAAAAAACAATGATGAAATACTTTCTGTGTTTTAGGATAAAAATATATTTCATGACTAAAGTTTGCAAATAATGTATTAATGCTAGCTAATCTCTGAATGTTTGACATCCACTTGGATATTTTTTTTAAAACAATTTTTATGTATTCCGTCTATCTCTGAGCAATGGTAAACTTAATTTTTATTTTACATGTGATCCATTATTGACTGAAATTCAATGTTTCCTATTAGCACTAAAAAAGGACACAATGCTAATGACCTGACCTTTTTTTAAATTTTGAAATAAATAATGAAAAAACTGATGATCGTAATGGAGCGTGCGATGGGCCGGAGAATCGGAGCAGCGGGAGCGGTACTGCAGTCGAAAAGAGAGCTGAGCCAGAAAGCAAAGCTCTCTGTCTACCGGGCCATTTCCCTTCCTACCCTCACCTATGGTCATGAAGGATAGCTCATGACGAGATCGCGGATACAAGCGGCCGAGATGGGTTTTCTCCGCAGGGTGGCTGGTGTCTCCCTTAGGGATAAGGTGAGAAGTTCGGTCATCCGGGAGGGACTCGGAGTTGAACCGCTTCTCCTTCGCGTTGAAAGGAGCCAGTTGAGGTGGTTCGGGCACCTAGTAAGGATGCCACCTGGGCGCCTCCCTAGGGAGGTGTTCCAGGCACGTCCAGCTGGGAAGAGACCAAGGGGTAGACCTAGGACCAGGTGGAGGGATTATATCTCTTCGCCCAAGAGATTCAAGCCTCTATTAATAATGGTCAATTCTCAACACTGTTTCTGCATTGTTTTTGCGTCCAACATGCAGTTTTCACACACATAGATGATAAACAGTTTAAAATGCATTGTTAGCATTTTAAAGTTCTTACACACCACTAAAGCAAACACTCTCTACCATTTATCACGAGCGTGAGACCATTATCATATAGTAGAGTTATTAGCTCTGCTTGGTAGAACAGTGCTAAGTGTGTAAGTAAAAGCAGACATAGTTCCAAATATCACTTACTGCGCTGAACGGAAGCAGTGTCTTAGGGTTAATTAGTAGTCAGCCCATTACATATTATTCGTGCAAACCGCAGCAAAAGCTTAATTAACTTTGATTCCCACTCCCTTGGAAATTGGCCTCACAATACTACAATGATGCTGACTTAGGATAGGCTGAGGCGTTGAGTGTGGCAATGAGCCAGTGCTTTGCTTGAGACGATAACGGTCTAATGATCAAACGAGCAGGTGCCAGGGAAGTTTTTGAGGATATTAAACACAGTTTTCAGAGCACATCACTGCTCAGGCCTTGTGACCTTCACGCTCACCTCTAAAATCTTCCTGGTCTCCCCGCCCCCAAACATGTCTGTCTCCTTCCCTTCCCCCCTCTTCCGGTATCCGTCTGTCTGTCTCCTTGAACTCTGGCTGCAGGCGCTGACGGGAGCAGTGCCCCTCATTCCGAAGTTAATAACTTTTTAATTTAATTGCTTAAGTTCACTGTGGCCTCAATATGTATTTTTTCCCCTTTTACTCATTGTCATTCAATGCTGGAGCTCCAATTTGCCACACAGCTTTCTAGAGGCAGAGAGAGAGAGAGAGAGAGAGAGAGAGAGAGAGAGAGAGAGAGAGAGAGAGAGAGAGAGAGAGAGAGAGAGAAGAGAGAGAGAGAGAGAGAGAGAGAGAGAGAGAGAGAGTAGAGAAGAGAGAGAGAGACGGAGAGAGAGCGAGATAGGAAGTAGAGAGGTTAGAGAGAAAGAGAGGGGGGGAGAGAACCCTAGTGATGGTGGCAGGAGAGACAGACAAACCGTTTTAATGGATGACTGAACAAATTAAATTAGAATTCAAAAAGCAGCTTTCATCTTCTGCGTGATTATTGAAAAAAAGAGAGCTTTAGAAACTTGACAACAGAGCCCTCTTTGAAGGAAGCCATTTCTTTACAGAAAGCTCCTAAATGATGCATTACAAGGTGAGTGTTGTTTACTCCAAATTAAAATCATTTGGCAACACATTCCAAAGGTATGATACAGAACAGCATATGTATGCAGGTGACACGTTCTGTACATGAGCAAACAACACCTGTAAGTGTCATTACATGTTTTCTTGATCTCTCAGAATGAAAAAAAAGGTGAAGAAAGAGCAAATGAAGCATGGAAAGTTCTATATGTGCGTTTCAGACTGAGGCACAAGCGTTTCATCTGCAAAGGGATTAAAATGCTAATAAAACAGTCAGGATGCAATTCCTTCCTTAAGCCTCATGCATTATGCATGCTTCTGTATGAGCCATATGCAGAGGAAGTGGCACAGTGACATAGCACAGAGAGGAACAGGGATCTGTTAATGCTTTGTTGACAATCTGCACGTAAACACTGTCATTTAAACCCCGACACAAATTCACAAACTTTATCTCACTATAAGAAAAGCCAGTTGATGAATTTCATTTCTATGGAAAAAAATAAAAGTGATCCGTTCTCTGAAACATTTTTGACAATATAAGTTCATCAGAGAAGGTTTTTTTTCAATGGTCCTGTTTTATTGTGTATTATATGCACACAGAAACTTATTCTAGGCTTGCATTTTAAATGCATCCCTTTCTTTGTGCTTCACAGAGTCATTCAGATGGACAGATTATAGTAGGCTATGGCCTCTTTTGTACCTCCAGGCTATGATTTTACTGCATTAGCTGGATCACTGCTCATGTCTATAGAAATGCAATATTGCTACAAACAATGCGGAATAAGTAAGTGCTCGAGGCATTTACTCTGATTACATCGACTTTATGAAAAACTCATTCAGCCTGAGCAATGGAATTCACTAAATTAGAGACTGAGGCTTGTTTTATATGTGTTTTCATTGAGGCCTGTCAGTGATTATAATCACGACTACTTCTCTTCGACTTGTGCTTCAGCTATGGGGGTTTACATTCTGAGGATTAAAGGAGTTCAATCCCAGACACCGAACCGCAGGGTATTACAGTGTTCCCAGGCTCTTTACCTCCATACGACATGAGAAAAGGTCATGTCATAACAGCGACAATGTGAGGTCATCATTGTAAGTAGAAACTAATCATAACATGTGATGCTCCATTTATTACCATTATCCCAGACTAGCCATACACAAACTCCCAGTCAGCCAATATTACCTGTATATTGCAATCTAATCATATTCACACAAGACTTGACTTAATGAAGATGAAACTGAATACACTAAGGAGCATGATTACTGCCAGTGAAATGTTTAGAAAGCTTTACTAACTGGTATGTATCAACAGATGTGCATATGATATGTATAACATAAGTTAGTACAAAGCATGTAGCCTCAATGCTCATTGGTCAATTTGGACCTTCCAGAGGTTGATAGTTCTAGATAAGAGACCACTGCTAAGGAGAGCAGAGATTAAGGAGTCCCTTAAGGAGTCCCTTAATCTCATACCAATCATACTAATACTTAATCTTAATACGTAATCTCATACCAGTCATACCAATCTGCAGAAAGAAGTCTGGTCAATTTAACATCAGCTGTGGACATTAGTTTTCTCCATTAGAAACACAGTGGGATATATTTTTAACATTTATTGTATATTTGTGGTGAGCACGAGATTTTGGATTAAAGATGGCTAAATGGTCCCCAGTAAAAATAAGAAAACTAGCTCAAAAGAAGGAAAGAAGTTAAAAGACACAGCGCTGGACGTCAGTGAAATCAACAAAATAAGACAGACAGGAGTTTAACTAACAGGAAAATGGTATGGGCTCTTCTTGACATAATCTAACTAATTTCCTCATTGCATTTCAATTTTAATAAAAAAAACAGCTTTTGCACCCAACATTGTATATGTGATAGTGATACTCTATTGATTGATTCTTATTATTAACATGTGCAATTCCTTGTTTATCATGCTGCTGTAACAAAACAATTTCCCAATTTGGGATCAATAAAGCAAGCCTTAACTTATCAAATAAAATGATATACAAATGAGATTTCTCATAGTTGGAGTATCATGACTTTTTGAAAACAAGTTATGAAAACAAGCCTAAGGTAGAGCCAGCAGCTGTGAAGCTGTTCTCAGGCACAGCAGAGAATCAAGCTTAATGCTTACATCAGCACACTCACTTGCTGATGAAAAGCAGGTAATATTTACCAGGGTTGCCAATGTCAGTGTGCTAACATTTGCTTTTCCCCACCTAACACAAAGTACAGCTTAGGCGGATGGCAATTACTTTAGCAAACATTGGTTCATAAACCAAAGTTTGGGACTAATTAGAATTTATCCCCTAACGGCAATAAAGGAAAAGTGATGGAATCAACAACTTCTGAAGGTAGTGGGTATAGTGAACTGCAGAACTACAGTAGCTACACTGACAATATTGTTCAAACAGTGCCCCCATGACAGAATATATATATAGCTGGGCCTGGGCTCCACCACCGACCCGTCAGCAGCAAAGACTCTGAGAGTACAGGACTTACACAACGCCTTTTAAAGCAGCCTCAGGCCCCATTTACACGGGAACGCAAACAAAACAAATTCATTATCAAAAAAGTATTCCGTTCACACGGATACGGCTCAATAAACGCGTCACTACACGAGAGCGCTCGACCCGCTGGAGAAGCTGTAGTACATATGCCGGGCCTGTAAGTGGCGCTGTACTTCCGCCACAAAATGCACCAAAAGCAGCGAAGAAGACCCCCGAGCATGGTTGCCCTTCTGTTTATTCTCTGTGGATTTAGCAACATGTAGTTCATGTAGTTCTCCATGTCCACTTGTTGCTGATGGTTGTGATAGAGGAGCTGTAGATTTTGCACTAACATCTGTAGCATGGTCAGTAGCAGTAGCAGTAGCTACTGACAGTAGCTACTGACCATGCTACAGCAGTGAGCGGCAGAGGTGGGGAGGCGTTTTAGGGGTCCGATTCCGCGGTTCCGTTGCGGCCTCGTGTGAACGAACGGGCTATACGAAAGAGAAAAGTAGAGGATACAACCCGTTTCGTTCCCGTGTAAACAGCACCTCAGTGTTGTGGTGACACTATCTGAAATTAGCATGGAGAGATCTGCAAGGAACTAAACTAGCCTACAGGGGTCAAGTGGGAACACACACTGTAAAGACCCTATCACTAACCTTAACCCATACAATGAATTGGCCTTGATGTATAATGGTGCAAATGGCACATGTCATATTGTTTGTGAATTGTATATGGACAAGTAGATGCATGATACTGATGGTCGGTAAAGCTCTTTACATCTCCTGATGTGCTTGTGAAATAACGAGAACAGCCGAAAATGATCATTACATGTCATTGCAACGCAGCAGGTAGTTGCAATGATTTGGATTTGAACTTTAAGCTGTATAAATTGTTTAAATCATACCACACTAACCTAACCTTGCTTGAACATCCCTCTCTGTGGCCCTCTCCACCATCCTGTCTGTGCTCTTCATCTTATATTCAAGAAATAGTGTCACAGTCTGCTTTCTCACTCACCTATTTTCTGCATTATCATTCCTTAGTCACCTGGTAGTCACACCCTGACCTCGTCCAAGGTGACGTTCCGATGGTCCCCTGCAGCCGAGGAGGTTTTTCAGGACCTCAAGGGCCGGTTTACGTCGGCTCCTATCCTGAAAGTACCAGACCCCGCTGGTCAGTTGGTGGTGGAGGTGGATGCTTCTGACGTAGGGGTGGGGGCCATCCTGTCGCAACGTTCTGGTGAGAACCAGAAGCTCCACCCCTGTGCTTTCTTTTCGAAGAGATTGAGTCCGGCGGAGAGAAACAATGACGTGGGGAATCGGGAGCTTCTAGCAGTCAAGTTGGCGTTGGAGGAGTGGCGACACTGGCTTGAGGGGACAGAACAACCATTTCAGGTTTGGACCGACCATAAGAACCTGGAATACATCAGGTCGGCACAAAGACTGAATTCTCGGCAAGCCAGGTGGTCGTTATTTTTCACCCGGTTTAATTTTTTCCTCTCCTACCGCCCGGGCTCCCGCAACGTGAAGGCCGACGCTTTGTCCCGGCACTTCGGGAGGGAGAGAGACACCCGGGGTATTCCGGACACTATTCTTCCTGCTCCTCGAGTGATCGGCGTCCTCGCTTAGGAGATTGAGGAGAGGGTTAAGACCGCTTTGGTGGACCAACCCGGTCCTAGTTCTTGTCCTCTTAACCGCTTGTTTGTGCCTCAGGTTTTGAGGGCTGAGGTGCTTCAGTGGGCTCATAGCTCCAGACTTTCCTGCCACCCTGGAATTCAACGTACCAGAGGGATGGTCCTACAACGGTTCTGGTGGGCCACGCTGGAGGCTGACACCCGGGAGTTTGTGAACGCCTGTCCTGTTTGCAATCGGCACAAACCATCTCACCAAGCGCCAGCTGGCCTCCTTCATCCATTACCGGTCCCACGTCGCCCTTGGTCACATATTTCATTGGACTTTGTGACTGGTCTACCACCGTCCCACGGACATACTGCCATCTTGACGGTGGTAGATCGGTTTAGTAAGATGGCTCATTTCGTACCCCTGCCTAAGATCCCGTCAGCTAAGGAGACGGCAGAACTGATTCTTCTCCACGTTTTTCGTATTCACGGACTGGCGACTGATGTGGTTTCCGACCGGGGGCCCCAATTCACCTCTGTGTTTTGGAGGGAGTTTTGTGAACTGATCGGGGCAACAGTCAGTCTCACCTCCGGTTTCCACCCACAGGCCAATGGCCAGACCGAACGGAAGAATCAGGAGATGGAGACCACTCTCCGCTGCATGGCTTCCGATCATCCCACGACCTGGTCAAAACAACTCCTGTGGGTGGAGTATGCCCACAACACCCTCATCAGTTCCGCTACTGGTCTTTCCCCTTTTCAGTGTGCATACGGTTTTCAACCCCCATTGTTCTCTGCATTGGAGAAGGAGGTTACCTGTCCGTCTGTCCAGGCTTTCATCAGACGTTGTCGGAGGACTTGGAGGCAGGCTCGAACAACTCTGCTTCAGTCTGCTAACCGGTACGCCAAAACAGCGAACCGCCGACGCACCAAGGCACCTGTATACCAGGTAGACCAGAGGGTGTGGCTTTCCACTCAGAACATTCCCCTTCGGGTGGAGTCTAAGAAATTAGCGCCCAGGTTTATTGGACCCTTCAGGATTGTCAAGGTCATTAATCCTGCAGCAGTTCGACTAAGTTTGAAGATCCATCCCACCTTCCTAGTTTCTAGGATTAAACCTGTCCGAGAGAGTCCTATGGTTTCCGCCACCCCTCCACCACCACCCCCTAGGATGATCGATGGGGGTCCTACCTACACCCTTCGTCGTCTACTCCGTTCCCGTCTCAGAGGAAGAGGGGTTCAATATTTGGTGGACTGGGAGGGCTATGGTCCTGAGGAGAGGCAGTGGATTCCGGCTCGTCATATCCTCAACCCTCAGCTCATCCGAGACTTCCACCTGCGTTACCCGGAGCAGCCGTCTAGGACCCACGCTCAACCAGGCGTTAAGCCAGGGAGTACTCGTCCGCTACGGACCAGAGGCTTCGTCGAGGAGGAGGGGGAGGCGTCATCAGGCGAGGAGGACGAGGATTTCCAGGAGGGAGAGGCCGAGAGAGCAGTCTCAGACGAGTACTAACCTTTCCCATACCTCCACCTTCCACCCGGTGTCTGTATTACATTTTTTTTTTTTTAGACGTCTGGAGCCGTCCATTAAGGGGGGGGTTCTGTCACAGTCTGCTTTCTCACTCACCTATTTTCTGCATTATCATTCCTTAGTCACCTGGTAGTCACACCCTGTCTCTCTCTCACTCTGTTACACCCATCAGCTCCATTAGTATTTAGGCCCACTTCACTTTCACCTCAGTGCCAGATCGTACTTTGCAGCATGCCAGTCTTTCCCGCATTACTCTTCAGATCGCTCTCCCGGTTTCGACCCTGCCTGTCCCTGACCAGCCTGCCTCGCCTGCTCCCTGACCCGTTCTGTACCTGCGACTCCCGTCCTGCCTTCTCCCGGAACCCTCGCCTGTCCCCGACCAGCCCTTTGCCTACTATCTGCCGTTTTGTCTCCTACCAGCCTATTGCCTCCAATAAAGCTGGTTACCGACTATCTCTGGTTTCCCGTGTTCTGCATTTTGGTCCTCAGCTCGTTTGTGACAAATAGTGCAGTTGTGGGTATTATTTTTGAGTGCTGTTCTCGACCCTGACCCTTTTATTGAGTTGAGTTGTATTGATTCTCTTTTTGTTATTCTAGTATATGTTGGTCAAGTGGGGAAGCAGTATGTCAACATTAAAGAAGAGTATGCTTCACCATCTTGTTTTTTTTAAAGATGATTCACTGCACAGAATAGTAGTTGACATTCCACCGGCTTTGCTTTCGCATCAAAGAGGATGGCTGATGTGTTTGCTCACTATACCCATCTGTCCCATCAGCCCTAAAACAGAGGGGAAATTAGAGATTTAATGAAAGAAACGGTGCCATTGATCCACCTTTTATTCTAATGGGAGAACAGATCACAGTCAATTATAGGTCTTCTCATCTTGTTGTTTAAGAGGGAGGCAGAGGGAGATGTGGGGGGCGAAGGAGAGGGGATGTTTGGCAGGTCTTTTGAGAGATTTGCCACCCAATCTATGTATTCTTGGCTAATATTGATCCTCACAGCTTTATAATCAGCAGGTCGATGTCATCTAAAGCTTACTGAAACACAGCCAACAACAGCATTAGTGGCAAGGTTTTAATGCAACTAAGGTCCTGACAGATCACACACGTTTTTTTCTTAGCATGGCCTCATACAAACATCTAAAAGGTTCAATAGTTTAATTAGAAATTTGAATATTTCCCGTCGTTGTGAACAGGAATCCAAGCTGTTTTATAAAGTGTGACTGAAAAAGTAAGTTTACAGACGGACTCAAAAAAGGAAAGACTTATTTTCATACATTAATTACAATCAACAGGAGAGATCGCATGCTAAAATTGTAAATTAAAATTGCATACCTGTAATGAGAGCAACTAATTCCACAGTACACAATAAGATGTAATTATTTGTATTTAATTAAAGCATTTCATAATAACCTGCTAGGCGGGTAATTTACGATGTTTTGAATACAATACATTGTTTTAATTGCCTTCATAACAGCGGCCATTAATTCAATAATAAACACTTTGTTGAGTTATATTAATGTTTATCTTAACTTCAGTAGTACTTAAATCAGAAACAGTAGAGTCATTAAGTTGTTCAAAAATAAAGTATTTATTTCTCTCTACATATTTTATCTTTTACATTGAATATATAAAATCTGATAGGGAGCTTTTGATCTTAATGACTTTGTACAGAGTAAATAAATAATTCAACACTTTATGATAGCAATTTATGTTATCGTCTTTCACAGTTAATCTCAGGAAAGATGTGATCTCTGGAATAAATGAATTAACACAATGTTTAGTGTAGAAAAATACCGCCTATGGAAAACAATGGAGTATAATTTGAATGCAAACCTATTTATTTTCTACTAAAATGACCAGAGATACTGAGTGAGGAACAGACAACAGAATCAAAGTGGCTGTTGCTGTTCCTCGTTCAGAAAGAGACAGTTGTGATGCTGCTGAGGTGCATCAGCAGAGACAGGGGTTGCAGTCGAATTGTCAAAAAATCAGCTCCTATCGTCTATTCCTATCCACTATTCCTTGACCTCTGTGTGAAACGTCACAGGGTTAAGGAATAGTGGATAGGAGAGTTCAAAAGGACTTAGGAGAAGAGACTGCGATGCTTTGAGAATCCAACTTGCACTTTCAACGTATTTATGATGCGCCAGCGGACGGCATTAAAAGTGTGTCTGCTGCTGTGTGTAAACTACAGTTTTCTATACAGCGGACCACATGGATGTATACATAATAAGGAACGACGGACTACTGTAAACTCACTTATATATTGTACCGTGCTCTCTTTATGCTTTAAGAAAGTGGGACAACAGAGAAACATAGGCCTATGTTCTTCACGACCAAGGTTGGAATTGAAATAAAAAGTGAAGTGAAATGTATTCTCGTCACCCTCTCCCTCCGGTCCACATTAATCCATATGATCCCAATACGTATCTTGTATGAAAATATCTTAAAATAAATACAAATGTATTTATTATAAACTTGTTAGTCCTTAATCTATCAATGTGTATATCACCACTGATTCACTGGTCAAACATGTTTAAAAGTTTAAGAAACCCCACACGGTAATTACCAGACTTTGACCGGTAAAATATGCTGAAGACCGGCAAATCTAAATCTCTCCGGTCAAAATGTCCGGTCAAAATAATTTCCCCTTAGCACAATACCGCATCAGTTGTGCCACTTATGAGACAGACAAGAAGAATATGTGACAGACAAGAATCAATTCTAATGTCTAACACTTAATGTGGAGAAAGAGATGTCCTGTATGGGTTGATTGTGCGTTGATCTGTTGGTAATGCCTCGGGGTTCCGGTGGGCATGTAAACAAATGCATAATGTACTAATGTAATATACTTTGCGACCTCACCAGGGGCCTCATTTATAAAAGGGATATACGCTCAAAAAATGGCGAACGCCAGTTTCTACGCAATGTTTGCGTTTTATAAAATACTAACTTGCCGGGAAAACATGCAGTCCTCCACGCAAACTCTAACCCATGCGTACGCACTAAGCACAAAAACGGGAGAGACGAGAAACTGCGACACTGTTGGCAGAAGGAAGAATGGAGAGAAATATGTGGAAATAATACCATTAATAAAATGTTACCTCTCATTTATCATATATGAAGAATTCATTTTCAAACATTGATTAAAGCTGATCTTAAAATGATGAAACAAACGCCTGTTTGAGAATCCTCAGTGCTCACAAAAACATAACTTGGAGGAATGTTGAGATGCACAGGCTGCAGTGGAGACGCTGCGCACAGCTGATCGACAGCTGGGACACAAACCACCGAATACGAAAACATAATTCAGATCCAGTCGTCATGACTCCACTCCGGAGGGATTCCCCGATCATTTCTTACAGTCTCTCATCAAGGGTGTGTCTCCTGTCCCCGGTGCAAACACACTGCCTGAGGAAGGCTATGTGTAATTTTTTTGTCATGAACCTTTTTCGGACCACTTATTTATTTATTTTGGTGACGATCCGACCTCCATGCTGCTACTCTGGTTCAAACTGCATCCACCAAACGATATGATTTATCTCCACCTCCCCAAAATAACCAAAATCTGACGGTGTGAGATGTCTTTAGCTGTTCTGTCGTCATTTCCTGCGATCTTCTTCATAAAGTCAAAATGAATGAATGAATGGGCGTTTCTTTGACTATTTATAGGCAAATATGGGCGTTACTTGAAGCTGCACCGCATTTCGAGTCGGTTGTGATTTACAAAGGGAAACCGGCGTAGGAAGTGCCGTACGCACTTCCCTCGCCCGTACGCAATGTTTGGTGAATCGGAAAATGTCGGAAAATTTCTGTACCTATTTTTTGGATTTCTACTACGTAAGCAACCTTCCCACGTGAATCCTACGCACGGCGTTATAAATGAGGCCCCTGGTTGCATAGCGACGATAATTGTTTAGGTGTCTTGATAAGCAGGTAGTCATATCATTAGCTAGAACTCGCTAGATCTGATCGATATGGACATAAACGCGAGTGAAGTCTAATCTGACGGGAGAGAGAGAGATCATCTGCTGCTGACGAGCCGATACGCAGCTCTGCATAATCACATGCAGCGGTGAGCGGAGCAAACACACACTTCAGGTTAGAATATCACACGTAGCTATTTTAATTACCTCTCAAACTACCGTAACTAGTTATAGATATGTTTAGTTTTACTGTCGGGTCACTCATTACTGGATCTGCGAGCTGCATGATACTGATGGGCTGTCAGGAGAGGGAGAGCGCTCCGTTTATTATTCCTGTGTTATTATAAATTAATGTACACTTTTGAATAATGTAGTTAATCTACTATAATTAGTTTGTTTAATATCGAATCATATTCATTTGTTTTAAAGTTCAATAAATAGCAAAGAAGACCTTTGACCGGCACTTTTCTCATTTTGTCCAGAAGATTTAAACTTTAACGGATATGTTGACCGGCAAAACTAAATTGTAACGGAAACTCTGCCCAACACAGCTCAGTAAACACTGTGAGACTTTATTTGATCATATCAGGAAAAAAGTTCATATTTCTCCTTTTGATATTATAGTGTAGAACGTTCAAAATAAAGCACTTTGGCAAGTTACCACATACATTGTAAAATGCTTAATAAGCACCGTAACTTTCATGATATAATTTCTCCAACCTGATCTCACCAGAATGCGTGACTCCACCACGATTCCTTAACACCGCATTGCGTAGTGGACTCACGAACTTTGTTACATTTACGTGTCTGCACCACGCAAACAATCCCAATGTAAAGTGAATGAGGCTCTTTTGTCGTGGTGCACACACGCATTTCTACAACGTCCTGCAGTGAGCTTTTATTCTATAAAACGTTTTTAAAATCTACTTTATAGCTTGTAGTAACTCACGGGAGGCTTCTTTTATTTTATTTGTATTCATAATAATTTTTATTTTTCGTCAGAATGTATTATGGTGCATTAGTTACGAATTTTTGTTCTCAAAAAACAGTGCATTGTGTGTAATACAACTGTGATTTTTATTAAATTAGTTAGTTTTTAAGGAAGGCCAGAGCATCAGCTGTGTCAAATAGATTGTTCCCTTTTAGTTAACATTATATTCCTATTTGATCATGTCACCTTTATTGTATTACAGAGAGCAATGTGAACATCCATTCCCATTGGATAACGGAGGATTTTACACCCGGAAGTAAGTATTCTCTTTACTGTCGATTGATTTTACAGTGATATCTGCACTACTCATCAACTCAAACACACCAGATTATCCTTGTTGATTACACAACATTGATTGGTTTAAATTGTGTACAATGCTTTTGTAATTTTCCCCTTCGATTTTGGAGAAACAAATATTTGTTCAGTTTAGGATGGCCGAAGACACTACACTACCCAGAATCCTCATGCTATCGTTTGGGACTACACCATGTGCTTTGCTTGACAAACCCATAGGACAAACCCTGTGATTTGTCCTCAAGCTCTGTGATTGGATGTTGGAGTGGCAGTGCGCGAAGTTTACGCTGAGCGACAAACAGCATTTTGAAATGGAATGAAATCATAGACTGTATATATAAATGAAACCCATCGACTGCACACTATTCAAAACAGGAATCGAACGTCTGGGAAATTGTTTTTGTTGCAGCAGCATAAAAGACAAGGCATTTTACAATAACAACAAAAATAAACAAGAATAGAAAGAAAAGAAAATAGAACATATACATGTAGATATTATTATGCAAATATACATATTATATGTATGACAATGGAATATGGAATATAAAATATTGAACAGATTATATGTAAAATGTACAGTGAGGTTGTATTACAAGAGAACTATGGAGCAGAGAGTTCTCTTCCAGCCAGAGGTGATTTGTTGTACAGAGTTTATTGCAGTGGGCAGGAATGTGTTCCTGTATCGGTCCTTGTGACAGCGGAGCTGCAGCAGTCTGTTGGAGAAGGAGCTCCGTTGACTGTCCAGCTGCAGGTGGAGAGGATGGGTGGGGTTATCCATGATGGACAACAGCCTGTTCAGTGTCCTCCTCTCCACCACAGCTTCAAAGGGGTCCAGCTTGATGCCGATGACAGACCCAGCTTTCCTGATCAGTTTATTGATCCTGCTGGTGTCACCGGCTCTTATGCTGCCCCCCCAGCAGACCGCAGCAAAGAAGAGTGCACTGGCCACAACAGACTAGAAGATCTCCAGCATCTTGCTGCACACGTGGAAGGATCGCAGCTTCCTCAGAAAATAGAGGCTGTTCATCCCCTTCTTGTACACAGTCGTCAGTGTTGATGCTCCAGTTCTAAGTGCACTCCCAGTACTTGTAGTCCTCCACAACAGCCACATCCCTCCTAAGAATGCGGCTGTTGTGCCAGACGGCAGCAGACAGAACAGTTTGTGGCTGGGGTGATGGGGGTCTTTTATAATCCTGAGGGCTTTCTTTAAGGTTAACCTGGTATTTTTACTCCACTACATTTATTTTAGTTTACTTTACAGATTCTGATTAATGATGTGAAAATATAAACAACCTTAAAGCAGACTTTAGTTACACCGGAGTAAAAGTTCAGGGAAGGTGATTGTTAAGTTGCCAACAATCAGGAGAGATATTTGATTGGAGGACTGGCTTCTCTAAAGCCAGTTGAGTAGCACTTGAAATGTTTTGTTCTATGAAACCTGATGTACTTATATGATTCTGTTTTCTTCAAGCTTGTATTTTGTTGGTCGAACGCACTTATTGTAAGTCGCTTTGGATAAAAGCGTCAGCTAAATGCAATGTAATAATGTAATTGTTGGTGCTTGAGAAGACTAAATATTTCTGCAGATCCCTATAAAGTATATACATTACTCGTTATTCTCTACAAATAGTTAATTAAAAACTGTATATAATTGCTATTTTGGACATCCCTTTTCAAGATTTCAATATTACTCTAAAGTGTAATAACGTGCTTTAACCAGTAGGAGGTGCGGGTTAAAAAGCTGTCAAGTTTACAGTGTTAACAAAATAAAATATACTGCTGTTTCTGGTTTTTGTTTACGACGGATATATTCTGTTATTGTTTTGATATTTGTAACACAAAAGCGATGGAAAAACCCCACAGCAACACAGAAAATGGTCTTAACATGACCCAGCGGTCTAGTAGTTAATAAAAACAATAATATCAAAACAAATTATTACTACTAACTTTATTGTGAAATTAAAACAGAACGGTAAAAGAATAGTTTCCGGTCTATTTTGAGGCCAGATCTCTGTAGATAAATAAAGAACTACGACAGATGTGTAATATTAATGCAGCCAAACCATTTATTACAATGCATTCATGTGATGACTTTCAAAGAGTAAAGCAAGCACTGCTGAATAAAGTATGATTTATCTTTTACGAAACGTTTTTTTCATATGGAATGCAGTTGGAGGTCAACCAATCACAGAGCTTGAGGCAACGCGGAACAATAGCTGAGGATTCTGGGTAGTGTAGTGTCTTCGGCCATCCTAAACTGAACAAATATTTGTTTCTCCGAATCGAAGGGGAAAATTACAAAAGCATTGTACACAATTAAACCAATAAATGTTGTGTAATCAACAAGGATAATCTGGTGTTTTTGAGTTGATGAGTAGTGCAGATATCACTGTAAAATCAATCGACAGTAAAGAGAATACTTACTTCCGGGTGTAAAATCCTCCGTTATCCAATGGGAATGGATGCTCACATTGCTCTCCGTAATACAATAAAGGGGACATGATCAAATCGGAATATAATGTTCTTTTAAAAAACGTTAACTAAAGGGAACAATCTATTGGACACAGCTGAAGCTCTGGCCTTCCTTAAAAACTAACTAATTTAATAAAAATCACAGTTGTATTACACACAATGCACTGTTTTTTTAGAACAAAACTTCGTAACTAATGCACCATAATACATTCTGATGAAAATAAAAATTATTTTGAATACAAATAAAATAAAAGAATCCTCCCGTGAGTTACTACAAGCTATAAAGTAGATTTTAAAAACGTTTTATAGAATAAAAGCTCACTGCAGGACATTGTAGAAATGCCGCGGTGTGCACCACGACAAAAGAGCCTCATTCACGGGTTGTTTGCTGGTGCAGACACGTAAATGTAACAAAGTTCGTGAGTCCACCACGCAATGCGGTGTTAAGGAGTCGTGGTGGAGTCACGCATTCTGGTGAGATCAGGTTGAATTTCTCGGTTACGATCGGTTTGTTTCCGTGAACGGCCACTGTACTTTCGGGTCATTTCCCTCCGTCAGGAAGGTTCCTAAACTAAACTGACAATTCGACCACAACCAGCTGCCGTGGACAGACACACCTGGGAAGAAACTCTCCAAGACGCATTGCTTTTTTGGATGAATCCTCTGAAGTGTACACCCAGTTCAATAGGCTGAGTCATAGGGGTTTGTACACTGAACAAAAATATAAATGCAACACTTTTGTTTTTGCTCCCATTTTTCATGAGATGAACTCAAAGATCTAAAAACATTTTCTATATACACAAAATAACCATTTCTCTCAAATATTGTTCACAAATCTGAACAAATCTGTGATAGTGAGTACTTCTCCTTTGCCGAGATAATCCATCCCACCTCACAGGTGTGGCATATCAAGATGCTGATTAGACAGCATGATTATTGCACAGGTGTGCCTTAGGCTGGCCACAATCAATTTTGCTGTTCCCGTGAGCACAGTCACCAGCCAAAAGGATCTCACACAGCTCTCCCAAACAGAAAAACCCCAGAGCCTAAATACACACAAAAAGCGGGAGGCGCCGAAAAGCGACTAATTTGCATCACTGCTAAATACACAGACTAATCAATCAACAAGACACAGGTGAGGGGGGAGGAGACAACACAGGGCACCAGGTGAACACAATCAACCACAATGAAGCTAATACAACCCGTAACGGAGGCCGAGATCTATAGGCCCAGAGATCACCTCCATGACAATTCAACAGGTAGCCTAATGGCGCGTTTCCACTGCAGGCCTCGCTCGGTTTGGTTAGGCCTTATTAGGCCCGGCTCACTTTAATGCTGCACTTCCATTACAGTTTGGAACTGGGGTTAGTTACTGTAGTAAAAGCAGTGTAGGCGGAGCCGTGACGTCATCTTCAATGAGTGCCCCAAAAAAACAACACAAGCCGTTAGCTCTTAGCACTCAGAGCTCACAGCGCTTCATATCTGTTCAGAAACTAGACAAAAAGTTAACACTAGAACCGCCAGAGGTCGCTGTATACCTATATCCGCCAACGGGTAAAGTTTACCCGCAATTGAATTTCCAGGTACAATGTATCATACAGAACAGTGAGTTTTTGATCGCACAGGGATGAAATGTATACCAATATAATCTGTGGACTCTCAGCTTTTCATATTATATAGTTTGTACAGATAGCATGAAGTATAAAATATCGCTACAGTGCTGATTTAAATGCTTGGTGTTAGACTTGTGTTTTGTTTAGGTATATATATATCTCTCTCTCTCTCCTCTCTCTATAACTATCTATCTCTCTATCTATATATATATATATATATATATATATATCCATCCATCTATCTATCTCTCTATCTATAGGAACACCTGTAGACAAAAGGCATTGCTATAGCAACACGTCATGTTTATGTTTACGCCGAAATCAATAGCGCGAGGATCGCTGCATATTCTATGGGAGAAATATTACCCACTCTCGCTAATAATACGCTTGATGTTAGGCTTGTGTTTCGTAAGGTGAAAATGCTTCATATCGTCTGATAGCCTTCTACTCATACAAAAACAACAACATGACAATAATATAATGATGTATTTGTTATATAACTGAACAGCAGATAACACAGAACGTATACCAAATAACAAAAACCATCAGAGAAGAAGAACATAAGAACACATCGATCACAACGCTTCACAAACACTCAAACACAATTGTTGCAAACACTGAGCACCTTGGCTGTGCATTTGCCACACACAGCATCCCCACACTTGACACATGTGCAGAACGTTTTATTCTGCATTGCAGTGCGCCTTCACCATGCAGGTCATTTCCCCTGCGCTCTTCTGCACCAGCACCGCTGAAGGGCAGGTCCGCAAGTGGTGGCGCTTTTGATGCCATCCACTCAGCGCGCAGCTCGTGTGCCAGCTGGAGCATGAAGTCTATCTCTCTATCAATATATCTATCTATCTCTCTCTCAATCTATCTATCTCTCAATCTCTCTCTCTATCTACAGCAGTAGACAAAAGGCGTTGCTATGGCAACACGTCATGTTTATGTTTACGCGCGAAATCAATAGCGCGAGGATCGCTGCATTTCTATGAGGTAAATATTACCCGCTGGCGGAAATAGGTATAAATAGCAATTTTTTGGCGATTTTTTCAATCTGACTTCATATTGACAATGTTTAACAACACAGGGTGCTACATAACACACTTTCAGGAAAAGTCACGGACTGGGAGACGTTAATATTTTATTGAAAAAAAGTTACATACAATAAAAAAACAGCTGCGGGTAAAATTACCCGTTGGCGGTTCTAGTGTTAACAAGTACAAACCACAGACTGCCTGTGTCATGGCGAATACAGTCGCTGGTTTATTTATGTCTGTATAGGCCGTTGTTGTGAGGGTGGACGGTCGGAGGCATATATAACATTAGCTTAGCCAAGCTCCATTTAGAAAGCACGCATTTTAAAAGGGTTTTTCGCCTACCGTCTGTCTGCAGGACTTGTCAAAGCATTAATTCGTGGTTTTTACTAACCGGTATCAGTATGTTGTTACTTTCGGCATCAATTTAGAAACGTATTACAATTAAATCACAGGTCAAATATGTTCATCTTGTTGTTAGTAGCCCCCTTTGCCAGCGATTCTCTCTCTAGTTTAGCATACTCAGCCCGACTCAGCCTGGTTGTTCCTGGCCCAAGAACCACGATTTAGTCGGGCCAGAAAAAAGTGAAAAAGTAGCCCCCGGGCCAAAACTAGGCCAAGTGGAAACGCAAACCAAAAACCGGGCCCCCGCACGGCTCGGCACGCTTAAAGCGAGCTACCCGCTGCAGTGGAAACGCGCCATAAGAGTCCCTGTGAACATTATGGGTTTTATGATTCAATGAATGCTACTGTAGATTGCTAAAGAGTCGACCGCTATGGGTTAAAATAGTATATCCCACTTTATAGTCAAAAGTAGGGCTGCTCAATTAATCGTATTTTAATCGCAATTACGATTTTGGCTTGCAACGATTATGAAATCAACATAATCGAAATAAAACGATTATTTATTGTATTTTTTAAATTATTTTTTTTTATTGGTTTTTCAGTTGAATTATACGTAAAGTTCAGGGTAATCAACTGTTTAAAAATATACTGTTCACATTTTTTTTTGTAATAAATGGATGTTTTCCAAAGTAAATGGATAATCGTTTTTAATAATCGTGATATCAATTATTGACCCAAATATTCGAGATTATGATTTTTGCCATAATCGAGCCAGCCCTAGTCAAAAGTTATTCAAAAACTTTAAAGCCCCCTTTTGGCTAGCTATAGTAAAGATATCCTAGTGTCTCTTTCAGAGGCGTAGCACCACTTTGAGCTGGATGCTAACATTTAAGATGCTAACACATATGCCACCATTGCTGTTTTTTTTTGGTAATCAGCTCTAAACATCGTACAGTATAGCTGAGAGGATGGGGAATGCACGGGTCACTTGTAAAAAGTGTTCAGATTATTGTGCAAGCAGAGCCAAAGGATCCCTGAAGTTGACAAAATTCATCTTGAGAGGGAAATAATATTATAAGCATATTTGCAGGACATTTCATTTCATTTCAAACCTTTATTTAGACAGATAAATTCCATTGAGACCATTGATCTCTTTTTCAAGGGGAGACCTGCTCAAGTAGTTCCACATGAAACATAAAAACATAAATAGAACAACAAAAGGACATCATACAGCATCATTTACATAATTATCCACATAAACAGGTACCAATAGCTTCCGATTGAGTAGCATCCAACCGAGCTTTAAAAACCATTTAGTGGCACCAGATTGTTCAGTTTATATTTTTTGACATAAATGGTGCTAGAAGTAAAGTTAGTAAAGCCTAAAAATAGATTCGTCTCCACTCGTTTTACAACCTTATAGAGCGTAATGGGAAACATTCAGTGTGGACAAAATGACATGTCACCTGCACTGAATTATGGGACAGCAGCAGGCAGCAGCCAACTGAACATTATTTTCTTTTGGAAAGCTGAACAAAATTGACCAACTGCTGAGTGTAAGCAATAAAAAAAGTCCCCTCAATATGGGGTTCATAGGTTACTCAGTCATTTTATTTTGGGCAATTTAAATGTCATGAAAAAAAGTAAGATTACAGTATAAACTTTATTTTTCTTTTTCTTCCTTGTAACAGAACTTGGGTCATGGGATTAAGCACATTTCCACCAATTGAATAACACCAATGCTCTGTCTCCCCATCATTTACTTTTATGCTAACCTTAATTCCTTAATCCCACATAATCCTTTAAAAAAATGTGTGGCCCTGTTCATGTATGAAGCATGCATATCCAACTGAAAACATAATGCTGATTTAACAATACTTTAAATACTCAATGCTGTATTTGACAACAAACCTAATGTTCTAATGTCTCAGCCTGCCTTAGTTCAGAAGTATATATCAGATGGATAGAGAGGCCGAAAAGTGATAGACTAATGTGAAGAGATTATTCAGAAAGTGACAGTTTAATAATCTCTGCTGCTAACATTTCTTGAAAGCATTTGTTAAAAAATGCTCTCTTTAAAAAAGTAGTGCAGGAGGAACAGACTGAGCAGAGAGAAAGGGAACAATGCAGGGATTATGTGTTTAGGAGAGTACATCCTTACTTGTAGAAACTTCTAGAGATGTATTTTTATCGACAGCAGGTTGAGTGGCCGTTGCTCAGTCACATAAATGTGTTCTCTTTCATTCACTCTCCTTTATTTGTGGCTCTTACAAGACAGATATTAAGAGTAGCATCTGTTGGCTTTCAGCTCAGGAGCTAAACCAGTCGTACATGCAGATTCCTCTTTCATACGGCTGTGTCGCTTTACTGCCAGCAGCCTGACACACAATGTGCACAACCCATTGCCCACTAGCATTTCATTTCTATTTCCACTCATTGTAGACACTAGGGGAATAGAACTTGTCTCCATCCTATTGCTCACGCCAGTTAGCAAATGTTGAGAGCTGATGTGTCTTCAGCATTGCTGTGTTCCAGCCTCCATGTTTTCCCAGTTTGAAATGGCATCACTCTGGAGGAAAGCTGCCACTTTCTACTCCGCAGGAGGTTGGAGAGATGTCACCCTACTCAAAGTGCCGTGGCTGATGGGAGGGGAGGATTTATGAGAAGACAGCATCCGGCACAGAAAGCATGTGGAGTGTTAGGGGTGGCAGGGGGGGTGGGGTGAAGGTGTGTGTGCAGAGATACCATCTGTAGCCCTAAGGGCGTGTCAGCCACATCACACTGTTGTGCTTTTGAAATCAAACATCTTAAGGAAGTTGAGAGTGTGAATAAAACAATGATGCCGTCACAATGAATCCTCATCAGTTACAATCTATCAGAGGTCAGCCGTATGTTTCTGAACAGGTTATTATGTGAATATTTGATAGCACTGAACGTTGCATTCAGATATTTAAAACAAACATATTTCATAGTCGAGTATCAAAACATCAAGAATGAGCCGAGATAAATATTGGGATTCGGGTGTGCTATAGTCTAGTTTAATCATCTTCAGATTGATTTATAACATATTCATTTATCATATCCAGCGGACAGCTCGGATACTGCCAGAGGGAGCAACACACACACTCTTCGTCTTCACTTGATTAAGTTATGGAAGATGGATTCAAGGCTCTACCTATGCTTTTATTAGACATTTGAATCGTCTTTTAAGGAATGAAGCTTTGAATGTCAATCAATTGTAATCATATTTCATGATACTGTATCATCACTATGAAAAAATTAGAAAAGACATTAGATTTTTGTTATTTAGATTATATATATATGTATTTTATAGTGCTGCTACATTGATGTTATGCAGAAAAAGCTTGAAGCTAAATCTGAAATTAATTGAAAGAAAAACTGTGAATTTTTGATTTATTACATCTATCCTTTTTCAATAGATGTTGTCTTTTGTACTTTACAATGCTCTGGAGTTCTAGAAAAATATTTGGATCAAACAAGTCGGAAACAATCCTACCACCACTGTAATCTTGTTATACAAATAGTATAATACAGATGAATAGAGAGCCTTATCTTAATCTGCAAATCTCCATAAATACTGGTGTAATTCACACATTTCTTTTTTTGTTAGGAGGTATGCAGTGTGCATATCATCCACACTTCCTCTAAAAAGCACCCTTACTTATCTTTTTTTAATGATGTGGAGGACAGCTCCCTTCCTTTACAGAAGTGCTATTCTTTCATTGTCAGAACTATTTCGATATGACATTTGAGGAAAAAGGTCAGACAGGTGAAGAGTTATCATTAGCTAACATGAGAGGGACATCACTGAGGACTGATCATCGCGGCACGAAGTTCCTTTAATAATTAAGGGTTACTGTTGAAGCTGTATGTACTCTACAGGGTAGGGTTTTTTGTTGTTGCTCATGTTCTAGAGACAGGAAGTAAAAATAGCAACATCCATACAGGACCGTAAGGTAGAGTGGAGACAAGCAACATCCAGAATGAAAACACCCGGGCAGAGGGAGGCCTATATGTAAACATCCTGTAACACTATGGAGGTGGTGGTGGAAGTTTGACTGAGAAATGGTAACTTTTGAATGATTATTCATCATGGTTTCTTACTTTTTCTATTGTACCTTACATTTTTTCTATTCTAAATCTAAAAAATAGAAAATTAAATCTACATTTTAATACATTTTTAAAAAAATAGGCCAAATCCTTTGAACGGGAAACCTGGAAAAAAAACTGATTGTGATTTGAATTGTACTACTAAACCATTTTCCATTGACTTTCTTTTTAATCTTGCTGTCTCTAAAATGTAAACGTGATCCGTCAGATGACACCATTAGAGTTTAAGGTTAAACCAAAGAAAAGAAAATATCAGTATAAATGTTTTGTACTGATATTTTCATAAATGTTGGTCTTGATTTGCCATCTTAAAATACTTATTGTCTTCTGAAGTCGGACAATCTCAATTCAATTTCCTGATATACTATTTATGGCCATAAATGCATATGTTTGCTCAGAGATGAAAGTACCATTGTTTCATTATTCATGAGTGGTCCTGAACAATCTCTGCTCTAATTAGCTAACTCACATAAACTGCTGTGACACGGTTATTTTTATTTGGATCAATCATAAGTTACTGAAAGCAATGCTGACACATTCATATATCACATATATTAATACACATGACGGCTAAGATCTTTAGTAATTACCAAAGGGAGCCCTGTCAAATAAATAAAGGAGTGGCTGCATTAAGCGCTATATTATTTACTCATTTTTTGCTAAGTTTTCACTGTACCCCCCCGCCCCTCCAGACTCTCCCCCAAGAGGGCTGGCCATTAATTCAGCACAGCCTTCTCAAAGCTTCATAAATGTTAATCAGATCCAAACATCATATTAGAATCTCTTCAGTGGCTTCCAAAGGGCTTGAAGGCATGCATATGTATATGTGTATAGCTCCGAGGTATGTTTGTTTGTGTAAAGGTGTACGTTTAAGTTGCACGGCACTGTTACAACATGTGATCTTGTGATGATAGCTGGCCTATAATAACCCTGTCAGAATTAGAATCAGAATACAAGCTGGGACACATTATTTTTCCAGGAGTTTTTGAAAATAAATATTGGATGTCAAAACTAAGATCTAACATTGGCAAAGTTTTGAATTATAAGGCAGTAAAACAAGACGCAAATATTCACATTTTTTTGAAGTGCAGACTGAAAACTCATCTCTTTCGACTCCACTTCGAGCGATAGAATTACTAACAAGGCACTTATATACTAATAAAGGAATGGCTTCTCTATAGCCAGCTGAGTAGCACTTGAAATGTTTGGCTCTATGATACCTGATGTACTTATATGATTCTGTTTTCTTCAAGGTTGTGTCTTCCTGGTCGTATGTACTTATTGTAAGTCGCTTTGGATAAAAGCGTCAGCTAAATGCAATGTAATGTAATGTAAAGTGTATTCTACGTAAAACATGTCTCTTGAAGGAATATTTACTTTGTATTAATTTGTTTTTCAAATGTTTTATTTGTTAGTGATTGTTTTCTTTTCTGCATTTAACATCTGCATTTAAGATCTAGTGTATTAGTTGTGATCTTTTTGCAAAATCCCTGTAATCCCAGATCTGTGTTTAACTCACGTAAATGTTGTTATTTCTATTCATACTGTTTATACATGTTTATTCTTATTTTATTCGTAGTATTCCCGTGTATATTCCATAAGTACTATCTGTGTCTTTCTCATTTGTTGCTGCTATCACACCTGAATTTCCCTACAGGGATCAATAAAGGTGAGGTCCATTTTATCTCATATTTTCTTATCTTAATTGAACCTAGATTCACCCATGTCAACTAAAATATCTGAAAAAAAGAATAATATCCATAATATGGATACAAATATACACATCACAATGTGTCCTTACCTTCACACACCACGCTCTGGTCAAAGTTGTAAGCACTGGGGCCGCCCCTCCAGGGTGGAGAAAGCCACGTTTCCCTCCGGTCAGGGGAGAGATATCACTGAACTCATCGGTACATAAAGCATTCCTCTCGTCACCTCCTGGGCGGATGTACTCCTTGTCATCCTTCCCATAGGTCTTCCTACAAGAGGCGCTGTAATACTGGTAAGGCAACCAGGTCCCATTCTGCTCCGTGCGCTTGTAGATGGCAAAGCTCTCCGGCCGACTGGTGTAGAATTTCAATCGTATATAAGTTATCTCGAAAGCCTTCCCTGTGGAAAACAGATATGATTAGCTCTGAATGGCATCATTGAAAGAATTACTGGTGGAACTAGATCCATTGTAGCTAAACAGTCGGATCAGAGGCTGGTTATGTGAGAGACAAATACTGGAGGGTGATAGTTTAGGCCTCAGGAGCAAAGAGAAAAGAAAAAAAAGACATAATTGCATTATAGAAATAAGGGAAAAAATGGGGGGGAAGGCTTAATTTCCCATGCCTCTTTGCAGGGTAAATGAATGTCATTCCTGCAGGACTAGAAGAATCCCAAGGATTATTTTCTCATTATACCGACCACAATGGGCCCCAGAAGTAGTGAAACATAGGTCAAAGGGAAAGAGAAACAACTTTTTTTTTCAGAATTGTAAGACAAAATAGTTCAATGAGTGCAAAATCACAGTGTTGTCCAATCACTGGTTAGGATGTAGTCTGATGCAACATTTGAGGTGCGACAGGAAAGGGATAGATCTAATCGATAGAAAAGTGATTTGTCAACCCACTAAAACACTAAGGAGTGCAATGAGAGGCTGAGGATTGCTTATAACTTAACATATCATTGATTGAATGATAGGTCAAAAATAGAAGGCAAGATTTTAGTCCACATTTGGTGCCTGGGGGAAAAAAACAAGACTTTTCATGGATTTTTATTTCGCCAGAAACACTGATTTGACTTCAATCTGTTTAAAAGTAAAATGGTTTCAGAGCACAATCTCATCTGGAAGAAGATCTGCAGTAAGCGAGGAGATATACCATATCCAGATTTGCATTTGAGTTGCTGTTAGGGGATTTAGCAGATCAAAATAGGGTTTGGTGTAATGGGTGTTGCATTGTTACTCGAAGAAATGTGAGCAAAGTAATTTTAAAGCTTCGAAATAAGTGGAGGGAAGAATCTCCCAGGTATATGTTTAATTAAATGAGAAATGCATTGTGCTATCTTTTTTGCATATTGCTGCATATGCAGATGGCTTGAATTAATGGGGGATTTTGCTTCATAGTGTGGAAAACTGAAGAATGAAAGACATTGATTGCAACACAGCTGTTTTGCAGGAATGTTGACATCTTCTTCCCTAATCTCAGAGCAAACGAAGAATCGATGCTTCTCTTTTATCGAGTGGTGTCAATGTTGACTCACTGTGGGGTCGGACACTTCAAACAGTCATCTTGAAGCCATATTGGGGAGGCTTGCAGAGCTATACTTCCTGAATATAAACACGCTCACAGAATGTGCCAAATGTTTTGCAGCTTTATGGGGGATTAACTGGGCAGACACAAACTGAAGTCATATTGAGAACAGGCTGAGGAGTAACATGTAGACAGGCTTCTTCATCGCACTCTTGGGGATTTGATTCTACATCATTAGACACTAAGTCTCACCCGCTCTGCAAATTCATGGAGGGATGCAATCCACTGGTACATTCATAATGACATCTGTTGCTTTTCTCTGATAGTCAGAGAAGGCATTTCTGTCTCTTGTCTCTGCAGCGAGCTCTAATGGTATCTTTCCTTTAGGAAAGAACATTTAGCTTTCATTTACTCCCTGCATGAGGCGAGCTCAGCCCTGCTGGGACTGAGGCAAACACATAAAAGAGGCAGAAGATGAAGCATTTGTTGAATATCCCATGATGCAATGCAGACTAATTGCAAAGGGTATTTGTATGTTGTTATGCATAATGTTTAATGATTCGTGATTCATCCACCTTCAGGAGTGCAATCTTAATATATTCATTAGGGTTTATGTGCGAAGGGAAGGCTGTTGAATCGAAACCAAGCCAAGTAACACATACTATCTATAGATAAAATATACCTGAAGATAGAATTCACACATTAATCTTCACAGTTTCAACTCAGTTTATCACCTTCCTAGGTGTGACTTTACAGGGCTGATCGAGAATCGTGTAGCATCACAAATCCAACCACCTGGTCATGTTGCACACTAATAAAAAGGACTATTTGGACACGGAGAGTAAAGACTAGGAGCTGAGGACGTACAGCGTCTGACCCTACGCTCAGTCACTAATGTCAACTCAACACAGCTGCCAAAGACCTAGACAGTTTGAGACTAAACTCAAGTACTGTAGACTCAATATTTACAATCTGTTTACTCCCAGATTTTCGTGTTCAGCAAATGCACAGATGAGTGTATTTATCAGCTAATCACGCTGGGTCTTGGTTAACAAAGGCAATAGAGTCAACAAGCCTCTTACTGGAAATGTGTCGCAAAATGCGCGGGAATCATTTGAGAGCCTCCTGCCAACTGTGGCAGACTTTTATCATTGTTTTACATCTGAGACAGGATGTTGTTTGTCTTTGATGGCACTGAATGAGAACCAGCTGCAGACATCTCTGTGTGCTGTGGTGTGTTCTCACCAAGTCTTTTTTTGTGGGAAAAAATCTGACCCCAATTCCGTACCACCAAAACCGCCCAGCATTTTTCTTCTTTCTCCCCCCCTTCTTGCTCATTATGTTTTGTTTACTCCCCATGAAGCAGCCCAGCTCCCCCTCTCTTTCTACACTTCCACAGACCCACTCTGACCGGGCTGCAATATATGTCCCTGCATCCCACCGCTGTGTTTATCATCCCAGCTTTCGCCTGTATTCCCTTTCAGAGAGAGCTTGTTTTGTTTGGAGAGGCAAAAGAAAACAGTAATGTTGGAGTAACCCCCCACCAGCAACCCAGATGGATCACAGAGCTTTTATACTGACCGAAAAGATGCCACACATCCGACATTCAGGGATGTCCAGTTACATAAGATGTTTTATGAAAACATAATCTTCGCTCTTTTCCAGTGCTGGAATTATTCAAAGGCGCCAGGTTTAGAGAAACACATGTTTTGGAGTAGAACAGAGGGAGCAAAGGTCAATTCAGTCTGAGGGAGACAGACGTGTGGGTGTTGGGATTGTCTGAAGAATAACAGCCCTGCAGACAACCGGGAAAATACCTCTGCAAAAGTAACATTGGCTGCTTTCTCCAGGAAAAGATCTAGCCTGAGATTATAAACAGCAAAGCCTTCATAGCGTGGGCATCTACTTGCTATTGGAAATCAATAAGTTCTATTTGATGGAGTGACTTCTGGCCTTCTGAGCATGTGATATAACAGTTCATCTATGGTCAAAGTGCTGACATTTTCAACTTGTGTCGTCATTTTGTCCCTGTTTCTTGTTTCTTTGAAGAAAAGCTCTTTGATGGGGGTCTCCTCCCTACAAAGGGGAGGAGGAGGGAGGACATATGACCTGTCATGGAAATGTAGTTTGGACAGAGTCTTCACTGACTGATTGATGGATGTCCAAACCCACCTTATCTTTAAGCTAGTTTGAAACTTTGCTGAAAAGGTGTAAAAAGTACTCAGATCTTGTACTTAAGTTAAAGTAGAAATACCAGAGTATATGAATTCTCTGTCACAAGCAAAAGCAGAAAAGCATTAGCATCTAAATATACTTAAAGTCAGACTTAAAGGCCCTCCCATTTGACATTCCTGCCCTCCCCCAATAAACACGTTTGTTTTATTATAAATAAACGGTGAACTTTAATGCTACGGTGTATGTGATGTCAGATAGTAACTACAACACAAATCGTAGGCTACGTCAAATAAATTCATGTGTGTTTTGTGATTTGTGATTCGTCCACATTTAGACCAATCACAGCATCACACTATTCTGCCTATTCTGGATTTGTTTTTTATTATGCATTCTATAGACTCCCATTTCTGTTTTAAATACAAAATGGACATCAGAAATTGGCTTTATTACAAATAAATCGCGATGAGAGAACTGCAGCCGATGGTGCTGCTGGCGACCCTGCACCTGCCGTTGCAGCAGCACGCCGTAATGTTATAGCTTGACCTCGGCAAGTTACGCAAGTACGCACTGCATAATGTGGTGTCGCCGTCACTCTGTATTATTACGTTTGCTGCTCCGGTCAACGGTTACCCAAGTTTAAGGTCCAAGCTGTTGTTGTTATGTTTTCTTTTTATTTCAAATGTGTGCCTTGCTCATGAGCACACAATGTTTCAAAAGTGGTTTCTATGGCCTTTTCTCATTTCTCTAACTCCCCTCCTCGACTCCCATCTTTGACTCCTATCCTCGAGACTTAGTCCCGCCCACAGAAGATGCGAGCGGAGGAGCCGAGTAGGGGAACCGAGGAGAGAGGAGGGGAAGCAGCAGGCGGTTAGAGAAATGAGAACTCCTCTCCTCTGAGCGGTCATTTTAAAGAGACGTCCATTAATGATGACAGGAGGCACAGCAGCCCTCTGTCTGATGGACAGAGTCGACTTTATGCAAGTCGACAATTCTTAATCGTAGGTCTTCTGAGAGCTCTTTTGTGCGCGGCATGGTTCACATCTGGCAATGCTTCTTAAGAATAGCAAATTCAAAACTGGTGTGTATTTTTTATAGGTCAGGGCAGCTTTAACCAACACCTCCAATCTCGTCTCATTGATTGGACTCCAGGTTGGCTGACTCCTGACTCCAATTACTGTAGCTCTTGAAGAAGTCTTTAGCCTATGGGTTCACATACTTTTACACACTGCTCTGCTTTCTGCACGGACCTCACAGCTGTTCTCTCTGTAAAAATCGCGTCGAGATGAAAGCAGTTTCTAAAATAATATCCAGGGGATGCATGCAGAGCTGTCATTGGCTGAGATAAGTCCGGCCGTGCGTCACGACTCTTTGAAACATCTCTGTTCCCGGAAATGCATCCACGAAGGACCCGTGGAGGACCGTGGAGGACCCATCAGTGTATCCTCAGTTATAGCTCCTCCAGAGAGCCTCCTCGACGCTCGATCCTCGGTGCTCGAAGTACATTTAGAGAAATTAGATGTCCTTCAACATGGCCCGCTGAAATTCATTTCCGGGTCACTACCAGAGGACCGAGGAGTCGAGGAGTCGAGGAGGGGGATTTGATGAAATGAGAAAGGGCCTATGTTGCCCTTTATTTGTGTATTTATTTGCGATAGGTGTGTGTCTTTACCATAGACTGTCTTTACGCATGCTGTTTGATATGATCTATATTGTGCCAGGGCACATGACAGTTTTGTGTGCCCTCCCATGAAAATCATATGCCCTCTCTGTAGATTTATTCTGGCGCTGGGTCTGCTTGAAGTACCAACAGTAAAAGTACTCATTCTGCAGATTGGCCCATGTCAGAATAATATCAGATGCTATTCTTATAATCATTGATGCATTAGAGAGTGATCAAAGCTGGTAAAGGGACGGCTAATTAATGACTTTGTATGCTGCAAAGTAGCTTGTGGATTTACTCCAGGTGTAACTAAAGTCTTATTTATGATTATATTTCACATCATTATTCCAGATCTGCACAGTAATTTAAGATACAATATAAATCTAGTAGAGTGAAAGTACATTATCTACCTCTGAATTGTAGTACTTTATACCACTGCTTTGCTGTTGTGGTTCACTCTCAGTTGTTTTTAGCTAAAAGTGCTCACAGTAGTATGCACCTTAAACAGCTGGCAGGGCCAGCAGCTAAACTAAATGCTAGACAGCTACATTCCTTTGGGAATTGGAATAAATAAAGTCAAAACAAAGCTAAAAGACAGTGACAGCTTGTTGCTCGGAAAATTCTGGTTGTGCAATGTGCACACTAGCAGTCGTTAGCTTGCAGTGGGCCTTATCAATGTTTATTTGCAGTGCTGTGTAGTTTTAAGCTTATTTACGCTTCTCCCAAGTGTCCAAAACCCGTCATTACAGGTTACATGTGACATTCGAATTCAATTAAAAATCCTTTTGGATTGCATTTGATTTAAAATACCAAATAGACAAGCTTTCAATCCAACCTTTAAATTCAACATCTTCCCATATGTAGTTTATCTAATTTGTGGCTGAATTGGAGATGATGTAGAGAAATTATGAAAATACATTCTTCCATGAGTAATTATCCGCTTATCCTGCAGCCTAAAACACAATGGAATCCATCCCAGCACACATTGGAAAAATCCGACTCACTATCATCACACTATGGCAACGTTTAGTTTAAAACCATAGATTTACTAGAAATAACTGGAAGTATTGTTTCCAAATGATACGTTTCTCACAGGTACCTGAACATGCCGTGTCATCAATTTTTTTTAAACTAGTTGTCTAGGCTACATTTCCACACAGTCACATAACTTTGAGGAAATTTAAATAATGTACAGTAAAAGAAAGTAATAGCTCATTTGAATACTGGCAGGGTTCAAATGTATTTTTATAGAATTATTTGCCATTTTAGATAATATGTTTGAATTCTCTCTTTTGGATGAGATAATATGTATACAACCTGAAGGTAGCCTGAAAATAATAAATGATTCATTTGTCTGTAAGTCCCTGTTGAGTTCTCGTATTGGTAATGTATTATTATTATTATTATTATTATTATTATTATTATTATTGTATTATTTTTTTATCCGTATTCATTCGGTTACAAGGTGGGCCTTAAGTGATATTCTTCAAGTGGGCTGAAATTCTATAGGCCCTTGCTTAGACTCCACACACACACACACACACACACACACACACACACACACACACACACACACACACACACACACACACACACACACACACACACACACACACACACACACACCACACACACACACACACACAACACACACACACACACACACACACACACACACACACACACACACACAAAAGTGGGAAAGGTAATTTCTTAGAAAGAGTTGCATTAATGCTTTGAAATTAATCATCACAATTGAATTCAGTTAAAGTGACAAATGTGGTCTGTTAGAATTGTCAGCAGTTTTGCACAGCATGGTAATGGGATAATGAGGCTAACGGCTGGTCTCATGAAATGTTGTGAAATGAGGAATGTCTTCAAATGCAAATATGTACGCATTGTACATTAAGCGTGTCAAATGCATTTGCTCCAAGGAAAAGAGTATGTCAAGGAAGCAATCCTAAAAACGTGTATTATTAACACAGGGATAATGCAGCGTGGTACAAATTATTTTACATTTGCTTTGCACTCTGAAAACCCCAATTTAGTTCCAGGTAACGTAAAGTTGAATGATTTAAGCTTTTTCCCAAGACTTAACCCTGACCACAATCTGTAAAAAAGCATGAACAGCCTAAACCTGTCTTTGTATTAACAAAGGATGGTTGGCCTAAAATGTGTTACGTACATTGATTATATGAGTAGCTGTAAGTAAAGCTCTAAACAAAAGAAAAGTGTTCAAATTGAAAAACTGCCAGAGCTCCTGCTGGAGAAACATTTTGTTTACATAATTTGTGCCAGCAAGTAATTTCAACTTAGCTTATTTTTCACAAAAATATCAAAAGAAACCGTAATTATGATCCACTTACTTTCCCAAATTCATTAAGCAAATGTTCATACACTTACTCAACAATGCCCTTTGCCATTTGTGCCCTTAACTGCATCATAAGTTATAGTGATTAAAATCACTGCAAATAGACAAGGCAAAAACAAAGGCTTTCTCACTTGGTGTAGGAGTTGCATACTTTGTTTAGTATGATCCACTCAAGGCAAGTGGTTTTTTATTTTGTAGATACTTAAACGTTTTGACAGGAACAGTATTCACTATAGGCCTTTGACTATGTTTCAAAACACCAACATATAATCTTTGTTTAAAACACATCTCTAAAGGGATTTCTCCATGAACATTTTAAAGTAAAGGGGAACATTTGCATAATTGTAAGTGACAGTAAACCTGCTGGCCAAACCCTTGACTATGTAAAGAGGACTCTTGATGGGGGGGTTTATAAAATATACCTCCCTGGAAAGTATAAGTTTATCTTTTTCAATTCCAAGTACATTTTAATGTAAATTCCTGACTAATCTTAGTTGTTCCCCCTTTCCTTATCGTAGTCTTATTCCTGCCAAACTTGGGGCTGTAGGTTATCTGCTGCATATTTCCTGGAATTTCTCGGAAAATATTAAGTGGCTTATGTTTTTTCTACAGTTAGTTGTTCAGTATGTTTGTTTTGGCAAGGTTGAAAACATTAAATGAGCCTCCAGCAGAAGATTGTTGTTATATTTTGTATTGGAATGTTGTGGATTTAAGATAATATAGTTACTTAAAGGTTGATTTCTGGCCTAGGCCAAATTAGAAACATCTTTCAATGTGTGGTGGCTGCATTTGAGTTGTCCTGGCCTAAATCACACCCAAGAAAAAAGCCTTATCAAGTTGAGTTGTGACTGTTTGGTGTCAGCCAGATTCAGATGGCTTCATCACCAATACTCCATGGTAGTACGTGAGCTGAATGTAAACTTGGGCCAGCACTGAACCATCACTCTGGTTGCTATCTCGGCATGTCAGATGCAAGTGTGTGTCATCCTCATCCACTTTAAATCCCACCAAATTCTCAGACATGCCCTTGTGGTTATGTGCTCACAAATATTCCAAGTCTAAGCCATGTCTGGCCCAAAGTCTGTTTTACTAAGACAGCACAAAGCTGTAACTGAATAATACAAATCATGTGTTATTGAGCACGGCTGTTTCATATTAAAGATGTCCCCATCGATGGACTTGCAGTACAAAGGGTGATATATCAAGATACTTACTGCACCACATGAAAAGTGCTGAAACCTCAACTTAACTTGTGCATGGACAACTAACATGCATTGATCTGAAATCCTATCACCAGATTCTAACACTGGAAACCATCTGCATTGGAGCGCTAAATCTATTAATGATATTCATATTCTATTCTGGGACAAATGCAGTGCTCATGAAAAGCTTTCAACCACTTTGAAAAGGAAATAGGACATTATATACAACATTATAGGACCATAATTGAACCCTGAGGACTCACAGGCATGACCTAGTTCACTCAACCTGGCAGCAAACTGCACTGGGAAGCAAAACCTAAGGATTCTGGGGTCAGACTACACTAAGGGTGTACTGCTGTTATGCTCTTACCGAGGTGTAGGGTGATGTTGACAGAATTAGGGTGCTGGACACCATAAAACATGGACTGGCTCTGCCACCAGGTGCGCTCCTTATCCATGTGGAAGTCTGTGAGGAGGCTGGCATTGTGGCTCAGTTCTGGATCTGACGCGTCACAGTGGTGGCAAGAGCGCGTGGAGCCGGTCTGCATGCAGTAGTCCTCAGGTGGGGAACCACACACATTGGACACCACCACTGTGCGGTTGAAGGCAATGTTCTCAAACTTGGGCATGCAGCGGCTCGGGGCCCCCTCCTCATCCAAGCAGGAGTCCATTGCGGCCCAAACAAAGAGGTGGCAGTGAAGATGAAGAGAGAGAAGAAGGGCAAGGAGAAAAGAGTTCACAGCAAAATATGTCTCCATGGTTAAAGTTATATGTATACTTCACAACTTCATAAAACCACATGCAAAGAGGCATCCATGAAGACCCTGACTTGAGAGAAGTAATCCAACAACAAAAATTAAGTCCAGTGTGAGAGCTTTGTTTCTCTGTTTGCTGTGTCTCTGGTGAGTCTCCAACATATGTTCTCCCTCTGTGGAGAGGAATGAAGTTGGTGCAGGAACTCCTTTCATGAGGGTCAGCATGAGACAGACAGAGGAGGAACAGGAGTGGGGGCTGGAGTTTGCAAAATTCCATGAAAACTTCTCCACCTGCTGGTTAACACAAGTAACATACCAGTATTAGCTTCAGATGTAAAGCAGGCTCTGAAATAATAATCTCTTTTGACAGGAAAAACACATTCTCTAACATATTTAAATAACACTGCAGTGAGGTTGTTGCACCTCTGGGCATTGCGGTAGTGAAGCACCTGCATTCACCACTTACAGGAACGCACAATATCGTCGATATGGTGATAAATGTACTTGGCAGTTGGCCCTGCAGCAGGACGTTCGGGTAAATGCTGACTCTAGTGATTCACAGAGGGAGACTAGGTGCTAAAACTGTCTAGAATATTTCAGCGGGCGCGGGTCATCTCCATAAAGAGATGTCGCTCTGGGGAGTTCTGTGACCTAAAGGGACAATTTATTTATAAAAATAGAGAAGCAAAGGAGCCGCACTGCTTTTTCAGCAACATCTGCTCAAGGCCGAGCCACCATGAAAAGTGAAAGCTGGTTTGCATATCTTTGTGATTCATACGGATTGCTCAGTGTCCCATTCACCACCAGCCATGAATTGAAAGGTGGGAAACTAAGGCGAGTAATTCATCACCAATATTAACCCGATTACCTAATGCTGGGGAGGCTCACTGCGAAGTAGTTTACAGTGGAGGGAATTCCAGCTCATCGTCAGCCTTCCTGTGCACTTATCCTTGTTGATGATTGGATCCTGGACTGTGTAAATCGTTTTAAACAGTTAACACAGAGCAATTGTTCCAGATCTGAATTATGTATCTGCTTGACAGTATGTGTAGAACATACACAATGTAAACAAACACTGATTCCCTTTATATGCTGATTAAATCAGAGTCATTCTTTCATCCATGGGACTTTTTGCTTTACTCTAATGTGTTTGTTTAAATGATCGGCATTGTGTAGATAATTTTAAATGTGTGAACTAGGGCTAGGGAATCCTTAAAATATACAAACATTTTTTTCGCAGTTCCCAACAAGTTATACAATTAATTTGACACCTTTTTTCTACTAAAGCATCCAGTGGCTTAAAATGCCACCAGCACTCCCCCCTTTCAAATATTGTTAAACAAATACTTTAAACAACACTTTCAAATACAACAAATATCTAAACTCACATGTCATATTGAATTGAACATTTTCAGTGATTTTATGCAAGCAAAACCAAGAGTATTATCTTCTAGATATTAACACTAAAGGATCAAATGCTGGTATTGTTTCAATGTCACAATCTCTAGACCACTTACTAGTAGGTTTATAACGGTCAATTCCTTCATTTTCCTTGTGCTGATGCCCAGTCTGAGTGTGTGTCCTGTATAAACTCTCCTGATCAACACACTCTCACTCCATAATCGTCCAGGAGCGACGTTTGGTCAGGGTCCCGTGGCGTGCAGTTGTGACGCTCCGAGGCTCCTTCAGCTTCATAAAGGGACGCAAATAGCTTTCAACTGATTGCAATGTATTCCCATCTGCGGCGGGATTTCACGCTCATGGAAGCACGGCATTCGTTTGTGTCGCGTTTGTGTCGGCTGCCCTTAAAGGCAATGTGAGCGTCCATTCTCATTGGATAACGGAGAATTGTACCCCCGGAAGTAAGAATTCCCCTTACTGTCGATTGATTTTACAGCGATATCTGCACTACTCATCGACTAAAAAACACCAGATTATCCTTGTTAATTACACAACATTGATTGGTTTAAATTGTGTGCAATGCTTTTGTATTTTTCCCCTTCGATTCGGAGAAATAAATATTTAAAGGATGGCAGAAGACACTACCCTACCCAGAATCCCCAGCTATGGTTTAGGACTACACCATGTGCTCTGTTTGACAAACCCCGTGATAGTCCTCAAGCTCTGTGATTGGAGAGTGTGCTCCGAGGGTTACGCAGAGCCTCGAACAGCACTTGAAATGGGATGGAACCACGGCAGACTGTCCAAAACTGGATTTGAACGGGTCCACCACGTCCCCCCCTCCCCCACCCCGTCCCCAGAACTACACATGCTGGCTATTGTGCTTCGCAACATGTTCTCTATGGCAGGTCTCTACTGGGAGTTGTAGTTTTAGACGTTTTCGTATTTCCCATAATAAGAAGTTGCCCGTATTAAACTGTGTACATCCCTGGAGGTTTAGGGGATAGGAAACACTCAAATTTAAAACATATAATTAATAAATGGGTGAAAATGGCTTGTGCCCATAATGGGCAGCATTAATATATATACACACATGACAGCTAAGGTCAGAAGAGCTTTATTTAACAGCTGGTCTTATGTTTGTGACCCCTGTTGTTAATTGATAACATTACATTACATTCATTGATAAGCCTGAAACTGCACTTCTCAAGGTTCAGAGGCACATTTTGCAAATATGGCAGTAGCCATCGATCAGCTTAAGATAAGATATACTTTATTGATCCCAAGTTGGAACATTTGCGTTACATCAGCATGTGTAACAGTTGTAAATATGCAGTGGTGTTTATTTGTAAATCATTTAGTATAATCACACAAATTCTGTGTTTTATATTTAACAATTCTGTGTTCTTTATTTATTGATTGTTCAATACCTGACAAGGCCGGAGATGAAATATCTACATACATCTTATAAGAGTATAATACGTATAATATCAGTTAAAATAAGTGCTTCAACATAGTTAACATTGCTGGAGGTATGCACACATATTGATAGATGGCTTGTAATGCACTATTGAGGAACCTGCGACCCAAGTTTTTCGCTCAATGCATAACTACACCGTTTGTGAATATGATATGTCAATAAACCTTAGAAAATCTTGAAATCTTGAAAGGGATGTGCAAAATAGTCATTATATACAGTCTTTAATTAACTATTAGTAGAGAATAACGAGTAATGAATATACTTTATAGGGATCTGTTACGGTTGCTGTTTGTCTGCTCATTAGTATGTCTGTGAGTGTTTTCAGCTGTGTGGGTGATTATGTAAATGAGCTGTGTGGTTGCTCCAACACCATTGGCTGCACATCCCCTGGTCCGACTCTGAAGACGGTGATTGGATTGACGACGTCCTATCGCAGCGCACAGCCGGCGCACAGCTGCTGGGGAGGAGTACAAAGGCAGCGGACTATCACCACTCTGGCCTCTCGCTACTTGCGCTTAGAGAATTCTGTTAACTGTGTTGTAAAACTCGGGTGTAGTGTGTAGAGTAGCTTAGTTAGTGTTTAGAGTATAGCTTCTGATGTTGTGACTGTTGCCTTTAGTTTAGCTGTGTTGTGTATAGATTATTTGGTTAGTTGTACCACTGTTAAAGTGAGGTTTTGTTTCGTTCTTTATTTAGTATATTAGTATTTATTTTCCCTGTATGCCTGTAGACTCCTTTTGAGTCCTCCTTTTGTTTGGTTATCAACCGGTGCCCTTTTGGCCTTTTTGTTCGTTCCAGGCTGCATGCCTGCCATTTTGTTTACCGCTGCTATTAAAAATAAACCACTTATAATTATGCCAATACCAATCTGGTTGTGTTTCTTCCCTTTAGTTCCCCTAGCCTAATAGGGAACGTAACAGGATCCTATTAATATCTAATATTAAAAAATAATGAAATTCAATAACATGCTTTAACCACTAGGTGTCCCTTTATATCAGCTGTGCACCTTTATGGTGTAAATACAGCCTATCTATCAATTGGATCCAATATAAAAGTCAGCCGAATTAGTGTTGATACTGCAAGGAGACGTATTGTGTGAAAAGAAATGTAAGATGTTGTTTAATGGCTGATATATTTATGATCCACGTCACGTTTTCAGTTCCTCATGTTTGTCTAGAAGTCTTCTCATCAGGGCTCTATAAATACAGAACTACGGCAGATATGTAATATTTAAGCTGAACCGTGTATTACAATGCCGTTATGTGATGACTTTCAAAGAGAAAAGCAAGCACACTCGGAATAAAGTATTATTTTATTTTTTTAAAATGTTTTCGGTCTTTTTTCCGGTATTTGTTAATGACGATGTGCTGTGAGATGTGAGACTGGAATTGCACAGGGGAAAATAACACGTTTGCGCTGTGGACCAACACTATACATTGACGGGGAAGGGGGTAGCAATAAAGATAATACCATTAAACAGTTACACAACATAACAGAAATAATATCGATAGCAGCGTCCCTAGCAACCACCTTGGTAACAATGAAAACGTTCTATGGACGCAATTTCCTGAAGTAATCTTCGTAATAACTAGCAAACTAAAGATCATGTACATCCACTGCACACATAATCTGAAATAACAACTCATATTTCTCGCATCAAATGACATCAAAACGCTTTTTAATGGCCAAACTAACTTTAAAATAGGCATTTTCCACCGAGAATAAAACGAAGTTCGGCCATGTTTTTTTTTTATCACGTGACATAGACGTCACGTGACATAGACGCCATTGGAATGAATGGTGAAAAAAACGGGGTTTGTCAAACAGAGCACATGGTAGTCCTAAACGATAGCTGGGGATTCTGGGTAGTGTAGTGTCTTCTGCCATCCTTTACTCCGAAAAAATATTTGTTTCTCCGAATCGAAGGGGAAAAATACAAAAGCATTGCACACAATTTAAACCAATCAATGTTGTGTAATTAACTAGGATAATCTGGTGTTTTTTAGTCGATGAGTAGTGCAGATATCGCTGTAAAATCAATCGACAGTAAGGGGAATACTTACTTCCGGGTGTACAATTCTCCGTTATCCAATGAGAATGGACGCTCACATTGCCTTTAAGGGCAGCCGACACAAACGAATGCCGTGCTTCCATGAGCGTCAGAAACCCCGCCGCAGATGGGAATACATTGCAATCAGTTGAAAGCTATTTGCGTCCCTTTATGAAGCTGAAGGAGCCTAGGAGCGTCACAACTGCACGCCACGGACACTGACCAAACGTCGCTCCTGGACGATTATGGAGTGAGAGTGTGTTGCCCCTCACTGCACGTCGCTGCAACACACGTAGGCATATTCTTGATTTAAAATGGCGGAAACTGCTTTAAATGTTGAGTTGACTTTATGAGCTCAGCATGGGGCCTTCTGAAACCAGGGGGGGATGTCTTCAAAAGCACACAAGGGTATACTTTTCCTTGGGACCCCTACTGTCAACCACATGATTTCTCCTGTTACCCAGGAGAAAAAGAGAGACCCCACACTAAGAGCACGACACTCTGCTTGTCAAAAATCCCTCTGCTGACTTCACACAAACCGGTTGAAAGTCACATGTCAAAATACGAGCTGTGGGATATAAATGTAGGAACTTACAGTTTCCAAAAGTATACATCTCTTTCAAAATAAGTGTCAATGTCAATCTCTTTTCCGCACCGAATAGTTAGGCCTCTCAACCTAAACGTATACATCTCTATTTGAGCATATAAAGAAGGAAAATGTGTTTATACATGGCTTAGGGAGGATTTTGCTAATTTGTGTTAACCAAAATAATGCCCGCTACTTTTTATGCCTAAATGCAGTGTGTGGAGAAGTACTGAGATGCTTTAACTGAGTGAAAGTACACATACGATGGTTTTAAAATACTCCACTACAAGTAGAAGTAGTATTTAATTTAAGTAAAAGTTTAAGCATCAAAAAATATACTTCATGTATACAAAGTATTCATTCTGCAAAATGGCCCACTTCAGAATAATATAAAGTTCAGAAGTGTTATCAACTAAATGTAACACAAGTATCAAAAATGGTTGGTATATTCTCCTGTTTTTGTCAGATCATTTTAATATTGTATTTTGTAGATAAGAAGTACTGCAACATACTATATATCAGTGTTTGATATGTACAAAGTAACAGTAAAAGATTAAAAGGCTTTATTGTTATATGTACACTAGCTACAATGGTGAAATTGCAATGGAAATCTTAAGTCCTAAGCTCCTCAAACTTGTAACATAGTTATAGGACATAAAACATTATTATTATCTTTATTCAACAAAAAAAATTGTGCAAGAAGAAACAGAGTAGAATAAATTATGATAAAAATAATTTTGATAAATACATTGTAAGATGGAAACACATGAATGCTTTATGTTATACTTAACAGAGCTCAGGCATTAAGCAGTCAAAATCAATGTAGTGGAGTCATCATATTTTCATCATATTTTCCTCTGAAATGTAGTAGAGTAGAAGTAAAGCATTACATGGAAATTCTCAAGAAAAGTACCATTAGGTCAAACAAGTTCTTAAGTTCCTGCTCATAAAAATGAATATGGACAGAAGATATATTTTGATTGGATATTTGTTTCAGTTTGTTCAAACTTCAGATATTTCTTTTCCTTTAGTTTTCCTGTCCACATGTTTCTCCCCCAGCGCCTTGTTACACTTCAACCTCCCCTCTGCCCTCCCACATGCTCCGCTCCTTTTCCCTATGCATCTTACTTTTCATGATTGAAAAGTAAGATGCATCATGATCCTTTAGCCTCCACCTTCCACCTCCCCCTCTCGCTGCAGATTGGTGTGGTTTACTGTCAGCGTGTGAGGCGTGTTGCACTGAGACTACAGTAGCAGGTATGGCATCCTTTTCATGATGACACAATGTCGTAGCGATGAGTTATGCTTTCAAACAGTGATTTGATGTCACAGCTGCCAGCGCTTGACTTAGCAATGCAGAAGACGGCTGTCATATCCCTGCAGGGAGAGGCTTTTCTGACAAACTAATGAGCACTGCACCGTCACAAAGATTTCCTGCCATCACACACCTTCATGAAAGTCCTTTATAACCTGTTTTCATGTATGCATGACAACCGTGTTTACGCCGTATGATGTTTTGGTCACAACATTGTGGCACATGGAGCGAAAATGGGCACACAAATATAATTGTCACCATGAATATTATGAATGGAGTACGAATGCAATACTCAAATATTAAAGTTTGTATCAATAGTTTTTTGCTGTGTTAAAGATGAACTCCTCACATGGTTATTTGTCAACTACATTAGTAAGATAGCACACTAAATAATATCTAATACATTTAACAGTGAATAGACAGTAAACCACGTTAAAAATGGTTGTCACTACACCGTAAGAAATGTACAGTGAAATTCACAGTATGGAACTGGCAGCAATTGACAAGTTACTTAATTACAGTAAGTAACTTGTCAATTGCTGCCAGTTAAATACTGTAAAGGTAATCACAGTATTTACAAGTTTTTATTTACAGTAACAGTGCCAAATGAAACAGTAACTTCCAAGTACTGTATTTGTCTTTACGGTAATAGTGTTTTAACTGTAAAATGAAACACAGTAACTTCCAATACGGTATTTGTGTTTACGGTAGTAGTGTTTCAATTGTAAAATGAAACACAGTAACTTCCAAGTACTGTATTTGTGTTTACGGTAATAGTGTTTCAACTGTAAAATGAAACACAGTAACTTCCAAGTACTGTATTTGTGTTTACGGTAATAGTGTTTAAACTGTAAAATGAAACACAGTAATATGTAATTACTTTATTTTTGTTATAGCTATAAAATAAAACCGTAATTTCCAAGCATTGTATTTTTGTTTACGGTAATAGTATTTTAACTGTAAAATAGAAACTTTAATGCTATAATTTTAAGTTACAGTATCAGAATTGTAACTGTAAAACAATTTCTTTATTATAGTATACTTCATGTCATGCTGGTAATTTACAGATTACCAGAAATTCTTGACACAATTTCAAAGCTCACCAATAACTGCAGGGAGACAGCAAACAATACATTTTAACAATGTATTCTTAATTGTTGAACAGTATCAAGAACATGTATTTTCTTGTGCTAAATGGGTGAGCATACCATGGCTACCACAAATGTAGTCTTCCATTGCATATCCCATGTACAATTATCTTCCCTGTGTTATGAACCGAGACACAGGACGCAGGACCCAAAAGCAGGATTCGGAGACAGTTGTCCAAAAATAGAATGTTCTTTAAATCACAAAAACTAAATCGTACTTTCAAAAAATAGAAAGTAGTTAAAAAGCCAAAACAAAGTTGTACAGCAACACAAAAACTCACTTGGCAAAAGGTCTAAATCACAAGGTACATATCAGGAGTCAAAAGGCCTAGGTGCTCACGACATGAAATATATATATATATATATATATATATATATATATATATATATATATATATATAGGTGAGGGGGGTGGGCACAGGTGAAAACAATCAGGGCAGGGCCAAGCAATCTCACAGGTGGGAAACACACAAAAGCAGGAACTGTGGGATCTGGAATGACAGGAAAGATTACTTTCAAAATAAAAACAGGAAGTGACAAGATCAAAACACAAAACTAGAGTAAAAACATAACTAAAGCATTACACCCCCCCTCTAGGGACGTCTCCTGACGGCCCAAGCAGATTAAGATGTTGCATGTAGAAATCCCTGATCAACTCCTGATCCACAACATAGTGAGAAGGGATCCACATCCTATCCTCTGCTCCATAGCCTTTCCAGTCAACGAGGAACTGCTTGCTACGTCCCCTTCTCCGGACTGCCAGCAGTTTCTTGACCGTATAAACAAGGCCACCATCAACAATTCTGAGGGGTGGCGGAGGTTTAGTTGCGGGCACCAAACTGCTTTCCTTGACAGGCTTGATCTTCCCAACGTGGAATGTAGGGTGCACCCGCAGGGACCTGGGTGGCTCCAATGAGACTGCAGAACTCTTTCCAGAACTTGGAAACAAACTGTGGGCCCCGGTCTGACACAATATCCCTGGGAAATCCATGTACCCGGAACACATTGACCATCATCATTTCCGCCGTTTCCTTGGCCGAGGGTAGTTTGGTCAATGGAATAAAATGAGTCATTTTAGAAAAACGATCTACCACTGTTAGCACAGTGGTATTACCTTGAGACACCGCGAGTCCAGTAACAAAGTCCATGGATATGTCAAACCAGGGCCGTTGAGGAATGGGCAACGGCTGCAGCAACCCCGCCCGAGACCTGGAAGAAGTTTTGCTGCGAGCACAAACAGGACAGGCATTCACATATTCACCAACATCTTTAGCCATGGACGGCCACCAGAAACGCTGCTTAAGTGCGAACATGGTTCCTCTAACTCCAGGATGACAAGTGAGCAAGGACGTGTGAGCCCAGTGAATGATCTTGGAGCGTAAAGGCACTGTAACAAACAGCCTATTAGGCGGACACTCACTAGGCGCTGAGCTCTCAACATTTGCTTGCTGCACCTCTTTTTCTATCTGCCAAGTTACCGCTCCTACCACACGGTTCAGTGGTAGGATGGGTTCTGGTTCCTTGGCAGCAGGCTCAGGGTCAAACAGACGGGACAAGGCATCTGGCTTGGTGTTCTGGGAGCCAGGTCTAAATGACAAGGTAAAATCAAAACGACTGAAAGAAGTGTCCATCTAGCCTGGCGTGAATTCAGTCTCTTAGCCTTTTTTATGTATTCAAGGTTCTTATGGTCTGTCCATAACAGGAACGGCTGAGCGGCCCCCTCTAGCCAATGTCTCCACTCCTCCAAGGCTTGTTTCACTGCCAGTAGTTCACGATTGACCACGTCGTAGTTCCTTTCCGCTGGGGACAACTTACGGGAGAGATAAGCGCAGGGATGGAGCTTATTATCCTTTGCAGCCCGCTGAGAGAGAACTGCCCCCACACCGAGGTTAGAGGCATCCACCTCTACCACGAACTGTCGAAGTGGATCTGGGATGGTGAGGATGGGAGCAGAGGTTTACATCTCCTTTAGAGCTTGAAAAGCGTTAGCAGCTTTGGAGTTCCATTCAAAAGGGACATGAGGAGAGGTAAGTACATATAGCGGGGAAACAATAGAACTCAAATTTCAGATGAAACGTCTATAACAATTTGCAAACCCCAGGAACTGCTGTAGTCTTTTCCTGTTGACAGGAACTGGCCACTCGGCCACGGCACTGACCTTGGCAGGGTCCATCTTTATTTGACCGGGGGCAATGATGAAACCCAGGAAAGATGTGGTTTGGACATGGAACTCGCACTTCTCTGCTTTAACATAAAGTTGGTTCTGTAGCAGGCGGTCGAGGACTTGACGGACATGCTGCTGGTGGGTTATGTTGTCAGGAGAAAAAATCAAAATGTCATCAAGATATACAAACACAACCTTATTCAGGAAGTCCCCCAACACCTCATTTATGAGGGCCTGAAACACTGCCGGTGCGTTTGTCAAGCCAAAAGGCATCACTAGGTACTCATAGTGTCCACTAGGTGTGTTAAATCCAGTCTTCCATTTGTTCTCCTCCCTGATTCTCACCAAATGATAAGCATTCCTTAAATCCAGTTTGATGAAAATGTTGGCGTCTTGCAAAAGTTCAAAGGCGGAGGAGATGAGTGGGAGAGGGTACCTGTTTTTGATGGTGATTGCGTTCAGAGGGCTGTAGTCTATACAGGGCCGGAGTGATCCATCCTTTTTGTCTACGAAAAAGAAGCCCGCTACCGCCGGTGACGAGGAAGGGCGAATGAGTCCGGCCTGCAAGGAGGTCTCAATATAATTGTTCATGGCCTCCCTTTCGTCCGGAAAGAGAGTAGAGGCGACCCTTGGGAATGGGGGAGCCAGGTACCAAGTTGATAGCACAGTCATTAGGTCTATGTGGTGGCAAGGCAGTGGCTCGGGCTCTACTAAAACCCTCCTTTAGGTCCCAATAGCAACTGGGCACCTTGGACTTGTCAGGGAAATCTTGCTCCTGTACTTGGATAGCCTCAGTCATTTCTGTACATGCAATCTGAACAACAGCTTGGGTCTCAATCCTTCTAGCATGGGGAGTGTTGTCACCAGTCTTATTGTCTCTCAAACAGAAATGCTTGCAGTCCTCTCCCCATCCCTTAACTTTCCCAGATCTCCAGTCTATGTGTGGGTTGTGCTTGACTAACCATGAGTAACCAAGAATAAGTGGATGCTGAGCAGAGTCAGATAAATGGAAAGTCATGTGTTCAGTATGTGTTGCATTTATGGTTATTTCAATGGGCATAGTACAGTGGGTAACGGTAAACAATAACCGACCATCCAGAGCAAAAGTCTTTAACGGTTGCGTCAAAGGAATTACCACACAGTTCCACTTCTTGGCCAACCCCCAATCCATTACACTTTCATCTGCACCAGAGTCTATGAGAACCCCCTGAGTTAAAACATGTCCGTCTACTTTTACTTGTACCTGTGTCAACGTACGAGGAGGGAATCCAGATGACAGTCGGCTCACCAGGGTCCTCTTTGTCCCTGATGAGCCCGATCTTTTGCTGTACAAGAAGCCAGGAGGTGCCCATGCTCCCCACAGTAAAAACACCTGCTCTCCTGAATGCGCCGAAGACGTTCCTCCGGAGTCAACTTTGCCCGACCCAACTGCATAAGATACTAGGGAGCACTCTTCTCTCAGGAGGAGTATCGACAGGAGGCTTCCAGGCGGGACGATGGCTTGGTGCGTCCCCTTGGTGTCGAGGCAGACGTGCCACATTCTTGAACCTTTCTTTTTGTCTTTCGGCCAGTCTATTGTCTATTCGAACGGCCAGTGCAATGACAGAATCCAAGTCTTCTGGGAGGTCCAAAGGTATTAACTGGTCTTTAATGGAATCTGAAAGACCAGACAAAAAGGTGTCGAGCAGTGCTGAAGAATTCCAGCCACTATCTGCTGCAAGGGTTCTGAACTCAATGGCATAGTCCGATACTCTGCGCTGGCTCTGCTTAATCTGCATCAGTGCTCTGGCTGCCTCCCTTCCAGGAGCCGTGCGATTAAACACCTTGGTGAGAGTGTCTGTAAATACATCCAGAGAATTACAGGGAGGTGAATCTCTCGCCCATTCGGACGTAGCCCAGGCCGCTGCTCTCCCCGTTAAGTGGCTCACCATGAAGGCCACTTTAAAGTGATCAGTGGGGAATGCAGCAGGGTTATATTTATAATGGAGATCACAATGAACAATGAAAGGGCGACAGTCACCGGAATCTCCGGAGAATCGCTCTGGAGATGCCAACCGAGGTGGGGGAGCATGGAGTGGCACATGGTCAGCTGGAACAATTGGTGTGTGAGCAACAACAGGAGGCTGATGGGATGAACCAGCTTCCAGGTGAGCGAGGACACGGTGCAGCTGTTCCGCAAGGTGATTCACCTGAGTATTGACGGAGGCTTGAACATTTTCCTGACGGCCGGTCAGGTCCCTCACCCCCAGGTTGATGGTGCCCAGCTGCTCCTCATGCTGGTGTAGTCTCGTTCCTTGAGCTCGCAGAGCTATCTTCACTGTCTCTGAATCCGTTGGGTCCATATTTTGGTCAGTTCGTACTGTTATGAACCGAGACACAGGACGCAGGACCCAAAATCAGGATTTGGAGACGGTTGTCCAAAAATAGAATGTTCTTTAAGGCGAGACACGGCAGGCAAAAACATCGTTTTTCAAGTACTGGTCAATTTTGAGATTTTGTGCTATTTTGATTCCATAACATGTTTTCTTTCAGGCTTTTGGAAGGAAAACGTACAAAATACACATTTAAGTGTTTATTTTACTATAGTTTGTCTATTTGCGTCTGTAGATTTCTCCTAAATTCACCAAAAGTTAGCATTCTAACGTAACATAAAGTACCGCGACCGCTGTGAGCACCATGTCAACAGAGATATCGTTGGAAAGCTGTGTCTCTCCTGCACAATCTCATCGGATCCAAATATGGTCATTTCCTTTGTATCAGCAACCAATCGTGAAAGCACAAAGGGGTCTTAAACCAAGAAACGAAATTTCATTGGCTGGGGTCAATTTCTGACAACGTGATTCGTTCAGATGCGTCACATGGTGTGCTAAAACACTTCCTGGTTAGCTTTCTGCTAGAAATTGAAATCTCAAAATCGCAAAAGAACGGCGAAAAAAACGTTCACAGAGAAGACGACAACAATTGTCTCTTGCACGAAGCAAGGTTATACAAAAAACAAATGACCCCGAACATGAAATACCTTCACGGAGTGCGTCGATGCGCAAGCTGTCATCCAGAGAACAGGAGGGTTTAGCTAGCGCCTCACTGCAATCTTTAAAGGTCGTTTTCTCAAAATGAGTTTTTTCTCCTACTCTGAGTTCGAAATTTCAACTTCAGAAGCACGTAGAGACACCAAACCTTCCAGTTATATTCCTATCAATATTATGAAGGCTTTTACAGAAGGGTTTGTTCATATATAATTCATAGCCTGAATTATACAACATTGTATACCTAAAAACATGGCAAAAATTGATATTTTAGGGCTGTTGACAGTATTTTCTGATTTATTGAGTGATAAAAAGAGATATCCAATATCCCTTCTGTAAAAGCCTTAGATACTAATATGACTACAAAATGAAACAAGAATTTGGAACCTGGCTTTATCCAAAGTTCAGATTTCGATTCCTGAAATGTGTTAAAATATGTGCATATTTAATGAGATAATGGATAATTTGCATATTTAAACATGCTATTTCAGAAAACTTGTAATACAAAAGACAATTGCCTTATTGTAAGACATTAACTGGAGAAATTTCTAGCTGATACCTTTAAGTTAAAAAAATTACCCTATTCACCTGGGGTGTCTCGCCTTAATCACAAAAACTAAAATCGTATTTTGAAATACTTTACTAAACCACATTCAATATTATGTTAGACACAAGTTAGTTATTACTCACATATCAAAGTATTTTCATCTGCAAGATGGAAGAAGAATAGCTGGGTGCTGCCTGGGGAGACTGATGAGAGGGACACCGGCTGGCTTCAGCAGCTTTCCACACAAAGCCATCACATCATCCCATAGTCTTCACTGTCCACTGGTGCTCTGTCAAAAGAGTGAACATCACAGCTGTCATGGTAACCCTTTGTTACACAACATACAACCAACATGCGTCAAAAGTGACCCGAATTAGTTTTAATTGTAAATATCTTTGCAATAAATTACTCTATGGATATTTTACAAATCACTCACCTTTTAAATGATAGTCATATAGTACAGTATTTCATAACTGTTTTTCAGTTATTCTCCTAAATGGTGACCAAAACGTTTGAGACCCACTGAGATAACTAGACTAAAGTTAACTATCTAAACACTCCAGAGAGTCCCTTACCTCACTGAGCTGTTGTTATCTCTCTCAGTCTGACAGGACAGAGCTCTCCCTCTCCTTGTTTTATAAACAGCTTCTAATATCCGTTAGCGCAGCTAGCTAACCAGATGCTAACAACAACAATGCAAGTAGTGAGTTTGGTAGAAATATACTGTACAGTATAATAGTAAAGTTATTGAAGAGGATGCCATATTTATTGAAGATTTTACAAAATTATTCAAAAGCATATTCTTCCAAACTCCTTGCTGTAGTATGACACACAGGAGACTATTGATGTGTGTAGTGAGTTTGGTAGTAATAACCAGGGGTTAAGTTGGGATTTGATATGTGGGGGGGGCTGTGTTTTTTGGGGGGGGAGATGCACTTTCATGCCACCAATCGAGAAAGTAAACATAGAAAGTATGTCAAATAGACCGTCTTTTTATTAGTATTATTTAACTGGAATGAATTTACATTTGAAATTATTAATATATACACAACATTTTTTCACAAATTACAGACCTTCAAATTGCCATTTTAAGTCAACATTTCTCTGCACACTTACTCAAGAACATTAAAAAACAACTATGTGAGTACAGAGACATATTATCTGAATTGATTGAGGAATGAAAGTCCACATCAATATAAGCAGTTCAACAACATTACTGTATGTACGACCAGCTACTTCATCAAATCCCAGATGGGCTGATAGGTGGAAGCCTGTGTAGTTGTGCATCTTTGTCTACAGGCTAAATGGTCTGCAGACCTTCTGGTAGCTATACCACTTCCTCACATATTTTGTGGGGTCCTAAGAGGTAAGAGGAGGTCCAACCATTTGAATGAACATTAGAGCAGAGACATTTTGAGTTTTCAGTTGTGAGCGCATTGATGTTACAACTGCATTCATTTCTGAGAAACCCCTCTCACACTCTGCACTGCTCACAGCAATGGTTTCCACTGCATTCTTAAGCTTTAGAAGGGACATGTGCATCGGCACACTGGCATTCTCCTTAAAGTCCCTATAACTTTGCTTAACACCAGAGAATCCGATTTTCAAAAGAGTGCATAGCTCTCTTATTTCACACTCACTATACATTAATGGTAGAGGGCTTGGCCATGTCTTTGTATCAAGAACATTGACCTTTTGAAAGAGTGATTCCTCTTCGCTTGTGACCATCCTTGTTTCCATGCTTTTGCATAGTGCTGCATAAAACTTTGTGGAATCTATTATCTTCTGCCTTGGGTAATGGCGTAGTGTTATGCCATTAAAAACACCTTGCTGCTCTGCCTCACATGCGGTTTTGTAGAACAGACCACTGTCTGGGTTCCTGCTTATGGTTTTAAAAACATCTAGCTGTCTTTTTATCAGATTTACTGATTGAGACAGTCTAATCTCTCTCGACTGTAGAGCCTCAGACAGGTTTTTCAGCTCCTCAAGTGCATCCATCATCAGTCCCAGGTTTTTAACAAAAGCAACTGACAGCTTTACTGCTAGCCCCTCATACATGCATCTATCATTTGAGGAACGGTTCACATCTACACTTGCAGATGTGAGGTGATGATAGAGTGCAGCATACATGGTCCAAACAGCATTTACTGTCCTAAAAGATGAAGCCACCCACCTTATCCAGAGGACGCGACCAATCTTCCTCAAGCATACACCTACTTCAGAGACTGCAGCATCAAGCTCTCTTAAGTTCTTTGGTGACTGATGATAGAGACAGTATAGCTTGTCAAGAAAAGCTGTGAAGTGGTTGGTTTCGGTGCAGTGCTTGACTGCATCTGACACAGACAACTCCAACCTATGGTTTAGACCAGTGGTTCTCAACTGGTCAGGCCTCGGGACCCACTTTTTACTTGGTCAATACATCGCGACCCAACATTTTGAAGCACTCAAATCTATTCTACAAAAAAACGTGCTGTAATATATACGCTTTTCAACATACAATATTAATAAAAGTGAAGTACAGTGCAAATATCCCTTCACAGAACTAAAGTATGCTTTTAAATAAGGTTTAATGAGATGATGGAATCAAAGCTGACCTATATAAAAAGGCACACATGCTGAAAACCCAACCCCAGCAGGGGGTCTGGGGGGATTGTCCCCCAGGAGATTTTTAGAAATACTAACAAACTACGCATTCTGGTACTCTGAGAAGAAAATAAATAAATCTATTACTACCCGATATATTAATAATATTTTATGCTATTGTTTGTTTTTCACTTTGTTCTGACATCTTGCTGCGAGAAGAGTAAAGAGGAGATAGTCTGTGTGACTTACTTTAAATTGTGGGTAAGGGTAGATAGCTCCCATTGTTCTGTGACCTGTTAGTCATCAGACCGGGGGTCATATTTCATTATGTGTTCATTTTTATCTCAAGTTGTACCCATGAATGTATAAAGAAGAGTTATACCGCAAAGTTATTCTCCGTGGGGTCTTCCGGCAACAATCTTGATTCTGATTGGCCAGAAAACTCGAAAAAACATTAGCAAGATGTTTTATTGAGAAGATGTTCACTATGTGACAAAAGTTTTCAAAACCGTTTATGGTCTCCGGTACTTGCAGTCTAACGCCGACTGCATGCACAGCGTTAGAAAATCGGGCCTTCAAAATAAAAGTTTGACTTTTTCCCCAAAAACTCACACATCCGCGACCCACTCGAAACGGGTCCGCGACCCACTTTTGGGTCGCGACCCACCAGTTGAGAACCACTGGTTTAGACAATGCCAGCCTATGAGGCCTGGGTACTTACTTCTCCGTTTTGTGTAGACGCCATTCTTTCTGCCTACCATTACGGAGGGTCCATCTGAGCAGAATCCCACCAGACATTCTTTCAGAAAAGCATCATCAAGGCCATATTTCTGTAGACAGTTCAGTAGTTGACTAATGATTCCATCTGCAGTTGTACTCTCTAGCTCGAGAAGATCTAGGAAGAAGGTCACTGGCTCTGAGCTATCAACTGACGTTCTTAGGTACACAATAAGACAAGAGTTCTTGCTTAATGATGTGCTTTCATCAACAAGAACAGTTAGCTTTGGTCGGGTCACTTTGATACTTGCCAATAGGGCTTCCCTCATTTCATTTGAGATAAAATGTACAATGTCTGTACATGTAACATTTGAGTGGAGTACTCGGCCAACATTTACACCATTTATCATTTGTAGTTCTATTATGATCAGAGTATGGCCAGTTATTTTTTGCAATGTAGTATGCCGTTCTAAAGACATTATGGGTGGAAGCCAACATTTATTTTTGAGATTTTAGAAAGCTTGATTTTAAAGTTTCTTCATTTTGTCTTTTTACTATGTCCTGTGCTAATTTGTGGTTCTGTGAGACACTATCAGTGCATGACATTAAGGATTTTGGGAGATGGCCCTATGGGCCATCTAAGCTGATTTACAGATGGCCCTGAGCCCAATAGAGATTGCCCTGAAAAATGCGCGCAAACGAAATGACGCACGAAGGGTTTGGGGGGCCTCCCCCTAGAACAGCGTTTCTCAAAGTATGGGGCGCGCCCCACTGGTGGGGAGCAGAGATGTGATAGGTGGGTCGCGAATGGACGCGATGAACGGGAGATTATTTTTATTTATTTAAAAAAGCCCGAGAATCGCAACAGCGGTGGACTTTCATAGCTCCGCTGCACCGGACCTGCCTGAGCCGCCAGAGCCTGAAAACGGGTCCCACAGACCCAAACAGCACAAAAAGGTTAAAGGTAAGCATATAATAATGTTAAAATGTGCTAAATATATAGACTGCAAACTGAAAAAGAGGAGTAAAAGTAGTTCACAACTTGTTTAATTTTTTTGGAAGTAGCTCTCACCCTAAAAAAGGTTGGAGACCCCTGTTATAGAACGATACATTTGACCATTTTAAGCTTGGCCTACCATTTTATTGGAGCGGCGAGGAACAGGTGCGGGGCTTTAAAAGGCCCACCTGTTCAAAGTGGGGAATGTGTCACAGTTCTGTCTAGGTTTGGGTGTTTTCACTGTTCTCTGTCATGTTTTCCTCCTGTCGTTAGTGTCCCTGTGTTTTCTCCTCCCTCCTCACCTGTGTCTCGTTAGCTAATTGTGTTCACCTGTGGCTCTTGTGTTTTCTCCTCCCTCCTCACCTGTGTCTCGTTAGCCGATTGTGTTCACCTGTGTCTTGTAATTATCCCTCCCTGTATTTAGTCTTGTCTCGTGCTGTGTTCAGTGTCGGTGCTTCTTTTGTTGGTGACGGAATTCACCGGTGAGTGTTCTGTTTTTGTCTGTCTTCATTCCCTTAGCCTTGAAATAAAGGTTTATCAAAGTTATCTGCGCTTGGGTCCTGCTTCCTTCACTCAACCGTGACAGAAAGCACCGACCAGAGATGGACCCAGCAGATGACCCATTTGAGGTGGAATTACAGCATTTTTCCTTTGCTTTGGCTGGCTGCTATGATTGGTGGAGGGGAGCGTCCAGTGTTCGGCAGAAGGAGGCCGCTCTGGTAGAGGCGCACCGGTTGGCTATGGAGAAACCGGACTTGGTGAAGTTCTTACCTGACTGGATGTTGAACTTCATCTGGGTGTGTGATTTCCAGCCTGCGGACTATAAACGTCTCGGTGTGTTCCGTCTGGAGTCAACCAGTGCTTCCGCCCCAGTTCCTGCTCCTGTCCAAGAGGCGTTTTCTGGAACTCGGCTGGCTTTTGGAGGTCCACGGAGCCTTCAGGCGGCTTCTAGGAGAAGGAGTCGCAAGTCCAGGCTAGCAATCCGAGCCCCAAGAGTCATGGTTCCGGCTACAGAACCGGCCCACACAGCCATAGTTCCGGCCCCAGTACAGGCCCCAGCAGCCATGGTTCCAGCCCCAGTTCTGGCCCCAGCAGCCATCATTCCGGCCCCAGTTCTGGCCCCAGCAGCCATGGTTCCAGACCTAGTTCTGGCCCCAGCAGCCATGGTTCCAGCCTTAGCTCTGGCCCCAGCTGTCCTAGTCCCTTCTCTAGTCCCTTCTCCAGTCCCACCTCGAGTCACTTCTCTAGTCCCTTCCCTCATCCCATCTCAAGTTCCCTCTCGAGTCCCCTTTCTAGATCCCTCTCAAGTCTCCTCTCAAGTCATCTCTCGAGTCTCCTCTCGAGTTCCCTCTCGAGTCCCCTCTCCAGTCACCTCTCGAGTTCCTTCTCGAGTCCCCTCTCGAGCCCTCTCTCGAGTCCCCGCTCAAGCCCCTACTCATGTGCCGTTGGAGGTCCCGCAGACTAGTCTTCTGCCGGGGGTCCTGCCAACCCCATGTCCCGTCCCGTTGGAGGTCCCGCAGACTAGTCTTCTGCCGGGGGTCCTGCCAACCCCATGTCCTGTACCGTTGGAGGCCCCGCCGACTACTCTCCTGCCGGGGGTCCTGCCAAATCAAATCAAATCAAATCAAGCTTTATTTATATAGCACATTTAAAAGCGATTTTTGGTCGAGCCAAAGTGCTGTACATGCAATAAAAAACACTTATAATCTCAATAAAAGACAATAATTTACAACAGATATATAACAAACACAGGGAATAGTCAGGAGTCGTGCTCCGCTCTGACTAGAAGGCCTGAGAGAAGAAGTGAGTCTTTAGTGAGGATTTAAAAACCCCTAGGGTCTGGGCCGACCTCACGTGGAGGGGCAGAGTGTTCCAGAGCCTGGGGCCAGCTGCTGCGAAGGCTCGGTGCCCTCGGGTTTTGAGCCTGGTCTTGGGCACTACCAGCAGCAGATGGTCAGCAGACCTTAAAGCTCTGGCTGGGGTGTAGCGCTGGAGGAGTTCAGCTATATAGGCCGGAGCCAGCCCATTTAGTGCTTTAAAAACAAATAAAAGGATTTTAAAATCAATTCTGAACCGAACTGGAAGCCAGTGCAGTGAGGCCAGAATTGGGGTGATGTGGTCACGCTTTTTATGGCCAGTCAGCAAACGTGCAGCTGCGTTCTGAACTAGCTGCAGGCGTCTAATTGATGCCTGGTCCATACCCATGTACAGAGCGTTGCAGTAGTCCAGTCTCGAGGTCACAAAGGCGTTAATAACCCTTTCCAGGTTCCAGGCAAAAGATAAATATGACTTGGTTTTGGCCAAAAGTCTTATTTTAAAAAAGCAGGATTTAACTACGCTGCTGACCTGCTTGTCGAATTTAAAAGTACTGGAGAAGGTCACCCCAAGGTTCGTGACCGAGGGGAGGATGTTTTGTTGGAGGGAGCCCAGAATATCAACCTGGGAGGCTGGAGGTTGGGGTCCAAAAAAGATGACCTCAGTCTTGCTTTCGTTGAGGTTTAGAAAGTTTTTGCTCAGCCAGGATTTTATCTCAGTTAAGCAGTCCATCAACTGTTGTAATGAGTGTGTGACACTTGCTTCGAGAGGGAGATATATCTGTACATCGTCGGCGTAGCAGTGGAAGGGAATATTATGTTTTGTGAGAATTGAGCCTAGGGGCAGTAAGTACAGTAGGAAAAGGATGGGGCCCAGAATCGAGCCTTGGGGAACCCCACAGGTAAGAGGGGCTTTTGCAGAGGAGAAGGCACCTAGCTGCACAGCGAAGCTACGGTCTGTCAGGTAGGACCTGAACCATGCAAGGGCAGAGCCTGTGATGCCAGCGGACTGTTCAAGCCGTGACAACAGGATGCTATGGTCCACAGTGTCAAAAGCAGCTGTCAGGTCCAACAGCACCAAGACAGCTGGGCTACCTGAGTCGGCGGCTAGGAGCAGATCATTAAAAACTCTTAAAAGGGCTGTTTCAGTGCTGTGCATGGGTTTGAAGCCAGACTGAAACTTTTCGTGGATTCCATGCGTGGTTAAAAAAGACTGCAGCTGGGCGTAGACTACTCTCTCCAGGGCTTTTGATAAAAAAGGTAGCTGGGAAATGGGCCTAAAATTTTCGAGAAAGGAGGGGTCGAGATGTTTCTTTTTAAGTAATGGCTTAACCACGGCATGTTTGAAGGCAGCAGGGACACATCCTGAGCTAAGGGAGGTGTTTACAATTAATAAAATACTTGCTCCAACTGAATCTAAAACGTCTCTGAGAAGGCGAGAGGGAATGCTATCTGAGGTGCAGTTTGTCGGCCGCAGGTGCTTGACCACATCCGAGAGAGAAGAGAAGGATACAGGCTCAAAGTGGTCGAGGACAGCAGGGCACAGAAAGGGAGCAGGATCTGGGGTAGCACTAGTGTGAGCTAGCCTAAGAGCAGATACCTTTTCAATAAAAAATTTAAGAAACTTATCACAGAGAGTAGTCGATGGCACAATAGAAGAAACATCACAGGGATTAATGATCGAGTTGAGGACATTAAAAAGAACCTGAGGTTTATGGCTGTTTTTGGAGATTAACAGAGAGATGTGCTCTGTTTTGGCTGCTTTGACTGCCGTCTGGTAGTCAGACAGGGAAGCACGAAGGATTTCTAGGGAGACATGGAGTTTATCCTTTTTCCATTTTCTCTCTGCACGCCTGCAAGCGCGTCTGAGAGCACGAGTACAGTCATTGAGCCACGGCTCTGAGAGCACTTTTGTGCGTCTAAGTGTAAAAGGAGCAACAGAATCCAGTGTTAGTGTGCATGTAGAGTCAAACATAGAGATAAGCTCATCAGCATTAAAAGCACAGTTCACATCTAATTTACAGATAGGAGAAGCGTTAAAAACATCAGAGAACTGTGAGGCAGTCAAGGGGTTAATCGAACGCACACGACGCGCAGGGGCACGTGATTCGACTCCTGCGGAAGGGATGGAGGTTGTAAACAGAACCGGTAAATGGTCTGAGATACGCATTGCTGCACATATTTCATCAACAGATACAGACAGTCCAAACGATAATACTAAGTCCAAAGTGTGTCCTTTTTCATGTGTTGGGCCAGCCACGGACTGAACGAGACCAAAAGAATCAAGGAGATTTAAAAAGTCCCTAACCAGAGGTTTGGACTCACAACACACATGGACATTGAAGTCTCCGGAGATCAAAACACGATCATAATTCACCATGATCCCGGACAGAAAGTCAGAAAAGTCATTTATGAAATCCTTATTGCGCTTTGGCGGACGATACACAACTGCGCAGAGTATAGGCGAGGCCGGGTTCAGTTCAAAAAGCTGCAACTCAAAGCTAGCATAGCTAGTGACATGGTGTAGCAATCGGCACTGGAGGCTAGCTCTAAACACCGAAGCTATGCCCCCGCCATGGCCGGTGGCACGGGAGGAGCTAAAGAATGTACAATCAGGAGGAAGAAGATCAAAGAATGATGTGTACTCGCCAGCGTGTGCCCAGGTCTCCGTCAGGAACATGAAATCCAGTTCGCGGGAGGTGAAGAAGTCGTTCAGCAGGAACGTTTTGTTAGCTATCGACCTAGCATTTAGCAAAGCCAGACGTAGTTTTCGCTCCGGGCTTGCCGACGGTGTAGTTCGTCTCAGCTGTCGAAGATGTCCGTGTTGAACGCCGCGCGGGCCGGGAGCAGTCAGGCGGGCAGGAGTAGCTGCCAGTCGGACAGGAGGAGCAGTCAGTCGGGCAGGAGGAGCTGCCAGCGGGTCCAGCAGAGGCGGTAGCTCCGGAAAGACAGGGCGAATCCACCGATCCCTCACATGACGTGCAGCGGGAGGGCCATGACAACCCTGGGTCCTGTCCCGTTGGAGGCCCCGCCGACTACTCTCCTGCCGGGGGTCCTGCCAACCCTGGGTCCTGTCCCGTTGGAGGCCCCGCCGACTACTCTCCTGCCGGGGGTCCTGCCAATCCTATGTCCTGTGCCGTTGGAGGTCCCGCCGACTACTATCCTGCCGGGGGTCCTGCCAACCCTTTGTCCGGTCTCGTTGGAGGTCCCGCCGACTACTCTCCTGCCGGGGGTCCTGCCAACCCTATGTCCTGTCCCGTTGGAGGCCCCGCCGACTACTCTCCTGCCGGGGGTCCTGCCAACCCCATGTCCTGTCCCGTTGGAGGCCCCGCCGACTACTCTCCTGCCGGGGGTCCTGCCAACCCCATGTCCTGTCCCGTTGGAGGTCCCGCCGACTACTCTCCTGCCGGGGGTCCTGCCAACCCTATGTCCTGTTCCGTTGGAGGTCCCGCCGTCTACTCACCTGCCGGGGGTACTGCCAACCCTGTGTCCTGTGCCGTTGGAGGTCCCGCCGTCTACTCTCCTGCCGGGGGTACTGCCAACCCTTTGTCCTGTCTCGTCGGAGGTCCCGCCAACCGCTCTCCTGCTGGGGGTCCTGCCAACTCCTGGTCCTCTTCCGTGGGGGATCCTGCCGAAGCCTGTCCCGCCGGCTCCGGTTCCTGTCCGGCCGACACCGGGTCCTGCCCGGCCTCCGGAGCTGTCTGGTCTTCGCCCTCGATCCCGACCCTCTGTGAGCCGCGGTCTTCGTCCGCGGGCCCGGCCTCCTGACTCTTCCTGCCGCTGTCTTCGTCCGCGGGCCCGGCCTCCTGACTCTTCCTGCAGCTGCCCTCGTCCTCGGGCCCGGCCCCCTGACTCTTCCTGCCGCTGCCCTCGTCCTCGAGCCCGGCCCCCTGACTCTTCCTGCCGCTGCCCTCGTCCTCGAGCCCGGCCCCCTGACTCTTCCTGCCGCTGCCTTCGCCCTCATGCTCGGCCCCCTGAGTTCGCCCGCTGTGGCCTTCGCCCCACCATGGACTCTGCCTTGCCCCCAGGCCGTCCGCCCGAGTCCCCCTTCTCGGCTTCTGCCGTGCCCCCGGGCCGTCCGCCCGAGATCCCTTCCTGGTCCCCTACTGGGCTCCTGGGCGGTCAGCTTAGTCCCGTCCTCCGGACCCCCTCCACCCACCCTGCTGACTTTATTGGATTTTTGTTTTGGGGTGTAGGGACGTCTAGAATCCGTCCCTTGAGGGGGGGGTTCTGTCACAGTTCTGTCTAGGTTTGGGTGTTTTCACTGTTCTCTGTCATGTTTTCCTCCTGTCGTTAGTGTCCCTGTGTTTTCTCCTCCCTCCTCACCTGTGTCTCGTTAGCTAATTGTGTTCACCTGTGGCTCTTGTGTTTTCTCCTCCCTCCTCACCTGTGTCTCGTTAGCCGATTGTGTTCACCTGTGTCTTGTAATTATCCCTCCCTGTATTTAGTCTTGTCTCGTGCTGTGTTCAGTGTCGGTGCTTCTTTTGTTGGTGACGGAATTCACCGGTGAGTGTTCTGTTTTTGTCTGTCTTCATTCCCTTAGCCTTGAAATAAAGGTTTATCAAAGTTATCTGCGCTTGGGTCCTGCTTCCTTCACTCAACCGTGACAGAATGACAGAAAAAGTTTGAGAACCACTGACCTAGAACATTTAGATTTTTGCAGGTCTTAGATGCTGTCTGGTGCATTCTCTAGACTGAATTATAAGATGAATCACCACAATATTTTATTCTTCATTTCACTTCTTTGTTTGTTCTTGTTTGTGTTTGCTCGCTTGCATAGCTATTAGAAATACTTAAGTTGTTGGTCAAGACACTTTCCATCTGATGAAGGCGAATGCCTTCCCAGATGTAAAAAAGTAGAACATTACATTCAGTTATAACTGCCAAAACAAACATTATTTACACTATTATGGCCCCTGTTAAAAATGTTTGTAATGTTATCTACTGTAAGTTGGTCGAACGAATGCCTCATCCGGAAGTTGACCGAGCAGACCCGAGCAGCAGTCGAGAGGATCCACGAAGCACACAAAATGGCGACGTCAGATTTCCCGTTAGCCGGCAAATCTAAATCTCTCTGGTCAAAATGTTCGGTCAAAATAATTTCCCTTTAACGCAATACCGCTTCAGTTGCGCCACTTATGTGACAGACAAGAAGAGTATGTGACAGACAAGAATAGTCAATTCTAATATCTAACACTTAATGTGGAGAAAGAGATATCCTGTATGGGTTATTGTGAGTTGATCTGTTGGTAATACCTCAGGGTTCCGGTGGGCATGTAAACAAATGCATAATGATGCGCTATACTTTGTGGCCTCACCCGGTTGCATAGCGACACTTATTGTTTAGGTGTCTTTTAATAAGCAGGTAGTTCTATCATTAGCTAGAACTAGCTGGATCTGATCGATATGGACAGAAACGCGAGTGAAGTCTAATCTGACGGGAGAGAGAGATCAGCTGCTGCAGACGAGTCGACAGGCAGCTCTGCATGATCACATGCAGCGGTGAGCGGACAAAACACACACTTCAGGTTAGAATATCACACGTAGCTATTTTAATTACCTCTCAAACTACCTAAACTAGTTATAGATATGTTTAGTTTTACTGTCGGGTCACTCATTACTGGATCCGCGAGCTGCATGATACTGGCATAATATATTGCCCGATCGGGCAACCAGCAGGTGAGGCTTCATTGCCCGAGCTAAATACTAGATGGCCCCGGGCAGTCGTTAATGTCGAGCCCTAGACACTATGTTCATTTATTTTCTTTCTCAAAGATTTCATTTGCTTCTCATTGCTGTTGCCATATGGGCCTACCCTACAGTTCTGCCATTCAGTAGAGAATGAGTACCTCCGTTTCCCTGTTCTCATTGCCCCAAGGGATCCCGCTTCCCTGCATGATTTGCATCCTATTTTTTTATTTCCAACAATTAGAAATGTATATGTCTGTGTAAAATATTCCAATTGACTTTGATTCCAGCAGTCAGGCAAGTTGTCAGCCTTTCCTACACTGCTTCCCTGCTCTGCTCCTCTGTCCTCCTCAAACTGCCGTGCTCCTCCGTCCTCCTCAGGCTGCTCTGCTCTCCTCAAGTTCCTCCACTCCCTTCCCTTCTTTATGCTGCTCTGATCCTCTCTTTTCCAAGCTGCCCTGCTTGCCCATCACCTGCCTTGTTCTGCTCAACTCTGCATTTAAATGTAGGATAATTAACAAAGGAACTTACGGTGAATAAATAAAAGATACAAATGACTTTGACACGTTAAGTAGCAGTGATACCTTTTAAAGAAGTCTGTAAGTTTCCTCCTTTTTGCTTCACTCATTTCTGCATCATGCCTCACTTTAAACTCTGAAACTTTCAAAGAGAAAGGAAATAAATATATGCATATCTCAGCTTTATGCACTAAAGATTATTATAATCTGATATTTGGGAAGAGTGTTACATTAGAAATGGCAGAAAGTCTTGTTGCAATTTCCAGATATTGAAAGAGGCCCTGGAGTTTCTCTGGTAATTATCAATAGTAGCAGTTGACACGAGGGACTCACAAGAACTCAGATGCACGATTCCGTTGACTTCAAAAAGTATCTTTTATTAATAAAAGACTAGTCAATTGTGACTTGTGGTCATTTAACATCTTGCCAAGGACAACAGTTGAAAATTAGCCTGCTGGCTAATACTGGCTCATTTACAGCAATGTCAATTAATGTGCACTGTCCTTTAAATAAATAAACAAACAAACAAACAAATCAAAAACAAAGATCGCTAGGTTCTACTAGTTTTACTGAACAGATTACAAGGCTTACAGACATGGCTCGACGTGGAGACAAGACGAACCGACAAAGGACAACAGGGGGACTGGGCTACTTATACACAACACTTAATGGGGCACAGGTGAAAACAATCAAGAGCAGGTGATCCCAATCAAGCTGGCAGGTGACCACATCAACAGTAAGTGATAACACCTGAAACGAGAGGACAGATTAAACATCAACATAACATGCAAGGCCACCAAAATAAACACAAAAACAATAAGCTCACAGACTCTAACGTTGAAACCTTACAGTACCCCCCCTCTTACGGACGGCTCCAGACGTCCCTGGAAGCTGAGACCGACCTCTATCGAAGTCCGATATAAGGGTCTTGTCTACAATAAAGCTGCCTGGGATCCAACACCTCTCCTCTAATCCATACCCTACCCAGTCGACCAGGAACTGTCTACCTCTGCCCCTCTTCCTTTCCGACAGTATTTTGTCCACCGTGTACACTTGACCCCCGTCGACAACCCGGGGAGGTGGAGGGGACGTGGAGGCGGGGACCAGTCTGCTCTCTTTGGCTGGTTTTAACTTGCTGACATGGAACGTGGGGTGGACCTTGATGGATTTCGGAAGACATAACCGGACAGCAACAGGGTTAATCACTTTGGCTATGGGAAAGGGACCAACGAACCGGGGAGCCAGCTTCCTGGAGGCGACATGGAGAGGAAGATCCTTGGTGGATAGCCACACTCGTTGTCCGGCCTGGTACTTGGGGGCTGGACGTCGTTTCCGGTCGGCCAACGCCTTCATGCGAACGGCACTCCTCTGCAACATATGGCGAACTCCCGCCCAGACCCGACGGCAGCGTCGAACCAGAGCATGGGCTGATGGTACCGTGACCTCCTTCTCGAGCTCCGGAAACAAAGGAGGTTGGTACCCATGGACACATTGAAACGGGGAGATACCAGTGGCTGATGTGGGTAAGGTGTTGTGTGCATACTCCACCCAAATCAGACTCTTACTCCAGGTGGTGGGTTTCTCGGACGCTAGGCATCTCAAACAGGTCTCCAAATCCTGATTCATCCTCTCCGCTTGTCCATTTGACTGTGGGTGGTATCCGGAGGTCAGACTAACAGTGGCTTGGATTAGGCGACAAAACTCCTTCCAAAAGCGTGACACGAACTGTGGACCTCGGTCTGAAACGACATCACTAGGAAAACCATGGATCCTGAACACATGGGACAACATGGCCTCTGCTGTTTCCTTGGCGTTAGGTAACTTGGGCATGGCGACAAAGTGTGCCATTTTAGAAAAGCGATCAACCACAGTGAGTATGGTGGTATTACCTGCCGATGTTGGTAATCCTGTCACGAAATCCAACGCAATGTGAGACCATGGTCTGTTGGGAATGGGCAGAGGTTGGAGAAGACCTGCCGCAGCTTGCCGAGAAGTTTTGTTCCTGGCGCACACAGGACACGCTGCTACATATTCTGCAACATCCTTCCACATCCCCGGCCACCAGAATCTGTGTCTCACCATGAAAAGGGTCCTTTTGTTTCCAGGATGACAGGTAAGTACCGACGTATGGGCCCAATGAACAACTTGCCCTCGAAGTTGCTCTGGCACAAACAAGCGATTCTGAGGACACCCTCTAGGGACAGGATTCCCAACGTTAGCCTGTTTGACCTTGGCTTCAATGGGCCAGGTCACACTCCCTATCACTCGGTCTGGCCGCAGAATGGGATCTGGACTCTTGGGGACTGGCTCAGGATCATACATTCTGGAGAGTGCATCAGGCTTTCCATTCTGCGAACCAGGTCGATATGACAGAGTGAACCTAAATCTGTTGAAGAACAATGACCATCTGGCCTGCCTAGAGTTCAGACGTTTAACCTTCCTGATGTATTGCAGGTTTTTATGATCCGTCCAGACCAGGAAATCCTGCTCCGCTCCCTCCAGCCAGTGCCGCCACTCCTCCAAAGCAATCTTCACAGCCAACAGTTCCCGATTTCCCACGTCGTAATTCCTCTCAGCAGACGATAGCTTACGGGAGAGGTAGGCACACGGATGAAGCTTGTTGTCCCCTGCTGACCTCTGGGACAGTATAGCTCCAACGCCGTCGTTGGAGGCGTCCACTTCCACCACAAACTGTCGGTGGCGATCAGGTACAGTCAGGATGGGAGCTGTAGTGAACCTCCTCTTCAGTTCCAGGAAAGATTTCTCTGCCTGTGGATTCCACACAAACTGAACATGGGGAGAGGTAAGGGCATGGAGAGGAGAGGCAATAGCACTGAAATTGCGTATGAACCGTCTGTAAAAGTTAGCAAACCCCAAGAATTGCTGAACTTTCTTTCTTGAGTCTGGCGTGGGCCAGTTCTCCACGTCACTGACCTTAGCTGGGTCCATTTCCACCTTGTTAGGGGAAATCACAAAGCCCAAAAATGCCACAGAGTTCACATGAAACTCGCATTTTTCGGCTTTCACAAACAAATGGTTAGCCAGGAGTCTCTGAAGAACAAGGTGAACATGGTTAACATGAGTATTCTCATCTGGAGAAAAGATGAGAATATCATCGAGATACATAAAACAGAAAACATTCAGAAAATCTCTTAACACATCATTAATGAGGGCTTGGAAAACAGCAGGTGCATTACAAAGTCCAAAAGGCATCACCAAATATTCGTAATGTCCCGTAGGTGTATTGAAACCCGTCTTCCACTCATCCCCCTCCCGGATGCGCACAAGGTGATATGCATTCCTTAGGTCAAGCTTGGTAAATATCTTGGCTCCCTGTAACAGTTCGAATGCCGTAGAGATGAGTGGAAGGGGATATCTGTTCTTAACTGTGATCTGATTAAGTGGACTGTAATCAATACAGGGCCTTAATGAACCGTCCTTTTTACCTACAAAAAAGAAACCTGCTGCTGCTGGGGATGATGATGGCCGAATCAAGCCAGCTTTGAGTGATGATCCGATATACTCTTCCATGGCCTTCCTTTCAGGACCAGAAAGAGAATACAACCGTCCTTTGGGGATAGTAGAACCCGAGAGAAGGTCTATAGGGCAATCATACGGTCTATGGGGAGGCAAGGAAGTAGCTTGTGTCTTGTTAAACACCTCCTTAATGTCAAGGTAACACTTTGGCACTTTGGATAAGTCAGGAAAGTCGGATGGTTTAGCAGACGTGACACTGTCCCTATCTGATGCCTGTTTAAAGCTCCCAGATCTGTGCGGTCTACTCGAAACTGTATGAGAGGCTAAACAAGAACGAGAGCACTCATTTCCCCACCCCTTAACCTTTCCTGTAAGCCAGTCCATGTGAGGGTTATGTTTAACAAGCCAAGGGTAACCCAAAATGAGAGACTGTTGAGCTGAGTTAAATAAATGAAAGCTAATATGTTCACGGTGCTCCTGATCTATGACAATTTCTATGGGTTCCGTGCGATGAGTAACTGTACATAAAAGGCGGCCATCCAACGCACTAGCTTCTAATGGCTGATCTAAGAGGACAATGTTTAAGTTCAACTCTTTAGCCAGCTCCCAGTCTAACAAGCTCTCATCAGCCCCAGAGTCAATTAATGCATCCTGAGTAACAGTTTTATCCTTCAGTTTTATTTGTACCTGAGTCAGTCTTCTCGAGGAGGGGTCGACAGAAGTCATTCGGCTCACCAGCGTCCCTCTTCCCACTGATGAGCCTGATCTTTTGCTGGACAGGCTGCCAGAACATGACCCTGCTGGCCGCAGTAGAAACACCGCCGCTCCCGTAGGCGGCGCTGTCGCTCCTCCGGGGTGAGTTTGGCTCTTCCGAGCTGCATCGGTTCCTCCGCGGCGCTAGGGGGCGATGGTCGCTCTGGAGACGAAGTCCGGGTATTCCTCCGCCAACCGTAGTGTTCCTTCTGTAACCCCCGTCCGAAGAGTGTAGTGGAAGCTGCTTCCTCCCCCCTCTCCCGACGTCTCTCAGCTAGACGTTGGTCCACCCGGATAGCCATGGCGATGAGTGAGTCCAACTCTACAGGCAACTCTAATGGAGCTAACTGATCCTTTATGGGATCCGCTAATCCATGCAGAAACGCATCAAAAAGAGCCGCGGAGTTCCATCCGCTCTCCGCTGCCAGGGTCCGGAATTCGATCGCGTAATCCGCCACTCTCCTCTGCCGTTGTTTAATGTTTACCAGGGCTCTCGCTGACTCTCTCCCAGGTGCTGTCTGGTCAAAAATGTTCTTCATTGAGTCCATGAAAAACTTTAACGACTGGCAAACAGGCGAGTCTCGGGCCCATTCTGCTGTTGCCCAGGCTCCTGCTCTTCCCGTCAAGTGAGATATTATGAAAGCTACCTTAGCTTGATCGGTGGGAAATGCTGCGGGCTGATGTTTGAAGTGGAGATCGCACTGTATCAGGAATGGACGACAGTTTCCCGAATCCCCGGAGAACTTCTCCGGTGAAGCGAGGCGGAGTGAAGACGATGGCATGGATATTTGCACGGGGGTCAACGGGGGGGCAAACCCGGCCTCTTCTGGACCGGAAAACTCTGCCGCAGGAATAGCAGGACGTCCCTCGAGGTGCGTAAGTATGTCCCGCATTTTCTCTGCCAGGTGATTTAATTCTGTTGTCACTGTTACCTGGAAGTTGTGCTGACGGGCATTTACGTCTTGAACCCCCTGTATCATTGTTGTCAACTGCTCCTCCTGCTGACGTAAGCGTGTTCCTTGTACTTGCAAAGCCGTCTTGAACACGGTGGAATCGGCTGAGTCCATTTTGTTAGGTCGGTTCGTTCTGACACGAGGGACTCACAAGAACTCAGATGCACGATTCCGTTGACTTCAAAAAGTATCTTTTATTAATAAAAGACTAGTCAAAAACAAAGATCGCTAGGTTCTACTAGTTTTACTGAACAGATTACAAGGCTTACAGACATGGCTCGACGTGGAGACAAGACGAACCGACAAAGGACAACAGGGGGACTGGGCTACTTATACACAACACTTAATGGGGCACAGGTGAAAACAATCAAGAGCAGGTGATCCCAATCAAGCTGGCAGGTGACCACATCAACAGTAAGTGATAACACCTGAAACGAGAGGACAGATTAAACATCAACATAACATGCAAGGCCACCAAAATAAACACAAAAACAATAAGCTCACAGACTCTAACGTTGAAACCTTACAGCAGTTAAGTGAATACTGTTCAAACAATACCTGTGTTTGTGTTTTGTATTGATTTCTCTGTTTTATCCTTTCATAAATGTGAGGACTAAACTTGCTTCAAACATGCCTGGGTGCTAAACAGGTTTTATTACTCTGGGGGAAGGGAAATTAAGCAGGCTGTGTGGATGAGAGTTCTTCTGCTTAAGGTCTCCAGTATGTCATGTTTCAGAGAAGTCTACATATCTTGAATAGTATATGTGTGTGTTTAATTACTTTGTATTAATAATAGCAGTCTGTGTAACCAGAAGCTGGAAATATGAGAAATGAAACCTTTGTATTATTTTTATGAACAAGGGAATATTCTTTAGACACAACTGAAGTCTCTGGAATGCTGCAAGATGGGCCCTGTGGGAGGAGAATCTCACCCGACTCCTCCCCGTGGTTCCTCTATATCTCCTGTTTGTGTTTGTGTGTTCGCTCTCTTTTTCTCCTGCTGACCAGATGAAAGGATCTCCCGGCATCAGAACCAGAGCAGGGAGTGGGGGCCCGCCCCACCCCTTTGAAAGTGTATTGTATTATTACCGTTTATCATTAAAACAGATTATTATTTAACCCTCATCCTGGCTGTTTTGAGTTTTCCCTCTTTTAAAGCACACTCCTATAGGATCGGCGCAGAGCAGAGATATCTGCGCCAACAATTTGGTGACCTGCCCGACGTGATGACCTCATGAGTGGGGTTTTTTAGAGGAGAGCACGAGCAGCCAGCGGATGGAGGGGGATACCTCGAAATAATTTCTGACAACTAAGGATCCTAAAACTAAAAGGTAAAACGGACGCCTGTTTCTATCAAAGGTCTGTAAATTGGCTAAGCTAAAAGTTAGAGTTGTCAAGGATATTTCCAGGTGTCATTGACGGTATAATGCAATACATATTTTTAGCATAGATAGGTAAGTTATAAATAAATAAAGCAACGAGGTGTTAAGAGTACGGTGAAAGGCCCCGTAGATTTTTCAGAATCATACGGCTAAAACTCGTTAGCTGCACGTGAAGCGATGAGGAGCGTGGGTTTTTTCAGAAATCGAGACGGCTAACTCACGGGGAAGTTCAGTGGTTCTTTAAAAAAGATTCCATCCAGAACAAAACAGAATAGTGCTTTCCAGTTTTCATAGGAATCTGCAGTGCATTATATGTTTAAATCCAAGAGTAGAAACGCGAACTTCAAAAGCCATTGAAATTAACGGATTTCTCTTGTTCTGTTATATTATTTAGGTGCATATATATATATATATATATATATATTTAGGTGCATATATATATATATATATATATATATATATATATATATATTATTGAACACAGGAAAGCCTTAGTCAGATAAAGAAATACGAAGTCATTCTTGTTTCAAGAAAGCCCCCCTTCTCCTGGAATGCCATCTCACACGGTTGGATAAACACAGAGGTGATTTATGAGAGAAGCTTGTGAGCAGGCAGCTTCAGGGCACAGTGAGGAAAGAGAGAGAGACAAGAGAATTAAGATGTTTGAAAAGATTAGAAAGAGTAAAAGTTATATAAAGTTAACTACTATTCTGGACAATGTCATATTGTTTTATGAGTAAAAACATGAAATAAAATATATTACTAGATATAAGACCTACATGCTTATCTAGGTTGACAGAAAGCTGCTGTTAACCAGTTTTAGCTGCAACTATCCTATCTGTGTTCTAAAGAGAACATACGTTGCATTTACAATTCATATTAAGAAAGTTCACAATTGATACCATTAAAGACCGTTTTGGATTAATAGGGCGTGTCTGTCATAAACATTAGCGCTTAGATGGAATAAAGTGTTGAAATGTTCTCAAGAGTGGGAGTTTTCACAATGCTTTTTAGTTTTTATTGAAACAATTAAGTGGTAAGGACAGAAAACTGTTCCGTGATGATTTCTTTAGGTTTTAGCTTTAGTAATGAAGATTACATTATGTGAGGAAACTTTTCCACCAATACTTCGTTTAAGTGTTAAAAAATATATTCATTCACTGAGAATTGTACTTAATTAGATTTCAGAGGAACTTAATTGCATACAGTAACGTTGAGGGAAAGTAAAACGAGGTTTACTGAGTATATGAAGTACATTCAAATTAAATATAATAGTGGATTATTCTACCTAGATTAGACATACAAAGAGGACAATTTGTGTGTTATGAACTGACCTTGTCTTGTTACATTTTTATTGAAGCCAGACTACAATTCGTATGGTTTAATTTGTATTGAACTCAGTCTCCAAGCAGTGTGATTTCTCTCTGCACATGGTTGAGTCTTCTCTTCCCTTCCCCCGGTCATCCAAGTTATTTGACCCCATGAGGTCAAGAGTCATTCTGTTAGACCACAATCTTGTGTAAGACAAATCATTGTTCTTTTGTCACATTTTGAATTACATAAGAGTTCATTTTGCTAAATCAATTTATCTTTAATTTGTAGTTGGTGTTTGCTAACATTTTTAGGAACGACATAGACCTACAACTTGAGTCAAATTACATTGCTGTGATCGGATTAGTGTGCTCTGCAGGGTTATTATTGTTAAGTATGGAGGGGTTCTTTCATAGTGTGTGGAATATGTGGTGCTTGAAACATCTAGGTATTTAAATGTATAGAAGAAAATGGTTTCCTGAAAGAATTAATTGGAGTAAACATGTTACAGTGGGTGTTGAAAAACTTAGTTTGGGTAAATATGTCACAATGGATGAAACGATTATTAGAGGGAGTTTTTGTAATATCATTAGTGGACATTAATTGTGTTGTTCAGATGACATTTAACATTTAAGACAGATAGTAAGATTAGGAAAATAGAGTGGAAAGGATTGGATTTATTTTTACCTCAGTGTGTTAGAATTAACTATAGGTAATGCGTCCCGAGATCTCTCCCTCTCTCTCTCTCTGCCTGTCATACGGCTGGGGCCCCAACCCTCCAAGCAGACAGAGGACCTATCCCAACCAGGAGACTCCTCCTCCATCGAACAGACAGAGAACCCAGAGCTCAACAACAACAACAAGACTGCAATAAGAACTGCATCCAGAACTATCTCCACCTGTGGCATCCAGAACCAAACAGCTTGCTGACAGGCAGAGATCGACTCTCATCAGTCCCTCAGACAGGGAATGAAGTTTCAAGCTGAGCCACGAGATTTGGCACAAGAGCAAAGTATGGGACACGAGAGCAGAATCTGCCCTCCATAAAGCAGCAGAAAGACTGTGAAGGAGGAGATGAAATGCAAAGCAGTGCAACAACAGTGGCCTGATGGGGGCTGCAGATGTAGCTGGGCGGATGGCTGCCTCAAAGAGTTACAGCGAGCTGATGGACAAAGGGGGAGGAGTCAGAGTCAGAGGAGTTGGTCGAGCAGAATGTGAAGGAGGCCGGGTCACGGCTTGAGATAAACCAGAGGAGAGGAGAAGGGAATCAACGGGAATGAGTGAGTTTACACATAAACACACTTATTATAAGCGCACATTTAAAAAAAACTTGAATTGACTTGATAAATAAGTGAAGGTAAAAAGTTGTATTAACCATGAATTAATCAATTGGTAAATTAAAAATAGCAGTAAAGAGGAAACTATTAAAGTAAAATGAGAATCATCCTAAAACACACTGAGGGATAAAGGGGGTATATGAAAAAATAGAACCATATTCTTCAATCTTTCCATCATGTTAACAAATCATTCTTCAAGAGATTTTGATTAACACCATTAAAGGGATAGTTTTAGGAACCGCGCTATAAGACAAACCTTTATTTGAATGGATAATGTTAGAGGGAGAGCTAGTGCCAAGCCAAATATAATTCCAATCTATAGAGTATTGATTTCACCATTGTGGCATGGTTATTACCATAGGAGGGCTTTAGGATGGAAATATGAAATGACTTCTGTTTTTGGATCCTTGATAAAGCAGGGAGTAATTGTTTCATGTTCGGACACCCTGTGTTCCACACACTGCTAAAGAATTTAACATTGTTTTTAAGTAGACCAGAATTGAAGATAAATGGGTTTAATGAGCTATGAAATGCAGAGCTACACAGATCCTAGTAATGTTTTGACACAAGATAATAATTAAGTACACAAGTTTCTGAAGTAGATCTATTAGACATTTTAATATAGATTAGGTGTTAATAAACTGCAGTAGTAATACTATAAGGAAGTGACATTTTTTGGCTAACACTTTTCAGGGAATGTGGGGAACAGCTGTTCCGATGAAAAGTTAGATGTATCTTGAACATTATAGTTGTAATCGTGAATTAATTAATGATGGCGCTCCATATATGACAGATTTTTGTAGACAAAGGATACTGGCCTATGCTGAAATATCAAAGTCTCTGCAGAGCACACACATGGCCAAAAAGACTGAGACCAACTGACCTTTGACCCTGACCGACAGTGTAACTTGAGAAGACACTGTCAAGGACTGACTCTGGGGTGACTGACCAAACTTGCCTTTACAACCTGACAGTGTGAGTGTGAGTGTGAGTGTATGTCTGCATGTGATCAGTGCAACTGCATGATTTAAAACAATGACTAATCAAGCATGCTTTTGGACTAACTCATTATTCTGGGGCTCCGTGGGAAATGAGGTTTCCTACAAGTCCACAAAAATTGGAAAACCGTACAGGTGACCCGTTTCTAATCTACTTGATATTTCACTCCCACAGGAGGTGGCAGTTTGCAGAATGTGAAACTCAAACTAAAACATGAAGATTCTGTTTCTTTTAGGACTGAAGGATGGAGAGAAACACTTAATTTCACTGAAGTGTTTACTGTGGAAATGATGGATGTACATTTGGGAAAATGATGGGTATTTTTTATAATCCCTTATTACCTGAAGGTTTTCTTCCCATACAGGATTTTGGTTACACATGAGTTATGTGTAAAAAGGGGGAGTGTAAACTTTACAATGTACATTTTTCATTTAGGACTGAAGGGAACCTGCTGCCCCAACTCAATTGTTCAATCTGACCATTGATTGACAGTTTTAGAATTGACCTGCTCCATATCTGGGGATAAGATACTGTTTGATGAATGTTGACATGTTTCTAATATTGATTGAGTTATAACAGGTAACACAGATGCAGAATCAGTGGCCAAGGCGCTACTGTGAGAGAGGTAATTTCAGAATGGAATACTGAGGAAGTTGACCGGTGAGTAATGTTTCAACAGGTATTAAAGTAACTGAGGTTTGAAATGTACAAAGAACATATTACAGTTAAAGCTAAAACATTGTAATGTAATGAGACCAAATGTAATTTAGACAACATCATGTAATTAGCCTGGTAAAGAAGTAAAAGCCATAGACTTTATTGTTTAGGTCATTATGGAGATATACATTTCATCTAAATTCATAATGGAAAGACATTTGATGACAGTTTGTTGGAATTCTGTATTCATTTTTTCAGCTTGATAATATCTAAGCACTGACCGGTAGAAGCAGTATCACCAGGAAATCATTCACTTTGTCAGTATCAGGATTTTGGTTGTTTTTTGAATCCATAACATTAGTGTGTTTCTTTACCAGAAACATTAGCAGTTCATATTATATTTAGATTTTAAATGGGATCTCAGGGATTTCATTAAGAATAACACAGACGCTTGTCAGAAACTCAGAGCTATTGAAATATGTTATTTGGTTCACCTAGAGATGTTGGAGTTTTGTTTTGTTGCCACAGGCCAAGTATTAAGATTCTGAAGCTGCACTGGCAGATAGGAGGTCTGAAATTAATTTAGAAAACCTGTTCACAGACGGCTGTTGTTTTAAGAGACCCCACCAACAGGCTCCAAGCTGCTTACGCAATGGTGGGTCAAACAGCGGAGGGCCCCGGAGCCCTGAGCGTAGGCTTGAGGGATTTGTATCAGATTTCTCCACACAGGTTGGTGATGCCAAAGGGGGACACGAGACGCAGGAGGCGGACACAGCAGAGTTCGTCTGGCTGAAGGTCATCAGGACAAAGCGGCTCAACCCCAGGCTCTCCGGCCCCGACCGAGTGACCCAGCGGATCTCTCATGCCGTCCGCGTGGGAGGAAAGAGGGACAGCTCGTACCACGGGAGCCAGTGTGCAGCGAAGAAACCACCTGCTAGGACCGGGGATGACATCAGGATGGACGTGATCCTCGCAGAGGAGGTCGACTCGGAAGCTGTCATCAGTGGACGGGAGGAGCAGGATCCTGAGGACATCCCTACAGCAGACGACTCGGAAGCTGTCATCAGTGGACTGGACGAGAACGACCCTGAAGACATCCCTACAGCAGACTACTCGGAAGTGGCTGTCAGCGGGCTGGGGGACTTGTCGAGGCAGCAGAGGAGTCTACTTCTCTCTGAGCAGTTCCACCAGTGAAGGGAAAGCTGCATCTCCCCCTCCCTATCAGCTGCCCCTTGTTGGCGTATTCCTCTGAGGGGGGGGGGGGGGGGGCTGATGATTCACCACACAAGGAGACTGCTTGCTTTCTAGCGCTCAGGTTCCACCTCTGATGGTTCCTTTACTGCCATGGAAGATGGTGTTCTGTTCCCAAACGTTCAAGTACTTTGGGTCTCAGTTTCTGATAGATTTATACAATATTGGGGGACAGACACAGTAGAAAAGAATGACAGTAGATATGTTTCAAAATGCCTTGTGTAAGTTTATCTCTTGAGAGATAAAAAGGGGGAATTAAAGATTATTATAATCTGATATTTGGGAAGAGTGTTACATTAGAAATGGCAGAAAGTCTTGTTGCAATTTCCAGATATTGAAAGAGGCCCTGGAGTTTCTCTGGTAATTATCAATAGTAGCAGTTAAGTGAATACTGTTCAAACAATACCTGTGTTTGTGTTTTGTATTGATTTCTCTGTTTTATCCTTTCATAAATGTGAGGACTAAACTTGCTTCAAACATGCCTGGGTGCTAAACAGGTTTTATTACTCTGGGGGAAGGGAAGTTAAGCAGGCTGTGTGGATGAGAGTTCTTCTGCTTAAGGTCTCCAGTATGTCATGTTTCAGAGAAGTCTACATATCTTGAATAGTATATGTGTGTGTTTAATTACTTTGTATTAATAATAGCAGTCTGTGTAACCAGAAGCTGGAAATATGAGAAATGAAACCTTTGTATTATTTTTATGAACAAGGGAATATTCTTTAGACACAACTGAAGTCTCTGGAATGCTGCAAGATGGGCCCTGTGGGAGGAGAATCTCACCCGACTCCTCCCCGTGGTTCCTCTATATCTCCTGTTTGTGTTTGTGTGTTCGCTCTCTTTTTCTCCTGCCGACCAGATGAAAGGATCTCCCGGCATCAGAACCAGAGCAGGGAGTGGGGGCCCGCCCCACCCCTTTGAAAGTGTATTGTATTATTACCCTTTATCATTAAAACAGATTATTGTTTAACCCTCATCCTGGCTGTTTTGAGTTTTCCCTCTTTTAAAGCACACTCCTATAGGATCGGCGCAGAGCAGAGATATCTGCGCCAACAGCACTCACATACATAGCATCAGGCTGGGGCCAGTTATTTCATGAGAGGGGTACAATAAAAGCGGGTTAAATTGACAGACAGTATAAAGTAATTTTGTAAAATAAACTTAAAATACAATAATTGGTATTTGTTTTGGTAAATTTAAGTGACAATTTAATAAAAAAACATAAACAGTATTTGATTTTATAAGGTAATGAACAGTTTAATCTCCACTGTACATCCGGGTCTCTGATTTGATTTAATTCCAACAATTTTGATATTTGATATACTTTATTAATCCCTGTGGGGAAATTGATTCTCTGCATTTGACCCATCCTGTGTTAGGAGCAGTGTGCTGCCATTTTGAACGGCGCCCGGGGAGCAGTGTAGGGAACGGTGCCTATAAATAAATCGTAATATTGTAACCTTTTTTTGGAGGGGAGCCATAGGGGGGTACCTGGTCAGTGTTACGGGGGCACTGGCCCCTGTTTGCCCCCTAGAACCGCCCCTGCATAGCATGGTTTAGGAAACGGGCGCTCTGCACGGAGGAACCGCAGCAGAGTCCCGCGGGAGGTGCTGCGGTGTAAAGCTCACGATTGGAGCAGAGACACACGTTCACTGACAAAGCCGACAAACTATAGCTGGTCGCAGAGATCTGCTATTCTCAAATAAAGTCAACAATATCGACCATTGGCTGGTGTCTTTCTCTTAGTTTAAGAAACGCTTGATTTGATCAAAAGTTAGTCAAACATAAAAACGTGGTAGTCAAATGTAAAACCAGAATATCAGACGAATTCATGTTAAGAAACCTGTCAGCGTATTACCTATTTTTCTCCACACTTTTTCCCGGATTCACCTGTCACTCTGCTGGCTGTCTGTGTGACTGACGGAAGAGACAGTGTGGTCGCCGATCAGCCAAGTCGATTTGAAGAAAATAAAGAAAGGGGAAACCCGCGAAAAATTTGAAAAGTGCAAGTCATCGTCGCGTCATCTTATTTATGTTCCCTACAGCTAGAAAGAGTGTTTTATTGATTTTTCGAATTATTAAGAACCTTAAACATATAGAAAGAAAAGTTTTAACATGTATATATTTTTTGTGTAAACATATGATATAGGCATGCTGCGAGGGGCATGACGTCAGAGCATTTTCCTATGTAGGTGCTTAGCCCCGGACAGCCCCGGCCCAATTTAACCCCTGGTAATAACTAATAAACTGTATAATAGGGATTGAATATTATATTCTCTTTTTTCGGAGTTGCACTTTGCAGATGGTTCCTGAGCACTCGTTTTCTTCTCCTGCTGCAGATAGAGACCAATGTAATGTGTCCAGCTCGGAGGGCGGCGCGTATTGGCTTTTTTTTAAAATCAAAATGTAATAGTAGTTTGTTGTCAACCTTACCACAGTACTTAGGAGACGTCATTTGTGTCTGAATAACGTTTTGTTCATGAGTTATTGATCCGTGAAATCCGAATCTCCCAATATCGTTCCAACTTTACTGAACTAAGGTTTGCTGTTCCTTCACTTTATTTGTATCTACATTTATTTTGGACGAAAGCTTAGCGTGAGGAAAGGCAAGTGTGGCGTGAGTGCGTGAGATATGGGTCAATTGCGTGACTCTCACGCTTGAAGCGTGAGGGTTGGCAGCCCTGCATTAGCTATTCATGTTAACTTTGATATTGAGCAGAGCTAACTAGCAAGTTTGACAAACGTAAGCGGTTAGCCGTTTATGCTATGCTAGCTGTTGGCTACTGAACATTAACAAACTGGATTCCACTGTAAGAAAGCTGTGAAACTTTACAATAAACTTGGCGACAACATTGTGACACCCCCCTGTGTCTGTGTTGGAGACGAGAGGGTGGGGGCAGCACTGCAAGAAGCTGTAAGCTAACGTTAGCAGCCACCTTGTTAACCTGTTATGCCCGGTTGCCCCCACCGGTGTGGGAAGACCATAGACTGTATATATAAATGGACGTAGGGTCTGTGACGTCACCCATAGGATTCTGCAGAGTTGCCGAGAAGCCCTTAGTAGGCGGAGTCAGCCACTAACGGCTCGACAGTGACGTCAGAGTTCAACTCCAAAGACGCGGAGCCGAGGCGGGACCTCCTGCCACCGAGCTGGAAGTTCCAGAGCTAGCTGAAGCTACCAAGCTAAGCTAACATGCTCCCCATCTGCACACTGCTGTCACCATTTACGTTTCTAAGGTAAGGGGACATCAAACTATTCACCAAAACTATAAATAATAATCTAAGTTATTGAGTTTTTAGCATAATACTTCAGAATCTTAAAATCCCTTAACGTTATGCAATTGTGCTAAATTCAACACTGGAATCAAGCAAATATTAATATGTTTGCATGACATTCGTTATTTATATTTTGATATCACTTAATTATACATTTAATACATTTAAGTCAAGCTAAGGCAGAGGTTCTCAATTGTTTTTCAGCCAAGGACCCCTTACAAGATAGAGAATACACCAATCCATTCGGGGTCCGAGAAGAGTGCTGCAGTGGTTAGCTTGTCATTCTGGATGAACTCACACAGCTCTGAGCGCAGTTCGTTATCTCTCGTGTTACCGCCCTGACATGCTAAACTCTTATTGCACTTTTGGTAACGAGTATTGTCCACACTCGGAGCGCGTTCTCTCCGCCATCTCCTCCGTGTGTGTGTTGCTGCATGTAGCAGCCGCGTGTGTGTAATGGCGGGGGAGAGATCCCTCATCTGGATTCGAAAGATCGAAAATACTAAAAAATAATCATAGACGCAGTCTTCTTGCGTATTAGAAACGGAGTTGGCGACACTAAAACTGCAATATAATGTTTGTGTAGCAATAATACATACGACATATTTTTTACATGTCGGCCTACCGAAAAAGGCCGATAATGTTGGAGCTTAACGGTAGCACAGTCTTTAATAATTCAGCCCTATCCCTACTTAATTGTGATATGTTATTTGTTATGTGGATTGAACATTACACATTAGCTATGAGGTTTTGGTCACTGTTAGTATTAAATACTGGATGGACCAGGCAGCGTGGCACACAGTCTAAAGCAGGGGTCGGCAACCTTTTTGATATGGTGGGTTTTTGATCAAAAAATTGTTATCCGCGTGCCAACGATCGAATTATCAACGGGGGGAGGGGAGGGGGGGGGGTTGAGGAGCTTGACGCCTGTGAACTATCAGCAGGAGGGCGGGGGGAGCCTCGCTGCGGGGAAGCAGTGTGTGGACCTGTCAGCGCAACGTATGATGCCGAATTTAACAATAACATTTAAATAATTGGTTTAAACGGCATAATAATAAGGACGATCATCCGTTCTGTGATTCTCCAGAGATGATATCGCTGTCCCTTTAAGAGAGAGAGAGAGAGAGAGAGAGGTGTGGCTTGTGCATGTGTGTGTGTGTGGATGGTAGAGCGACAGTGAGGGAACGTGTGTATGTTTCTGGAAGTGAAACGAGGAAGCAGAAAAACAGAGGTCTGTGATGTATTTTGTGAAACAGAAGAACAGCTAAATAAATGCAACGGCCTCCCAAGAAGAGCTCGTCTCTCTCTATTCATTTAAGCTAAAGTGGGTTATTGAACCTGAAGCTTGTTGCTTCTGCCCTGGGAGACGACAGAGAGTCATCCCCTCCTCGACTACGGTCTGGGAGCCGACAGGAAAGTTCAACACACAGATGGCCAGTCCGCCCCTTTGTAGCATATTATTTCGATGAGAGATGAGCAGATCGCCACTGGGCTTTCAACTAAAGACACAGCCACGCAAAAACTGCGGCATTTGTACAGCTCCTTATGGGTAGGCTAGGCCTACTGCAATTTGTGAAGTGCTTTCCTCCGTGAAAATCTCTGAATAGCCCACTAAAAACTAACCCACACCTTGACATCTGGTTTATCCCACGTGCTGAGTTAGCTAGCATGCTAACGAGCTAACCGGCTAAGTACGTTTTTAATATCTGCATGTTTAGACAAATTGCTCGTGTTACCGCCCTGACATGCACTTTTGGTAACGAGCATTGTCCACATCGAGACGGGTCAAGTGTAACCACACCTCGGAGCGCGTTCTCTCCGCCATCTCCTCCGTGTGTGTGTGTTGCTGCATGTAGCAGCCGCGTGTGTGTAATGGCGGGGAGATATAACTCATCTGGATTCGAAACATCGAAAATAATCATAGACGCATTTCGCAGTTTTCTTGCGTATTAGAAACGGAGTTGGCATAATAAATAACCCACTAAAAACTAACCCACACCTTGATATCTGATTTATCCCACGTGCTGAGTTAGCTAGCATGGTAACGAGCTAACCGGCTAAACTGACTGACTAGTCAGTCAGCTTAATGTACGTTTTTAATATCTGCATTCAGCTGACAAGATAACATGAATGTAACCAGATAACCAAGCGCATAAATATACTCACATTAGGGCTGAACGATTAATCGATTTTAAATCGAAATTTGTAATGATGGGATTACTAAATCGCGCAATTTTTTTTAACAATTTTTTTTTCTTCTTCTTGTGTGTCAGTCATCCACACCAAACAGAAGTGCTGTGCTCCACATGTACCAGCCATTGTTAATCAATCAGAAGTGGCCCATTATAGAAGATGATTGATCCAATCACCTGCCAAGTATTTTTGAAAGTGCCTGACCTTTCCAAATGGCTTCCAATGGAGCTCTCCTAGATGGTTTGGTGAAACAAACCATCTGAGTCAGGTTAGTAATGCTCCATCACATGTTTCTATTACAGGGTGAATCTTAAACTGAAGCTTGACTTTAAAGCAACCCAACGGAAGTTTCATGTAAGTTTAGTTCTTTCACTCGTAGCTCGGGCTGCGGGTGTGCTAGAGACGGGAGTACATTGATACGACCTTCCTAGCCGGAGTTATGGCCGCATTTTACAATAAACTTCTGTTGGGTCGCTTAAAAATAAATATGGCAATTCGAATCGCAATCGCAATATTTGTCAGAAAAATCGCAATTAGATTTTTTCCCAAAATCGTGCAGCCCTAACTCACATGACTCCAAATCCACGATTATTCAACACATTAGCGGAGGGTCCATCCATGCCATCTCCCACTGCTTCCACTCAGTAAATGGTCCTCTTCTCCCAAATCTCTAGTCTGTACCGTGTGCAACTACTCTGACGTCATAGGGCGTAACCCACCTTCACTTAAGTTGCCTAGGTAAACTTTATTAGCTTTTAACCGTTTTACAATCAACACAATAGGTAATATTTACTTGGTTCTATGGTTAAAATGTACTTAACACAATGATGATACAAAATTAACACACATTAAATAAAAGGAGACATTTTGAGTTAAAGCACTAAATTAGTAATTTCTTGTTGAAGTAAAACACATAATCTAAGTAATATTTACAGGACCAACATTTTTATCAGTGTAGTAGAGAATAACTTATACAGTACAGTTACAAGGTTGTTGATTCAAATCCCTCCTGTTATTGTGTGTTTTATCTCTTTCTGTCAACCTCCAGAGGATAGTTTCATAAAGGTGTATCTTATTGTGAAAAGCCAGTCTTTAATAACGCTACAAAATCACGGGTCAGTTTGTTTCATAAAGACACTTAAAGCGGATCAGAGCCTGAATTACTAAACACATCTCAGACTAAGAAAATCAGTTTCCTGTTAGACAAGTCGGTTCTTCTTTAACCCATAAGTGACACAGGTGTCACATTACCTTTAAATGTTCTGGAAAGTTCCTTATACAGCTTTAGCCTTTATTTTATCCCATGAAGTCCCTAAGTGAAACACCCTGAACAGTCTGGTGGGTCATGGTCCAGGTCATTTGATTTTGTGTTCCCTTAACAACATGTCCAAGATGTTCATGTTCATGTGCCACATTTGACAGAACTAGCTACATTTCAAAAGCTTTTTTTAGTTGTTGCTAAAAAGGTAAAATTCAAGCCATTTAAGAATTACAATGCTTACATAACATGTCCTTTATTACATTTAACCTGTTGTGGAAACATTTCTTGATTAAATTGATATGAAACAAATGAGACAAACATCGCTGTGACACGATATCACATCGGGACTTTAATCCTAAACTTTCATTCATTCAGAGGATGAAACACTCACGGCATTTCGTGTTATAGTCACGGAATATAATCTATTGTTTCGACACCGAGCGATTTTGAAAGCAATGTATTTCTACTGGTAGTATGTTTCGTGCCTAAACCAAATGTGACTTGCTTTATCGAAATCAGTTACATTGACCCGAAGACACATTTTTGTTTGTATTACTGGTCTGGGTGAAGCTCGCGAGTGTGGTTGTGTATTTTTGCGTTTGTGTACCAGGGAAACACTCACAAGAAACACCGGCTGTTGTTATGCTTGCTGTGATGTTACATTAGTCCGTTCTCTGCTTGTAATTATGCCGTTACAAGCTTCAAAGTTGTATTTATCATCTGAATTTGCCAAAACAAGTTTAATATTCTGAAAGCCAATACTTTGTTTATTTTAAAATAAACTGTCTTTTATATAAAATTGAAGTATTATACAAGTAAAACTACATTTTGCTTTAATCCCATATAATTGTAGAATGAACACAGTCTTCCTTTGAAGATGTATAAATCAGGTGTCTTGAGTAGTCAAAATTACCTACAAATCATTGTACATTTGTAAATATTATTTTCCACTTGTTACCATTGTGAGTCTATTTTTATGCAGCTCTGCGTGATTTTGTGGCTACAATTCAGGCTAATACACTACCAGAGGTGGAATAAGTACTCAGATATTGTACTTGAGTAAAAGTACAAGTACTCAGATCTTGTAGTGAAATTATAAGTACTCAGATCTTGTACTTAGTAAAAGTAGAAGTACCAGAGTGTAGGAATACTCTGTCACAGTAAAAGTCCTGCATTCAAAATGTTCCTCAAGTAAAAGTAGAAAAGTATTATCATCAAAATATAGTGAAAGTAGCGACAGTAAAAGTAGTCATTGTGCAGATTGGTCCATTCCAGAAGAATATATATGATATGTTTTATAATGATTGATCATGAAAGTGTTCTCAAAGCTGGTAAAGGTGCAGCTAGTTTGAATGACTTTGTAACTGCAGGGTAGCTTGTGGATTTACTCCAGGTGGAACTAAAGTCTGATTTAACACTTGATTATATTTCACATCATTAATCCACATCTGTAAAGTAACTAAGGTATTAAATACATGTAGTGGTGTAGAAGTACACCATTTACCTCTGACTTATGTTTACTGCCAACCTAAAAGTACCTCAAAAATAGTAATCAATAATGTATTGAAAAGTTATTTGGCTGATTGTTTTATATTGGCTCAGCCAGGTTATATGGAAGGCCCAGTCTACGTACAGATCACTAATTTTGAAATATTAAACTTAGTTTTCTTTTCTTTAATTTTTCATCCTCGTGTAGAAGGCTATCACGAAACACAGTTGATCTGATTTAATGTAAGGTAGGGAAATAATCATTTGAGTATGTGTATATAAATACGTAATTCAGCTGTAAGATGCTTGAAAAGCTGGAAAATGCACCTTGAAAAGTGCTTGAATTTGACTTTGGAAAAGGTGTAAGAACCCTGATATATGCACACTTAGAAATATTATTATGATCTGCTCAGTTCATTTAGCTGATTAAATTATATTTAGTTAATATATTCTTTATTCTTCAATTCAAAGAATGTTCAAACTAATTTAAACCAAAACAATCATCCTCATTAATTAAGTTATAAATAAGAGTTATTTTACCATTAAAGCCCAATGTGACATATTGTTACGGCCTAGAGATATTAGACTCCAAAGCAAAAGACTTAGAGAGAGAGAGATGGTCAAAAACAAAAAGTGTACTTTAAGCAGAGGCACAGGTAACGGCAGTGGAGGCAGGAAGCTGGCTGGCTGGCACGGAGACAGAAAGGACAGGAGACAGAAAGGACAGGAGACAAAAATCCAGGCGACGAGATCACAGGAACGAGGAGAGCAGTGAGGCAGACAGGCGGGTCGAACACGACGGAATTATCTGGTAGGGAAGTGGCATGAGGACCGGGCTTTTATGGCAACAGTTTGAAGAGGTGAGTGAAAACAGGTGTGCCTCGTCTGCTGCTGGGAGGAGCCAGCCAACTCCCTGTCACACACCAGCCCTGCAGTGAAAAACAGAGAAGGGAGGGGGGAGACAGAAGAAAACACAAAAAAGCACACAACAAAACCAAAACTAAACAGAATCATCACATATATGTCACATTTCAGATATTTTACTTGTCAGAAATGTGTTCTAGGTGTTCTATTTAGTCTAAATTGTGTTCCCCTTAATTTCCCCAAAAGTAGAAATGTGGATGAAGAGTAAAAGCATTTGATCAACTTTCCTATCTTGTGAAGTGTCTCACATCTGAAATGTATCAGAGCTGCAGAGCGCAGTTATCCTGTCAGCAGCTGCTGAAGGGGCTCACTCTGATGTTTTTGGAAACTCTATTCTAATATGATATCAATATAGATTTGTCTGATATGCACTGTCAATCTCTGGATACTGCCAAAAGTCTCTTCAAGATAACGATGAGAGATGTATCCATCACTCAGCAGCCAAAGCTAAGCAGTGTGGGCAGAATATTTATAAAACACACATCAGGGTTACCACATCCAGCTCGCAGTAACTGACCTTTACTACCAGTTTACCACAGTGAAACGAGAGGCCATGCAAGGTCACAATCCCCTCGGTCATCTGTCAAACTGCAACAACATCAACCTAACCACCAGAGAACACGCCACAAGTCTGAATTCATCAATAAACAAGATTTACTGGCTTCAACAAGAAATATCATCCTCACTGTCAACCATTTGACTATGAATTAAATTAGCACTACTTAGCCTTCAAAGCAAGGCTGTCAAAACATTTTGCAGCCACAAATCCTCTGTACTGAAACATATATAATGAATGACACCGTTCAAACTAAATTCAAGTTAACATCCGGATGTCCATCCTTTCATACTAGAAAATCTAATAATCAATACAATTTGACAGGATTGGCAAGGAAAATGTCACATGAAAAAAGCAGTTTACCCCAAAGTAGGGAAGCAGAAACCCTGGGATATATTTTGGGAGTGCCCAGTGATAAAACATTGTTAGTCAGAGATTCATAAAGTACTGGAAAAAACTACTCAACGGGAAAATACCATTCCAATTCTTCACTTTTATCTTGGGTAAGGTTGACTTTCATTTAGGGCGCTTTAATAAATATTTATTCGGAGTTCTGATAACTGCTTGTAAGAAAACCATCACAAAGCACAGGTTGCTTAAAAACAAACTACTGATGAGCTGATAACCAGTACTACCACCAAAAGAAAAAGGTTGCTTGGTCTAATTAGCAAAATATTGTAATTTCTTGTTTGTTTGACTGTTATTACACCTGCAGGATTGTCTCTCAGTATGTCAATTATGCCTCTGTTACGAAACATCCCTTCTGTTATTGTATAAAGTTCATGAACATTGTATAAGATAGACATCAGAAAAAGAGGACAATGAGAAGGGGAGGGTTTCAATGTATACTGTTCCCTTATTGCAAATGTGTACTACTTCCTGTGACTGCAAGTATATTTCATTGTAACTGGTGATATGTACTCAACTGTCTTCTATGCATGAAGAATTGTAAACAAATAAGAAAAAAAGCAGTTTAACCTTGTGTGATTGATTTAAAGAGAAGAATGAAACAAACTTTCCCTTTAAAAAAAAGGAAATCTATTTCAAGCTCCCACCCGCTTGTCTTCCCATTAAAGCGGGCCATGGGTGTACTTTAAGGAAATGTGATAATGAATGATACAAAGGAACTGGATACCCATTAAAGTGGCATGCTGATTATCCATTATGCCATATACTTCAACATCAGGCCTGTCATCTCAAAGACAGATATCCCACAAAGTGACCATTACTAAGTATGGCTCCATTAATAGCAGGAGTCCAGGGTCTGACTTTTAACAATGACCTTATGTATAAGCTGTTAATATTGAGAATGACCAATCATCTGTAACTTCAAGTCTGGATTACCCTCTTCTAGTTCAGATCTTGCGGCAAATGGAGCAATACATCACAAACTGAGAAGATGTTAAACAACACAGACAAAATAAAAACTCTCCCCACATGTAGCTGCAGAGAAGCATAAATGAGTTCACGAGTAATGAATGAAATGACATTGATTATGAGAATGGTGCTATTTTGGCATCAACATATTGGATGTCTGTTACCAAGAGTACAGAAAGACAAAATACGTTGGCGGTTTAAGCCCAGTCACAATTATCTGTCATGTTCACTGTCAGCCAAATAATATATTTTTAAATTCATTTCTTACATAAAATGCAAACACAAAACATATGTTTTGATGTGGGTGTTCCAGTGAGTAAAACACAGGAATGCTTTCAAGCTGTCACAATGAGAAGTCCTTCTTCTGACATGATGTGAAAGTGAAAAAGACCAGCTGCATGCCAAGAAGTAAACAAGTGTGGGCAATGCTTTCACAAAAAAAGGAGCATTATAACTCAGACTCTTTTTTTGATTTAATATTGTAATGGTGGTGCTCCTCAGGGTGTGTACAGATGAACAGTACTTGGATCAGCTTATGGAGTGTTGGTACACAGCCATTGGAGCATAAATCATAAATCAGTGTCATGTACCGGTGGACTATGTTTGAAAAAATGTGGCAACCATGGGTTTGTCTCAAGTGTAAGAAAGATTTAGTCTGAACAAAAACATTTTGTGAAAACTTGTTGGTGTTAAAATGTTTATTTGTGTCAGTCTAAAATGTGTTTTTTCTCTGCAGAATAAGGTCCAGTGGTGAAAGAAGGAGACTGAGGGAATTGAGACCTGGAGATGCTGGTTCTAACCCCGACACAGATGTCAAGGTACATCACAGAGGAATGAATGGGATGAATGTGTGTGGTGTTCTAGTCGTCTGCAAATAATTTTCTCCAATTTTAACTTTCACATTTCTGTGTCGTATTTCAATTTGCACATTTCCATCGTCAAATTTCCACTTGCATATCTCTTTCATGAAAAGTTCCACTTGTGAACTTCCATCATAAAGGAACAGACACATGGTAATTCCATGTGAGTCCAGGTGGTCAAGCTAGCGTAGCCAGTTAGCTTGTCTGGCATAATGGTTTCATTTGTTATCACTTTGATTATCAAAATGTGATGCATGTCAAACTGATAACCTTATCATTGATCATAGAAACTGACAGGCGTTAGTAAAATTATATAAACCCCTATACACATCAGTAATTCTGAGCAGTTTAACCTTACATATGGCTTTATTGCCTGCAGTTTTAGTGCAAAACCACCTGACCCCTAATCAAAATCCAGGGCTCAGACCAGATTGCTAGATAGCTTTGCACTCTGAGATCATTCTATGTAGGATGAACATTTCCCATCCATTACTTTTGCCATTTGTGCAGTTTATGGCAGAAAACAAATGTTCTATGATCTCCTCATTGGCTGTCAGTTATTCCAATTTCATTTCAAGAAGAGCTGAAAGTCCTAGAAAGTTTATGGGCTGAAAGTGGGGGGAGGTGGCCAGGCTCCACCAATAACACAAATGTAACTTCCTGTTTAAATATTCTCTATATGGAAATGGTCATAAAATGACTTAAAGGGCACCTATCATGCAAAATGCACCTTTGTACGTCTTTTATACATGATTATGTGTCCCCGGTGTTCCAGGGAACTCGCCAAGTGTCAGAAAACACAACCCTCTCTATTTTCCTCCTTTGCCAAATCTCTAAAAAAAGGGGCTGCAACGGATCTGAAAAAAATGGATCCACATTCCGACACTTTTCTACGTCACAAAGACGTACTCCGCTTATTGGTCAACTCTCCACCTATCAGGGGAATGAGCCACGGCCACGTGCATTGCCAAACCTCTCATTCGCATATAGGCTATCGGCAGGCTAAATCAACCCCAGTCACATCTGTGTTTCTGCCTGCTCTTGCTAGGATGTCTAAGCCAGTTAAACGTTGTGCTGTTGTTGGCTGCAAGACTCGGAACAGGGGACTGCATGCAATGCCATCAGTGCAAAAACACAATAATCTGTGGCTAGACTTCATTTTCAAGGGACATGTGCCAGAAGACCCCGGCAGATTTCTGTGTGTGTGTTCCAAACATTTTACCACGGACATGTTTATGAACTTCTCTCAAGTCCAACACGGATATGCCTCCAAACTAATGCTACACCCGGGATCAATACCAACCATCCGGGACCAGGCCAGTGAGGACACATCCAATTCTGAAGCTGTAAGTTTTTATTTAGCGGTGTTTTTCCTGATAAAGCTATCTCTTGCTTGTAGTATGTAGCATGTAGCTTCGCCGTATCAATGTCGCCTCAACCCCAACTAGTAATCGGTTAGGTGTTTATATGTTCTTGTAACATTTTATTTTGTACGCTCCGCAGTCTTTGCTTTGTCTTTTATTTTAATTATCAGGCATTTGCGAACATGTTCAGACTGCCGTAATGGTGATCTGTGTGAAGGCTGTAAAGCCACGCCTAGCCTAGCCGATAACACAAGTATTTATTCTCCTATGTATTAGTATTTTGTATCCTCTAAAAAATCATATTGAGTAAGTTATAATAACAAACGTAATCTTCTGGAGGTAAGTGCCGTTTTTTCCAGCGTTATGTAAAAGCTTTTGTGATTGTAGTCTGTAAGAACGATCATATATCATCGATCTGTAAGCTACGCTACGCTAAGCTACGCTACGCTAATGAGACATGCCGTTTTTTGCAGCGTTATATGGAAAAGCTTTTGCATGTTTACTTGTTTGCGCACATGAATATAAATGGGGGTGTGTTAGGATACAACACTGTATGTATGTATGCGAGGGGACACACACCACGAGTAAAACGGAGCTAAAGCCCTGGTATGTTGTTGTTGACGACATGCATACTAATCTAAACCACTTTTTTTGTTGTGCTTTTTTTAACATTGCACAGGCTACGTGGCCAACTTGATGGACCTCATCTTCGACCAAGTCTTTGTGGACCCTGCACCATTATGAGCAACCTGACAGGGAGGAGGTCATCGCCGGGTATGCTACACGGTTCAATTTGGCTGCTGTCTGAACCCAACATAGACATTTCACGGATCAGAGGACAACGCAGGCCGGAATCACCACTCTGATCCTGATTCAAATAACCGTTGATTTTGACAATAAAGTTCCGAGTTGATATCAAATGTGTCGTGATTATTCATGTTTGGATGGGTAAAGAATATTCTGATTTCAAAAGCATAAGGTTGTGTGTGTGATAGCGCAGAGTGAAGCAGGTAGGACCCAAACGCAGATAACACTTGATAATACCTTTATTTCAAGGTCTCTTATCTAATACATAAACTTTAACAAACAAAACACTCTACGGTGAACCAGGTCACAAACAAAAGAAGCACCAACACTGAACACAGGACGAGACAAGACTAAATACAGGGAGGGATAATTACAAGACAAGACACAGCCGGGCAGGGGAGGAGAAACACAAGGGCCACAGGTGAACACAATCAGCTAACGAGACACAGGTGAGGAAACTAACGACAGGAGGAAAAACACAGGGAAAAGGACCAGACAATAACCCAGGAGGAAAACATGGCATAAAGAACAGTGAAAACACCCAAACCTAGACATAGACCCGTGACCTGACATGACAACCGTGACAGAACCCCCCCCTCAAGGGACGGATTCAAGACGTCCCTAAACCCCAAAACAAAAATCCAATAAAGTCCAGCAGGGTGGGTGGAGGGGGTCCGGAGGACGGGACTAAGCTGACCACCCAGGAGCCCAGTAGGGGACCAGGAAGGGATCTCGGGCGGACGGCCCGAGGGCAAGGCAGAGTCCAAGGTGGGGGTCTCGGGCGGACGGCCCGGGGGCAAGGCAGAGTCTAAAGTGGGGAACTCGGGCGGACGGCCCGGGGGCAAGGCAGAGTCCAAGGTGGGGGTCTCGGGCGGACGGCCCGGGGGCAAGGCAGAGTCTAAAGTGGGGAACTCGGGCGGACGGCCCGGGGGCAAGGCAGAGTCCAAGGTGGGGGTCTCGGGCGGACGGCCCGGGGGCAAGGCAGAGTCCATGGTGGGGAACTCGGGCGGACGACCCGGGGGCAAGGCAGAGTCCAAGGTGGGGGTCTCGGGCGGACGGCCCGGGGGCAAGGCAGAGTCTAAAGTGGGGAACTCGGGCGGACGACCCGGGGGCAAGGCAGAGTCCAAGGTGGGGGTCTCGGGCGGACGGCCCGGGGGCAAGGCAGAGTCCAAGGTGGGGATCTCGGGCGGACGGCCCGGGGGCAAGGCAGAGTCCAAGGTGGGGAACTCGGGCGGACGGCCCGGGGCAAGGCAGAGTCCAAGGTGGGGGTCTCGGGCGGACGGCCCGGGGGCAAGGCAGAGTCCATGGTGGGGAACTCGGGCGGACGACCCGGGGGCAAGGCAGAGTCCAAGGTGGGGGTCTCGGGCGGACGGCCCGGGGGCAAGGCAGAGTCTAAGGTGGGGAACTCGGGCGGACGGCCCGGGGGCAAGGCAGAGTCCATGGTGGGGCGAAGGCCACAGCGGGCGAACTCAGGGGGCCGAGCATGAGGGCGAAGACCAGACAGCTCCGGAGGCCGGGCAGGACCCGGTGTCGGCCGGACAGGAACCGGAGCCGGCGGGACAGGCTTCGGCAGGATCCCCCACGGAAGAGGACCAGGAGTTGGCAGGACCCCCAGCAGGAGGGTGGACGACGGGACCTCCAACGAGACAGGACAAAGGGTTGGCAGGACCCCCGGCAGGAGAGTAGTCGGCGGGGCCTCCAACGGGACAGGACACAGGGTTGGCAGGACCCCCGGCAGGAGAGTAGTCGGCGGGGCCTCCAACAGCCCAGGACATAGGATTGGCAGGACCCCCGGCAGGAGAGTAGACGGCGGGACCTCCAACGGCACAGGACATAGGGTTGGCAGGACCCCCGGCAGGAGCGTAGTCGGCGGGACCTCCAACGGGACAGGACATGGGGTTGGCAGGACCCCCGGCAGGAGAGTAGTCGGCGGGGCCTCCAACGGGACAGGACAAAGGGTTGGCAGGACCCCCGGCAGGAGACTAGTCTGCGGGACCTCCAACTGGACAAGACATGGGGTTGGCAGGACCCCCGGCAGAGGGCTAGTCTGCGGGACCTCCAACTGGACAAGACATGGTGTTGGCAGGACCCCCGGCAGGAGACTAGTCTGCGGGACCTCCAACTGGACAAGACATGGGGTTGCCAGGACCCCCGGCAGAGGGCTAGTCTGCGGGACCTCCAACTGGACAAGACATGGGGTTGGCAGGACCCCCGGCAGAGGGCTAGTCTGCGGGACCTCCAACTGGACAGGACATGGGGTTGGCAGGACCCCCGGCAGAGGGCTAGTCTGCGGGACCTCCAACTGGACAAGACATGGGGTTGGCAGGACCCCCGGCAGAGGGCTAGTCTGCGGGACCTCCAACTGGACAGGACATGGGGTTGGCAGGACCCCCGGCAGAGGGCTAGTCTGCGGGACCTCCAACTGGACAGGACATGGAGTTGGCAGGACCCCCAGCGGAACCTCCAACGGTACAGGACATGGGGTTGGCAGGACCCCCGGCAGAAGACTAGTCTGCGGGACCTCCAACTGGACAGGACATGAGGTTGGCAGGACCCCCAGCGGAACCTCCCACGGTACAGGACATGGGGTTGGCAGGACCCCCGGCAGAAGACTAGTCTGCGGGACCTCCAACTGGACAAGACATGGGGTTGGCAGGACCCCCGGCAGAAGACTAGTCTGCGGGACCTCCAACTGGACAGGACATGGGGTTGGCAGGACCCCCGGCAGAAGACTAGTCTGCGGGACCTCCAACGGCACATGAGTAGGGGCTTGAGTGGGGACTCGAGAGAGGGCTTGAGAGGGAACTGGAGAGGAAACTGGAGAGTGGACTCGAGAAGGAACTCGAGAGGTGACTCGAGAGGTAACTCGAGAGGGGACCTGAGAGGGGGCTTGAGAGGGAACTCGAGAGGAGACCTGAGGGGAAACTTGAGAGGTGACTCGAGAGGACACTGGAGAGTTGACTTGGGAGGTGACTCGAGAGGACACTGGAGAGTTGACTTGAGAGGTGACTCGAGAAGGAACTCGAGAGGTGACTCGAGAGATAACTCGAGAGGGGACCTGAGAAGGGACTTGAGAGGGAACTTGAGAAGGGACTGGAGAGGGGACTCGAGAAGGAACTCGAGAGGTAACTCGAGAGGGGACCTGAGAGGGGACTTGAGAGGTGACTCGAGAGGTAACTCGAGAGGGGACCTGAGAGGGGACTTGAGAGGGAACTCGAGAGGGGACTTGAGAGGGAACTCGAGAGGAGACCTGAGGGGAAACTTGAGAGGTGACTCGAGAGGACACTGGAGAGTTGACTTGAGAGGTAACTCGAGAGGGGACCTGAGAGGGGACTTGAGAGGGAACTCGAGAGGAGACCTGAGGGGAAACTTGAGAGGTGACTCGAGAGGACACTGGAGAGTTGACTTGAGGGGTGACTCGAGAGGACACTGGAGAGTTGACTTGAGAGGGGACTCGAGAAAAGACTCGAGAGGGGACCTGAGAGGGGACTTGAGAAAAGACTCGAGAGGGGACCCGAGGGGAAACTTGAGAGGGGACTCGGGTAGGAACTTGAGAGGTGACTCGAGAGGGGACTTGAGAAGGGACTCGAGGGGAAACTTGAGAGAGTTGGTTCGCCAACAGAACACGGGGTGCTGGAGTCGGCCGGTACGCCGACAGGACACGGGGAGCTGGTGTTGGCTGAGGAGCCAACAAGACACGGGGAACTGGCGTCGGCCGGTATGCCGACAGGACACGGGGAGCTGGTGTTGGCTGGGGAGCCAACAAGAGACGAGGTGCTGGGGTCGGCCGGTACGCCGACAGGACACGGGGAGCTGGCGTCGGCCGGTATGCCGACAGGACACGGGGAGCTGGCGTTGGCCGGTAAGCCAGTCCTGGAGCCGAAACTGGAGTCGGGACCAGGGGTACTGGAGCCGGTACTGGAGCCAGAACCATGGCTGCTGGGGCCGGAACTGGGGCTGGAGCCATGGCTCTTGGGGCTCGGGCTGCTAGCTTGGCCTTGCGACTCCTTTTAGCAGCCGCCTGAATACTACGTGGACCTCCATAAGCCAGACGAGTACCCGTGAACGGATCCTGGACAGGAGCAGGAAATGGGGAAGAAGCCGGGGCTGACTCCAGACGGAACCCACCAAGGCGTATGGTGCCAGGTTGGGAATCGGGAGGCAGGGAGCTAGCATGCCTGGGGCTAGCAGGCCGGGAATCACGCACCGTGAGGATCTTTGAAATCCAGCCAGGTAAGAACTTCACCAAACCTGGTTTCTCTCTAGCCATTTGGCGCGCCTCCGACAACACAGCCTCTCGCTGCTGAAATCCGGGTGCTCTCTTCCATCGATCCGAGCAGTTAGCCAAAAAAAAGGAAAAATTCAATAATTCCCACTCGAACGGATCTGCTGGGCCCATTTCTGGTTGGTGCTTTCTGATAGCGCAGAGTGAAGCAGGTAGGACCCAAACGCAGATAACACTTGATAATACCTTTATTTCAAGGTCTCTTATCTAATACATAAACTTTAACAAACAAAACACTCTACGGTGAACCAGGTCACAAACAAAAGAAGCACCAACACTGAACACAGGACGAGACAAGACTAAATACAGGGAGGGATAATTACAAGACAAGACACAGCCGGGCAGGGGAGGAGAAACACAAGGGCCACAGGTGAACACAATCAGCTAACGAGACACAGGTGAGGAAACTAACGACAGGAGGAAAAACACAGGGAAAAGGACCAGACAATAACCCAGGAGGAAAACATGGCATAAAGAACAGTGAAAACACCCAAACCTAGACATAGACCCGTGACCTGACATGACAACCGTGACAGTGTGGACTTGTTGTCGTACACATGGGTGTGTTATGCCATTGCTGTGTAGTATATAATAGTACATGTACAATGACAGAATGAAAGATTGCATAAAGCCATATACACCAGTATTTATTTCCATGAACAATATTAGCATTCGTTTTACAATTTCAGTCAAAACCAAATCCAGGATGGTCCACCACACAGGTTACAGAGTCCTCATGTTCCTGCATCCGTCTTTACACCTAGTGTGATAAACATATATTGAATGACATGTGAAAAATGTATTCTCTAAACAGACAACTTAGTGAAGCTAATGTTACGTGTGGTATCTCCATGCAGCACATGCTCCGGTTCAGAAGGCATCGTGGCGCAAGTTGCACATGTACCCCTTTAGAAAGAAGTCAATAACTGAGCTTTTAAAACACATGAAACACATAATGCTGACAACTGAGGTGTTGGAGTTATACTTTTTATCACCTTAAGTTATTGAACTTTCCAAAGGTTGTTGCACGATGTTGGAAGAAAAGGACTGTAAACTATTAAACGCAATGAGGCCATTGTATATATGCTGAAAATATGAATGTCTCCCTTTATAAATATATATATGTATCGCTGTGTTTGCGTTACAAACTCTAAGTTACAAACTGTACACATTGCATTCTTGCTAATTAGCCAAAATATGAATGGAATAAGTAGCAAGCATCGTAACAGAGTAAAAATAAATAGGGACAACAGCTTGTCAACTAACCATTCAGAAACGTCCTGCTGCAACCGAGATGTTTGCAAATTGATAATATGCTTGAACACATGCATTGCTCTGAGATGACATGTGTATTCCACACTCGTAATCACAGCAAGCATGGTAACGTGACTCTCGCCGGCTCTTCTGCTGGGGGCGTGGTCAGCTGCTGCTCAGAATTTTCATAGGCAGGTTTGGAATAAAGCGAAAATGAGCGAAACGAGGCATGGCTAAAAAATGATCTGTTTGGTATTTTGAAAAATAAAATGTATAAATATACCTTATATAGGTATGGTCATACACTATATCATTTAAATATAGCATGATAGGTCACCTTTAAGGATGAGACTTCTCTGGAGAACTGCGGTGGTCACAAACTGATGATACGCCTATATTTTTAGTCAATAAATACCTAAAAAACGTAGGAATTTAAAGCACAATGACATGTTTTCTATGTCTGTTATAAAAGACACGTTTCACTTCGGTTAAATGGATTCCTTGCATCCCTCACTTGCGTTGTTTCCCTGCGACTAGTCCCTCCCACCAGGGAAGCATGGAGAGACGCAAGAAAACCACAAAAAGCAGGGAAATTAGTTTTTCCGCGTCGTAAAACCCGGAAGTAAGTTAACATTTTTACCACGTCCAGTTCCTTCGACAAAAAGCAATGCAATTTCTCCATAGGATTTTGGAAAATAGCTCCAAATAAGGTCTGTGGTTGACACAAATTGAAGAGACAGATCACGTTTTGTTCTACGACATTAAATAAAATCAGCAGCTGGGGATTTTTGAAGAGTTTACGTGTCTGAAAAACGATGGTTGTTAACATGTGGCTGAATACGACTACAGAAGTTGTCGAGGCCGTTTTACGTCATTACACCGAACACGTAAAACACTCCGGCTAAGTTTGTTTGCCCTGTTCTGCTTGAAAGCAAGTACCTGCCTCCTGCAAACTGTTAAATCAAACACTTCAACTTGTACCATTTAGAATCTGTATGTTTGAATATGGATCTTAAGTTGGCGTGACGTTGAAGCAGCGACCCTGCTGTAGTTCGTTTATAGCATAACGTTAGCATTTTGCTTATGGCGACTAGATTTATGTTACGAAAATTATAAAAGTAGGTGGAGATTATCCGGCTGAACAAAACGTGATCTGTCTCTTAAATGTGTGTCAACCACAGACCTTATTTCGAGCTATTTTCCAAAATCCTATGGAGAAATTGCATTACGTTTTTGGCGAAGGAACCGGAAGGAGTTTACTTCCAGGTTTTAGGACGCGTCACTGCGGTTCTCTATGGGACGTCGTTTCCTCCGGAGCGTCACGTGAAGCGACGTCCGTTTGTGATGACGCCGCACAGCTGATCGTCTGACAGCAGCCAGATCAGTGCATGCACTGCATCGTCCAATCATTGAGCGATACACAGTAAGGGGGCGGGGCGAGTGTCTGAGGATTTCACCGGAGGATGGTCTGGTAGTTCAGCGATTATCGCTCCTCTGTTATCGCTCCTCGATCGCCGATCCTCGGTCCTCCGGCACAAATAAGGCCACTGGGACGCTACTCAAGATGGCGCAGACAAATCAACTTCCGGTGATACAGAGACCGAGGAGCGAGGAAATGAAATATAAGAGAAGTGAAACGCACCCTCTGTTGCGTATTGTCCTCTTTCTCCCTTCTCTGTATGTCATTAGGTATACTATCCACTAAAGCAGGGGTCGGCACCAGGTGGACCGCGGTCCGGATCCGGACCCAGACGCCGACCTATACGGACCCGGACCTATAATGTGTCAATCACAGATCTTATTTCGAGCTATTTTCCAAAATCATCCCATAGAGAATCGGAAACAGCTATTTTCCAAAGACGTCCCATAGAGAATCGGAAACAGTTCTAAATTGGTTTGATTCCTACTTAAAGGACAGAAAAAAACTTTGTTTCTATAGGTAAATACACATCTGACTTGACAAGTATGACATGTGGGGTACCTCAAGGCTCCATCTTGGGGCCTCTTCTCTTTAACATCTACATGCTACCACTGGCTCAGATAATGAAAAACAACAAAATAAGTTAACATAGCTATGCGGATGACACACAAATGTATGTAACAATTCCACCAGGAGACTATGCTCCAATTCAAACACTGAGTAAGTGCATTGAACAAATCAATGACTGGATGTGTCAGAACTTTCTCCAATTAAACAAAGATAATACTGAGGTAATGGTTTTTGGAGCCAAGGCAGAACGTATAAAAATTAGCGCTGAGCTTCAGTCTGCAATGTTCAAAACAACAGATACAGCCAGAAATCTAGGTGTAGTCATGGACTCTGACCTGAGTTTCAACAGTCACATTAAAACAGTTACTAAATCAGCCTACTGTCACCTAAAGAATATATCTAGGATTAAAAGACTAATGTCACAGTAGGATTTGCAAAAACTTGTCCATGCTTTTATCTTCAGTAGACTGGACTACTGTAATGGTGTCTTTGCAGGTCTCACTAAAAAATCTATTAGAACAACACACTCTCACTCCATAATCGTCCAGGAGCGACGTTTGGTCAGGGTCCCGTGCCGTGCAGTTGTGACGCTCCTTGGCTCCTTCAGCTTCATAAAGGGACGCAAATAGCTTTCAACTGATTGCAATGTATTCCCATCTGCGGCGGGATTTGACGCTCATGGAAGCACGGCATTCGTTTGTGTCGGCTGCCCTTAAAGGCAATGTGAGCGTCCATTCCCATTGGATAACGAAGAATTGTACACCCGGAAGTAAGTATTCCTCTTACTGTCGATTGATTTTACAGTGATATCTGCACTACTCATCAACTAAAAAACACCAGATTATCCTTGTTAATTACACAATATTGATTAGTTTAAATTGTGTGCAATGCTTTTGTATTTTTCCCCTTCGATTCGGAGAAACAAATATTATTTCGGAGTAAAGGATGGCAGAAGACACTACACTACCCAGAATCCCCAGCTATCGTTTAGCTTCAACATTCATTCCAATGGCTGGCGTCTGTGTCACGTGATCTTCAAATTTCTCCCTGCAGAAAAAAAAAACATGGCCGAACTTCGTTTTATTCTTGGTGGAAAATGCCAAGTTAGTTTGGCCATTAAAATGCGTTTTGATGTAATTTGATGCGAGAAATATGAGTTGTTATTTCAGATTATGTGTGCAGTGGATGTACATGATCTTTAGTTTGCTAGTTATTGCAAAGATTACTTCAGGAAATTGCGTCCATAGAACGTTTTCATTGTTACCAAGGTGGTTGCTAGGGAAGCTGTTATCGATATTATTTTTGTTATGTTGTGTAACTGTTTAATGGTGTTATCTTTATTGCTACCCCTTTCCCCGTCAATGTATAGTGTTGGTCCACAGCGCAAACGTATTAGTTTAACAAAATCCGCATCTAAAGATACGTTATTTTCCCCTGTGCAATTCCAGTCTCACATCTCACCGGACATCATCATTAACAAATTCCGGGAACAGACAGAAAACATTTAAAAAAAAAAAAAAAATAATACTTTATTCCGAGTGTGCTTGCTTTTCTCTTTGAAAATCATCACATAACGGCATTGTAATACACGGTTCGGCTGCATTAAATATTACATATCTGCCGTAGTTCTCTATTTATAGAGCCCTGATGAGAAGACTTCTAGACAAACATGAGGAACTGCCACCAACACTGAAAACGTGACGTGGATCATAAATATATCAGTAATTAAACATCTTACATTTCTTTTCACACAATACGTCTCCTTGCAGTATCAACACTAGTTCGGCTGACTTTTATATTTGATCCAATTAGTAGATAGGCTGTATTTACACCATAAAGGTGCACAGCTGATATAAAGGGACACCTAGTGGTTAAAGCATGTTATTGAATTTCATTATTTTTCTTATTAGATATGAATAGGATCCCTATAAAGTATATTCATTACTCATTATTCTCTACTAATAGTTAATTAAAGACTGTATATAATGACTATTTTGCACATCCCTTTCAAGATTTCAAGATTTTCTAAGGTTTATTGACAAATCATATTCACAAACGGTGTAGTTATGCATTGAATGAAAAACTTGGGTCGCAGATTCCTCAATAGTGCTTTACAAGACATCTATCAATATTTGTGCATACCTCCAGCAATGTTAACTATGTTGAAGCACTTATTTTAACTGATATTATACATATGTATTATATTCTTATAAGATGTATGTAGAACCTGTGACCCAAGTTGTTCATCTCCGGCCTTGTCAGGTATTGAACAATCAATAAATAAAGAACACAGCATTATTAAATATAAAACACAGAATTTGTGTGATTATACAAAATGATTTACAAATAAACACCACTGCATATTTACAACTGTTACACATGCTGATGTAACGCAAATGTTTCCAACTTGGGATCAATAAAGTATATCTTATCTTAAGCTGATCGATGGCTACTGCCATATTTGCAAAATTTGCCTCTGAACCTTGACAAGTGCATGTTTCAGGCTTATCAATTAATGTAATGTAATGTAATGTTATCAATTAACAACAGGAGGGGTCACAAACATAAGACCAGCTGTTAAATAAAGCTCTTCTGACCTTAGCTGGCATGTGGGTATATATATTAATGCTGCCCATTATGGGCACAAGCAATTTTCACCCATTTATTAATTATATGTTTTAAATTTGAGTATTTCCTATCCCCTAAACCTCCAGGGATTTATAGAGTTTAATACTGGCAACTTCTTATTATGGGAAATACGAAAACGTCTAAAACTACAACTCCCAGTAGAGACCTGCCATAGAGAACATGTTGCGAAACACAATAGCCAGTATGTGTAGTTCTGGGGACGGGGTGGGAGAGGGGGGGACGCGGTGGACCCGTTCAAATCCAGTTTTGGACAGTCTGCCGTGGTTCCATCCCATTTCAAGTGCTGTTCGACGCTCAGCGTAACCCTCGGAGCACACTCTCCAATCACAGAGCTTGAGGACTATCACAGGGTTTGTCAAGCGAAGTGGAGAGAATACTTACTTCCCGGTGTAATATTCTCTAAAGCAAATGAGCTGCTCCGACCCTCAGTCCTGTTGTAGCAGACGTCATTCTTTGGCGGGGGCTCTAAGGCCCCCCTCTGCCTCCGCGCGTCCTTTTGTGAATGGGTCAGATTAACAGAAGAAGAATTCACAGCAACCATTGGTAAGGTTATAACAAATATGCTGATTTAATGGCAAAAGACACAATAACACAACATCACGAAGTAATCCGGATTACCCCGGCCCTGGTTCCTCCCGCTGGGAAATCTTACTTACTTTGTCTTGGCAGCAGGAGGAAGAGAGAACGAACCCAAATACAAAACAAGCTTATATACTACAAAACACGGGAGGAGCTGGGTCAGGTCATCTCATTGGGAGATGTAAAAAGATGGCGTGTCGCAGCGAATCAGCGCGCGCCAGCCGAGATGATCCGGAAACAGTCCCTTCGTTTGAAGCAAAACAACCACATCTGGTGTTCACTGTCTCATTCTGTTGCTTTCACACACAGACATTCTTCCGACTTCCCTCCCTGCTCCCCTCCCCCATCTAGTCTCCTGTCCTGCACAACTGCACATTCCAGAGGCTTGAGTTGTGTCTAAAGAATATTCCCTTGCTCACATCTTACTCCAAATACAATGGTTTTACTCCTCATATATTACTTCCTTGTTACACAGACTATTATTATTGATACAAAGTAATTAAGTACACACATGAATATATAAAAACACACTTCTTATATATCAGGGGACGTTAAGATGAATATACCAGAAATACGCTGTATTAACTTTTCACTTCAAACCTTCAGTCCTGACGGACTCCAACTTGTGTTTATTAATCAAACAAATAAATAAACACAAGGATAATCATGTGTTATTGTTGAGTAAATGGAGAATTGCACAGGGGAAAATAACGTAGGCTATCTATGCCACAATTTTAGATGCGGATTTTGTTAATACGTTTGCGCTGTGGACCAACACTACATTGACGGGGAAGGGGGTAGCAATAAAGATAACACCATTAAACAGTTACACAACATAACAGAAATAATATTGATAGCAGCGTCCCTAGCAACAAGTAACAAGTAGTTAATAATAATAAAAGACATTAAGAAAAAGGCATTTTAAACAGTCATTAAAAAGCAACACAATCTACCTGCATTGCATTACTCTAAACGTGTAATAACGTGCTTTAACCAGTAGGTGGTTTGGGTTAAAAAGCTGTCAAGTTTACAGTGTTAACAAAATAAAATATACTGCTGTTTCTGGTTTAGTTTAGGACGGATATATTTAGTTATTGTTTTGATATTTGTAACACAAAAGCTATGGAAAAAACCCACAGCAACACAGAAAAGATGGTCTTAACATGACCCAGCGGTCTAGTAGTTAATAAAAAACAATAATATCAAGACAAAATATTACTAACTTTATTGTGAAATTCAAACTGAACGGTAAAAGAATAGTTTCCGGTCTATTCTGAGCCCGATTTCTGTATATAAATAAAAATAAAGAACTACGACAGATGTGTAATATATTTAATGCAGCCGAACCATTTATTACAATGCATTCATGTGATGACTTTCAAAGAGTAAAGCAAGCACTGCTGAATAAAGTATGATTTTATCTTTTACGAAACGTTTTTTTCTTATGGAATGCAGTTGGAGGTCAACCAATCACAGAGCTTGAGAACTAATCACGGGGTTTGTCAAACAGAACACATGGTGTAGTCCTAAACGATAGCTGGGGATTCTGGGTAGTGTAGTGTCTTCTGCCATCCTTTACTCCGAAAAAATATTTGTTTCTCCGAATCGAAGGGGAAAAATACAAAAGCATTGCACACAATTTAAACCAATCAATGTTGTGTAATTAACAAGGATAATCTGGTGTTTTTTAGTCGATGAGTAGTGCAGATATCACTGTAAAATCAATCGACAGTAAAGGGAATACTTACTTCCGGGTGCACAATTCTCCGTTATCCAATGGGAATGGACGCTCACATTGCCTTTAAGGGCAGCCGACACAAACGAATGCCGTGCTTCCATGAGCGTCAAATCCCGCCGTAGATGGGATTACATTGCAATCAGTTGAAAGCTATTTGCATCCCTTTATGAAGCTGAAGGAGCCTAGGAGCGTCACAACTGCACGCCACGGGACCCTGACCAAACGTCGCTCCTGGACGATTATGGAGTGAGAGTGTGTTGATTAGAAAGCTGCAGCTGATTCAGAACGCTGCTGCTTGAGTCCTCACTAACACTAAGAAAGTGGATCACATCACTCCTGTTCTGAAGTCTTTACACTGGCTTCCTGTGTGTCAAAGAATAGATTTCAAAATACTGCTGCTGGTTTATAAAGCTTTGAATGGTTTAGGCCCAAAATACATTTCTGACGTGCTGCTAAATTATGAACCATCCAGATCTCTCAGGTCTTCAGGGACTGGTCAGCTTTTTGTCCCCAGAGTCAGAACTAAACATGGAAAAGCAGCGTTTAGTTATTATGCTCCAAATATCTGCAACAAACTCCCAGAAACCTGCAGGTCCGCTGCAACTCTGACTACTTTTAAATCCAGACTAAAGACTTTTCTTTTTGCCGCTGCTTTTAATTGAACTATTCACATCTTAAACTGCACTGTAACTTTTATCCATGTATTTTTTCTTTTAATGTTTATTTTATTATCGTTTCTTTTTAATGACTGATTTTAAATGCCATTTTCTTAATGTCTTTCATTTTTTGTAAAGCACTTTCAATTGCCTTGTGTTGAAAGGTGCTATATAAATAAACTTGCCTTGCCTTGCCTATAATCAATACATTAATAGGGGATTTCAATTTTGACGGGGCTATTCTATTTTAACCGCCGCCGACAGGGGGCGAAAGAGACGAGTGAGCGATACAGGGAGAGAAACACAGAAGAAGAGATGAGAGAGCGGCAGAGAGAAGCGGAGAGGAAAGTGAGTAAAGAGAATAATTAGCGATACAGGGAGAGTGAACATGCTGTTAGCGGCAGACAGGGAGAGACACATAATTGATTCATGTTCATCCTGCCCACTGGGAGCACAGAACCAGTGTGTCTCATTCAGAGACTGTGGTGCTCATTGAAAGTGCCAAAACGCCAATATGAGACATTACATTACATTACATTGCATTTAGCTGACGCTTTTGTCCAAAGCGACTTACAATAAGTACATACGACCAGGAAGACACAGCCCAGAAGAAAAACAGAATCATATAAGTACAGCAGGTATCATAGAGCCACACATTTCAAGTGCTACTCAGCTGGCTATAGATAGGCCAGTCCTATGTTAGTATATAAGTGCTTTGTCAGCTGGCTATAGATAAGCCAGTCCTATGTTAGTATATAAGTGCTTTGTTAGTAATTCTATCGCTCGAAGTGGAGTCGAAAGAGATGAGTTTTCAGTCTGCGCCGGAAGATGTGCAGGCTTTCTGCCGTCCTGATGTCAATGGGGAGCTCATTCCACCATCTTGGAGCCAGGATAGCAAACCCACGTGTTTTTGCTGATGGGAACTTGGGTCCACCTCGCAGCGAGGGTGCAGCGAGTCGTTTGGCTGATGCCGAGCGGAGTGCACGCGCTGGGGTGTACAGTTTAACCATGTCCTGGATGTAGGAAGGGCCAGATCCATTCGCAGCATGGTATGCAAGTACTAGTGTCTTGAAGTGGATTCTAGCAGTTACCGGGAGCCAGTGAAGGGAGCGGAGGAGCGGAGTGGTGTGGGAAAATTTTGGAAGGTTGAAGACCAGACGAGCCGCTGCATTCTGGATGAGCTGCAGAGGTCGGATGGCACATGCAGGTAGACCAGCCAGGAGGGAGTTGCAATAGTCTAGGCGTGAGGTGACGAGAGCCTGGACCAGAACCTGCGTGGCTTTCTGGGTCAGCTGGGGACGAATCTTCCTGATGTTGTACAGCGTATATCTGCAGCAACGAGTTGTAGCAGCGAACACAAAATGTTTGACCAAACATTCCCTCTCAAGTCAGAACTGAGGTCACAAAAAATAAGCAGTCTCAGAGCCCAATATGATCAGTCCACCAGGATCAAAATAAAAACTAAATATTGTTCCAGGACAGGCTAACCAAAGCTAACCAATGAGCACCTGCATGTGTGTATGAGAATGGCCCTGACACCATTTCAGCCCAGATTTACAAACTCCTGGCAGGTCAAGCTAGGGCTCAATTCTCGCACTGAATTAAAAAAAAGTGAGTGAGGGACTGTCTGCAATATAAGAGGGAAAGAAAGAGAAACTTTAAAACTGTTCAATTGTTATGATGTGTAAAGACTGATATTGTTCTATAATCGTCTGTTAAGTCATGATGTGAAACGGTTAACAAAGAAAAAGGGAAACTCAAGCTGCTGCTACACTTTATTTTATTTATCTAAAATTAAGCATTTTTAAGATGCACATATTTTCAAAAGCTATTTTATTTATTTTCTCTATTTTATTTTTAAATGCAGCCCGAGAGGAACATTACACATATCCACAGTATTTTATTATCTGTATAGTTCAAGGTTAATTGACAATAAATATTGTTTTTGAATTGTACTTTCTTTATTTGATTGGCAGTCAGTTGTTGATTACATGCAGACGTTGATAAAGCTACTTCAATATATATCACACTAATTCATAAAGCAAGTTAGACATTTTGATGTTCCGGACCTTTGCATGGGGAGATTTTCTCTAACTGGACCTTGTTGAATTTTAGTTGAATACCCCCGCACTAAAGGCTTAAAAGTTTCTGTTGTCTTCAGATAAAACACCCTTAAATGATCATTCATTTTAACTACTCTATTTATCCCGCATAGTGTGTGTAAATCCCCTCCTCTGACTCACACAGCGCTCGTCTACGGCTGAATGTATTTAATGAGCTCTATACACGTTTAAACCTCTGACTGTAAACCCCTCCATTAGGGGAGCAGTGGACAGAATTATTTGCTGTGTCATTGGATGCAGCGCTTATTAACATTAACTCATTTGCCAACATTGTGATTTACATTTTATTTGTACATGTACATAAAAAAAAACGTTTTCAACACTGCTATTAATTGCAAAAGGAATACAAAGGTAGAACATGACATTGAAATGTTGGATGTGCATTGCAGAGGCCTTGCTTTATATAACTCACCCCACTTTCCTGCTCTATATATTATGAGTTCCCCACTGTGTCTTATTTCCTGGGTGATTTGTCAGTTTCCGAGGCTGATATGAAAATAATTAGCTATTACAGCGTAGGGAACACAGGACAGAATAAACAAATCGATTTAGGAACTGCAGTTTCAAAGTTGCATGAGATTTGCAAACGTGGTATTAAGACAGTTTTGCCCTGGGGTGCCATGGAGGAGAATCATTTGAATGATTTAAGGGGGCCCCAGAGCTGGAAAAAGGCCGTGTAACAAATCAGAGGTTGTTGATATGTATTATGTCTGAGCTGTTGATAAGCTCTTGTCACAGGAGCAGAATTTGCAGCTTCGCCCCTGCTTTTTATTTTCATTTTTTATTAGACGGCAGGGAAGGCCACTTTTTATCTCTCTGTCCACCCATCTACTTGAAACATTCTTTTCATAACATCCCTGAGTTTAGTAATTAGTTGACTGTTGATTAAAAAAAGGGCTTTAGAGAGAAAGAAGGGATCCGGCAATTACCCAATGTATTAATCCCCTTCATTGGCTTCATTAGAATGCTGCACGCACCCTGGTCTCAAGTTTTACATTTAAATTTGACTCTCAGATTTTTACATTGCAATTTGCACTTTTAATTTGTGCCTCCCTTAACAGGACATAGCTGGTTTGGGCTTGAGTTGGTTTGTAAGTGGAGCCATGCATTCTGCCCTACCAAACTAAAGAGGGGGTTCCAAATCCGGCAGCACCAACACCTTCTTTGCCGGATATGGAAGCCCTTCTTTCGTTGTTCACCTGCTGGCCCCAGAGTAACATGCTTTTGTGAGCACAAACTAAAGGGGAACAGCCAAAACCAGTGTGATGTTGGTGATGGTGTGACTGTCCTGGACAAAGTTGTAGGGGGGGTGCCATATCTGGCAGGAGAAATACCTGCTCTGCTGAATATGTTATGTAGAGAACAGTGCAGATCTTCCCTATTGACACCAGGATTAACTTAGTCTAAAATAAGGAACATTAATAGTTTGATATAGGCACAGACATAAGATCAATAATACACTTTATTTTAGGTACCTTTCAAAACATTCAATGTCACTTTAAAATTAAATTTAAATATGAGTGGCATTACAATACAAAAATGTGTTGAGTAGTAAACCACAGAGGAAAATTACATTCAAAGGAGCAATTAAAGCGAGTGAAGCTAGTTTGAACAAATTATCTTTTCGGCTTGATTGAAAATAACACAGTGGGTGCTTCTCAATCTTGAGTAAAGCTGCTCCAGAGCCACTATTTCAAGCATACTACGTCATCGAGTGCCGCCGAAGTACTGTTCCAATGTCCAGCATACTTGGAATTCTACCGAGCCCAGCGTACTTCGTTTGGAGAAATTTCGAGGCTGCACATGTGTAGACTCCGCGGTCTTAAAATCCTCACAATGCTTTGTGCACGGACCAATTTCCCCAAATCTGTGGTGGAAAATGTAAGGTGAGGCCTCTCATATGACGCACACTTGCTCGCCTGTTCCACTCTTCGTTTTCAGAGACATTGGCTACCAAGCAAGGGTACTCGAGATTGAGAAACACCCAGTGTCTGACATTATCATATATCCAGTGGCGGCGCCAGGGTATGGCTGGGGTAGGCTACAGCCATAACAATAAATAGCTTAGCCCCACCATGAAAAATGATGTTAAAGTAAGCAAAATAAAGTCTGCCAACTCGCGCGGAGTAAATTGCACAGACGGCAGTTAGTAAGATTGATTTCTGTAGCCACTTGTCTGGAAATACAGAAACGGTTTTGAAAACTTTGGTCACGTAGTGATCGTCTTTTCGATAGAACATCTTTGATAATGTCTTCTGGCCAATCAGAATCAAGATAACGACGTGGTGTTGTTGCAGGAAGTCCCGACGGAGAATACTTTTGCTGTAGTACATTTCTATATACATCGATACAACATGATAGAAATCAACACGTAACGAAATAAGACCCCATGGTTTGATGTGTGGGCTGTCTTTCATTTTGACACACAGAACAATGGGAGCTATCCACCCTTATCCACAATGTAAAGTAATTCACACAGCCTCTTCTCTCTTCAGTGAGGAGCAGCAGGTTCAGCTTTCAGAACAAAGTAACAAAAAACTAAAATGGCATACATTTTTTTAAATATGTCGTGTAGTAATAGATTTATTTATTTTTCTTCTCAAGAGAGCACCAGAATGTGTATTTTATGTTAGTATTTCAAAAAATCTCCTGGGGGAGAATCCCCCCAGACCCTCCTGCAGGGGTTGGGTTTTCAGCATGTCAACTCTTTCAAATTGTAGGATTGGCTCCAGGTCGCCCTTTTGATTTACTACAAATGTGCCTTTTTATACAGGGACAGGGAAATAATCTAAACCTCACGCGTGGCGTTTCACTGTCAAGGGGGGCGATATAGCGTGTATGTAATTACATCGCAAATACTGACTTGAGCCCCACCACTGTATGGGTTAGCCCTACCACAGATTACCCAACAAAAATACTCTGGCGCCGCCACTACATATATCTTATATCATTACTGTTATATCATTGCTTACTATTCGTGGTTATCAAGTATCAGACACATGGGCGGATGTTTTTTCTTTAGCCCCGGACAAAGTTTTTATTTATTAAAAAGACGGCAATTCTCAAGTGGTGGCTCACACAACAACCCCAGAGCCACCACCTGAGCCAGGTGAACAAGGTATGTAAATGTCAGTAAACTTACAAGTTATGTCAACATGTAAGCAAAGCATAAATTATAGCTACGTTGACGTTACTTTGAATCGCGCGGGTAAGATAAACCGTTAGCAAGTAGCTATAGCTAGCCAGATATATTAAATAAACACTTTGTCATACAATCTAAATGTTGTGCTTTTTAGCGTTACCTGGGGCCTCGTTTATAACGTTGTGCGTAGGATTCACGTGGGAAGGTTGCTTACGTAGTAGAAATCTAAAAAATAGGTACAGAAATGTTCCGACATTTTCCGATTCACCAAACATTGCGTACCGGCGAGGAAAGTGCGTACAGCACTTCCTACGTCGGTTTCCCTTTATAAATCACAATCGACTCGAAATGCGGTGCAGCTTTTGCAGGCTTCACGTAATGCCCATATTTGCCTATAAATAGTCAAAGAAACGCTCATTCATTCATTTTGACTGACTTTATGAAGAAGATAACAGGAAATGACAACCCAGTCTCATAAAAAAACGTGTAATAACTACGTTGGTCCACAACGTAGGACGTAGTATTTCTACCATAACGCCTCTGAAATTGTAAGATCCCTACGTGTTTTTTTTCACCATTCATTCCAATGGCTGGCGTCTATGTCACGTGATCTTCACATTTCTCCCGGCAGAAAAAAAAACATGGCCGACATTCGTTTTATTCTCGGTGGAAAATGCCTATTTTAAGGTTAGTTTGGCCATTAAAATGCGTTTTGATGTCATTTGATGCGAAAAATATGAGTTGTTATTTCAGATTATGTGTGCAGTGGATGTACATTTTCTTTAGTTTGCTAGTTATTACGAAGATTACTTCAGGACATTGTGTCTATACAACGTTTTCATTGTTACCAAGGTGGTTGCTAGGGACGCTGCTATCGATATTATTTCTGTTATGTTGTGTAAAATGGTGTTATCTTTATTGCTACCCCCTTCCCTGTCAATGTATAGTGTTGGTCCACAGTGCAAACGTATTAGTTTAACAAAATCCGCATCTAAAATTGTGGCATAGTGTGGTGCCGAGAGATGGGTGTCGGAGGCGGGGTATCAAAGGTACAAGCTAGACTTTTATTTAGCATCTCAAAACACATGTAAACAGCTTCATGCCCGGGAAGCGAAGACCGGCGGAGACAGGAAGTCCGGCTCACTAAAATGTCCGTGCAGAACAATACCCTAACCCATAGATCCGTGGGTGAATAATGTCAATCACCACAATAGATACGTTATTTTCCCCTGTGCAATTCTCCATTTATTCAACAATAACACATAATTATCCTTGTGTTTATTTATTTGTTTGATTAATAAACACAAGTTGGAGTCCGTCAGGACCGAGGGTCGGAGCAGCTCATTTGCTTTACAGAATATTACACCCGGAAGTAAGTATTCTCTCCGCTTCGCTTGACAAACCCCGTGATAGTCCTCAAGCTCTGTGATTGGAGAGTGTGCTCCGAGGGCTACGCCGAGCCTCGAACAGCACTTGAAATGGGATGGAACGACGGTAGACTGTCCAAAACTGGATTTGAACGGGTCCACCGCGTCCCCCCCTCCCCCACCCCGTCCCCAGAACTACACATGTTGGCTATTGTGTTTCGCAACATGTTCTCTATCTATGGCACGTCTCTACTGGGAATTGTAGTTTTATAAGACGTTTTCATATTTCCCATAATAAGAAGTTGCCAGTATTAAACTGTGTACATCCCTGGAGGTTTATGGGGTAGGAAACACTCACATTTAAAACATATAATTAATAAATGGGTGAAAATTGCTTGGGCCCATAAGCAGCATCAATATATACCCACACGACAGCTAAGGTCAGAAGAGCTTTATTTAACAGCTGGTCTTATGTCTGTGACCCCTCCTGTTGTTAATTGATAAGCCTGAAACATGCACTTGTCAAGGTTCAGAGGCACATTTTGCAAATATGGCAGTTTTTTTTTATAGAAGGACCATGCCATCGATCATCTTAAAATAAGATATACTTTATTGATCCCAAGTTGGAAACATTTGCGTTACATCAGCATGTGTAACAGTTGTAAATAGCAGTGGTGTTTATTTGTAAATCATTTAGTATAATCACACAAATTCTGTGTTTTATATTTAATAATTCTGTGTTCTTTATGTATTGATTGTTCAATACCTGGAGATGAAAAACTTGGGTCACAGGTTCCTCAACAGTGCATCACAAGACATCTTTCAATATTTGTGTACCTCCACCATTACATTGTCATATTCTGCACATTTCTTATACTATCTACATACATCTTATAAGAGTATAATACATATGTATAATATGAGTTAAAATAAGTGCTTCAACTTGGTTAACGTTGCTGGAGGTATACACAAAGTTTTACATTCATTGCATAACTACACCATTTGTGAATATGATATGTCAATAAACCTTAGAAAATCTTGAAAGGGATGTGCAAAATAGTCATTATATACAGTCTTTAATTAACTATTAGTAGAGAATAACGAGTAATGAACATACTTTATAGGGATTCTTCTATTAATATGTAATAATAAAAATAATGAAATTCAATAACATGCTTTAACCACTAGGTGCTCCTTTATATCAGGTGTGCACGTTTATGGTGTAAATACAGCCTATCTACCAATTGGATCAAATATAAAAGTCAGCCTAATTAGTGTTGATACTGCAAGGAGACGTATTGTGAAAAGAAATGTAAGATGTTGTTTAATGGCTGAAATATTTATGATCCACGTCACGTTTCCAGTGTTGGCGGCAGTTCCTCATTTTTGTCTAGAAGTCTTCTCATCAAGGCTCTATAAATAGAGAACTACAGCAGATATGTAACATTTAATGCAGCCGAACCGTGTATTACAATGCCGTTATGTGATGACTTTCAAAGAGAAAAGCAAGGACACTCGGAATAAAGTGTTTTCGGTCTGTTTCCGGTATTTGTTTATGACGATGTGAGACTGGAATTGCACAGGGGAAAATAACGTTTCTATGTCACCATTTTAGATGCGGATTTTGTTAAACTAATACGTTTGCGCTGTGGACCAACACTATACTTTGACGGGGAAGGGGGTAGCAATAAAGATAACACCATTAAACAATTACACAACATAACAGAAATAATATCGATAGCAGCGTCCCTAGCAACCACCTTGGTAACAATGAAAACGTTGTATAGACACAATTTCCTGAAGTAATCTTCGTAATAACTAGCAAACTAAAGATCATGTACATCCACTGTACACATAATCTGAAATAACAACTCATATTTCTCGCATCAAATGACATCAAAACGCATTTTAATGGCCAAAGTAACTTTAACCTGTTAAACCCCAAGGTCCCCGCCTGCGGGGACCCTGTTTTTAATTTTTTCACGACACTGTGTCTCAGGGCATTTGAATATTTAAAATCCTATTAATGTGTTATACCAGATTAACGAGAAGAATCTCAGCTAACTGACGATACGAACCATTTTTACTGAAACAAAACACAAGTCTCACAAGAAGCGTTAGCATTAGCCCTTAGCTAAAACGGGCAGATGCTACTTCCAGTGCTAACTAGCAAAAACGATCTTTAAAACTTAATATTTTCTGCACAAACTACATATCATCTGGAAAGCTGATACTCCACAGATTATTTTGTTATAAGTATCATCCCTGTAGGACACAAACTCACTGAGCTAGCAGCCAGAACAGAGAAGAAAAAAAACAACAGTTTTTAAAAACATAACAATAATTATGTCTTACCGTTGCTGTTTTGTGATCAAAGCTCGTGTTCAAGGGAATAAAAACGCTGCTCAAGGTTAATCCAATGTCTCTTAGTCACTTTAGAATTGTTCCTGATAATCTATCATTACATTAATGGCAGCAGAGTAGGTATAAAGTTTTGCTGTCCCAAACTAATGCTGTCTCACGTGCTGTTTACGCAAACCTCTCTCTACTTGACGTAAGTGTTTAGCGGGACTTACTAACTGTCACTCGATTCTATTGGCTCTAACGGTTCAGAAAATGTGACAATCACCCAAATCGACCAATGGGTTCCAAAGATATGATCCTGCGTAGTATAAACTACGCCTGCTCCGGCTCCATTACGCATTACGCAGCAGGAGAGCTTCGCAGCAGCAGAGCACCGCACCGCAGCAGCAGAGCACCACAGAGCACCCGCAGCAGGAGAGCACCACAACACGCAGCGACGATAGCAGGTAACAGGTAACAGAGCACATTTCAAGGACGTTGATTTCTTTGCTTTTAGATCTTTTTCTTGTGTATCCTCTTTCCATTTTAGCAAATAATGGCAGCCAGAAGGGAGAGCTTCACCACCGAGCAGGTGCTAGAGATGCTAGCTGACGATAGTGGGGCTATGATCATACCAGATGACTCTTCTTCGGATGATGAAGATCTCCTCCAGCCAGACCTGGATCCGGACAGTAGTGACTCGGATGTTGAACTTCCACCACGGGAAAGGTATGTAATCTCTCCGTTTTTATATATTACTTATGTGTTTGGTGGAACTGCGTCACAGTGCTAGCTTAGCCAAGAAGCTACAGGAATGATTGGGCAAAATGCTAAATAGTGTTACTTGTCTTTTTGGAGTTACATTTTTTAAATTGAATGGCCAGTGAATGAATATATATATTTGTTTACTTATTTATTTGGTGTAATATTATTCATTTATAGTCCAATATTATGCTTTTTATATATTACTTTTGTGTTTGGTGGAAATGTATCACAGTGTTAGCTTAGCCAACAGGAATGATTGGGCAAAATGCTAAATAGTGTTACTTGTCTTTTTGGAGTTACATTTTCTAAATGAATGGCCAGTGAATGAATATATATATGTGTTTACTTATTTATTTGGTGTAATATTATTCATTTATAGTCCAATATTATCCTTTTTATATATTACTTTTGTGTTTGGTGGAACTTTATCACAGTGTTAGCTTAGCCAACAGGAATGATTGGGCAAAAATGCTAAATAGTGTTACTTGTCTTTTTGGAGTTACATTTTCTAAATGAATGGCCAGTGAATGAATATATATATATGTGTTTACTTATTTATTTGGTGTAATATTATTTATTTATAGTCCAATATTATCCTTTTTATATCTTACTTTTGTGTTTGGTGGAACTTTATCACAGTGTTAGCTTAGCCAACAGGAATGATTGGGCAAAATGCTAAATAATGTTACTTGTCTTTTTGGAGTTACATTTTCTAAATGAATGGCCAGTGAATGAATATACATGTGTTTACTTATTTATTTGGTGTAATATTATTCATCTATAGTCCAATATTAGGTATAAACCAGTGAATTAATCTAATGTCTTTGTTTTTCCACATTTGTTTTCAGTGATGCAGTTGAGTTTGAAATGGCTTCTGGACCCCCATCTGCCACTCAGCCTGTCTCAACAACGCCACGACCATCCACCCAGCCTTCCCCACCCTCACATCCACAGCCGTCTACTTCCACTCAGCCTGCCTCAACAAAGCCACGACCATCCACCCAGCCCTCCCCACCCTCACATCCACAGCCGTCTACTTCCACTCAGCCTGCCTCAACAAAGCCACGGCCATCCACCCAGCCATCCCCACCCTCACATCCACAGCCGTCTACTTCCACTCAGCCTGCCTCAACAAAGCCACGACCATCCACCCAGCCATCCCCACCCTCGCATCCATCAACGTCTGCTTCCACTCAGCTAAGGGTGAAGACACCTGTGTACTGCAGGAAGTGCCAGGTCACTCTGTGCTTCACTGTCAAAAATAACTGTTTCAGGGAGTGGCACGACCTAAATACTGGAACATTCAGGTAGGTATAAAGTTCAGGTAGGTATAACGTTTTGCGAGTGTTTATTTAAAAAAAAAAATACTTGTTGTTTTTATATACCTAGTGTGATTTTATTGTATAGTACGTTGGTAAAATGTTTGTTGTTTTTACAAACCCACAGTGGTTTTATTGTATAGTACGTTGGTAAAATGTTTGTTTTTACATGCCTATAGTGTGTTGGTAAAATGTTTGAAATAAATCTGCCCCAGTTGGAGTCCAATGTTACCTATGTTTCCGTTTTTTTGTATTGTGCAAGTACACCTACACATACTGACCTACAGTATAGTTTTATTGTATAGTGTGTTGGTACAGTTACATACACAGCTACACTTACACATACACACCTACACATACCCACACAGCTACACATACCCACACAGCTACACTTACACACCTACACATACCCACACAGCTACACATACCCACACAGCTACACTTACACACCTACACATACCCACACACCTACACTTACACATACATACCCCCCCCCCACACACAGACACACACCTACACTTACACACATCTACACACACACTCACACACAAACAAATATTTAAAAAAATATATATTTAAAAAAACATTTTTATTTTTTTTTAAATATTTTTTGTTTTGGGTGGAATGAATACCTATAGTGATGATTCAATTTAATACAATGATTTTTATAGTCTGGTACCTGAAAAAGGTCAAATGGCACTGATGGAACCAAATGTGCCCAAATGTGCCCAAAGCTTATTCCGCCTGGACTTTATTTTCATAAACCTCTCTATAAAGGTCAAATGTCACTTGTTTTTCCTCAATCTTGATACAGGGTACTTATTATATGTTATACTTTGGATTCCTAAAGCTTTTACGCTACTAACCCATCATTCAAGGTTGGTCTTCACTATAAGTAATGGGTTTTCTTTAGGCGGAGACAGGAATTTACATTTTTTTGCTATGTTCCATCTGAATTTACTCTGACACAGAAATATCTATATTGATTCTGACACTTCTACATCCAACTCACAGATGTAACCTTGCTTTGATAACACAAATTATTCATATAAACCTTTTAGAAGTTAAGTTATAGTCATTTGTTCTGGGAATGTCATTTTCGAGCCTGAAACCTGAACAACAGGCTCGGGGTTTAACAGGTTAAATAGGCATTTTACACCGAGAATAAAACGAATGTCGGCCATGTTTTTTTTTTTCTGCAGGGAGAAATGTGAAGATCACGTGACACAGACGCCAGCCATTGGAATGAATGGTGAAAGAAAACGTAGGGATCTTACAATTTCAGAGGCGTTTTTGTAGAGATACTACATCCTACGTTGTGGACCAACGTAGTTATTACACGTTTTGTTGTGAGACTGGGTTGGAAATGACAACAGAACAGCTAAAAAAGACATCTCACACCGTGTCAGATTTTGGTTATTTTGGGGAGGTCGAGATCAATCACATTGTTTGGTGGATGCCGTTTGAACAGTAGCAGCATGGAGGTCGGATCGTCACCAAAATAAATAAGTAGTCCGAAAAAGGTTCATGACAAAAAAATTATACATAGCCAGGCAGTGTGTTTGTACCGGGGACAGGAGACACCCCCTTGATGAGAGCCTGTAGGAAATGATCGGGGAATCCCTCCGGAGTGGAGTCATGACGACTGGATCTGAATTATGTTTTCGTATTTGGTGGTTTGTGTCCCAGCTGTCGATCAGCTGTGCGCAGCGTCTCCACTGCAGCCTGTGCGTCTCAACCCCACCCCCCGCAGCAACCCTATATCCACCAGTTAAAGGAAATACAACTAATGTGTTGTGTTATATTAGCTGTACAATTTACCACATTTGGTGTTAAGTGAATATATTAAGTGAATTACTCAAACTGCATTTCTATAGGAATGATTCTGTCCTATTGGCAGATAACTACTCTTAACTACTCAAGAGGTTTCCAATGTAAATTTAACTATTTTCAATTGGTTAGTATTACATTTTGTGACGTGTGGTGACACTCATTTTAATGAAGACACATTTGTGTATCTTGAAATTCATTTATTTGACAGAGCTGGAAACTGATTGACTTACATACTTGTTTGTGTTTACCTACATATTCATCACAGATGAGCCAAACAGAGTAGAGGATGAAGAAAGGGGAACAGGAGACAGGGACACACAAGAAGGAGATACAACAGACAAGAATGACAATGGAGACAACAATGAACAGGAACACCAGAACAGACTGGTCAATGGGTAACATGACTGATTTAGGGACTGCAGATACAGGGCCAAGGCAAGTGAGACATCACTGCTTTCCATCCAGCAAGTTTGGCCAGCAAAATACATCATTTCAACTGCAAACAGCAAGTGATGAAGGAAGCTGCAGGTGAGGAGGGATTATTATTTCCTTCTTCCATCCCTTTTTTCTGTTTAATCCGATTACTAACAACTTCTAATAATTTGACATAGTTTATGATTTAATTGGAAAATGAAGTGTTTTTAAATAATAAACCCGTTTCTGATTCTGATTCTTTGTTTTTTTTTTACATATGGGTGTTGGGAGATGTGTCCAAATCTCTTAATGTTGCTCTCAAAGTGCACAAGATTGATGCTTTTAACCTTCCTGGGGGACCCCAGAGGAGGTGAGTTCCCCCTAAAATAGCACTTTATCTCTGCTTATGTAACTCCGGTGTAGTGTCCCCTTGGCAACAGATCACTCAGAGCTGGTGATTACTTTCCTGCATTTCAATGGACAGCATATAAAAAGGACACGTGAGCTGCATTGCTTAAAAGATCCTCACATGCTATCTCTTTTACAAAATAAGTGTCCAGTCAACAACAAAACATCAGTGATCGTATATGTGAAACATTAAACTTATAGAAACTGGTGTACAAAACTCACATACCTGCGTTGATCTCCTGGAGTGTCTTTACTTTTTCTTCTCCACAACTTTTGTCCACCATCAGAGATTGCAAACATTTCAGAAACAGCTAGAGGTAGGGGACAAACAACTTGTTCGCTGGGCATGTCAAAAACCTCCCTGCTTTGATAAAGACTTTAGGGAGCCTTTCAGCCCCTCTAGCAAAGGGACTGGAAAGCAAGCTTTGAAAATTCAGTACCATCTACATGCTGTCAGGTTCCAGACACTGCTCTCAACCACTCAGTGCCTGCACAAATACCTGCAGAAAGAAACAATTGACTTGGTGCAGGCAGTAGATTACAAAACAGCAGTTGAGAACACACTGAAAAGTTACCGAAGTAACGAGAAAGCACATGAGGTCTATGACAAGACCAAGGCCCTGTGCAATGATCTTGATATTCCCGAAACTGACACAGAGGAATAAGCATAGAAACATGGAAGATTTTGTAGTCGAGGCATCATGTGGAGCAATGTGAAACATTAAGCATAAATAAACTGGTGTACAAAACTCACATACCTGCATTTCAATGGACAGCATAAAAGGACACGTGAGCTGGGTTCTAGTGCTCAGATTAGCTATTGATGATCACGTTGATAAATCATATAAAACAAATAGCCTATCACACGAAAACATGATGCTGTGACTGTGAGCATTAAACAATTAACATTAAACTAAACAAACACAACAGTACGTTATTGTCCTTATAAAATAAAAACATACATTTTGTCCACCGAGATAATACAGGCACCTTACCCTCAAGAGATCCTCTCGTGCTATGAGAATCTCCCACAATCCATTGCCGTAACAAAGCTAATGCAGGCACACGTTTGTGACACCAGATGACGCAATTGTGTATGTGCGTGTGGGGAGTCTTGCAGTAGAAAATTCGACTGTAGCGCCGCCACTGTGGGCTAAGCCCCGAATGTTTGCAGGTCCAGGCGACGCCCCTGATCAGACACTTAAAAAACAAAGAAGGTTTTAAGAAATAGGACTATACTTACAAATGAAATCTTATCCTTTCATTGTCCTTCAAACGTTGCAGCGCTGTGTTACACACAAAGGAGCACAGAAAGACGCTAACAATATAAAAGCGTGCTTGAAGGTGCTCAATGAATTTGGCGAGAATATACCAAGATTCGTCTCCCTGGATGACCTCCCACCAGTTTCATACGACCACATTGATGTCTCAGCATTGCTGGGGCGGTTGGAACAGCTGAATATGGACATGTGCTGTGTGAAAAAAACGCTCAAAGCTCAAACAGATGCCTGTGAGGGTCTGCGGGTGACGACCATGGCCATCGACAACCGGGTGTTCGCTATTGAGAAGCCCTGTGGATCTACCAGCGTGGACCCAGGAGCTGGGTATGTGAGGCCATGCAAGCGAGAGCGGCCAGCAGCTGTGAATGCTGACCAGGAGGTAACAGTGGCTGGAGGAGGCTCCAGCAGCTCTGTGGGATTCGTGTCCACTAGTGTTAATTTCGTTGACTCAAACTATGACGAAATATGTTCGTCAACGACCTTTTTTTCCATGACGAAAACGAGACGATGAGGAGACGGCACCGACGGCAGTAAACAATAACTGTAACGAAATCATCATGCAATATCATTGACGAAAAGTGACAAGACGAAAATGTAGTTTACTAAATAAAAACTATGCCAAAATCTCTCTTTACTTTCGTTGACGAAAAATGAGGCGACGAAATATTATCAAAGATAACGTTACATCTCTGATAGTCAGTTTTACTCCCAGCAGTTCCATTTCCGGTGCTGCGGCAGGGCAGCAGCTGTGTGTCTGTGCTGCGCGCGGCGGTAGATTTGAATTACACCGGGCCGCGGCACACTGTGAACTGTCAGGAAGACTCGGGTCTAACTCATGGTCTAACTAACCTTATTTAACAGAAAATAAAATGGCAACAACAGGGCTTGGGAGCAGTGGTCACACTCGCGTTAACCAAATACCCCCCCGTCAGCGCGAGTGATTGATAAATTGTGCACTCAACGGATAATAATGGATTATGACGGAAATGTTACGATCCTGTTCATCAAAATTACTGACAACGAAAAAGTCTAAAGCCACCACCGCTTGGGAGAAAGAAACAATGTGATATTTGGGTCCATTTTCGCTACAATGAGGTGGAGAAAAAAAGCGAATGCATTGTTTTATCAGAAGGGAAGCAATGTGGCCATAACACAGGTAAAACACCACAAACATGACCAGATACTCTCTGCAAAGCTTCTTAATCATTCAACCTGTGTTTTGACTAAAATGACAAATTATTGGTTTTGGCTAGACTAGTTTGACTGAAATGTTCTATATAATCTGATGACTAAAAAAAGACTCAACAGTTTTCATTGACAAAAATAAGACTAAAATGCTCAGACTTTTAGTCGACTAAATCTTGACTCAAATGTTTACTGTTTTAGTCGACTAAAATAAGACTAAAATGCTCAGACTTTTAGTCGACTAAAACTTGACTAAATAAAAACAGGATGAAGGTGACTAAATATGACTAAAACTAAAAAGGAAATTTAACACAGGACTAAGACTAAAACTAAATTAAAAAATAGCTGACGAGATTAACACTAGTGTCCACACCACAGCCACCAAAGTCTTCTTTATGGTCCCGTGTTGTGAAGGAAGGACACCAAAGCAAGGAGACACCAGAGCATAAGCCAGCAGCAAGACGACGGGGAATGCAAGGGCCACTGAAACGGGAGAGGAAGAAGACGGGTATAGTTGGAACTTGCCCAGTGAGTTCTAACGTATAAGTTGTGATCACAAAGATGGTGAGTGTGTTTGCCACTAAGTTTGCCTCTCAACTGGAAGCTAACATGCTAACTGAGTATCTGAGAGAGAAACTTGGCCGAGCAGTTACTTGTCGGAAGATCGAGTCGGCACAGAGCAGTTTCAGCTCATTTCATATCACTGCCGAATGCAAGGAAGTGGCAGAAATGTATGACCCAGAACTGTGGCCAGCTGACACCTATGTCCGACGCTATTATTTGTTCTTATTGTTTCTTCATTTGAACACCTGATCTTCAAACTCTCTGGTCCCACTCCCCTGGTCACAGCCATCATCTACCGTCCCCCGAAGCCAAACCCCTCCTTTCTCTCCGACCTCTCTGACATTCTCACTCAGCTTTCTGCCATATCCCCATCTGTTCTCCTCTTCGGTGATTTTAACATTCATGTTGACGACCCGACCTGCAAATATGCCTCTGAACTTAAGGAAACCCTTCACTGCTGCAACTTCTCTCAACACATCAACTTCCCAACACACAGCCGTGGTCACATCCTGGACTTGGTCTGCTCCACTGGTCTCACCATCCATCATCTGTCCAGCCTCAATCTCCACATCTCTGATCACCTGGCCATCATCATGGACATCAACATCCCCATCCCCGCCCAAAAGCAAACACGCACAATAACCTACAGAAATCTCAAATCCATCTCACCTTCAGCAATCACTGCCTCCATTACCTGCAAGATGTCTGTCTTCCCCCCCCCCCCCCCACACTTTCGGAAAACCCATCTGAACTTGTGGACTATTATAACAGCACCCTCTCCTTCTGTCTCAATGAACTGGCCCCCACAAAAACAAAAAATGTCTCTTTCATACACTCCGCCCCCTGGTATACCCCCGAACTCCGCCAAATGAAATCAAGGAAACGTCAACTTGAACACCAACATAAAAAAACCACACTAACAGTCCATCTTCAAATCTACAAAGACTATTTCCAGCAGTACAGTAACGCACTCAAAGCAGCCCGGTCTAATTACTACTCACAACTCATTCAGTCTGGCTCCAGCAACCCCAAGCGTCTGTTCTCCACCATCAGCAAACTTCTCAAACCCTGTGACAACGCCACCTCGTCCTTCACCACCGAACAGTGCAACTCCTTCCTTTCGTTTTTCCAAACCAAAATCAGCAACATTTACAGCAATCTGACACCCTCATCAACACCCCCCCACCTCCCATCCTGGCTCCCCCCCCCCCTTCACCTCACAGCCCCTGTCCCACTTCTCCCCTGTGACTCCCATGCAACTGTCCGAATTCATGACTGGAATGAACTCCACCTGCACACTTGACCCAATGCCCTCCAAATTTGTTAAAGAGAGCCTCCCTGCCATCTCCCAACTCATCGCCATCATTAACTCCTCCCTCAGATCTGGATCAGTTCCCCCCTCTCTCAAACTGGCTGCTGTCACACCCATTCTCAAAATACCTGGACTCCCACCTGTCATCATGTCCAACTTCCAGCCCATCTCAAATCTCCCCTTTCTGTCAAAAATACTTGAACGTGTCGTTGCCTCACAACTTAAAGCCCACCTCAGGTGCAATGACCTCTTTGAGCCATTTCAATCCGGTTTTCCGATCAAAACACAGCACAGAAACAGCTCTTCTGAAAATCACAAACGACCTCCTCTTCTCCTCTGACTCCGGCAACCTGAACATCCTCATCCTCCTGGACCTCACCATAGCATTCAACACCATCAACCACGCCATCCTGCTGTCCCTCCTCGAATCATCACTCAACATCACTGACACTGCACTCTCCTGGCTGAAATCCTACCTCACAGACAGACATCAGTTTATCAACATCAACAACTGCACCTCCTCCACTGCTCCTCTGTCCCAAGGCGTCCCCCAGGGTTCGGTGCTTGGCCCCCTCCTCTTCATCCTCTACATGCTCCCCCTTGGCAAAATAATTTGTCGCCACAACCTTCAATTTCACTGCTACGCCGATGACATCCAACTTTATATCTCAACAAAAACCATCACCCCCACAACACACTCCACTCTCACCAACTGTCTCTCAGAAATAAAAGCATGGATGCAAACAAACTATCTCCAACTGAACAGTGCCAAATCAGACATCATCATCATCGGCCCCCCATCCCGTACCAAAGCCATCGAGAAATTCAACTTCACCATTGACAGCCACACTCTATCCCCCCCTCCCCTCACTTCCGCATCCTCGGAGTCATCTTCGACAGTCAGCTCAAATTCAACCACCACATCAATCACATCACCAGGATCTCCTTTTTCCACCTCAAAAACATTGCCCGTCTCCGCCCATCACTCTCCTCCTCTGCTGCTGAAACCCTGATTCATGCATTCATCACATCACGACTCGAGTACTGCAATAGCATCCTCTACGGCATACCATCCAACCTCCTCAATAAACTCCAACATATCCAGAACTCTGCTGTCCGCCTCCTCACCCACACCCACCCAGATCACATCACTCCCGTCCTCCAGAACCTCCACTGGCTCCCCGTCCGTCAAAGAATCAACTTCAAAGTCCTCCTCATTATTCACAAAGCCCTCAACAATCAGGCCCCCCCCTACCTCACAGACCTGCTGCACCACCACACCCCTTCCCGCTGCCTCCGCTCATCAGAAGCCCACCTCCTATCCATCCCCACCCACATCAATCACCGGACCTGGGGGGACAGAGCCTTCTCCGTCGCTGCCCCCTCCCTCTGGAACTCACTCCCCCAACCCATCAGAGACTGCACTGACCTCACCACCTTCAACAAACTTATAAAAACTCAACTCTTCAACCTGGCTTTTAATGTGTGATTGTTTTTGTATTATTTGACTTTAACTTGAACTATATATTTATTTGTTGTTCCTTTATTTTCACTATATCTGTAAAGCTTCTTTGAGCACCTGTAAAAACGCTAACAAAATAAATCTATTATTATTATTATTATTATTATGAGCCAAGACGGCCTGTTAGTGGGTCGCTTGCGGGTGATAGCACTGCTACAAAGAATGTGGTCGCTCCTGTACAACACGAGAATCATGCATCTGTTGATGTAAATGTCTGTAGTACACTGAACAAAAATATAAACGGAACACTTTTGTTTTTGCTCCCATTTTTCATGAGATGATCGCAAAGATCTAAAACATTTTTTATATACACAAAATAACCATTTCTGATTAGACAGCATGATTATTTCACAGGTGTGGCTTAGAATGGCCACAATAAAAGGCCACTCTGAAAGGTGCATTTTTGCTTTATTGGGGGGGTCTGGGGGGGTCCGAAAACCAGTCAGTATCTGTTGTGAGGGGTAGGGTTAGGGTTAGGGTAATGTTGTGAATCGAGTGGCCTGTGTTCGTCGTCCATAACATACGCCTGCCCATACCATAACACCACCACCACCATGGGACACTCGATTCACAACATTACCCTAACCCTAACCCTACCCCTACCCCTCACACCAGATACTGACTGGTTTTCGGACCCCCCCAGACCCCCCCAATAAAGCAAACATGCACGTTTCAGAGTGGCCTTTTATTGTGGCCATTCTAAGGCACACCTGTGCAATAATCATGCTGTCTAATCAGCATCTTGATATGCCACACCTGTGAGGTGGGATGGATTATCTCGGCAAAGGAGAAGTGCTCACTATCACAGATTTGTTCAGATTTTGAACAATATTTGAGAGAAATGGTTATTTTGTGTATATAGAAAATGTTTTAGATCTTTGAGTTCATCTCGTGAAAAATGGGAGCAAAAACAAAACTGTTGCGTTTATATTTTTGTTCAGTGTACATAAATAATAGGATGCGGGTGGTGTCATAACACGCGTGGCCTACGTGTGAGGCACAGTGCTGGTGATAAAGCGAGGCGGCTGGTTGTTGATAAACTGTTGGAGGAATCTGATATTATGTGCTTATAAGAGATATGGTTACCTAAGCAAGATCTGGAAAGGCTGAATACATACATCAGAATCAAGATAACGGCGTGGTGTTGTTGCAGGAAGTCCCGACGGAGAATACTTTTGCTGTAGTACAGGGGTGCACATAACTGGTACGCAGGTTATGTGTGTAATCTGAAATGCGTACCGTCACATGTGTCACAAAGCGCATTTGCGTACCGACGTACTTGTGAAGCTTTTCCAGAAGGCGGTTAGATCACCGGACGACAGAGTCGGTCTCCGTGTGCACAGACAGGGCTGCTGTTAACGTCGGTCTGTACAACGGAATTGTGCCAAAACTACACCAACCGGCTGCAGAGGGAGACTCCCTCCTCTTCACTGGAGAACTGCGCTAAAACAGCTGATCACAACGTTCACACTCTGTGGTCACGAAGTACTTCACTAGCCCCCCCCCCCCTGTTGATAGAAATCAACACGTAATGAAGGCCCATTCCCAAACAGCCCCCTACACCCTACCCCTACACCCTACCCCTACCCCTACCCCTGCGTTTGCGCGTTCACGCGGAGGGTCCGCCATATTGAGGGCTGTTCCAAAGCAACGAGTGTGGAGGGGGAGTGGGCTATCAAGCCCTCAAACAACGAGTCTGCAGCGGTGCTGACTTGAGACCGGGCTCTACCTGACCGGAGTCACGCTGTGTGTTTACAAGTAGTATGATAACCTCATATGTTTTTAACTTAGGATCATACCTGTGTTTAGTCTAGAAAAAGGTAAATGTGTGCATTTTATTATAAAGTTGTGTATATTTACAGACCGTTGCAAAAACTAAGAAGCTTATAAACATCAGGTTTAAAACTAAAAGAGCTTTGAAACACAATGAAAGATGTTTGGAGTTTTATTTGAGTTATTCATTTAAACTTTTTGTCTAAGAGATGCTGATTTGAAACCGTTGTTACATACAGTTACGGCGTTTCCTGTTTCTGCCGGAGAGAGGGGAGAGAGGGGAGAGAGGGGAGAGAGGGGAGAGAGGGGAGGCTGTCCCAAAGCTTGCTGCTGTATTTACTCCCTCCATCTGACAGGAGGGAGCCTCGTTGAGCTGCGAGTGTGGCTACAGATGGAGTTCACTCCATCACGGAGGGGTAGGGTCGAGGGAGTGGTTTGGGATTGGGCCGAATTAAGACCCCACAATTTGATGATTGATAGGTGTGTGTGCTGTCTTTCATTTTGACACACAGAAAAATGTTATAATAAACATACTGTATGTTAAATGGATATATCCGCCTTCTTTCATTCATCTTTCCATTCCCACAACAATATACATAAAGAAATGGCATATTTTGGATATAGTTCGAATGGTGATTAATCATGATTAATTCATTTTTAAGCTGTGATTAATCTGAAAATTGTAATCGTTTGACAGCCCTAATGAAAATAGGTCATTTATTATCGTAAATATTTACACACCTTATGAATCATATGAAAATGAAGATGAATATCGCAATAGAATGGCATTTGTTAATGCATTCATTAAGGATAATGCCACAACCTGTGTGTATGTAGTGGGTGACTTGAATGCTGACATTTCGGATGATAAATCTCTGTTTTTGCAAATGTTTACTGCATTTTTGTAACGATAATAATCTCATACTGTCAAGTAAATCTCTACTACCTGAGAAAAGCTTTACATATATTAGTGAAGCATGGCATACTGTCAGATCACTGTATATGCACACGCTTCTCTGGACAACATATGAGGAGTTCTTTTCCAAAACGCTATATATCCATTTGAATAGTTTTCAGTAAAATGACATTTTTTACCTAGAACCACACATTTTGTTAATATTAAAATGTATCCTGTTAAAATGGTTTGTTGGCTCAGTCTGAACATATTGAACAATGATTATTAAATCAAACAACAATATTTTTGATTAAATCAAAGTTTTTTATTTTATTTTTTTCAAAACGCTATAAATCCATCAATTTTTTTCAAAACGCTATAAATCCATAATTTTTTTTCAAAATGTTATAAATCAGTGCATTTTTTTTTTATTGATGGTTTATGTTTTTTAAACGAGAACATGCAACATATGATATAAGAGACTCATACTATAAATGAATATAAATCAAATAAGTGCAAATACATGAAATAAATAAAACCCAAATGAAATAAATAGTAACATAAACTAAATAGTAAAATAAAATAAATATTTGCAATTTCACATTTCAATATTGTCCAATTTCTAACAATATATAACACATACAAATACCACTATTTCAACAATGTTAAAAATACATTCAAATAATTTAGTAACACATTTAGGCCAATAGTCATTCAGTGCCGAACCCGTAAAAAGTAATGATAACGATATTCAATATGCAAGTAATTCAGTAATACATTCAATAAGGCATTCAGTAAAGTGTCGAACCCGTAAAAAGTAATGATAACGATATTCAATAGGCAAGTAATTCAGTAATACATTCAATAAGGCATTCAGTAAAGTGTTGAATCCGTAAAAAGTAGGACCATTGTCCACTATACATAAAACAAATCACATTGTGTGTGTGCGTGTGCGTGTGTGTGTGTGTGTGTGTGTGTGTGTGTGTGTGTGTGTGTGTGTGTGTGTGAGAGAGAGTGAGCGCATGGATCACTCTGCATCTTCATCACTCTGGCCTGCATTGTCAGTCACCTGATACAGGGCATCATCATAAAAAGCCCTCACCACATCAGACACACCTATTGCTCCTAATAGTGCCAGCACATCTAGCTTCTTTGCGGCCTTCACAGAAGTCTGCTTTGGAAGTAACTCAGGCTTCAGGTCAGCCCACCGCTTGCCCCGCTTTAATACACTATGGAAACAATACTCCCCATTGTAAGACGTCTTTAAACCAACCTTGTTGGTACTCAAGTCAAGCATGCGTGCTTCACTGATTTTAAAGCTCCTCTGAGCCTTAACACACACTTTTGCGGCTGACCTATAATCAAACGCCTCCCAGTCTTTGCCATAAACGTGAACATGGCCGAATTGCTGCAGGATGGCATGGTATTCCTGTGGTAGAAGAATTGTGTCCATTTTCCGGATCTTCTGCTCAATTCTGCCAAAGACTCGGTCTGCAGGGAGATAACTGTGGCCCCTTACTGGAAAGGTGTGCTCTATGCTAAGGTTGGAAAAAAGCTGTCGAAGTTCCATCAGCATGGACACCATGCTGATGTTCTTGTTCTGCCCAAAACAAGAGTCGCTGAACAGCCGAAGCCCCCTGGATCTGCCGACTTTGTCCTGAAGTCGAAGCTTGAGGCAGTCACTCAGCGCAGAAGCAATCATATTGCTGTCTTTGCTACCCTCATTCTCCTGCCACACATACAGATGGACATCATCTTTTGCCTGGTAACTGTTCTCTCCGTGGTGCACAACCACACCAAACAGGTACAGATACATCTGCCGCGAGTAATAGGCCTGTCCTATTGGGGTTTTTGGAAGGACCAAGTTTTGCATCATGTCAAAACAGAGGGTCACATGACCTTCGGCAACCCTGCCTAACAGGTCATAAAAGACCCGCGCTCTGCGGCGATGCAAGATGAATGATGCAGATTCCATCCTCTTCTCTGTCTCAGCTAGGTTTGGATCTGCAATCCTGAGCTTGTACTTGGCACAATCAGCACATGCATCTGTGGCTGGGTGACCAAAGCCAAGATTGAAATCATTGGAGAACACTGAATAATAGAGGGAGTAGCTGGTCTGAGCATGGTTCTGAGCCTCAAAGAGCTCATGCATCTTCCGCACATTCAGGTCACTGGGGAGATACTTGCGGCCTGGTGCTCCTCTCCGCCCATAATGGCTGGCCCTGCAGGTAAAGGACTGGACGTGCTCAACAATGAGTTGCCTTCTCCTTGCCTGCTCCTCACTGTGCCGTGCACCACCTCTTCTCTCTGGGCGAGCTTCAGCAGTCTCAGCATAATATTGAGCCACCCGGGACACACGGTCTTTGCTAATGCCTGTGAAAGTAAATTATTTAGATTGTCATATGCATTGATTGTAGCCAGTATGAAATAAACAGAATTACACATAACTAACTTGCTATTACCATTCCAGTTTTCTCCTTAGCAGGGGTTAGGAACCTCTTTTACTTAACATCACCTTTCACACACATCTCTCTCTCTACAGCCTCTCTCCCCCTCCTCTTTACAGACGATCTACAGCCTCTCTCTCTCCTCTTCACAGACCTACAGCCTTACTATCTCTCTCTCTCCTCTTCACAGACCTACAGCCTTACTATCTCTCTCTCTCCTCTTCACAGACCTACAGCCTTACTATCTCTCTCTCTCCTCTTCACAGACCTACAGCCTTACTATCTCTCTCTCTCCTCTTCACAGACCTACAGCCTTACTACCCCCCTTCTCCTCTTCACAGACCTACAGCCTTACTACCCCCCTTCTCCTCTTCACAGACCTACAGCCTTACTATCTCTCTCTCTCTCCTCTTCACAGACCTACAGCCTTACTATCTCTCTCTCTCGTCTTTACAGACGCCCTACAGTTTTTATTACACACACACACACACACACACACACACACACACACACACACACACACACACACACACACACACACACACATACACACACACACACACACACACACCTTCCGCCCTGCTCTATAGCAATGACATCAGTAGGCAGGGCCGGACTGGGACAATAAGTCAGGCCGGGAATTATACACCCAGTCAGGCCACCCATATGAAACATAACTGTATACATTTCAATAATCATAAAAACATGGCCATAACCAATAAAATACCATATCCAATATGAAAAAACATTGAAACTTGTTTATTTATTTGTTTTTGGTTCATTTATAGTTGTGAGTGTGTCTGTGCTCCTGAACCAGCCTCTCCTGTCTCCCTCCTCTCCCCCTGCTCCTCTTTGATGCAGAAGCAAAGAAGCATGTTTTTTTTATTATTCATGCATATTTTACTAATCACTCCCCCCTCAAATGGAAATATGTGTTTACATAAATGGTGACCAAACCGTTTGAGACTCACTGAGATAACTTAGACTAAGTTAACTATCTAAACACTCAGAGTCCTTTACCTCACCTGAGCTGAGGTTATCAGTCTCTCAGTCTGACAGGAGAGGACTCTCCCTCCACCTTATATACTTTAGCGCAGCTAGCTAGCACCAGATGCTAACAACAACAATACAAGTAACGTAAAAAAAATCCTCAGGCCTGAAACGAAAGTTGTACTCACCAAACACTTTAATGAAGGTCGCCTTGCAAACGGGAACCTTCTCTGGGTGACTGTTGCACAAGAGATTGTACTTGACAGATACGTTCCGGTCTTAATGTTTGTTTACGTCCTGAACTTTCGGACGCTTCCTTTTCACTTGCGTGATGTCCAGGAGATGAAGTATAGCCCGGTCCTGGTCAACCTTGTTTGGTTTTCCATACAAATGGTTGAAGTTCATCATCAGGTCGTCCGGTGACAGCTTCTCGGCCTGACAGAAACCTTTCGCAGCAGCTTTGTGTTGACATCCCACAGTCGGTATTAACGCGCCACCCGAGTGACGAACCTTCTTTTGTTGTTGTTTTTTGTGGTTTTCTTTGTCCAGTCGACGTTTTCTACCCCCAGGTGTAGGTCTCACAGGCTCATCCAGGCCATCAAAGGTGTTACAACGGTTTAAAGACATATTTCGAAGACTGAATGAACATAAACAAACCTCGACTCAGAGCGCCGCCCTGTTGTATTGCATAGAACGCTCACCGAATTTTGATTGGTAGAGAGGATATATCGCGTTTAGGCTCAAAATAGGTTCGGCGTTTATCGCGGTTTGGAAAGGAACTGCATCTTGCCGTACATTTTAAACAAGGATATATAGCGATTTGGCATGAAACGTTGATAGAGCAGTGAATAGGTTCAGTACACAGCAAAATGGCACGACAAACTCAATTTTTTTCAATTTGGCGTTTATCGCGTTTTGGAAAAGAACTCCTCATATGCATCTGTTATGAGTTGGCCACTACAGATCACATTCCTTTTGTATTGACCCTAAATGTTGAAAATATTCCGGTGCTATCTGTTGATGATAATAAAACATACACAGGGAGGCTGGATTGGTCAAGGTTAAGTGAGAAGAATATTAATCACTATACCTCACTCACTGACAAATCATTAGACTTGGTTGTAATTCCAAGAGAAGCAATGCTGTGCAGTGACACCAACTGTAAACATGTGCAACATGGTAGAGATCTATGTTTTACATATGATCTTATTATTGATGTGTTAAATGCCTCAAGTAAGGGTTTTTACAACAGTAAGAAAAAGGACCATGGTATATAACTTGGATGGAATGAACATGTGACTGAGCTACACACTGCTGCAGATGCTTTTAAATTGTGGGCAGAATCAGGTAGGCAGAGACAGGGGTCTTTGTTTGAACATAAACAGTCCACTAATGCCAAATATAAGTATGCTGTCCACTTCATTAAAAAAAATGAGGACACAATGAGGGCTGACTCACTTGCCAGAAAGCTGCGCAACAATAGTTGCTATGATTTCTGGAAAGAGGTCAAAGTCATAAACAGCTGTAAGACTCCCTTACCGTCTTCTATTGAAGGAGTGTGTGGGTCAGGCAGCATCGCTGAACTGTGGCGACAACACTATCATGAGTTGTTCAACTGTGTTAAGAGTGATGCATTTGTGGTTGAAAAGGTTGACTCCACTGAAAACGTTACAGTTAGATCAGAGGAAGTCGACAACACTATAATGAATCTAGAAAATAACAAAGCTTGTGGCCCGGATCTCATCTCAGCTGAACACTTAACATATGCCAGTCTTAAGCTTGCTCCTCTTCTTGCTCTGTGTCTTACTGGTTTCCTTAATCATGGCGTCTTACCAGATTCCATGTTATCTGAGCTACTTGTGTCATCAAGGATAAAGCTGGGAAGATTAATGGCATTGATAATTACAGACCCAATGCTTTAGCTAGCATTCTCTCCAAAGTGTTGGAGAAAATTCTGTTGGACAGGCTGGAAAGGTATATTACCACAGCTGACAACCAGTTTGGTTTTAAAAGAAAACACGGCTGTTACGGCTGCTGTTTTCCTGGTGCTCTTAACTCTGTTGTGTGTGTGTGTGTGTGTGTGTGTATGTAAATGAGCTGTGCGATTGCCCTGTCGTGATTGGCTGCCATCTCCTGGTCCGCCCCCTGAAGATTGTGATTGGAGCACGCCGGGCCCGACGCACTCCAATCGCAGCGCACAGCCGGCGCACACCTGCTGGAGACGACTACAAAGCTGGGACAATCATCACTCTGGAGGGGTCTGTTGAGTGAACAGACGCCTCTCGCTACTTGCTTTTCGTTCTGTGGTTAACTTGTGTGGTCTGTGTCTGGTAGTGTGATATTGTGCGTTAGTAGTGCCTAGAGTAGCTTAGTTAGAGTAGTTTACATAGTGTTTAGAGTAGCTTAGGTTTTTGTGACTGTCGCCTTTAGTTTAGCTGTGTGTTTTGTATATATTCCCTGTGTTAGTCTGTACCACGTTTATAGTGAGGTGTTTAGTTTCTATTTAGTTCCGGTATTATCTATTTGTTTGTATGTAAACGGGTTCCCTTTTTAGAGTCCTCCCTTTGTTTGGTTATTTGTCAACCTGTGCCCTTTTGGCCTTTTATTGTTGTTCCAGGCTGCATGCCTGCCATTTTGTTTACCGCTGCTATTTATAATAAAACCACTTATAATCATTTACCAATCCCATTCTGGTTGTGTTGGTTCCCCTAGCTCAGAAGGGAACGTAATAACGGCACATGTGTGTATTTTTGCTTTAAAAGACATTATAGCAAAATATAGAAGCCATAATTCCACCATGTTTCTGTGTTTTATTGATGCTTCCAGGACATTTAAAAGACTGAATAATTACAAATGATTTGACCAAATGTGCCAGAGAGGGGTACCCAAGTACATAATAAGGATCTTAGCCTTCTGGTAGGCACATCAGACTATGCAGGTGAAGTGGGGCAATACTGTGTCTGAACATTGTTATGTTGGTAATGGGGTCAAGCAAGGTGGGATTTGATCTCCTTTGTTGTTTAATCTGTACAGATGATCTGTCTAGGGAACTGAACTTGTGTAAAACTGGCTGTGTCATCGGTGCTACTGTTGTCAACCACCTTATGTACGCAGATGATTTGATCATCTTTTCCCCGTGCAGTGCTGGCTTACAACAGCTTCTGAGGACTTGTTCCCAGTATGGCATTGATTTTAATATTAAGTATAACGCCAAGAAGAGTAGCTTCATGATTGTGTGAAGTAAAGAGGATACAAAGGCTGTATTTCTTAATTTTATTCTCAGTAGCAACATTCTTCTTGTGTGCAGTGAGATGAAGTACCTTGGTCATTATATTTCTGATGATCTCACAGATGACAAAGACATCCATAGACAGCGCTTCAAACTGTATGCCCAGGCAAACATATTAATGTGGACATTTCACAAGTGCTCTGTAGATGTCAAGGTATCACTTTTAAAGCTTTCTGTACTCCATTGCACACGGCTCACCTGTGGAGTAACTACAAGGCTCACCTGTGGAGTAACTACAAGGCTCACCTGTGGAGTAACTCCAAGACTCACCTGTGGAGTAACTACAAGGCTCACCTGTGGAGTAACTACAAGGCTCACCTGTGGAGTAACTCCAAGGCTCACCTGTGGAGTAACTACACGGCTCACCTGTGGAGTAACTACAAGGCTCACCTGTGGAGTAACTACACGGCTCACCTGTGGAGTAACTACAAGGCTCACCTGTGGAGTAACTACAAGGCTCACCTGTGGAGTAACTACACGGCTCACCTGTGGAGTAACTACACGGCTCACCTGTGGAGTAACTACAAGGCTCACCTGCGGAGTAACTACAAGGCTCACCTGCGGAGTAACTACAAGGCTCACCTGTGGAGTAACTACACGGCTCACCTGTGGAGTAACTACACGGCTCACCTGTGGAGTAACTACACGGCTCACCTGTGGAGTAACTACACGGCTCACCTGTGGAGTAACTACAAGGCTCACCTGTGGAGTAACTACACGGCTCACCTGTGGAGTAACTACACGGCTCACCTGTGGAGTAACTACAAGGCTCACCTGTGGAGTAACTACAAGGCTCACCTGTGGAGTAACTACAAGGCTCACCTGTGGAGTAACTACACGGCTCACCTGTGGAGTAACTACACGGCTCACCTGTGGAGTAACTACACGGCTCACCTGTGGAGTAACTACACGGCTCACCTGTGGAGTAACTACACGGCTCACCTGTGGAGTAACTACAAGGCTAGACGCATACACAAACTAAAAGTTGCATACAATGATGCTTTACGGTTGCTGCTGAGGGTACCAAGATGGCACAGTGCCAGCCAGCTGTTTGTTAACTTGGGGGTTCCTACCTGTCAAGCCCTTTTAAGAAATGTAATGTACAAATTCACGTGTCGCCTAGAAGACTCTGACAATCATGTTATCTCGATTTTAATTAACCCTGTGAAGAGTTCTACCCGGTTCTCTTCCATGATTTGGAGACATTGGCGCAATAGCCTCCACTGACAGTGAGCATGTGTGGCTCGCTGTGATTGGACTGATTTTATGTTTTTTATCTGTTTGTTTTTTTGGTTTGTGTTTAGCTTTTTAATCTTATTTATTGATGTGTATATTGTCATGTTGTATGTGATATGGACCTTGAGTCTGAAATAAAGATTGAATTGTCTGTTCTGTAGGAAGGAGGAATATAACAGAGTGGGACTACACTTAAAAACTGAAGTTTGTTCCAATACGAAGATTGTGACAGATCTGAAAAGTGTCCTTAAAACGAGCCTCCTCGTAATTGTATGCACATTATTTATTCAGTATATCATTCAAAAAAGAGAAAGTAAATAATTTCTTTCGTTTTTCCGCTTAGAAAACGAGGCGAATGGTCAATAAGCGAGATGACGTCACTGTTGCGCGTCCCCACGAACAGGGCTTCAATCTGCGGCAAGCCTTCAGCCTACGGCACAACACCGGTGCTCAACAAGGAGGCATATAAATGCCTCCGTCTGTTCCTTAGTCCCTTGAGCAAACACCAGAAACAACAGTATGTATAATGCCGTATGTGATTAATGAATACCAGGCCAAACACTCTGTTGCCAGTTTTTTACAGAAACCGAGCTTAACTGCAGTCCGGCAACAGACATGAATTGCCACTCACTCGAACGGTTTCAACATAAACTGTGCCTTTTCTCTCAAGTCGAAACAAATAGATCTGCAGAAAGCATTAATTTTCAATTATTGTAATGCTCTTCTTCAGACTTTACTTGCGACGTGTTCTTTTAATCGTTTGTTTACAAAGACACACGCAATCCATGACACTATAATAACCCCAGTTGATTAGAACTCAACACTCAGGCACATTCTTGTAATTGCTTTGCTAAATGTGCGTTGAATGGAAGGATTAAGATGCCCCTTATATGTTAACATGATTTGAAAAGTTAGTGTCAATTTTGCCATTGGAGACATTGGCCCATTCCCAAACCGCCCCCTACACCCTACCCCTCCGTTTGCACGTTCATGCGGAGGGTCCGCCATATTGAGGGCAGTTCCAAACCAACGAGTGTGGAGCGGTGTGGAGGGGGAGTGAGCTATCAAGCCCTCAAACAGCGAGTCTGCATCGGTGCTGACCTGGAGACCGGAGTCACGCTGTGTGTGTCCGTCAGGAAACAAGCTGTTTACAAGTAGTTCCAGCAAACATCCACTGATAAACTGCGATGTTAACAACCTCATGATAACCTCATATGTTTTTAACTTAGGATCAAACCTGTGTTTAGTCTAGAAAAAGGTAAATGTGAGCATTTTATTATAAAGTTGTGTATATTTACAGACTGTTGCAAGAACTAAGAAGCTAATAGTTGTAAAACTAAAAGAGCTTTACAAAAAAGTAACACAATGAAAGATGTTAGGAGTTGTATTTGAGTTATTAATTTACATTTTTTGTCTAAGAGATGCTGATTTGAAACCGTTGTTACATACAGTTACGCAGGGTTGCCAACTTTGGGTACCTGGCTGGAGTGAGATTTTGATATGGGTTTAATTACACATTTGCGCACGAAATGACTGCTATCGTGTCAGCAGCGGGACCTTAGCATATATATATATAAGATATATATACCATATATACAATATTGGACACAGACTATAAAGGGCACACAGTTTCATTCACTAATGAAAGTCAAACACGTTTGTTTCCACTGTTTTATTGTGTGCCTGTCGCGATAAGCAATTAATTGACTTATCGTACGATAAATAAAAATGAACTCGATAAATTGCCATTTACATGAGGATGTGACTAGCAGTTTGAAAGCATGTTGAATTATTATTATATATTATCATTATGTCAGGGGTCTAAAATGGTCATACAACGGTGCCGACAATATTATCGTTTATCGCAATAATTTCCAGGAAAATGTATCCAACAAAATTAATTATCATGAGAGGCCTATACATGAAACACACACACAAACAAATCTACAGACTTACTCCAAACTGCCAAACATATTAATTAACACACTCTCACTCTCACACTCTTTGACTCTATTTTGGCCGAGTAGAACAATAAGCAGCAGACTTTTACTTTTGTATCATTTCTACTGGATCTTAGATCTGCGCATGCGCAATACGGGTCCCATACAGTGGTGGGGCTCAAGTCAGTTTTTGCAATGTAATTACATACACGCTCCCCTTGACAGTGAAACGCCACGCGTGAGGTTTAGATTATTTCCCTGTCTCAATCCAAATTGAACTGTATGAAATAAAAAGGCACATTTGTCTTGTAGTAAATAAAAAGGGCGACCTGGAGCCAATCCTGCAATTTCCCCACAAGTGAAAAAGTTGACATGCTGAAAACCCAACCCCTGCAGGGGGTCTGGGGGATTCTCCCCCAGGAGATTTTTTGAAATACTAACATAAAATACACATTCTGGTACTCTCTTGAGAAGAAAAATAAATAAATCTATTACTACACGACATATTTAAAAAAATGAATGCCATTTTAGTTTGTGTTACTTTGTTCTGAAAGCTGAACCTGCTGCTCCTCACAGAGACAAGAGGAGAGGCTGTGTGAATGACTTTACATTGTGGATAAGGGTGGATAGCCCCCATTGTTCTGCGTGTCAAAATGAAAGACAGCCCACACACCTATCAATCATCAAACCGTGGGGTCTTATTTCATTACCTGTTGATTTCGATCAACACGTAATGTTGTATCGATGTATAGAGATGTACTACAGCAAAAGTATTCTCCGTGGGGATTTCCTGCAACAACACCACGCTGTTATCTTGATTCTGATTGGCCAAAAGACATTATCAAAGATGTTCTATTGAGAAGACGATCACTACCTGACAAAAGTTTTCAAAACCGTTTCTAGTCTTCGGTATTCTTGTTTTTGGCGTGAGAATAGTTTGGGCAGCGTGAGAGCATGAGATTGAGAGTGAAAGCGTGTGTCACACGCAAGATGCGTGAGAGTTGGCAACCCTGAGTTACGGCATTTCCTGTTTCTGCCGGAGAGAGGGGAGGCCGTCCCAAAGCTTGCCGCTATTTACTCCCTCCATCTGACAGGAGGGAACCTCGTTGAGCTGCGAGTGTGGCTACAGACGGAGCTCACTCCGTCACGGAGGGGTAGGGTCGAGGGAGTGGTTTGGGATTGGGCCAGAGTGTCAGAAAATGGTTGGGGACTGGTGCGCAAAAGCATAATTGGTTCTCTTGGTGTGGTGTTACTATGGGGGTAACAAATATAACAAAATAAGTACTCACTTTATTGTGACTGCTCCTTTTTTGTGTCTGTTTTTGCTTTGTTTGGTCTTAATTGTAAAAATTAACACTTCCCTGACTGAATTGTCTCACACTGCCAACACCTCAACATCTGTAACAAGTTCACTTACACTAATGAATACACCCAGAGACCATCACCCCATCTCTCTAAAGCAAAGTAAGTGTGACGATCCCTTTCCGTCCAATTACCACTCACGCTACACAATTCCTCCTTGTATTGCATCCATTAGATCAGAATTCCCCCAAGAGGTAAGGTAGCTATATTGATCTTTACTCATGAGGAATTCACATTTTTATGCAGATATTGTTAAAGCTTTCAAATATACCAAAGATATGTCTGAGGAATTTTACAGGAGGCTGAGAAAAAATACATTGCATTATAATCGGCTGTACACGTACTGTAACTAATGGTCTGTGTCTATTGTGACTGATAAATATGATTCATCCATGCTTAAAAGCCAGACCCAGGCCTTTGTTAAATTGTTCTATAAATCAAACATTGCAGATACCTTCAAATGGGTTTACCTTTGTCTGCTCTGCTTTTATCCCTTGGTCATATGTAATGCAATCATTTGCATTATTTGAGGTTCTTGTTTGTGCTCCACCCAGATGCATTATTTACACACACAACACACACACACACACACACACACACACACACACACACACACACACACACACACACACACACACACACACACACACACACACACATACACACACACACACACACACACACACACACACACACACACACATGCAGGCGGGGAGACCAGGTCATTAATTGAATATCTCTCCCACCTTAGGCCAATAGAAAAGGGGACTTTGGGTTCTTATGTTCAATCTTTGCAGATTTGACCTCAGTGCTATGTGACTGCTGCCCACCCACACATGCAGTTAATCCACACACACACACCATTGCACACTCCTTACCTCTGTGCTTTGCCCTTTCTCCTCCTTTTTCTCACTATATGCACATACATACACCCATATTCACAAATAGCCACACACAAGGCTGCACCTTAAGGCTAACAGTGTCTGTTTAATGGAGTTAGTGATATATCCATTGGGTGCTCTGCTCATTTAAAAGTCAGCGGAGGGAGGAGAGGAAGCAGGCTGGGAGGATGTGAGGATGGTGAGAGGCTAGAGGCTACAGAGGAAACAGCAACACAAGGAGGACGGGACATATGGAGGGAGAAGGAGAGGCGGGGGAGTGTGAACAATGGGCGCAAATGACAACATTAATCCCACATCAGGGCTATCACTGAAGGGCAAGAATGTGTACGTGTAAACAAGGCCACGGAGCCACCCTGAATAATGTGAAGATCTCGCCGGGCCAAGTCCTGCCAAATGTTAGTTTTTAGTATTCTATACGTCTCAGCCAGAGATCAAAAGACACAAAGTTTTAGGAGAAAATAAATATGCGTTGTACTCTTCTTATCCAAATACCCCTCTTCCTGTCCAGCGCCCTTTTTACTGGACAAAAAAAAACATACACCCGCTAACATACTGCTTTTTGTTGGTGTAATTTGTTACAATCATCATTTATTCACAGGAAAAATAACTCTGCAGTCTTCAAGGGTTTCTATCAGCTGCTATCAAATAACACCCTGACATGCACCTTATGCCGGTTGAATATTTGATTTATTTAATATACAATATATAAAATCTAATATTTTGAAAGTTGTTGCAATAACATACAATAATGTCCTCAAGGCTCACAGATTACAGTTACAGAAACAATATTTTAAACCTGAAAACATTTGTTTTAACCCAACAGGAACTAAATATAACCATGTTATGCCAACATTCACCAACTCTGGCTGCTGACTTTGAAAGAGAAGCTGAATAAGTAACAGATATAAAAAACAAAACAAAATGGAACTATTAAATAACCGGCATGTCTGTGATGCCAAACACTAGAAAAAAGGCACACTATACATCTAACGAAAATTAGGCTTTCGTCTATTTTCTAAGCATATTTGCAGTTTAAGAAGAAATATGCATATTTCTATGAAGTGAAACCAGTGTGAGATATAAGTGAAGTGCCTGAGCTCTGAACCCTCACAGTATGGAGGATTAAAGATTAAAAGCATCAATTAAAGCACTAATGCAGAAATGTCCCACTTACATCTGAGTGTGTCAACTTAAATGTTATTCTAAAGTAGTAAGGGATTATCTCTGGGATGCATTAGTCTTAATGTCCAGGCTCTTGTTGGTCCTTCTCATGTGTTGATTTGCACCCTCAGATTCCTATAGGTCTGGACTATAATGACATTACAGAGGAGGCCGTTTGTCAGCTAATGGTTTTCCTTATTGACCTCTCCGAGGCTTATCTCAGTGTGGTGGCTGTGATCACTCCCCAAGGAAAGTGCAAATTCCCTCTTTTCCTCACATTAAAGTCCCCCCCCCCCCCCCCCCACAACTCCTTTTACCAGGAAATGTGCACTGTATGTGTGATAGGGTGGTTTGTTAAGTAATATGTATATAAAATTAGATGTTTTAAAAGGGGAAGAGCTCAGGAAGAGCTTCTTTCCCTCAGCTATCACCTGGCTGAACACAGAACATTGACCCCCCCCCCCCACACATACTCATACCCCTGGACACTCAGCGACTGACTTTTTCACTTACGTCAACCAACGTATCTGTATATTGTTAGATATTATAATGGATTTACGCTCCACGTTTCAAATATCTCCGCGTCCGTCTGTGAGCTGTGTTATATGGAAGGAATTCAGTGCCACCAAGTCAACCATACTCTACTTTAATGGCAATATTACAATGCACCAGAAATCATTACATTCAATACAATACACATACAAATATACATACAATACAAAATACATACAATACAAAATACATACAACACAACACACATACAATACAAAATACATACAACACAACACACATACAATACAAAATACATACAACACAACACACATACAACCTGGTGATCACGTCAGCCGGCCAGCAGAAAGAGACTGAACACCGCTGCGTCTCTTGCATTTATGCTGAAGCAATGGGAGGGGTCTCTGATCCCTCTACTTTGATTGGCAGCCCAAATGTCCCCATCACCCCAAATCTGAAGTTCCCCCACTCACATGTGGCGAGAGCATTTGCATACAGTGCAAGTCAAGACATGCGGCCACCCTCCCCCGTACATCCTTTGTCCTAAAAAACTCCATATGGTCTTCTCTGAAGTCACATGTGCTTGCCCCAAAGTCCAGCTCAGTTTTAACCCAAATCATTCTCATTTTTAAGCTTATACATTTGGAGCTAACATGAATACATTCAAATATTCCCTTACAATATATAAAATGTCCGAACATCTATATCATGTATGGCACACTCAGATGTATTCTTGGTATTTAAACCTGACAAAAACAGTCCATAATATTTGTGTATCTATTCTGTATTGTCTCTTATTTATACCATAGTTAAAGGGCATTACTTTTCTAAACTGCTGTTTGTAATGTTTATACTGCCTTATACTGTACATAATGTAAATTCTGTCGGATGTATATATTTATACGATCACTATTGTTTTGCACTTCTGGTTTGATGTAAACTAAATTTCGTTGTCTTGTACTCTGTGCAATGACAATACATTTGAATATTAATCTTAAAGGACCGACAGCGCCCCCTGGGGGCTTGCACCCCAGGAAATACACACAAAAGGCAATGCTTTACCTTTTACCAAAACACTTAATGTCACAAGTAATCAGGACACAGGTTCATTACCTGTGGGTCAGAGACACGTTTCAAAATAACAGGTACCTCACCCGTGCTCCCCATTGCTCTTCACCACAGCAAACAGTGAGGATGACTGACCCCCCCAATGACCGACACTCAACTCCACTCAAATAAAAAAACAACTGAAACAAGGTTAAACAAAAAGATCCCAGTTGGTTTAAACATGGTATCAAATCGGGCAAAATACAAAGAAAGACACTAGCTAAACTAATAACAACTAAAGCTAAAGTCTAAAGGCAAATAACTAGTATACACAAAACCAAATTAAGCAAAAACGTAAAACTATATAATAAGACATGCCAAACAAGCAAACTGCCAAAGACACAATATCAAAAGGCAAAAACAGCAGCAGATAAACCTAAGAACAATGGTAAAAATGGCATACAAACAATTCATGTGTTCTGGCCCTACTCACCACAGGAATGATGTGCAGGACAATCTGTAAGGAAGCAGCAAGTGAGCATGACATAGCAGAAACTGAGACCAATTTACACAATTATTCAAATAGACAGCCTACCAGGACCATGACAGACAGAGCCAACGAAGAACAAAAGGCCAACAGGTGTACAATACACAGCCCTAATGAGGGGAGTAGCTGGGGGGGGAGTCAGGCTTTGAGTTGCATTCAAGAGCATTACTCACAATATATGCTTGACCTGAAAATGTTTGGTCACAGTTATACATTGAGGCCCAATCCCAAATCACTCCGTCGACCCTATACCCCTCCGTGACCTCCGTCTGTAGCCACACTCGCAGCTGAATGAAGTTCCCTCCATTAAGGGTTAAGGATATAAATACAGCGGCAAGCTTTGGGACGGCCTCCCCTCTCTCCCCTCTCTCCCTTCTCTCCCCTCTCTCCCCTCTCTCTGGCAGAAACAGGAAATGCCGTAACTGTATGTAACAACGGTTTCAAATCAGCATCTCTTAGACAAAAAATGTAAATTAATAACTCAAATAAAACTCCAAACATCTTTCATTGTGTTGCTTTTTTGTAAAGCTCTTTTATGTTTATAAGCTTCTTAGTTTTTGCAACAGTCTGTAAATATACACAACTTTATAATAAAATGCACACATTTACCTTTTTCTAGACTAAACACAGGTATGATCCTAAGTTAAAAACATATGAGGTTATCATGAGGTTGTTAACATCGCAGTTTATCAGTGGATGTTTGCTGGAACTACTTGTAAACAGCTTGTTTCCTGACGGACACACACAGCGTGACTCCGGTCAGGTAGAGACCGGTCTCAAGTCAGCACCGATGCAGACTCGCTGTTTGAGGGTTTGATAGCCCACTCCCCCTCCACACCGCTCCACACTCGTTGGTTTGGAACAGCCCTCAATATGGCGGACCCTCCACGTGAACGCGCAAACGGAGGTGTAGGGTGTAGGGGGCAGTTTGGGAATGGGCCTAAGTGTATTGTTGAAAGGCCCTGAGTGTGAGGAATAGCTCCGAGGTTATAATAGATGCTCCTCAATGCAGGTTTAATCAAACTACACGTCTCCTTTCCCCCTTTTGTGGTTTAACTAACGTGCGTGCTTATTGGAACATTCAGGTGCAAATATACGCATGTTTGTGAAGAACTGACATCAACCCATATTACTTTCCATCCATATTTACTCCCTGCACAATAACATGAATATAATTCCACCTTTCCATGTTTTACTGCTGTGTGAAAATATCCATCTCCCCAACAAACTGACAGCAGTGTAACAGCCCAGCCTCGACATAAGTGTTTTTTGCATAGTGGAACACATGACACAATCACAGTGAAAATGTATTTACTGTGAGTTGCTTGCTATGTGTTTTAGTTTGACCCGAGAAAACCTTGGCAGAAATGTTATTTCACTTCACTTGTCACCTCTTCTGTAAACTTCACACGACTTCACCCTGCACTCACTGGTCGGGATGTTGATTATGCTGAAAGAAAAATAAATACTGCTACTAAGAGACTCCAGGCAGTTGTACATTATTTGTAAACACATATACAATGTATTTATATGATGTATTGAAGTGAAACAGCCCCAGATGTTTTAATCTCGTTGAAATCGGCTTACTGCTCCAAAGATAAAAGCTTGTTTATGTGTAACTGGAAATGTGGAGGTGTATTGATTTATGTAAAAAAGTGCTTTACATGTCTCCTTAACTCTTCTTTAGAGCTTAATGATAGATGGTCTGGATGAATTCTCTACTGGGAATGCTCACATAACTGCTTTTGCTATTAACCCCTTCCTATCTCTGCAATTAATGAATCTCTGGAGGCGATTAGGACGTGTTCCTCTCTGAGCTGCTTATCGTGGCTGAACTTGACTTGACTGGTTCTCCACCATCTCTGAGAAGCTGACAGAGCTCAGTTTGAAATAAATAAATGTTGGATATCCTAACAAACAGGACCAAATATGAGACATGTTGCTTAAAATAAAACAGCAGATGTCCTTCTAATCTGTGCACCATAATCAAACAATAACGGTGACATTTTTCTATAATTTCACTCTGAGAGAGACTCAGAACACATATCTACAATACTTTAAGTTAAAATCAAAGCATATATGTTGATAAAGGTGTCCCTCAAGGATCAAAATTCAGTACACTGCCATTTAATTTAAATCAAATGTAACAAATACTGCACCTTGCTAATGATTTCTTCTTCTATGGATTTGATGTAACTGCAAATCTGGCCTTTCCCAAGTCTGCCTTTGCTCTCCTAAGTACAGTATTTAAAAACAGTTTTCAAAGTACCAAAATACACAATTTGACTCCTTTCCATGCTATCATTTATGTTTTAATTGATTTAATACAGCCATATAAAAAATATAGTAGCAATGTATCACATCTTGTAATACATAATGGAACAGAGCAAAGGTTGCTCTCCTTTTCATACAGAACAAATCACATTGCACAGCTAAAAAGTAAACTGTCTTGAAATTAGATGCTAATTGCTCCTAATGCTTATTTAATTATACCTGCTGTTATTTTCATACTATTAATTGTTCTAAATAACAATTGTCCCTGTAATAAGCTGGGACTTTGATTGTGGGTGTGTGTCATTTGTTCTGAGGTCTCTTATGTTGATCTCAGGGACTTTTCCAGAATAAATAAGGCTTAAACTCAAAGTCTACAAGAAGGAACCTTTAACCTCAGAGTCCATACTGAAACAGAATTTACATATGGCTTCGACCTCTGGGATCTACAAGCAAGCAAAGCTGTTTCCCAGAATTAAAAGAAACTGTATTGATTAAGAGAAGACTCTCTGGACTTGCTCCACCTGAAATGAGCTGAATCAACAGTCAGTGTATCTCAGCCTTAATAACCCTCATGAATTCCCTAATTTATTGAAAAAGTTAAAAAGTTATCTTCATCCCAAAAATCTTTCTTTTTTAAAATAATGACAGTTGCAACCACACAGGCTAGATTCAATCTCCTCTGTCTACCATAAAAGAGACTTACGGGAAACTGAATTAACATATTTAAGCAGTAGAAGTTATTTAGATGTCTGCTGTGAGATCATTCAGTGTGAAGAGGACCCATTTCCAGATCCATTGTATTTATTGCCTCTACTGTGACATGTTTCCATGCTTTAATGTTCAAAAGGGTATTTATTCTTCTCTGCAGCACCTCTTTTCACCCTTTGTCTGATTGGTTTAGCCTATATAACAAACTACATGGAACGGAAAACTCAGAAAAAGCCTAATATGCCCTCTTTAATTCAGATTCTAAGCCAGCACAGCTAAAAAAAGGATAGTTTTCACACCTGTGTGTCGGTACTGTGTCGACTCATGGCGTCTGTGGGCATAGTGGGTGTTTTTATTAGCTGGTGAAAACTTTGGATGAATGTGTTGTGTAAAAGCACACTTGTGATGATCTAAGCACTTCTGTGGTTTGAATCATTAGGGCTGCTGCAGTGTTCCACAGGAAAAATCATCCTGAACTCAACCGGAGGACAGTACATGCCTCAGCATATATCAGCGTGCAGTCTCCCCCTCCCCCCCCCCTGCAGGCTGCATTTCCCCACCTTCATCAGCCTCTTACTGACTAATCAGGTTATACCCCCACACTTTTTTTTTTATTTAGAACATGCACGTCTTATGTAAATGATGTGCGTGTTTATTATATCCACCACAATATTGCATGCTAAGAATCGGACCCTTTTAAACCACCCCCTAATGTGGCGAAACTATACTCGATAGACTGATTCAAGTGTCGATCAATTTACATTTATAGCCACAAATATGTGTGATAAGCATACTCAAGTAATTTAATATATGCCATTAACAGTGTTTCATTTCCGATTTGTTATGCTGGGACCGATGCAGGGCCCGATCAGGTGGCCTTGTACTGTACTGCAGAGGGCACCTTTGAAACATATTTCTATATAAAGCCCTATTCGATGCCTGATCTATATCTTTTGTGTTGCTTTAATATTCTTTTGTTGGCTTTCCCTTTCTTTGCACACCATTTTTCTGTTCTATTTGTGCTTTTCTTTTGTTGTTATCATTGTAACCATGCTTTTACATTTTTTGATAGGTTCATTTGTATGCTATGTTCTAATTGTAAGATAAGAGGGAATGTAGGTAAAGTGAGAGGGTATTGCTCCATATTCTTGAACGTTGGTCCTCATATCATCCAGACAATCCTGCAATATTTAGCAACAAGGACTTTGTTGGACAATATAACACTAAGTTAAAGATTTAATTATTGTACAACACTATGAGAGACTCAATACTTGCGAAGTCATCAAATAGATTGTGTCTAAAGAATGAGAGAATTGTAAAAGCTTTTATGTGGACATTTGGACTTTGAGATCCTTCTGCAAGTATTCCTTAAAGGTCTCATGTCATGACCATTTCTACTGATCATATTTCCATTGTGGAGGTATAGAATAGATTTATATTGTGCAATTTTCCAAAGTCACATTGGTTTCTCATACAGCATCTCTGTATAGTATGTGTATTCACCAGGTATTCACTCTCTGTCCTAAAGGGCTTGTTGGAGCTCCCCCCCCCCCCTCCCTGTGTGCTCTGATTGGTAGGGACGATACGAGGCTCGTTGCTGCTCGCCGCTGCTGCGAGGAGCGGACAGGTTTTCCGGGTCGGCGATACAGCGAGACTAAGTGAAACTCATCCTGAGCACACAAACACTCACAGCCGAAGTAAAAACAATAAGTGTGGCTTGATATTGAGTAAGAAAAAGGTTTATAACGCTGTGAGAATGGGTCTGCGGAGAGCATTTCTCCGCCATCCCAACTCGTCTATTACCAACCAGGGAGCTCTATGCAAGTCAATGGGGACTAACTTAGTTAGTTAGCCAAGGGATCCTGGTGTGTGAGGTGCTCCGCGGATTGGTCCATTTGGGCCAATCCGGTCATTTGTTGTTGATTTGGGTGTTCACACGTCACAGAACCCAGGAAGCAAACAATGGAAAAAGAGATTTCTCCAACGAGGCGTTTTGGGGCAGCACAGACAGGTCTTCTCTGTGTTAGAGTTTTACTCACTACAGGGTGTACTTTGAGGGTTTGTGACTCTGCAGACCGTTTACATGCATAAAAACCTTCATAACACACAAGGGGACGGGTAATAACCGGAAAAGCATGATATGGGACCTTTAAGATAGTCCTGTAGGATTTACCTTCTTCTGCAGGAAATGCACTGCTGGCTGAAAGACAGACAGTGATGGTACAGAACGAATCCTCTGTGAATGAATAAGCTAACATTAAGACAGTTGAGGCAAATATTCCCTCTAAAAGTTAACCCAGCACTACTAACTTCACATAGATCAAACCTGATCAATGACTAATGTATCCTCTGGACAGTCATTTCTCCACTGAGCTTATGTCACATCAAGTCAAACTTATTTATTTAGTCCAATTCACAAATGTTCAGAGTTTACAGAAAAAACTCACTAAAGAAGTCCTTTTCACCTTGGAGAAGCAAGGTGTCGGTATTTCACTGACACCATTTCTTTAGAAAAACATTTGAAAGCTTTGATATTTTTTAGTGGCTGCAGTCCAGCAAGAATTTGCCAAGATAGTAGACAGCCTAGAGCTTTGCGTCCATACTAAAGCTGCTTCAAAAGTTGTAATAAGAATCCTTTAAAGCCAAGTATGATGCTTAGAAATGGATTTCTTTGCATTCCAATAGTGGGAGTGAAAGGAAAGCATTAAACGATAAAGATCTTAAACTGGGATTGAAGAAGTCATATAAACTACTACTCACTCTAACTACGTACACGATGAATCAGCGCATAACTAGGTACATCACTCTCCGGAGGAGGCGGAGGAACAAAGGACACACAACGAGTTGAATCAGAGTTCAAGAGTAAAGCAGATTGAAAGAGCACAGCTGCTTGAATGGCCTCAGCAAACAGAATGAGAAATGTACACGTATCTATTATTGATGTCATACTTTACATCACAATGAAGGCTGAGCCGTGAGCACTCTCTTCTTCATCCTTCTTTCCAAGATTTAACTATTGTTCCTGCACGAGCTCACACCCAGCAATGCGGGCAATATATGCTTTGAAGACATGCTTTATAAGAATAGAACCATATGCGTACATTACATATTTGTGAGGATGTGTGGCAGATAAGATTCATGGCTGCAACATGTGCAACCTTTTACAAATATTTCAAAAGTTTATAATATGTGCCTCTTCCTAACTATATAAGTAGTATCAGAAGTATTAAGAAGTGTAAGTGGAGGTCTGTTGAGTTTATAGAGGTGTTCAGGGAGAGCCATCCACATATTGTGTTCCCTCACTTCAGTGTGGCAGCTCCATGGATGACTTAGCTTGAGACGAATGTAGGCAATGCAAAAAGATAATTGACATTTCTCTCCTTCGCCCAGTCAACAACAACAACAACGAGCCCTTCCAGACAAATGCACCACTCACTGGGCTCTTATGGATCTTTGCCTCCAGTTTCCAGACAACATGAACATGGAAGCTGTTTGGGAGACATTAGAATTCTACCTACATCCTTTTTTGAATGCTTTTTAGGTGAGATATATGCCTTGCAGTTGAACAAGCTAAGAGCAAACTAAGTTTGCTCTTAGTGAGCTATTAGCTGAATCCTATTTAATGTTTCGCCACCCCGAAGTAAGGTTTACCTTTTAAAATCCCAATTATTTTGTGTTACACAAGAAGAGGTAAACAGAGAACGTAGATACCTTGAGTTTTACGTTGGGTGTGTTTGGTAAATATGAGGCTAAATCCAGCACAAAAATGGCCAAGTTTACAAAATATGGAAACAAGGAGGAAAAAGAAAGAAGGTTCTGACCAGATTTGGACATAGTATTGCAAAGCTTTATATAGACTAGAAAGTCCGTCACAGTTCCACCCATCCAAGGACATGTCTTTACAGTAATTGTCTTTCTTTGTCTCATTCAAACACATATTCACTTAATATGACTCAAAACAGAGAAACGTGCTGTTATGTAGATTTCTAAAGCATCGGAGACTACAAGTCAGTATCCTACCTTGCTTTCAGTCTTTATGTTATAAGCTAATCTGTAGCCACAACACTTTAAATTTGCCTTGAAATATCGTCCATACAGTACGTTCTGCATTGCACAGTATTTTAATTGCGTGTTGGGGCTTTACAATTAAGTGCAATATGATGTTATTGTATAGTTCACTGTTGTAAAGTTCAAGTGAGACAATTAGGTGCCATATGTTCTCGGATGATATATTGCTGGTTAAGGATAATATATTCATACCTCCCTCTCTTGTTTTATCCCCACTGAGTATGAGCTGGTAGTGGAAAGCCAGCCGTACACTTACACAGGATTACAGAAGCTCTGTGTGTCCTCACTGATTCTGCTCTCTTTTCACACACTAAAGCTTTATAGCATATTTTCACTCTTGCCCATGCTCTCGCCCTATAATGATTCCAATCCTATCATCTCCCTTTCTCTCTGCACCATCACCAAGGCTTTCCTGTCTCAGTTCAACGCTCTCTGCCTTCCTTTTACTACAAAATCCCCCGGTGTCATCCTTAATGTTTTCCTTTCTTTCTGTCCTTCTTATTTCCTCCCTTCCCTCCTAAATGCTCTCCTCTCATCTCCTGCTTCAGCCCCCACTCCTTGCTCTCCTGCTCTCTGGTTGTCAGATAAAGGTGAAGATCTTCTTAAGAGTGCTTGGCTCTGCGTTTCTCCTTCTTTATTTTTTTATCTTCTTGGCCCCTCCCACCCTTATCTCCTAACTATAGAATTTTCTTTTTGAGCTCTTGTGGTGGCATTTCTGATTGGGCTGCAGCGAGGAGGGAGATCTTTGCAGTGAGTGACCTTTGTGGATTTCTAAAGCTCATTATTCCTCATTGGACTCAGTGGTGGCACCGCGGGGAGTGGCACCAGTGTAGTGACAGCTGCTGCTGGGCCAGAGCACATCCTGGTGTATATTTTTTCTTTCTTGTGTTTTTCTCTTATTCATCCCTTTTCTTATTCTCCTTCTCTTCTCTACTTCTCCTTCTGACCTTTTTCAGTCATTTCATCAACTTTCTCTGTATTTCCATCCAACTGAACCCTTTGTGCTGATATTCCCTGCCTATAAGCTTGGCTAACTCTTTTTATAGTGGGCACCTTAATTGCTTCGAGAAAAGACCACAATTTGAAGGTTAAGGGTTTTCCCTTTCCTGTAGTGTCTTACTAATGCCTCCATAAACAATTTAAGCATTTGAGACTGAGGACTATGTACAAAAACTTAAAAACAATGGTATTAGCAATACTTGCATACATATGTGTATATATATATATGATGTATATAATATATATATATATATGTATGGAAATATTAATATATATGATATATATATAATATATGTATATGTATGTATGTATATATATATAACAGAAAAACAGTATAATCAACAGTAATACAAAAAGCTGAAGATGTAACAAACTAATAATAATTATTCTTATTCTTAAAATCAATGTGGTGTACGTCTTTGATGTGCCTTTAAAAACGGTGGCGGTCTTCAGGTGCTCCTCCAGCACAGTGTGCAGGAAACAAAATCCACCAATCCCCTGAAAATGCCAGGGTTGACTGAAGAGTCTGTCTCGTCATACCCACGTAAAGCCAACTCAAAAGCCCCACAAAACTTCATTATTTTGGATAAAATATGCCTGTTTTTATCCACTTCCTCGTTGTGTTTCCTCACCGCAATCCTGTGGCCGTCGTTCAGCTGCGTAGCAGTTGCTTACTTGGGGCGATAAAATAATCGCCCCTCTGGTAGTAGTTTTGAAGACGCTGATTGGCTTCATTTTATGACACACGTTCATATCTTGAATCAGCAATTGGCTAATGCCCCCTTTCCACAGGTTAGAGACCTTTGGGCAACCATTGAGCGACCAAAAATTGGCAAGATCTCTCAGCAGTCTCCAAGAACCTGGAAAAAGTTGTCTCTGTGGAAACGCTCTGGAGACCCCTGGGTGCTCATTGAGGGATCGAAATTTACATTTTCAGCAAATTTCATGAAGATCTATGGAGACGTCTGAGAGACCTTGGTGATCGCTGAGAGACCGACAGAGACTACTGAGAGTTCCTTGAGCGCTCATTGTGCGACAGAAGGTGCTCTCTGAGAGACCAACTGAGTTCCCTGAGAGACCAGCTGCGACCACTAGAAATCCCTGAGATACCAACTGCGACCAACTGAAAGACCATTGAAAAATCCTCGGGCGACCTGTGTGATCTTGGGAGACCATGTGTGCAAGGGTATAAAAATGAGCTGATGTTAGTGTTAGTGAGGACTCGAGCAGCAGCGTTCTGAATCAGCTGCAGCTTTCTAATAGATTTTTTAGTGAGACATGTAATGAAAGTGCAGACTTTTCTTTTTGTCGCTGCTTTTAATTGAACTATTCACATCTTAAACAGCACTGTAACTTTTATCCATGTATTTTTTCATTTAATGTTTTTCAACACAAGGCAATTCAAAGTGCTTTACCAGAAACGAAACACATTAAGACAATGGCATTTAAAATCAGTCATTAAAAAGAAAAGATAATAAAATAAACATTAAAAGAAAAAAAAAAAATACATGGATAAAAGTTACAGTGCTGTTTAAGATTAAGGGGAGGCATGGTAGCGTCGTGTCTCCTAGAATGGAATACTGTCGAGGGGTTTACACCCGTTTTTATATGGCCCACTAGCATGCTCAAGCGCAGCTATTCGCCAAAAACGTTGCGTGTGTTGAGAGATTGCTGAGAGATCATTGAAAGACCGATGAGACCGTTGGGCGCTCGTCAAGAGATCGCTGAGCGTCCATTGAAAGATCGCTTCCCTCGGAGACTGCTGAGAGACTGTTTTGGGCAGGTTCAAAACTTCATGGAGACCACGGAGACCATAGAGACCGCTGAAAGATCATTGAGAAACCATGCAAGACCTTAGAGATCATTGAGAGCTCACTGAAAGACTGTTGAGAGATCTCTCACTTTTGGGGGGGAATTTGATGGTCTCTCAACGGTCTCGGCTCTGTGGAAAGGGGGTATAACCTGCTACAGAGACCTGCCTCCGTGGGGCGATTTCTCCATCGCCCCAGAAATGAACTTCAGTCATACGGTGTACTAGGAAAAGCATATATTTTGCGCAAATTATTTTTAAATCATATTTTACACATAGTTTTGGGAGCACTCCATATTTTAAACACATATATTGACAATTTATATAATTAATTAGTATTATTATTTGTATTATTAGTATTATTGTTATTAATAATAATGTTTTTGTGTGTGGTTTAGGGAGGGCGGCGCCCTATCGCCCCCCTATTGGCCAGCCGCCACTGATCACTATGTTACACTCGCGCCTCTAATGGCCAGCGCTCCAACACATTGTACGTGATTGGCTAAGGGGCGGGAAGTCTCTAAGCGGTTGAACAATCACTACAGAGCCCGCCAGCTAACCAATCAGAGCAGACTGGGCTCTGGTTTCAGACAGAGGGTGAAAAGAGGTGCTGCACATTAAATCATGGAAACACGTCACAGTAGAGACACTAAATACAAACATGAACCCGAAAATGAGCAAAATATGGTCTCTTTAACTTTTAGAAGACCAAACTTGCCTGAAAAGGGTATTTTGAAATACATGTTTTATAATTTACACAAACTACATTCCATGTGTGAATGTGGGCTGGTTAGAGTTTACACAGTAGAGGAGGAAGACATATTTCAAACACGGCTGTTATGATTTAGTCCACTTTCAATAACACAAGCAACTTCAACTAATGCATAGTTTACATGCACTGTGTCTGTGTTGAAGTGCATACATATGAGCAGGAGGGGAGCATTGATTCATGCCTTTCAAGAAGGATATGTCAAAGTTCGAGCTGTGAAATAGCTGGTGAAAGGCAGGCATTCAATCTTTTTCCATGGTACAAAGGGAGGAAGACGTAGTGCAGGAAAAAAGGAAGCAGTTAAAAAGATAATAGCTTATACTGGGTCTACAATATCCTGTCAGAGCTTATTCATGTCTGTCTCAGATGGAAACATTTGATTTGGCAGTGTGGTCTTCTGTATGTTTATTAACGGGCATAGAGCATATCAATAAGGACATGATAAATAACATGTTGTGTGCATGAGAAATACTTCCCCACACCTCCAATACAGCTCAATTTGTCAAGTTGCTAACTGTGTGTTTTGAATCATGATTAACCATGAAGATATGCATACTGAGTGAGCACAACCTTGGCTGCCCTTCTAGTCTGTATTGACTCTGAAAGCTTAATGGAAGGTGTGTTTTCTTTGAAAAATAGATATATGCCATTACTGTCACTTGATGTACATTATATTTGATCTTAAGTGACTAAACTAGGTTGGATACTTTTGATCACCCAATATTTCAAAAATACACCTTCATTATTTTAAACTTTAAATTAGTTTTTAGACCGTTTACCCAAAGATTGTAAAATAATCAGTTTACTGTCAGTAGCTTTTGTTTCATCATATTAGTTATTCTGAGGTAACATTGATTAAATTATTCATAATGTTGATTGAAGTGATGTGTATGCACTGAGAGTGAAAACAAAGAAAGTAGATCATTTGAATAATGGAAACTGAAATGTAATGCCATCAATTGCGCTCATTGTGCAGTTAATGAAGTACATTAAAAGCATTCGAAACATGCACAAAGCCTCACATGTCGTTGAGCATAGCCCCCGGCATCGCTTGCAGAAATGTTATGAGCAAAGACAATATGGTTTCACTCGCATCCATGGCAACCATGTTTCAATGAATCTACTTTATCATGGCTACATGTATCTTAAAGATGAAATATAATTATTGTGATTTTCAGGAGAGCGTTAAACTCACTTAGAGTCTCGGCCTCATTACTGATGAAGCAGGGGTTTGGCTGTTTTACACAGGGTGGACATTAATGAGCAGGAAACTATCAGTGGGATGACATTCTTTTGATGTATGAGCATGTGTTCATGTAGCAATGACGCACCAATTAGTTAGTCCAGGTGCTGCTCACTGGAGGTATGATGACATGGCTCAGGACGCAGACAGCCGTCTATGAATCTGAATTACCTGGTTTGATCTTTGGCTTTTTAAAAGGGTGTGTCCGTGGGTTTTTGAGAACAATTGGTGCTTTTATGTTATGTTCTAGCGTACCAGCTAACCATATGATCTGATCTTATCATAGACATTGTATCGTAAGTGTACATTCAAATATTGTCCGTGGATCAGCAGTTTTCTGTCTATGCTATAAAAAAGAGGGCTTGACTTCATCTATCTAGCGTTCGAGCAAACCTTGCACCTATTATGCAATAATGGATATAAAGTATGTGGGAGAGAAACTCCCTCTGGAGGGAACACATGTTAGCCTTTGCAGACCATTTACATGCACACAATTCTATAGAACACACAACAGGAAAGGGGAAATCTAAAAAGCATAATAGGGCCTCTTTAAACCCTATACAATTCACATAAGTCATTTGATTCCTCTGCATGTGCATTTGGCACACATACAAATGTATTCCTGCCTAAGGATGTTTTCACAATGTAGTTGGACCATGACACATTCAATATGTGCATGTCTGTAAACATAAGGAATTGGGGGAATTAACGCATCCAATGTGGCAAATGTGTTTCTGTTGGCAGTAAAGGACCTTGGTAAATATCTTCTTTATATTCGGGGATATATAAGGTCAACAGCATTGTGCGTCATTGTGGAATCATATATCCAATGTCAGCTTTGTCTATTCTATAAAATGATCAGGGGCTATTGATGAAGTCAACTTGACGGATGTGGGGGACCATGCATGAATACATAATGTGTGTTGTATTCAGAGGGTAAGTGCAGACACCCCATTTTCCTGTAGCTTATACAGACACTTCTAGGATCCTCATAGCAGATGGTCCAGATGCGGGTTTTAATAAAGAAGCTGTTTCCTTTGAAATCAATAACAGCCTCTCCACACAGCGCACCTGGGGAAGGAGTCCCTCCGCAGTACCAGCAGCTCTCTCCTGGACACGCTCGGCAGATCCTAGCATGTAAGTACAGCAGCTGTAATTGCAAGTCATTGAGATTCATTAGCCAGTTTCCTTTCACAGCAGCACAAAATCCATACAGAAGCGCCTTTTCGGTGATTGTGCCCCCCCCACATAGGACTTTGATGGATGAATATGTTCAGATAGAGTTCACACATGAAATGCTTCCCACTGTCCTGTAGCGTAGAATGCACGGCCAATTGACACTATTTTGAACAAAGTATTGTCAGCATTGATTGCAAGTTGATCGCCCATAGGATCAGTCAGACCAAGTGAGACATTGTGGTAAACACAACACAATTAACAGAGGCACCATTAAGTTAAATGTGTTATAACACTTTGGATTACCTGTCCTTTTTTTCTCGATTGAAACCAGGCTTAAGGGGCAATCAATGTTGATAAGCACTTCAAACACTCCAACTACACGTTAAAGATGTGATCTCTGGGCTCTGTAGGTGTAAATGCTCATGGCTTTTTGAAGTTGATGTATTAGAGTCAAGTTAATGAGATCTTGCACACAACAAACACAGAACAATTACATCTCAAGAGCAAGTTTAACTTCTGGGAGATGTAATTGCTCTACTTCACATTAACGGTTAAAAGCACCTGACTTTTCACCCTATTTCTTTACGCATTGGTGAAAATTAGACAAATTATTATGTCCATTTGCTCCTGGCAAATCCAATTTGTTTCTCAAATGTGACCTTTAGCACAGACTGCCTGCATTGTAATTTGCAAGCAATCATGTCAAGGCACCATCTGCATGTGTAGCTGTCGGTATGTAGCATGGTGTGACAAATTTTGACAAAGATTTTCAAGCTGTCTAATAAATAATGCAAAACAGGCAGGCAGTGATAGGCAGTGAGTAAAAATACCAGGTTAACCTCTGAATTGTAGTGAAGAACAAAGTATAATAAATTGCATGTTGTACATGCTGCTGTAACAAAAAAATGTCCCAACTTGGGATCAATAAAGTATTTCTTATCTAATCTTATCTTATCTTAAGATGATCGATGGCTACTGCCATATTTGCAAAATTTGCCACAAGTGATAAACAAGTGCATGTTTCAAGGCTTATCAATTAACAGGAGGGGTCACAGGCATAAGACGCAGCTATTAAATAAAGCTCTTCTGACCTTAGCTGTAATACGGGTATATTAATGCTGACCATTATGGACACAAGCAATTTTCACCCATTTATTAATCATATGTTTTAAATTTGATAACACCAGTGTACACAGTTTAATACTGGAAACTTCTAATTATGGGAAATACAATTCCCAGTAGAGACGTGCCATAGACTATTTCATATAGCTGTTTGACGCTCGGCGTAACCTTGGCGCACTGCCACTCCGACATCCAATCACAGAGCTTGAGGACTAATCACGGGGTTTGTCAAGCAAAGCGGATGTTGTAGTCCCAAACGATAGCTGAGGATTTTGGGTAGTGTAGTGTCTTCGGCCATCCTAAACTCCCAAACAACTATTTGTTTCTCTGAATCAAAGGTTAAAAACACACCAAAAAAAAGCATTGTACACAATTTAAACCAATCAATATTGTGTAATTAACAAAGATAAACTGATGTTTTTTAGTGGATGAGTAATGCAGATATCACTGTGTAATCATTTGACAGTGAGGGGAATACTTCCAGTTTTATTATGAAAACTTCGAGACCGGAAAAACTGATTTCACCCCGTGAGGGTTGACGCCAACTGGGGAAAATACGTAGTATATTAACGTTCTCCTGACGAGACCTAAAATCATCTTCGTAATATCTATCAAACTATAGATCCTACAAACTATAGATTCCTACATATTGTGGAAGTACAATATACACTTCTCGCTAGAAATCAAATCAAAAAGGATTTTAATGGCCAAACTATTCTACAATTTACGATACAATTGTGAATATACGACCCTCGGGAGCGTTTGCAATCAACGGGAGCATATGCCGCAAATTGTTGTTTCTTACACGACCACTAGAGGTGCTAAACTTTAAAACGTGACTATTGGTCATAATAAGCTGCTGAACAATCGACTTTTTGGAGGAGGACAGGCTGGTAAACACATATATCAGCATCTTTCTCATTATCACTGTAATACTGAGCATGCTGATATTAAAAAACTCCTGTTGACTCTTGGCATTTGACTGTTTTTCCCAATCTTAACCCCTGTAACTCTCTGCCTCTCACGCACTCTGTTTTGTGCAGAATGGACAAAAGCAACCAACAACTCCATAGGGTAGTACAAGACAAAGAGAGGGTATGCTCTGGTCGGGAACAAAACAAACAGTCCAGTCGAATTATCTGTTTCACATTAGCTCAGGGGTTATTTGGTGAGAGCGGGAAGGCTGTGGACACATTTTACAAGAGAGCAATAAAGCACACAGGAGCAACAATAAACCATTGGTCTTTAGGCGACTTGTGTTTTGTTCAGTCGCATTAGTGTACTTTGGACTGGCAGTGCAGGCAGCGGATGGCAGGAAATAAAGATCAGAGGGGACAGAGACTCAGAAAGGGAAGCTGAAAAGGTTTTAAAGATATACAGGGCAGCCTAGGAAAAGTAAAAATGAAGAGATAAAGACAAAGTGAGTGTGAGACAGGAAGAGACGGGCGGCGAGAGAAGAGGCAGAGCTTTCTATTTATGCACGACTGTGTCTGTTGTTCTTTATTGTACATGTACACCTCTTCACATTCCTCTAATGGACAAGTCATTTTCAGCTGAAGTACAACCAACAGAAAAACACGGCTACCACTGATTACCTTTAGTAAACGGGTCCATTCAGGAGGCTGTTTTGGCTGCACTCTCTGTGCCTTACTCCTGTATGTCTCTAACTCTGATAAATTGCTCTGTTTGGGGCCTTTCTCTGCACACCAGATCATATTTCATGCCACACAGCACAGGAGGGAGAGAGGGAGGGTCAGAAGGAGAGGAGGAGGAGGTATAAGAGGAATATGAAAAAGAGGAAGAAGAGGGAATGAGGTTAGAGTTGCTAGAATTTTACGGCGAAAGACAAGCATTTGCAAACTGTAACATCTTTCTTACATACAGATATTTATATAGTCAACTGTGGATGGTTTGAAGAGTATAATCCCTAAAAAATATGTAATGCCAAAATGTGGGCTTAATGAATATCCTTGAGTGGGTGAGTATTAGATGTGAACAGACCTAAATGTTGGCTGAGGCTTTGCAAGATGTCTCTATTTTGGTGTGGGAGGATGAATTCAGTCTGCCATCAACTTCCTTTCATGATGACCAGTAAAACCATCTCTTTCATATGCCTCTGACTGCAGTCACCAATTTCATAATCAAAGAATTAGCTGGTTTATTTCCCTTCTGTTGGTGTAAATGATCTCCCTGTGTGTGGATGCAAAACAGTGATTACTTGAAAGCTCAAGCCTCAATCATGGTGATGTGGAGGAACACAGCAGATGTTACTTTGTGGTTAAACATCAGTTATTTTATGCAGAATGTCCTGACCCAATCAAACTGGCCTGGAATAGATGCTGGCACACACAAAGACCTAGAAAAACATGAGCGGAGAAAGGCCCCTTCAAAATGACCTCTTATTTACTGCTGTCTAAACATATTCCCAGATCCACGTGTATTTTCTGTCACACGCTGTGAAGCCACTAACATAGCTGCTTATAATACACAGTGGGGGGTCAGGCAAGGCTGAAAACTCAAACAATGTCACGCATATGTCTTTTGATGCCTGAATATAAAAAGGTATATAATTGATGACAGCAAATACAGACAAAAGAAAATGCATTTATATCTTCAACGCTGAATGCTTGATAAAAGCAGCCTTTGACAGAGCATTTGTTGAAGATAGCCGGATGAGAGCAGAATTAGAAGCAGCTGGAGAGCGGAAGAAAACAAGTATGTAATTCTGATAGTTCACAGAGGAAACTAAGAGATAGGGCGGGTTGGAGGAGGGTGCAGGAGAAAAGGGGGAAAAGATAGTGGGGAAGATGCAAATGGTCCTGCGTGGATAAGCAGGGAACCAATCTGAGGCGACATATGGAGCAGTGTGGAGAAGGAGGTCCTTCAGCACAGCCCTTATCTGCCGAATGGGTTCTCTTCAGCCTGATTGAATGACTAATCTGCGGTTCTGACAGCATAACAAGGCTGACACAGAGCTGGAGGAGGTGCAAGGAGCAGCCAACCTGGGAACACTGCAGGGTAAATCGCCTGAGGAAAGCCCAGAGACATAGAAGAAAAGTAAAGGAATAAAATGATTGACAATACATATAGGGAGCAAACAGTATAATGCTGTGAATTGCCAGTCAAAACAAACGAGTCATAGGCAAATAACAGAAAAGACTAGCAATAACCACAGGTAAGATAGCGGAACAATGCTACATGGCGTCAGACAGCAGTCTTTCTCTTAAGAGTATGGATAAGTGAGTCATTTGCCATGCACATGTCCCTGAGGAGAGTCACCTGCAGCAGGCCTTACCCACCACCGCTCGCCACTGATTTGCTCATTTAGACCTCCACAAGTAATTAGAGTTCATTATGAGCATTCCTGATGCAATTATTCTGCAAATGGAATCTAATTAAAAACCTGCAGTCAACTGCCCCTTTGTTTTTGCTTCTTGGTTTCCATACCTGTTATTGTCAAGAGCACTCACCTTCCAATTAATGCTGTATATATAAAAATAAAAACAGCAGTATGGAAAATTATGTTAGCTTGTGATTCATTTGATGCAACATTAAGTTTCACAACTGTGGATGGTTTGAACGGCTGCTGACAGCAACTAGAGACAGTATATAGTAACTAATGACCCATTTAAATGAATGTCCAAGTTATTTTTTGATAACCATTAGAAATATAATATGTTTACACTCTAATTTGAAAAATAAATATTTAAAGGGACACTCCAGCAATTTAGTAGTTCTCTACCAGGAAGGTGGATGACTTGTAAGAGACAGATTATCAGAGGAAAATATTCTGTGTTTAAGTCACTTGTATTATTTAAGACAGACATTTATTTTTATATTACATTTCCCATAATGCAACTCAACACGACTGGGCCATCTCTCCTTGGTAAATGTTTCTGTTTTTAAGACCTTTTGCTTCCAGTTTGTAATGCAGGTTTGCAACAACCCTGATTAATTGAGGCTAATTTAATGATCTATGCCGACGCTGGCATTGTGTTTCTATGGAGACAGCGATCCCTCAAAGTTCAAATGATTTCCTCTTTGACCTTTGGACGCGCAGATGACAGCTTATGTATGATGCAGGCTAGCAGTGGAGGTAAACAAAGAAACAAAACTCAACCAGCTGTTTTCACATTTTCAAGGCTCTGCTCCAACGGTGAGCAAAGAGCACATTGCATGTGAATTAATGAGATCCGCCAATCAACTACGCAACTTCATCATTATGCTGCCTTAGGTTATACAGTATGTCAAAGTCTTTACAGTGGAATAAATGTGCGCTCTCACTCTTTCTCTCTAACCTTTCTATTTCTTGATCATTATTTGCAATTGCAGTGCAACTCAGATTTGAAAAGGTTGACTCAATGTTCTTTCATGTTCCAACTAAAAGTAAAGAAATGTAGGTTACACGGCTAACTTAGTATTAGTGGTACACAGGTTGCTAGGAGAGTGTGATAAGGGACTGTATTACTTTCTGAAAACAATGCCAGTGGCAAATTACTAAGAGGACAGAATGAGAAATAAAACAAGTTCTTTAAACAACCAAATTCAACTCTTAAAAACGAGATGAGTGACACACGGGCCGAGAGGAGTGTGACTCTGAGCTTACATCATGCTGTTCCCAGATCCCAACGCGTAAGAGCTCTGTTTCATCTGGGGCTTAAGCTGCTCCCTGATGAGAGATAAGGAGCCATGTGGTGATGCATGTTTATAACCTTTGATTTGAGCATATTCACATTCAGGAGCCTTGCTACAAAGCCAGCCATGCGAGACACATTGACTTTCTGTGCAGACCGTACAGCTCTTTGATATGACCAGACATTAATCATTAAAGGACTATTGATTTCTGGAAAGGAGCCACATTAAAAGATAATGAAAAGAGGCTTAATATGCCATTCATAACGAGATAAATGAAGCAAATGTGTTCAAGTCACACAAATGGTTGATAAATCAGCTTGATAATTCATATCTCTTTAATAACTTATTATGCTCTTATATAATATAGGTGGCCAGAAAAAGGATTATAAAAGCAATTCAAAGAAAACTGTTCGATTGACAATGTGATGCATTTGGTTTCATTTTTTAATTATGACCTTTAGTTTGAGCATTTTCAAAACTTTCATTTCACCCTTAATTGTTTCCAATGGCTTTTATATATATTTTTTTTTTCCTTTAAAACATAGTGATTCATACATCATTGTAGACTCACTCCGTCTGCTTGATTTCACCTAAACAATCAAACAAATCTGTGTTTGAATGTATCCACCCATCTTGATTATTGATTCAGAAAGTCAAGAACTGGCCTCTGTTTTGATCCACAACAGGATCCAACAAAGATTAAAAAAAAATGAACAGTGAAAGAATGATGCATAAAGGCAATTATGTTACTTTAAATATTTTTAGTACAGGTGCAATTCCTTATTTTTTCTCAAGAGAAGTTATCGTGATCGGGCCATAATTCTACATTCAGAATAAAAAAGGACTTTTCGGTCACCCATGATATAACAGTAAGTCTTGCTGAATGTGTCCTCGTTTTTTCTTTAATTAAAGGACATTTCTTTCCGCATCCGTTGGTTAACCCAGCTAGAAATGTTTGGTTCTGAAAACATTCTGAGAATGTTGCATTCATTGTTCTAGGAATGTTTTCATCGGGAAGTTTTCTTTTGGTTCCCAGAACGTTCTTCTGAAATGTAGGATAACATTCTCTAAAAACATTCTTAAAATGTTTGGTGATAACATTGTTAGAACATTATGCCCTACCATAATTAAAACGTTTTTAGCGGGAGGTTTTATTTTGGTTCCCAGAATGTTCTTCTGAAAGGTAGTAGAACGTTCTCTAAAAACATTGTTTAAATGTTTTTGCTCACATTGTTAGAACATTATGCCCTACTGTTCTTAAAATATATTGAGCTGCAAGTTAGATTTGTTTATGTTGCCAGAATGTTACTATTTTAGAGAAGGATAACATGCTTTATGTCTAAAACATTATGCAAATGTTCTGTGGTAACAATTTACTAACATATGTTTACATTATTAGAACATAAAGACATAATATTCCTGTAATTGTTCAACTCAAAATTCCTGGGTAAGTGGACTGACCACTGTGGTCATTAGGATGATTTTGATAGTTTACTTAACTATTGGAATTTTCTATTAACACACGTAAAAGGATGACTCGGAATCAGCAATAAACATGTGTTTATTAGAAAAGGGGAGCTGGGAGTGGAGGTTGGTTATGGCAGGAGTGGGAAACAGTTGTTCCAGGGTGGAGAGGCCTGGCTGGTCTTGGGAGTGTTGAAGGCCTTGGATTCTTCCTGGGAGAGACATAAACATGAGTGTGAGGCAAAATCCAACAATCCAGCAGGGAATGAGTGCAGGCTGCAGGCTTAGTGTGGCTGATGAGCAGGTTGCAGGTGTGGTTGATTGGAGATTGCTCCCAGCCGTGTCGAGCAGACCAGCAGGCAGAGAGAGAGACACACAGTAGAAACAAACACATACAAACACTAACAGGGGTTTCAGGGACGGGCAGTGACAATCGGTCAGTTCCTCTATATGTCTGTTGGTCTCAAATCTAAAAGGGTGCAAGGGTGCAATCTAAAGGGTGCAATCTAAAGGGTGCAAAAACGATTTCTATCCAATATGCATAAACAGCGGACACTGTTTATACGCAGGCCTCACAAACCATACACCGCCAGATAGCTTATCATACAGTTAAAACCTACATACGAGACACAACCTTTATAGTAAAAAAAAAGTGTGATTCTTTTCGGATATTTTACACATATGATATTATGAATACTGTGGGCATACATACCTCAGTGTGATTATAAGTGCATGTGAGTGAATATTGGCATGCATCAATTCGTTTTTATACGTCTTATTCATTGTGTCAATGTGCTCATACATCTTAAGAAAGTTATCACCAAAAATGTTAAGAATGTTTTTAGAGAAAGTTATCCTACCTTTCAGAAGAACATTCTGGGAACCAAAATAAAACGTCCCGCTGAAAACGTTTTAAGAACAGTAGAGCATAATGTTCTAACAATGTTATCAAAAACATCTTAAGAAGGTTATCAAAAACATCTTAAGAAGGTTATCACGAAACATTTCAAGAATGTTTTAAAGAACGTTATCCTACCTTTCAGAAGAACATTCTGGGAACCAAAATAAAATGTCCCGCTGAAAACATTCCTAGACCAACGAATGGTAACAAACTCTAGCTGGGAACTCACACATGCCACCGCAAACAAGCAATATCTGCTTAGAGCTTATCATAAATTCCGTGCTTGTTTGTTTTTTTCAAAAGGAAAATATGGTGACATCAGATTTTCAAACAACTAGAAATAAATCTGACGTTGATCATGACCTTGTTAATATTTGCCATAACAGGAACGTTTTATAAAAAAAGAATTACATCCTGAAAACATTTTCAGAATGTTCTTCATTTGTTATCATGTAACATTAAAGGAACATTTTATAAAACCCTTTCTGTCATCTCAGGCCTCAATAACATCCTGAAAACATCCTCTGGATGTTGCAGTTAAAACGTTATGTCTTAAACCTTATAGGAACATTATTTAAAAAAATAAACATCCTAAAAAGGTTCTTTGAACATCAGATTAAAACGTTTCTTAAAAACCTTATTAGAACCAATAGGTAACGTTAGCCAAAGTTGTGAGAACGTTCCCCGCTAGCTGGGTAATGGCACTGATGCAGTTTGAACAAGTGTCACCCAGTCACATTTGTAAAAAGGTGAATATAATACAAAGTCTAAATGCGTGTCATCTGCATAAGAGCTGATGTTAAACATTGTTGTCTCAATGCCATCACATATAAAGTATAAGATGGGATGTTGTGTATGCAAACAGTGGGAAAGGCATCATAATATAAAACATAGTAAATAGATAGTTGTCAGTTATGTCTATAGCCAATACACAGCCATTGTGAGGTTAAATTCACTAAGCGATCATCATTTTTATTTTGATCCCTATTTGTTATGGAACAAAGTCTATGGCATAAGCACAATATTGTATTTAGGTGGATTACTGAAAACATGTCCACAAATCACAGCAGAGTTTAAGTGCGCTCTAAAGGTTAGCCTGCAGCTACAGATAACACCCCCACTAACGAAGTGAGTCACAGAGTCAACAGTCCATCGTTCACATGTTGAGAGGAATAAAGGAAGTGCCTGGTTATCTCTGGTCTCGGCCGAGCCTCTGCAAATGACTTGTTTGCAAAAATGAATCCTGACGCCCAACCATCAGATCTGCTATGCTCTTTACATTATATAGGAGTTATGAACAGTGTAATCAGAAAGCAGAATTGACCCAGACCTATCCTGAGTCATCAACAGGCCTGCTTTGCATTTTGTTCTTTTTGGGCATCAGCTTTGTTTTCAGTTTACACAATCATTATTAATCATTTAAATATAACCACAATCCAATAATATAGTTTTGTTATCATAACCAGACATTACTGTTATAACAAAGTAGTCTTATCCAAATACAAGCAATTATATAACTAGTTTCAGGAAATACCCCCCTCAAAAAGTATGTTTACTTTGAAGAGACAAAGCCCTTTTAGTGTGGGTAGGAATTATGGCTCTTGTCCATTTAGAGCAAAGGAGGGAGTAAGGTAATGTTACACAGTGTTTACTGAAGGAGTAGGTGATGGATGGATGGGTCAACAACATGTCAGACTAACAAGAGTGCCCACAGTTCAGTTTCTACCAACATTGTTTTGTTTTAACCCTAACCACGGCGATTTCCAGACCATAACCAAACCTATATGGAATTGCCCCATAACGAATGAAACACTTTTGGGATCATATGTTACACAATTCGGGGATGTGGGAGAGAAACTCCATCTGGAAGGAACACGGATTTTAGTCTTTGCAGACCATTTACATGCACTTCAACCTGTAGAATACTACAGGAAAGGGAAACCCCCCAAAAGATAATAGGGCCCTTTTAAAACACTTTCTCTGTCCCTCCAATGTTTGTGAAACAGTCAAATCCAGTGTTCCTTTGTGTCTTTATTAGGGATGTAACGATACCAAAAACTCACGTTACGATATTATCGCGATAACAAGTCCACGGTACGGTATTTATCGCGATATTGAATAATAAAGGGGGGGAAAAAATGTGTTTTGTTTTTCAAGTAACTCAACTCAAACTCACTAGTCACTCACTCGGCATCATCAGACAGGTTTTAAGGAATATGAGAGTGTCCAGATTTCCAGGTATTTATAAACTGGGATGTTTGGGCATTTACAATATCCCCTGCTCTGGAAAAAACTCTCTTGCTGGTACTGATGTTGCTGGGACAGCAGTGGTCGCGTTAACCGAATATTTTTTTTAACAATGACGGAAAAATCTGAAAGCAGTCTGTCATTTTGACAGATTAGAACAAACTCGGAACAGCGCCAACGTTTCCCCGCAGCGAGGCTCTGGTGCAGGGGTGGCCAACCCGCGGCTCTCGAGCCGCATGCGGCTCTTTGCCTAGTTTCATGCGGCTCTTCAGTTCATATCGAATTGTATATGTGTGAGTTTGGGGGAGAGACACTGACTCCTGACTAGTGTTGCACGGTCTACCGATACTTGAAAGGTACCGCGATACCCTGCCGTTAAAAACGTTACAATTCCTCCGTTTCATTAGTATCGGTACTTTAAGAATGACGGGGGAAAGTACTCCGGTGAGAAAGCGCCGTTTTAATGTGTGTGTTCAGCGCTCTGCTTCCACTCCCTGCACTGCAGCCGTGCCTGCAGTCCCGCCCCACTCAAGCACGCTCTAAGTGCCTCCCCTCTCTCGTGCACGCTCTAGGTCCCTCCCCTCTCTCGTGCACGCGCTAGCTGCCAGAGCATGTGAGAAAACCAGAAGCATGGCTGCGAGTGGGAGTGCAACTGCCGCTGCGCCTCGGCTTGTTGACAAAAAAGACGCTAGAAGCGAAATGTGGAAGTATTTGAGCTATATCTCTGACAGTGAGGGCGAGCCTACGGACACCACGAGGCCTGTCTGTCAGAAATGTTTTAATTTTATTTAACACTAATTCTTGTCATTTATTTTATTTATTGTTCTCATTGTTTAAAAGTTTGTGTTCTGGTTCTGGTGTGAAATAAAGCACAATAATTACATTTAAGACTGTTTCCCTTTTTTTAAGAAAAGTATCGAAAAAGAATCGGAATCGCAATTCTTGACTTGGTATGAAACCAAAATGTTGGTATCGTGACAACACTAGCTACTCCTGACAGTTAAACCTGATATTTAGTAGGTCTGTTATGTACTGAATGCTGATCATTCTGACGTAATTTGGCCGGTCAAAGTTGTTTGGGCTCGGATAAAATCGCTCCGTTACTTTCGTCCCGGCTCTCCCTACGTGTGTATGTGTGGTGTCAGGTGTCAGTAGGAGAGGATGACAGCGCGTCTAATTTTGATGTGGCCCAAGAGCCAATCACAATAATACCTGCGATGCAATGAACTAATCACCTTTGAGGGGGGGGGGGAACCTATCGTTGATTAAACACTATCCAGTGTTTCCCCTGCCATTGTGTTGGAGGGGCGCTGCGCCCCGCCAACGGAGCCCCGCGCCCCCCCTGAAATTCAAGGTGTTTAAAAAATATTTTAAACTATTAAAATATTTGGTGCTATATATTTTAAATATATATAGCACCAAATTGCAAATAATCTATAACTACTGTCACTTTTCACATTGAATATGTGCTCTGTTATTAAATAAACTAAACGCTTTCATTTGAAGTTGTGAGTTTAGTGTTTTTGACCCTAAGAAACGCTGATGCATTAATCAATAATCCACAGCTCCTCTCTCTGCTCCAGAGGATTTAATATTTATCCCAATGCCACAAAAATGGTTGAAATCTTGTCTCCAGAAAAAAAAAACTGAAACAAGCAGTATCAGTGACCGTGTGTTTGATGTGGCTCTTTGCTGTAACATAGAAAAAATGTGGCTCTTAACCTCTGACAGGTTGGCCACCCCTGCTCTGGTGTTATGCCGTGTTATGTATGCCCTCCAAAAGGAAATGATATAGTTTCCAAACCGTACTTTGCCGTACAGATCAATACATGTCTGGGAGGTTTTGCTTTACGCTGTGCGCGCTCCCGCGAGGTGCATCATGGACACACCGCATAACACCGCCCCCCCCCCCGTTGACAGTTCACGAGCGTGCTCTCTCGTGAACAGTACATGCTATGTTATAAAGCCGTGGAGGGCGGGAGTTTATAAACCAAAGAGTAACCGCCCTTACGGGACGCTGTAATAAGTAAAGTGAACGCACCCTCAAGGACACCTGGCCTCCTATGCCCCTTTCACACCAATGCGTTTTCAGCTCCGACGCCGGTAAAATGTGCCTGTAGAAAACAGTTTATGCCACAATAGGATAGCAATAGCAAGTAGTCAGTTTAGCTTCGGTTGCTATGCTAACCTCACCCATTTTATACCAGAGTAACTTTCATAACAGCGTTGTGATGCCAAACAGCGTCAATTCAGACTGACACACATTCACTTAGGCTAAGGGGAACTGGGGATATGTATCAGCTGCTTGTGTGAATCGGACAGTGAATACTTTAGAGCGGCCGCTGCAGTGTGAGCTAACCGGGAGCTAACGGGAGAATAAACTCCCGTTGAAGAGCAGCCAACACTGCAGCGGTCGGTAAATGCCGCAGAAACACATTAATAAACAATGAACCACGGCACTCTGGAGAAAAGTATAAGGTTGGAGAAGTCGTTATTTAATTTAATCTGGCTTCGTGTGATTAAAAGCAACACGATCATCGACCCGACGCAGTTCCCCGTTGTTGTTGTTGCTGTGAACGCCGTAATGCCGTTGGGGAGCAAATCAGCGATGTAAACGGTGACGTCATGACGCAGCAGCGGCAGCACCAGTCGGGCTCTGGGCGGTGTGAACAGAGCGGGAGCAGAAAAGGGAAACCGGAGCTGAACCAGAAAAGCTCTAGCTCGGAGCTAGAAAGGGAAAAGCGCTGGTGTGAAAGCCGCACTATTGGTTGAGGGATTTTGACAGGATTGTTGCACAAAAGTTTTGAGCGCGCACAGAATAAATCTGAGAGCAGAAAAAATCTGTAAGCGGCAATATATCTGAGTGCAAGCGTACAGTTTGAGCAGAAGCAGAGCAAATCTAAGTGCAAGCAGGCACTATTTGAGTGCCTGGACAGGGTTTGAGGGAAATAAATACATAAAGTATGCTCTCAAATTTAAATACCACGCTCTTGAATAAAGATAGGGAATAACCCCCATATAAATACAATGTCCTTTTGTGTTCTGTTGTTTTATGTTCATGTTGTAACCTACTTGATGCCATGTTGGACAGGTCTCTCTTGAAAATCGATCGATGATCTCAATGGGACCATCTGGTTAAATAAAGGTTTAAAGGTTTAAAAACATTTTTTTTTTTTTTCGCCGTAGATTTTGTCAGTCTCAGGACGGTATTGGGACGTTTATTTACCGCGATACCGCGATATTCGGTATATCGTTACATCCCTCGTCTTTATTCATGGTGCTGAAACATAGTCCACCCATAACTCGGGTCCTTTTTAAAGGCAGTTCTAACAGTTTTGCCTGAAGCTATTAATTAAAACGTCTTGAATGCTGTTATGGTTGCTGTTTGTCTGCTCATTAATCTGCCTGTGAGTGTTTTCAGCTGTGTGTGTGATTATGTGAATGAGCTGTGTGGTTGCTCCAACATCATTGGCTGCCCATCTCCTGGTCCGCCTCTGAAGATGGTGATTGGATTGACATCATCCAATCGCAGCGCACAGCCGGCGCATACCTGCTGGGGAGGAGTACAAAGGCCACGACTATCTTCACTCTGGAGGCTCTGTTGAGGAACAGACGCCTCTCGCTATTTGCTCGTCGTTCTGTGTTTAACTTGTGTGGTCTTATTGATTGTGATAAATTCTGTTAACAGGGGTTAACTCGTATGTGCTTAGTGTCGTGTTGATGTGTGTTTAGAGTAGAGTGTTCAGTTACCTTATTTAGCTGTGTTTTCTTACAGCTTCCTTTATTTTAGTTGTACCACTTTTCGAGTGAGGTTTTGTTTCGTTCTCTATATTATTTATTTCTTCTGTATGCCTTTAGACTCCTTTTGAGTCATCCTTTTGTTCGGTTATTTGTCAACCGGTGCCCTTTTGGCCCTTTTGTTGTTTCAGGCTACCTGCCTGCCATTTTGTTTCACCTTGCTTTATAATAAAACCATTTATAATTATTACCAATTCCAATCTGGTGTATGTTGCTTTCCTCTTCCCCTAGTTGGGACGTAACATACATGGGGGCGCGTCCGGGATAAATAACTAATTCTTGGGGTTAAAAGTGGGTTTTTTATAGCTAAAAACAAATTGGTAAGGCGTGCAGTTTTAGCTGAGTATGGCAACTTTTGATTTGGAGTCGTTTTTGGTCTGTCCTTCTCATGAGCAGTTAGTTCAGTGTCGTAGAGACGACTTATATGAGATAGCGCAACATTTCAGTCTCGCAGTGAATAAGCAAATGGTAAAAAAAGAATTAAAGGCTTTGGTGGTGGATGAGTTGGTGGAAAGGGGTTTTCTGGTGCTGTCTGCACAAGCTGAGCTCACTGTGCCTAATGTCCTGACTAAAGGAGAAGGTAGTGAAGGCGAGGGCGGCGGGCAGTTTGAAGCACCGTCCACGCTGCCTCGTTACAATCCACCATCTCCTGGCAGCTCAGACTCTCGGGAAGGGAGTAAACTGAAGGTCCGTCTCGCCCGTCTCCAGCTGGAGGTGGCGGATAAAGAGCGGAGCAGGCAGACACAGTTCCGGCTAGATTTGCGGAAATTAGAAATTGAGGCAGAGAAGGAAGTCCGGATAAGTCAGCTGGAGCTAGACTCCGAGCTGCGCGCATCCGGTGCTTTTGGCCGTGTCGGAGAAAGCTCTCCAGTTCATTCCCATCCACCTCCTCCACCTGCCTTTGATGTGAGTAGAAACATTTCGTTAGTGCCAACTTTCCGTGAGACTGAGGTGGATGCCTATTTTGGTGCCTTCGAGCGCATTGCTACAGCGTTGCGGTGGCCGGCTGAAATTTGGGCTCTGATGGTAACGTGTAAACTACATGGAAAAGCTCAGGAAGCAGTTGCGGCTCTCACGTTAGAGGACAGCCTGCAGTATGACTCAGTGAAGGTTGCCATTCTCAGAGTGTATGAGTTAGTCCCTGAAGCTTACCGGCAAGAGTTTAGACACCTTAGGAAGGTTCTTCACCAAACTCATGTGGAGTTGGCCAGAGTAAAAGGGATGTGGTTTGCTAAGTGGATTGCCTCATGTAAAGCTACTGATTATTCTTCTCTGAGGGAATTGATTATGTTGGAGGAATTCAAGAAATGTTTGCCTGAACGCATTGCTGAGTACGTAAATGAACAAAAGGTAAACTCTCTCTCCGCAGCTGCTGTGTTAGCCGATGAGTATGTGCTGACGTTGACGCATAAATCTGTGTTTCCACCGATCTCTACTGAGAGATCGCGCCGTGTATCAGCCGCACCACCTACTGAGCCGTTGAATGTGTCTAATGTAACAAGAGAGGAGAGAGAGTGCTTTTACTGTCACCAACCTGGACATGTCATCGCCAACTGTGCAGCGCTGAAGCGTAAAGAGCAGCCGCAGAATATGTCCCTGCCAAACGGTATTGGCCTGATCACCCATACCCGTGCACAGGCGAGTAAAAGTGTTCCCGATGTCTCATTATCTGAGCCTGTGATTGTGCCTGTGCTTTCAGATGAAGTTGTGTCCGGGGAGAAGCCAGAAATTGTGGCTCCCCCTCCTCCTCGTGAGGATGTCGCGAGACCGGCGCAACACGCCGGCTCAGACAAGCCTCTAGACTTCTCGACACTCCCGATAACCCGAGAGCGTCAGCTAGTTTATCGAATCCTGGTGTTGGTGTTAGCTCTACAACATGTTAAGATTCATGTTGGACCCAGCCTTTGGCCAATTGTGGTGTTTACCTGTTATGACCCCTTTATATTCTGCCCCAGCGTGTCCAAACACAATCAGCGTCTCCTGCAATGGGCTCTGATTGTGCGGGACTACCACAGTAGACACCCGTCATTAAAGGGTTCAGAGAATGTGTTGGCCGATGCTTGTCCAGGTTGAGTTTGAGATGTTAGTGTGTGTGTGTTATTAGGAGTTTGTTAGTGTGTTAGGTTCACAAAACTGTGGGTTTGTGTCTTAAGGGGGGGGTGGTGGTGTGTTACAGTTGCTGTTTGTCTGCTCATTAATCGGCCTGTGAGTGTTTTCAGCTGTGTGTGTGATTATGTAAATGAGCTGTGTGGTTGCTCCAACATTATTGGCTGCCCATCTCCTGGTCCGCCGCTGAAGATGGTGATTGGATTGACGTCATCCAATCGCAGCGCACAGCCGGCGCACACCTGCTGGGGAGGAGTACAAATGCCGCGGACTATCTTCACTCTGGAGGCTCTGTTGAGGAACAGACGCCTCTCGCTATTTGCTCGTCGTTCTGTGTTTAACTTGTGTGGTCTTATTGATTGTGATAAATTATGTTAACAGGGGTTAACTCGTATGTGCTTAGTGTCGTGTTGATGTACAGTGGGGCAAAAAAGTATTTAGTCAGCCACCAATTGTGCAAGTTCTCCCACTTAAAAAGATGAGAGAGGCCTGTAATTGTCATCCTAGGTATACTTCAACTATGAGAGACAGAATGGGGGGAAAGAATCCAGGAAATCACATTGTAGGATTTTTAATGAATTAATTGGTAAATTCCTCGATAAAATAAGTATTTGGTCACCTACAAACAAACAACATTTCTGGCTCTCACAGACCTGTAACTTCTTCTTTAAGAGCCTCCTCTGTCCTCCACTTGTTAACTGTATTAATGGCACCTGTTTGAACTCGTTATCAGTATAAAATACACCTGTCCACAACCTCAAACAGTCACACTCCAAACTCCACTATGGCCAAGACCAAAGAGCTGTCAAAGGACACCAGAAACATTGTAGACCTGCACCAGGCTGGGAAGACTGAATCTGCAATAGGTAAGCAGCTTGGTGTGAAGAAATCAACTGTGGGAGCAATTATTAGAAAATGGAAGACATACAAGACCACTGATAATCTCCCTGGATCTGGGGCTCCACGCAAGATCTCACCCCGTGGGGTCAAAATGATCACAAGAACGGTGAGCAAAAATTACAGAACCACACAGGGGGACCTAGTCAATATGGCATATGGTCAGATGAAACCAAAATAGAACTTTTTGGTAAAAACTCAACTAGACGTGTTTGGAGGAGAAAGAATGCTGAGTTGCATCCAAAGAACACCATACCTACTGTGAAACATGGGGGTGGAAACATCATGCTTTGGGGCTGTTTTTCTGCAAAGGGACCAGGACGACTGATCCGTGTAAAGGAAAGAATGAATGGGGCCATGTATCGTGAGACTTTGAGTGACAACCTCCTTCAATGCAAGGGCATTGAAGATGAAACGTGGCTGGGTCTTTCAGCATGACAATGATCCCAAACACACCGCCCGGGCAACGAAGGAGTGGCTTCGTAAGAAGCATGTCAAGGTCCTGGAGTGGCCTAGCCAGTCTCCAGATCTCAACCCCATAGAAAATCTTTGGAGGGAGTTGAAAGTCCGTGTTGCCCAGCGACAGCCCCAAAACATCACTGCTCTAGAGGAGATCTGCGTGGAGGAATGGGCCAAAATACCAGCAACAGTGTGTGAAAACCTTGTGAAGACTTACAGAAAACGTTTGACCTCTGTCATTGCCAACAAAGGGTATATAACAAAGTATTGAGATGAACTTTTGTTATTGACCAAATACTTATTTTCTACCATCATTTGCAAATAAATTCTTTAAAAATCAGACAATGTGATTTTCTGGATTTCTTTTTTCTCATTTTGTCTCTCATAGTTGAAGTGTACCAAGGATGAAAATTACAGGCCTCTCTCATGTTTTTAGGTGGGAGAACTTGCACAATTGGTGGCTGACTAAATACTTTTTTGCCCCACTGTATGTGTTTAGAGTAGAGTGTTCAGTTACCTTATTTAGCTGTGTTTTCTTACAGCTTCCTTTATTTTAGTTGTACCACTTTTAGACTGAGGTTTTGTTTCGTTCTCTATATTAGTATTTATTTCTTCTGTATGCCTTTAGACTCCTTTGAGTCCTCCTTTTGTTCGGTTATTTGTCAACCGGTGCCCTTTTGGCCCTTTTGTTGTTTCAGGCTGCCTGCCTGCCATTTTGTTTCACCTTGCTTTATAATAAAACCATTTCTAATTATTACCAATTCCAATCTGGTGTATGTTGCTTTGCTCTTCCCCTAGTCGGGACGTAACAAATGCAAATAACTCACACTTAACATTCTCCTAGCAATTGTTCCTGCTAAGAAATGTAGCTACAAGCAACGTTTCCATTGTCTCTGAGTTTGCATACCTACTTGATGATAACACCAATAATGTGTGTACGGCTATTTAACTGGAAAACAGAGTTCAAGACAATTTTCCCCAATTGTACATGCCTGTTCCCAGAGGATGTGGCCTGCTGTGTTGAGTACACTGACCTTGTGGGTGGAGATATGGGGGACATGTAATAATGAGCTATTGCTTTCGACAGCCACAGGCCTGGTGCACTTTAAAACCAAGTGAGAGAAGAGGCTGGTCGGGGAGTATGAAATGGAAAATGACAAGACTGTTGGATCTCCACTTACTCTCTCCAGCTGAGCCTCAATTTAAACGCAGCACTGGGACTAATTTCTTAGCAGTTTGCAGGCAGTCTGCCTTTGTAGGCGGGCAAAGGTTTAGATGGAATAACTTGCACACATTTCCCACCAGTCCCGGGGCTTGAGAAATGGGACAGTGAGGATTGCTAATTGAGTCAATTACGAGGGTATGTGTGAAGGACAGCTGAATGTTCATGTTTTACATTTAGATCTGCAATACATCACAAGGGACGGTCTTATCTCCTGCATGTGGAAATGCCAAATTCTTCTGAGAGCCCATTTACACGCATACGAAACGCAAACGAACCGAATACGATATGAAAAAAGTCTTCCATTCACACGAGACCGCTCGGGAGCGCTGGAGACGCTGTAGTACATGTGCCGGGCCTGTAAGTGGCGCTGTACTACCGCACGAGACCGCTTGAAAGCGCTGGAGACGCAGTAGTACATATGCCGGGCCTGTAAGTGGCGTAGTAACTTCCGCCACAAAATACACCAAATGCAGCGAAGAAGATCCCCGAGCATGGTTGCCATGGTTGCCCTTCTGTTTATGCCCATGGTTTATGTCCCGCGGTGGATTTAGCAACATGTAGTTCATGTATGTTCACTTGTTGCTGATGGTTATGGTAGAGGAGCTGTAGATTTTGCACTAACTATCTGTAGCATGGTCAGTAGCAGTAGCTACTAACCATGCTACAGCAGTGAGCAGCAGTGAGCAGCAGAGGTAGGGAGAGGCGGGGCTATGGCTTCATCGTTATCAGAAAATGATCATATAGGGCGTACACACGGAGCCGTTTGGCCCCCCCAGAGCGTTCCGTTTGCAGATCTATCCACCTTGGGACCCGTTATCGTTTGCGGGGTCCGTTTCCACGTTTCCTCGTCTGAACGAACGGGCTATACGAAAGAGAAAAGTAGCGGATACAACCGTTTGCGTTCTCGTGTAAACAGCACATTAGTTAACTTGGGAGTTAACCACATGCTTGTAGCTCTGATCATCCATCTCGCTATGCCCACGTCAATAGATGAGGCTTTTGGCAGTCTGGCGACACTGCTCTAACACCTTTAACAGGAATATCAGAAAATGCTTTATGTTTCTAAAGGCGACCGGCTCTGCATGGAGGTTTGAGATGAGAGATGCTTTCCCTCCGCCTACAGGGAACCGTAAGACGCTCACTAATGGATTATAATGAGCTTAATTTGCTCCAGGATGAGTGATAAGGCTGAGAGCACTGAGGCATGTCTTAAGCCTCCATTTTACACATATTTAATTTAAAGAGGGGTGAGGAGAAATGGAATAAATGCACTTGTAGAAAAGTGGCCTGACGCACACACATGTGTATATACACACAAAGATATGGTCTAGATAAATTCTGTATATCATCAATTTCTAGTGGAGAATTTCTCTGCGACAAAAGGGCATTTATTTAGATGCAAGCACACTGCCTCTACCACTTCAGGATGCAGCATCTACTGTGTGCAGCTGACCCTCGTCACAAATACAAATCTCCTGCAGAAAAGTCAAAGTCATCTTAAAAAACTAAATTTGCAGAGTAGAAAAAAGGAAACATTTGGAAAACTACCACAGGGAAAATGCAATGCTGTAAACCGTGCAGTGCATTTTAAATAATGTGGTTCATGTAAGATCAGGCATGATTTTTTTTGTAAATACATTTACCATGGAAACCCTTTATTATAATGCTGAAGATTTATATGATATAAACTACTTTTTGTACCTTTGCTTGAGATTTTATATTCAAAATGTAACTACATTGGGAAGAGGTTAACACGTGGGTGTGTGTGTGTGTGTGTGTGTGTGTGTGTGTGTGTGTGTGTGTGTGTGTGAGAGTGTGTGAGAGAGAGAATGTGTGTACAGCCAGATTGGTTTCACCTGGCACTTTTGGGAGCTTTTATCATCTAGATGTAATGGGCCCCTGCAAAGCATGCGCTGTTATCTCTGTGGGTTCACTGAGTGTAATCCTGTTTGGGTTTCGGAGCATGATTAAATATGGCAAACACGTAGATCTGAGAATACTGAACGACTGAAAGGGAACAGAACCATTACATTCAGAAAGTTTGCCTTTGTGATGGCTTGCTGAGGCGCGGTATAGATCTATGAGGGGGATAGACGCAGAGTGACGTATCACTTTGTTACCTGTAGCCTGTGAGTACCTGTGGATTAGACCTTTATTTCACCCTCTAACCTCTCTCCTCCACCATCTTGAGGGTGTAATTATTTCCTCTCATCCTCCATATTACATGCAGAGACACACCTACACTCATAAGACGCTTCAATAGTGTCAGGCTTTGAAGTGGGCAAACACAATGTGCTTTTCTGATCTAATTAATGCACCAATTAAGAAAAAGGAAAACTGGCTTCCCAAGGGCAGCTTTGCCCAGGCTCGGCTAATTAAATCTTGGAAGCATGAGTGATATGCTTCCTGATCAGATGTGACAGCCAGTTTCTTTGTGCAGACAGCTACAATAGGTAAGACCACACACTCACATGGCTGCTCATGCACTCGGACACGTACACACATGCATGCAAAACAGCAGGGGGTGCAGCGGCTGCCAGGCTTATGCAAAGGCTAAAGCTCGGCTACATCCTGACATGCGCAGAAAACAAAATAAAATAATACGTATGCACCAGTGTTTTGTCAGAGCCAGAGAAGTGCAATTCAAAATCTGGCTCCAGTCCAGCAGGTGGAGACAGGGAGCCTAGGGTCTGTGATTCCACTGAGGATGTGGCTCAAAGGAAGAGTGTGAGTCTCCTATTTAATGAGCTTAATGCAACACCCCTGGGAATGCACACTCTCAGCAGAGGACAAACAATTCGCTGTGAGAGAGGAGAAGAGACTCAAAGATTTGACCAAAGACGCTGCTGGTTAGTGATGGCAAAATGAAGCTTTGAATGAAGCGTCGAACCACTTGGACAATTGTGTCGGAAATAGGTTCATTTCTCGAAGCTTCAGTTACAGCGACCTCTCCTGGCGAAGTGCAAGGCTGCAGTGGGTTTAACGTATCTTTGCCTTGAAAAATATTCGATGCACACACACACTAAGACTGAATATCATGTTCTATTTGCAATTAAAGATTGATAATTATGTGTATTGGGTTATTGAGAAGAGACTAGAGAGTGCTAGACATGTTTTTGGGAGGAGAGGGCCTTTTATCAGTTGTTAAAGTTGAAAATAAATGATTAAAATACATCCATTCCGGGCTTTGAACCAGCTAGGCGGAGGACATCGCCGCATTCGGGCCGCCGGCTCTACCCACTGGACTATCTATTCCTTAAACCAGGGGTCGGCAACCTTTTTCATATGAAGTGCCATTTTCAAAAAAAATTGTTATCAGCGTGCCAACGATCGAGAATTATCAAGTGGGGGGGGGGGGGGGGGGGGTGAGGAGCTTGACGCTTGTCAACTATCAGCAGGAGGGCGGGGGAGTCTCTCTGCGGGGAAGCAGTGTGTGGACCGGTCAGCGCAACTTACATGATGTCGAATTTAACAAACACATTTAAATAATTGGTTTAAACAGCATAATAATAAGGACGATTGTCCGTTCTGTGATTCTCCAGAACACACATGTTATGATATTAGGGTCATGCAGAGTGAGATGAGATCGCTGTCCCTTTAAGAGAGAGAGAGAGAGGTGTGGCTTGTGCATACGTGTTTGTGGATGGTAGAGAGACAGTGAGAGAACGTGTGTATGTTTCTGGAAGTGAAACGAGGAAGCAGAAAAACAGAGGTCTGTACTCCTCGACTCCGGTCTGGGAGCCGACAGGAAAGTTCAACACACAGATGGCCAGTCCGCTCCTTTGTAGCATATTATTTCAATGAGAGATGATCAGATCGCCACTGGGCTTTCAACTAAATACACAGCCACGCAGAAACTGCGGCATTTGTACAGCTCCTTATGGGTAGGGTACTGCAATTAGTGAAGTGCTTTCCTCTGTGGTGAAACGATCAGCACCACGGAGGAAAGCGGCAGAAAGTCACCTGGAGTTAAAGAGAGCGGGGCTGCGTTGTGTGCATGGCTTCCTTCTGAGGGTAACGGGGAGACGCGTTCTGGCGGCGGCCTCGTTCAGGATCCCAAAATACAATTTATATTATATTTTTGCACACTTATTCCACTTATTCCTAGCGTGCCACTGGTTACGGTGCCGCGTGCCAATGCTGGCACGCGTGCCAGGGGTTGCCGACCCCTGCCTTAAACTATTGAACTGTTTTTATATTACTGATAATTGTCTTTTTGTTCACAACTTCTCCACATTTCAAAGTGTTTCCCGAGCCAGAACGACCTATCTTTCTTCCTGGCTTGCTCTATAATGATATCAAATGCAATACCAACAACAACTCAACAGCAACAACGCAAAATACGACAACAACCCACACATAACGCATTGTTTAGAGCGGTCATAAAGTGTTGAAGCGCTCAAATTGGAAACTGTTTCAACCTGTCACCTGTCAGAATCGAGACGAGGCAGTGCATTGAATCGCGTGAATGGACCGCGAACCAGTCAAGTGATTCATTCAGGAAATGAAGCAGTTGCTGCTTCGGATGTCACATGTCACGTGATTTGAAGCAGTTGCTGCTTCGGACGTCACATGTCACGTGATTTGAAGTAGTTGCTGCTTCGGACGTCACATGTCACGTGATTTGAAGCAAGCTTCGAAGCACTGCTTCTATTGAATAGGAAGTCCAGGGTTGAAGCTCCGTTCGAAGCTTCAGTGTCAAACTTCCATCACTACTGCTGGTGATATATTTGTAAATGTATTAATCTGTTTGAACCATGTTTGATTAGATACATTATAATTTCTAGTCTTATGAGGTAAGAAGCTAAAATATAAGATGATGGAATATAATTTACTTTGTTGAGATGCATTTACTTTTGATTAGATGTTAAATTGAATTGTAACTTGATTATGGAGCAGAAATGAATGCTTGTGGCATGTTTTTCATTGAAATGTTTATTTGCCTAAAGTGAATGAAAGTAAGTTTTGTGTTAAAGGTTTTCAACCTATATGATGCATCAGGAGGCTAACAAGAGGCTGAATGAAGCAACAAGAAATCTGCAATAACTCATAAAGAGGAAAGATTCAAATTTGAGTTGTCCTTTTGGAGTGAATCAAGCCGTTTTCAAGTTTAGGCAGGAGTCAATCTAGCAAACCAAATCACAACTTGACAGTCTATGACTTCATACCACAATAGAGAAGGGCAGGAATGAGTCAGCATTAGACCACTTCCGGTTACCTTGTCTCTTAGTCAATTGTTTTTTGTTTCTGATTAGATGCCTGAATTATGTCTGTGGTTAAAACAACCTTACGAGATTTTCACATTTTGATTGACCCCATAAATAAAAACGTGAGTACCCACGGGTGATTGTCAGATTGACATTGGAGTGTCATAAAAATTGAGGTTGTAAACAATAACTAAAGGAAATGAAACGTCATGAAGCCGAACATTAGCGACTTTAGCTTATCGTAGCTAACATGAACTGCTGTGATAGTGATGTAGTTCCATCATAGCCTAACTTCACTTTTTACTTCTGACAATTGCTTTTATACTTCAAAAGTAATAACAGTGGTGTCAATATGGGAAGATTATATATTCCCTGACTAAGATATTATTTTGTGCAATATTCTAAAATCAAATGAAAATCTCCCATTGGGCTCTGGTAGAGACCCTTTGCTAACTTCTGGGTCAGCCTATAAATGCATCTTTTATTTTAAATTGCAAATTCACGAATACAACCCCATTATCTTCTAATGACAGCAAAAGACTGTGAAGCTGATTAAGAAAAAAAAAAACGACTTTGTACACACGACTTACGAGGAAAGGTGAAAAAATGTTTTATGATTTGGGTTCAGTGACCAAAGGTTTCTTAAATATAACAGACTAGAAACAAACTTTACGTGCATGAATAACGACACAAGCAGTCACACCTTTAGCACTGCTGCCATATGTTACTCTTTAACCTTCATCTGTATATTTAGAATAAGTCTGCCGCATCAGCATCTGCCTATGTTTGCATTCAATTAAGACACTGCGCAGTAATTGGCAGTAATTGATAAAGTCTTTTTATTCCCACATAACTTCTAATTAAATGCCACAGCTATAGCCAGAAGGCCAATTAATGAATTGTCAGAGCTGAAGAGCAGTAACAAAAGAGAAACTATTCCAATACAAAGACAAACTAATTAGAATTCTGAACTTCCCTTTGTGTATTAGCATTTCAGGGCCTTTGTCATATACTTTACTCTGGCTTATGTTGTCTTGTATGTGGCTGACGGACTCAAATGTGACCTGTGTTGGACATGCCTGTTCACTACAAGTTTATTGTGGTACTCCTTTAATCCACTGCCCATTATGAGAATCAATTGTCGATGGTTGAGTCGTGAAAAGAAACATGTCGGTGAAGCTGTTTCTGCGTTTGCATGTGTGTTGGCACCCTTTTGTTTTTTTATTTGCATCTTTCTGAAGCTACAGTGTGTTCTTCGTGATGGAAATGTTTCGGCCGTTGAAGAACATTTGCACTAATCGGCCACCATACTTTTTACATTAAAAACAAGATGTGTTTAAATGATTTTGATACTACTTATTTACGTTGAATGTACATCAATGTATCCATATGGACACATTACAACATTAAAGACCTCATATATATTTTTGCTAGTAATACAAATATCCTATTCTATCATAATACCAAACTTTTATTCATAATTCCACATAATGATTATCTTTATTGTTTACACATTACATAGAATTTGATAATACTTCTCATCTTTTACTTAAGTTACATTTCAAACTCAGGACTTTCTCTTGAAATTTAGTATTTTTAGACTTTGGTATTACCACTTTACTTAATTAAAGAGTACTTATTCTACCACTGCACAAATGTAAAAAAGTATTGGAATTTAAGAGGCTTAAGAGTCTCCGCTCAAGGTCAATTTATCCATAAACAATGAGGTGAATTAAACAAATATGAATAGAGTAGTGATCGGTATGAAAGAGCCCTACGGTGATCAGAAAAAGATTCCGACCTCTGGCCAATTAAAATAATATTTTCTTCATGGCCACCGAATAAATAAAGGATATTCCCTTTGTTAGGACTTAAGCATAACACACTGTCTCATCAGCGTACACAGATTGCAAATGGCTGACAGGTCTGTAAACAGGAAACTGTGCAAAACGAATCAAAAACGTTCTAGGATATAAGGAAGAGATTATTGCCTCTCCCACTTTGTTGCGATTCATTTTGAACAAATTCAGCTTCAAAATATCTACAAGAATTCATTTATAAATAGTATATTTTCTCCTTCCTACCTTTTCTCTTCTCCCCTTTCGGCCTCATTCACCTTTCCTCCATTATGATGCTGTTGTTGGCGCACACAAACACAACCTGATGGACGAGTGTGAGGAGAAGAATCAGCACCTGATGGGTTTGTCCTTGCTCTTTACCCTCGGCCCGTTGATCCATCATCCTCCTGCTGCAGAAGAATATTCAAAAGCTAGCCCAGTGCTACAGGAAAGGTTTTTACCTTGATCTCCTGAACCCAGAAGACGTACATGATAACAATGTCGATTATCCTTGACCAATGATCTTTGTAGACTGCTGCATTCAAACCTCTGCTTCCTTTCACAATAGCTTTCACCTTTCAACTCTTTATGGAATAGGGTCACACTACAGTATCAGGGGATAATGTGCATGTTCATTATGAAGAACACACACACACACACACACACACACACACACACACACACACACACACACACACACACATGCAAGCTCTGCAGTATCAGCCCAGTGTATGATGAGGTGAAATCGACTAAAAAATATCAGATACATTGCCCTTGGTTATGTTGTTGGTGCTAGATATATTTATAATTACGTTGTTCTATATTTACGCCTTGAGATTCTGCATTTCCTGCACAACCATAGTTTTCTGTCGTTGGTCTGAACTCTTAACCTTGTTGCTCTCTCAGTATTGATTTGTTTGTGCTAGTCAGTAAACAACACTACTTCTGATGGAATGGAGATGCTTATTCAATGATTTTAACCAGAATGTATGCAAGCAATGCAGTAGCAGAGAGTGCTGACCTAGTTCTGGCCTCAATTGTCTTATTTATGTGATAGTATAATGTTTGATGTCCATAATAAAACCTCCCATTTATTTAAATGGTTAACAATTGACGACGCTGTTTAATGCTAACCCTGAGCGGAGGAGCCTCACACCCATAAAATGACGGTCAGATTGCTTTCTCATTTGGCAGAAAATAAATGTTTGCTACAGTAAACTAATTATGTTATAAATATATATTGGCTTAGAGCAAATTGCAAATTAAAACCTCCCGATATGTACAAATTCAATATCCTAATTTCTTATATTTACAGCGTTAACTAAAGTTATTTTGCTGTGGTTATTTTTATTATATGATGGGATTTTATATGTGTAATTGGTGTTTTATTTTTTCAATGCTAGTGGAGAGATGAAGCAAGGTTCTTATGTTTTTCCGACCCATTTTAGATTTGGTCACGCCCACTTCTGCATGAAAAAAGCATTGAGGCAGTGTCAGAGCGCCAACCTTGGCGTTTCCACTATGTTTCCATCCCATGATATCTGAATCTGCACCCCCCCCCCCCGCCCATGTGGTTTTTCTCCCCAAGCTACAGTAGAGGTGATATAACTTGAGTGTTGATTAGATGGGAGAGGCAAAGTTCTCTTCATACATCCATGAAGCAGTCACCAGAGCTATGTCGATGTGGAAGTCAGCGTAGTTAAATCTAAACTGGGTTGGAAAAATCTCAGACACATCCTTGCTGCTTCTTTAATGTTTTGAATTCCCTGCTTACCTTACTTTTCAGAGTTCTTTATGTTTTTGTCAACTTTTCTTGTGGTACTTGCAGTGCCTCTCAAATAAAAAGGGAAGCTGAGGTAGCTGGCCATGAAAGAGCAAGTCAGAAGTTTGAAAACACATTTTAAAAGGTGCCCTTTGCTGCTAACTCCATTTACTCTGATCTGCCTCGTTCTGCAGTTCCGCTCTTTGCAGTTTATCACTTTCCCTCGATTCCCAAAACCTTGACTGGTGTCCCTGTGTTCTCTCATTTCCACACATTCAGATCTGATCCTGGCACAGTATGTGCACTATAGTTGAGCCCCGGGTCAGACACAACTCCACTGAGGCTCAGCTCTGCACACTGCACTCGTTTCCCCTCTGCAGACTACTGGAGTGTATCAGGACTAACATTTCCTGCCCGCAGTATTATCTCTCCTACAGGATGATAGTGGAACCTGTTTTTTGCCAGAGTTTCCCCCTTATGGCCAGTATTTCTCCCATCAGTCATGCTCAGGCGGATCCTACGACCGATTTGTAAAACAGAGTTGAGTCCGCATTAAGGCTAAACCTATAATGTGTCTATAATTCTGAGATGTTGCGGAAGAACGGTCACCTTGGTCTAATTAATATATCTAGGAATGGCTTCTCCTATCATCTTTGAAAAAATATATTTCAGTTTACCACTCTGGTGAGTTTGCCAGCAGCTAATTCAGTCAAACATGAATGATGGCATAATCGTTTCTTCAGTAAAAGACGACATGATTTAATGATATTATTCAGTTGGAGCATTTCACATTTAATAATAGCATTCATTTCTGTTGACAGAAGTCAGACATAGCCAGGCTAACTTTAGTAATGCAGCAGAGTTAAACTTTATATTGCCACCAAGTTTTTCTTGTTTTCCATTTTAATAAAGCACTATTTAACACAATGTGAAATGCATAGGAAGTGTGTAAGCTTGTGAACTTGTATTTTCCCTTATGTGATAACAATAATTCAGAACAAACTATCGATGTGAATGTAAATATTAGTTTCTGTTTTGTTGTACACATCTGCAATATGTCTATTAGACTTAATATTAATGCATATTTGAAATAACCCTTATTAATTATGCATGTTAATCTAACATCCCCCACCAAAACATTTACCTTTCCCACAAAAACGTATAAAACAGTTAAAAAATTAAGAAATATCAAAGAACAACATTAAGCACGTTTTTTAAACCCTCATTTGACTTTTTCCAATTAACATGTATTCTATTCGCATGCATACATATGAACATGTCAGACAGTACAATTATTAATAGAGAACCTGCCTTGCATTAATACATTGATTTTCATCCTTTCATCGAGTCAGTAACACCATGTTAGAGAGCAGCTGTGTGCTTAAAGTGCAGGGAGGAGTAGAAGCATCGACCCTGAGTTTGTCTGCACCCACACAGCACAGATTAAAACGATAATACAAATAATATGCAGACTCTTAACGCACAAACACATCCTCTGTGTTCACCGGCAGCAATGTGTCTTTAGTTGTTCTTGATTAAATAGAGCAGATTGATCTTCATTCAGTGGATGTCCTTAAGATATTCATGGTGTGCCAAATAACTGAGTTTTGATTTTTAGAGTAAATCCTGTATTAAAAAGGCAAATGTTTTCCATTCAATAACTGTCTATTGAGATTGACATTGACATTTTGATAGCATGGTGTTATTAAAGTGTTGACACATGTCTGATAGTGTTAAGTGGATGAACACAGTTGGATTTTGTCTAAGGTTATATTTAAGCACTAATGATATGTAAAAAAAGAAATAATCTAGACAAAGAGATTAACAAGGACATGTGAACAAAATAAGACCATATTTTCTTTATTCTGGTATAGTTCTTTTTACTGTCTAGTCTGTATGTCTTGTACCTGCAAAAACTACATTTACCTGGGGAAAAATGATAAAGAACACTTAAGGACACATTATTCTTATTTTCAGGTTCATATTTGTATGTTGTGCCTCTACTGTGACATGTTTACATTATTTAACCTGTTAAGCCCCGAGCCTGTTTTTCAGGTCTCAGGCTCGAAAATGACATTCCCAGAACAAATGACTATATCTTCCCTTCTAAAAGGGGAACATTAATCATCTTTTTTCTCAAAGCAATGATAAACCTGTGAGTTGGATGTAGAAAAGTCAGAATCAATATAGATGTTTTTTATTTTAAAGAAAATTCAGATTGAACATAGTAAAAAAACATTACTTATAGTGAAAACCACTCTTGGATGATGGGATAGCAGACTAAAAGCTTTAGGAATCCAAAGTACAACATATAAGTACCCTGTATCAAGATTGATGCAAAACAAGTGATATTTGACCTTTTTAGAGAGGTTTAGCAAACAAATGTGCCTTTGCAAAGCATTTAGAGGGTCTAAGGATAGAGGGTCTAAGGACAGAGGGTCTAAGGATAGAGGGTGTCGTTTTTCTCATACTGATATTCTGAACAATCTGTGCTGTTGTATTTGCTGTAAAGTGTCTCTACTGTAGGCTATTTTTATTTTATGTACAGCACTTTGGCTCGACCAACAATTGTTTATAAATGTGCTATATAAATAAAACTTAATTTGATTTACATGCACAAAAACCTATATAAAACAGAAATGGAAAAAGCAGAATAGGGCCTCTTTAATGCACCAAATAGATATCTCTCCGTCTTTATGGTTTATGTTTATGGAGGAGAATTAGAGTAAACAGTATTCCTGCCAACAGCACAGGAGGTAAAGCTCAGTTTTGAACACTATTCATTCCATATCATAAGCATTAACCGACGCATAATGGGATGTGAAGCACAATAGGGGGTTAACAAAGTAATTTATGTTGATACAAACAGAAGCAGAAGGTTTATTATTCCGTTGCCCTTTTTTATTCCAGTATAAAACCAGAACATGGAACACACACTGGGCTGGGATAAATAAGAGTGAAGCAGGGGTAAGATAAGGTAACAGCACAGGATTCCTTTATTTATTTTAACAACCTGATACTGAACACAGGAGAAGTGAAAAGATTCCATTATAAATCATACACCTTTATTCTTCAGGTATTTGTTCACATAGAATAATCTACATTTCTATATAATGTATATGATAGGATATTTTCTGGCACGAGCCATGTAAATAATGTCTGTTCTTCCTGACTGATAATTATAAAAGTGGCTGCTGAGAGATGACATAAGTAGATATAAAATGCAGCAAAGAATCTTTGGTTCGATATTAATTTCCCGTAATGACATTATATTGTACCTTTTACCATTAAGTATGTTAATTATTGTCCAATCTCCAATACTTCCAGAGTTTAAGCATCCGCAGAGTTACAGCTCACATTATGAGCATTTTGTTAAATCATATCAAATTTGATCTCCCGAAATGTCAGTGAAGTCTAAGTAAGAAGAGGCAGGAAAGCAAAATGAAGATCCAAAGGCTTTATCGTCATACGCACAATAACTACAGCATAGTTAAGTCAGACATCTCACGTGTTCATTTGATATTTTTGTTAGAAGCAACATATAGTTTGAGTTTGGCGTCTAGGCTCTGGCCTCATCTCTCCACAGTTTCGCATAGAACATTGAGTGATGATTAGATAACTATCCCCAAGCTTACAGGTGGATGCTCGGGTGGTGGTGGGGCATGGGAGCATCAGCAACGTGGAAGTAGATTCAGCAGCATTAGTGAGGCAGAGGCAGGCAGATCTGGCATCCTAAAAAGAGCTGCAGGTTTAGGAAAATGTGGTTGGTTGTGGGGTTAGGAGTGGCAACGCTCGCTATGTGTAAATGTATCATTGGTGCTGGAGTTGACTGCCTGAACTATCTCGCAGGTTTCACCCTATCTTTGACCATGACAATCTAAAGTCCCAGGCTCCTTTAGTAGTGCAACATTGTTACGCGCTCCACCCTTTTGTTCTCTCTCTCTCCTCACAAGATGCACCTGATCTGCTCCTGGCTCCGCCTCTGCTCAGCTGTCCCTGATCTCACGTAATCCAAAGTATAAAACGAAGGCGCTCTATTTTGTCATGTCTTTTTGTTTATTATTTTTAGCCTGGAGGACTTGGTAGTCCAGTTTTCACGGCTTTATTTTTTAGTTTAGCCTATACATGTGCCTTTTAGTTTAGAAGGGGGAGTTCTGGGTCTTACTGCCCATAGTGTGGCTCACCCAGGCTTCCTCCATCTTTTTGTTCTTTTTGGCCAGAATTCTACCATTTAAGTTTGTTTGAATTAAAATGTTAAATAAATCATATTTATCTAAACTCTATCAGCTTGGCGTTTGAAATCTGTTGCGGTGAGCGAGCCACAAATGTTTTAATGCTGTGGCCGTAATACATAAATATACATTACTTAAGAATATAAAAAATAGTGCAAGAAGAAGCAGAAATAGGAATACAATGCAAGTCAAAGAAGACAAACCTGTAAATTCAGTCAGGAAGGTATATTAACATTCATTCACTCCAGGGTGATTATGGGCACCTGCTAACCTGTTAAGCCCCAAGGTCCCCCTCGGCGGGTCCCTTTTTTTTTCTTTTTCTCGCGACACTGTGTCTCAGGCAGTGGCGTAGCCACCATAGGGCCAAGGTGGGCCCAGGCCCACCCAGTTTACTCATTGGCCCACCCTAAGAAAGCTTCGGTATTATTTAAAAACATTTTTCTTTTTATTAACCTCTTAAAGAGCCTGTGACAGCATCCCAACAACTGTTGTGCAATGAAATATTCTGCTACTAGTCATCTCGAACTGTCAGTTTAAAAAAGAAGTTGCGATACCGTTCCGATAAATATCAATAATTTCGATCATCGCGGGGAAATTCCTTCGACTCATTTTGAGGTTTTGGGGGAAGCCGGAAGTGACGTCAATGCGGGAACGCTTCACTGTGCGGCGAGAGAGCCAAACACGGACAAAGTGTGTTGTTATGCGTAGAAATGGTGAATTACTGAGTTTAGGCACGTTAATAATGTTTTAATGAAGTTGACTACAGTATATTCATATTTGTCAGTGCTTTCATGTCAATTCGGCGAACATAAACATAAATGATCGTGGTGAAGATGATGATTAAATTAGGATTAAAAATCGGTAGTGAGAGCTGCTGAATTTCCTCCCATAGGATGTGATATAAAAACAAATCGATTATTTTTGTAGTTGTAAACTCAAGTGGATGAAACTAAATGTATTAGTGCTTTCATGTCAATTCGGCGAACATATGATACATTAAATGATCGTGAGGATGATGATTAAAAATCGTTTGTTTGAGCCGGTCTGCATTTCCTGATGAGAAAACAAACCGATGCTTTGTGTAGTTGTAGTACCAACTTAAACGTGTGGTTTTTTTACCACAATGTTGGGAAATTAATGGATAAAATGCACGGATTATTATTATTATTCCCACTCCGATCGGGACTCTCGGTCCACCGTTTCCCCGCAGCGAGTCTCCCCCCGTTGACAGTTTACGTGGGCTGGGTGCAGTGGCGGACTGGCCAACGGGACGAATCCCGATGGGCCGGTACCGAAGTGGGCCGGTCGGATAAGTCCATTTCCACTGCTACGCTGATGATACCCAACTGTATCTCAGCACCACTCCATCCTCCCAGCTCCCCCCTCAGTCTCTCATCAACTGCCTGCATGACATCAAAACATGGATGTCTTCCAACTATCTCAAACTGAACAGCAGGAAAACAGAGCTCATGGTTGTGGCACCCAAGGCCCTGCTCCAGAAGGTTGGTGACTTCGTCCTTGAGGTTGACGGCTGCTCCATCTCCCCATCTCCTGAAGCCCGCAACCTGGGTGTCATCCTTGATTCCACCCTTTCCTTCCATTCCCACGTCAAGTCTGTGACCAAGTCGGCATTTTTCCACCTGAGGAACATTGCCAGACTCCGACCGTCACTCTCGGAGTCGGTTGCCGAAACCCTGGTGCATGCATTTGTCACCACACGCTTGGACTACTGCAATGGTGTCCTGTTCGGGGTTCCCAACAAAACCCTGGACAGGCTCCAGTATGTCCAAAACTGTGCTGCTAGGGTCCTCACACACACAAAGCCGTGGCAGCACATCACTCCCACCCTCATCCACCTACACTGGTTGCCGGTCAAGTCCCGCATCACCTACAAAATCCTCCTCCTTACCTACAAGTCCCTCCATGCCCTTGCCCCCCAGTACCTATCGGTCATCCTTCACCCACATGCCCCACCCCGGAACCTGCGGTCCTCAGACTCCGGCCTGCTTACCACCCCCCCGCACCAAACTGCGAACCTTTGGGGACAGAGCCTTCAGCGTGGCAGCCCCCACCCTCTGGAACGCTCTCCCTGCGGAGATTCGCAACATCCCCACACTCGATGCCTTCAAAAGGGCCCTCAAGACCCATCTGTTTGCCAAGGCTTTCGCCCCCTAAATCGATCTGTTGTTTTGTCTGTCTGCCTTTTGTTTTGTTATGTTTGTTTTTTGCCTATTACTTGTAAAGCGACCTTGGGTCCCTTGAAAGGCGCTATATAAATTCAAGTTATTATTATTATTATTATTATTAAGTCACTATCACATCCCCCATAGGCGGCGCGTGAGGCTCAGGTTTGGGAAGGCTTAATAACTTGTTTTACCTGACGCTGCCCGCCTCCGGCGTCTATAGAAAAGAGATCAACTCAGTGTGCGGAGTTTAAATCTCTCAAGTCATATTACAGGATAAAGGAAATACAGTTTAAACTGCCGTATGCAGAGAAGACGTCGACGTGTCGCACTTATCATTCATATTATCCCATCAGATCATCGATGATATAATATCATAATATATCATATATTTCCTTATCTGAGTCAGCTTCTCCAGCCGTATTTGGCCGTGCAACACTTACAGTGTCACATACTGTATGCAGAAGTATTATTTTAAGCAACACATTGTTGACGAAACACTCGAGTCAAATATAATTAAAGTCAGATCCACTCGTGTCTTAGACGTGAACGCGCTCTCAGCTGGTGAGAGAAACCCTGGCTTGATTTACCGAGTTGATAACCAGCGTCGTAGGACCGCTTTATGAGATCTCGTTTGTTAGTTTGTTGTTGTTAGTTAGTTTGTTACTAATGCCTTGTGTAAGTTTATCTCTTGAGAGATAAAAAGGGGGAATGAAGATTATTATCATCTGATATTTGGGAAGTGTGTTACATTAGAAATGGCTTGTCTTGTTGCAATTTCCAGATATTGGAAGAGGCCCCTGGAGTTTCTCTGGTAATTATCAATAGTAGCAGTTAAGTGAATACTGTTCAAACAATACCTGTGTTTGTGTTTTGTATTGATTTCTCTGTTTTATCCTTTCATAAATGTGAGGACTGAAACTGCATGAACATTCCTGGGTGCTTGGAGTAAACAGGTTTTATTGCTCTGTGGGGGAGGGGTAGTTAAGCAGGACAAGGGGGTAGGTGGATGATTGTACCTTCTGCTTAAGATCTCCAGTATGTCATGTTTCAGGGAAGTCTACATATCTTGAATAGTATATGTGTGTGTTTAATTACTTTGTATTCATAACAAGCAGTCTGTGTAACCAGAAGCTGGAAATATGAGAGTATTGATAAGTGTATCTTTGTGAACAAGGGGTATTCTTTAGACACAACTCAAGTCTCTGGAATGTGCAGAAAGGGTGTGTGTGGAGGCTGCAGGAAAGTGAGATATCGGACACCAGAGGTATTTTGCTTCGACTTCAGAGACTGTTTGCGGGTCCTCTGCTGGCACGTGCTGATTCGCTAAGAGAAGCCATCTTTTTTGCATCTCCCAATGAGAAACTGACCACAGCTCCTCCTGGTTTATTTTCTGCATGTAAGCCTATTCTATCTTTTAGTTTTTTCTCTTTTGCTTCTGTCGTCAAGATGAAAGGTTCTCCCGGCATTAGGACCAGAGCAGGGGGTGAGGCCCACTCCTTTGAAAGTGTAATGTATGCTTACCGTTTATCATTAAAACAGATAATTGTTTAACCCCTATCCTGGTTGTTTTGAGTTTTCCTTCTTTTAAAGCACACTCATATAGGATCGGCGCGGAGCAGAGATATCTGCTGCAACATTACTCAAACATATCCAGGGTATGTTGAACTGGCTTCGTAGTACAGGGCACAGGTGGCTCCATAGCAGCGCTAATGTCAAAGACACAGACATCATACATTTTATTTGTATTTTACCAGGATGCAGTGACACAAATATTTGGGAAGGCTTAGCCTTCCCTAGCCTACAGCACCCGGCGCCCCTGACCTCTCCCACTCCCCCCATTGACAATTTACTAGCGGTACCGAAGTGGGCCGGTCGAGAGTCCCGGGAAGATTTTTAGTCCCATTCCACCACTGGCTACATGACCGTATGATCGCCCCATATTGACGCACCTAATTCCTAAACTTCTAACAGATACAACATAAACCGATCCTTCAGCCTCATGAGCTCTCAGACACGTTCAAAATTAAACTGTGATCGCTGTCTGAGCTTGCTGCTGTGTGCGCCATCATGCGTTTACATGCAGATGCTGGGATCCTGAACGGTGCAGCTGTAGCGCTGTGCCCGCAATGACGTCACACGTAATTTGGCGGGACTTGAAGAATCCCGAGAAGATCCAGAAAATGGTCAACATTGAAGGGCAGATTAATTAATCAAAGTACAAATATCCAAAATCAGTTCAGTAACAGTTTTCAAGGGGACAATATTTACTCAAATTGATGGGTTTGGATGATGGGGGAAACTCGTGTCACAGGCTCTTTAAGCCCGAGGGTCCCCCCAGTGGACCCCTCCCACCGTTTTTTTTAAAGAGACTATGTCTCAGGGCTTCTTAACATTTATGAAACTATTAATGTCCCATACCCTTTTAACGGTAAGAAACTCAGCTAACTGACAATGTGAACCATGTTTAGCTAAAAGAAACACAAGAGTAATACCAAGCCTTTGAATTAGCATGGAGCGAACTAATGCTAACAGACCTTTGCACAGCACTCACAGTAGAAATGCCCTTATTACTTATCCTAACTGCGCAAACAAGATATCCGATTAAAGCTGAGACTCCACAGATTCCACACATGTAATGTCATCACTGTAAGACCCCGAATTCCTGGAGCTATCAGCCAGAAAAGAGAAAGTAAACAACATCCGGTTTCAAAAATCACAATAACAATAATTACGTCTTACCTTTTTTGATGTTGTGTTCACCGGAATAAAAACGCTGCTCAAGGTTAATCCAATGTCTTTGTGTCACGTAGAAATGTTGACTGATAAGCCATCATCATATTTATGGCAATATACTGGGTATAAAGTTTTGTCGTCCAGGCTTGTACTTTCAGATATGCTTTGTTCGCTTCTCTATTACGTCCGCCATGGTAATGTTTACGTGGATTTGGGAACTGCCCATCGATTCTATTGGTTCTGATGGTTAAGAAGAAGGTGTAAATCACACGAATCGACCAATGGGTTCCAGAGATATAGTCCTGCGTAAAGTATAAAGAATGCCAGCCAGTTTAAGTACATTACGCAGCCGACTTCATTTATTGTTTACTACGGAAGGAAGCAGGAAGCAGGAATTTCCGGGACCCAGAGCACACGGAGCACAGAGCGGACAGCAGATAACGGAATTGCAGTTTTATTGCTTATGGATTATCAGAACATTTCAAAGGGGACACAGCCCCATTGGATATTAACCTATGGATTAACTACATCATCGTTTTTATCGTGTTAATGCCATTGAGACCAGTTTAGACCAGACAAAGAGGAAGGTAAGCCATTAGCCTGTTAGTACCTAGCGCCACTTGTTTTGATGTACGTTTTTGTTGATAACGTTACGAGTTTGTATCCTTCAGTATTAAGGTGGGCACCGTTAGATTCCGTGTCTCCTTGCGATCATAAACGATGTGTTAGATGTGCAGCTAGGATAAGTAATAAGGGAGCTAGGAGTGATTTTCGGTGCAGTAATAGGTTAGCATTTTGCGCTCGGGGCTGATTCAGAGGCTCACTGTTAAAAGATCAGTTCAATTAGTTTTTTCCCGTTATATGAATATAAAATATTCATAGTTTATTAAATATTAAGGTTCCTTAGAGTATGTTTTTATATATATATATTTTTTTCACAACAGTTGTATTTGGATGGAATGAATACCTATAGTGATAATTCAAAGTAATAAAATGATTTTTACAGTGAAAAAGTTCAAATGGAACTGATGGTTCCCAAATTACCCAGAGGTGAGTCCGCCTGGACTTTATTTATCTAAATCTGTCTAAAAAGGTGAAATTTCACTTGTTTTGCATCAATCTTGATACAGGGTACTTATTATATGTTATAGTTTGGATTCCTAAAGCTTTTAGTCTACTAACCCATCATTCAAGGGTGGTTTTCACTATAAGTAATGGGTTTTTTTTAGGCGGACATTAGAATTTACATGTTTTTACTATGTTCCATCTGAATTTATTTTAATATATAAACATCTATATTGATTCTGACACTTCTACATCCAACTCACAGATGTAACCTTGCTTTGAGAGAAAAGATTATTAATGTACCCCTTTTAGAAGTGAAGATATAGTCTTTGTTGTGTTAGTGGCATTTTCGAGCCTGACAACTGAAAAACAGGCTCAGGGCTTAAGAGGTTAATAATAAAAAAGATTATTCACCCATTGAGAATATCCAAGAATTCAAAGTGAAATTCAAGTGAACAAATATCGAGTTTAATTAATGTTGTATGTGCTTTATCCTCTGAACCGAACTCATAACGGTAAAAACTGATTGTTGGCTCCGGCGCGTGCCAAAATAACGTGAGAGAGGCAGAGAGCTGCCTGCAAAATAAATGATGGCTCAAAGTTCACTAATGATCTTTGTTTTTTTTTTAAAAAGCCAGACTCCAAGAAGAGCCCCCACTGCCCTCATCTAGCAGCGATCTATACGATCATTTTCTGATAACGATTAAATAGCCCAGCCTCCCTCTCCCCACGTCTCCCTCTCCCCACCTCTCCTGCTGCTGTGCTGTCAGAAGAAAAAAAATGTTAACCGAAACTCTGCCGCACGGTTCCCTCGACCCTTGGAAGAGGCGGAGAGGTGGGTGTTTTTCATCTGCTGGTGGACAGTCCGGAGAGATATACACAGGGTTGGGTTGTAACGGAAGACATGTAACGGCGTTACGTAATCAGAATACAAAAATCAAGTGTATTCAGCTGGCGTTACATTTGATCTGATTACAGTTACTTTCGTAAACCTGAAGTGAATACATTTTGGAATACTTATTGAAATTATTGGTGGAAAAGTTTCCTCACAAAATGTAATATTCATTACCGGCAGAACTGTGTGCGCACTGCACGGCGCTGCAGCATGTCTGTGAGGGAGAGAGAGATGCGGCGTGTCTGTGAGGCCCCGCCCCCGCACGCAGAGAGAGAGAGAGAGAGATCTCTTTTAAAATATATTGAAAGTTAGAAAAGGAGATGGTTAGATAAAATGTGCAAGATAACGTTTATGTAGCATTTCTTTATTGTCGAAATGATGACATTTATAACGGGATCAAATCAAAGTGAATGGCCTGCTGCTGCTGAATGCATGGGGCAAGTGACTGGAAAAAGTTTTAAAAGTTATTACATCGTTTCAGATAATAATAATAATGATAATTTATTCTATTTAGGGGCGCCTTTCAAAGCACCCAAGGACACCTTACAATTCATAACATATTTTAAGGAAAGGGTTTAAGACAGTACAAAGAATGCAGTCCGGGTGATGGAAAGTATTCCAAAAGTATTCTAAAAGTAATCTGCCACCGGTACCGGTTAGCTTCTGATGCGCAGAAGAAAAATCTGGCCTACCCTATTTTTTACAGGCCCACCCTAAAGTGCATTTCTGCCTACGCTACTGGTCTCAGGGGATCTTAATATTTAAGAACCTATTAATGTGTTATACCAGATAATCTCAGCTAATTGACGATACAAACCATTTTTACCAAAACAAAACACAAGTCTCATAAGAAGCATCTAAATGACCCCTGAGCGAAAAATGCTAACGCACATTGGCACAGAACTCAAGATAAAAGATACACTTATTACTTATCGTAGCTGCACATACAAGATATCCAATTAAAGCTGAGGTTCCACAGATTATTTAGGTATATATATCATCACTGAGTGATCCGAACTCGTGACAGGGGAAGCAAACACAGACATCACAACACGTACCTTTACGGAGCTTTTACGGGAGATCGTCTCACCGTAGCTGTCAATCTGATCAAAAGACGTGTTCAATGGCATTAAAACCAGAAAAAAACGCAGCTGAATCGGTTAATCCATAGGTTGATAATGTTTCTGTGTAATAATTTTTTTATTTATAATCCATAATTCCATTTTTATGTAAAAAACGGAGAGTAAAAGTTAGCTGCTAATGGTAGCCACCAGAGTTATCGCAGCTTTCGGTCTTGGCTATGCGGCAATCTCACATCCAACTCACAGGTGTAACCTTGCTTTGAGAAAAAAGATTATTAATTTAACCCTTTTAGAAGGGAAGATATGGTCATTTGTTCTGGGAATGTCATGTTCGAGCCTGAGACCTGAAAAACAGGCTCGGGGCTCAACCAACTACAGCTTTTAACAATCTCCAGCAGCCAATCACTGCGCTGCTGTCAGACTTTAAATCTGTTCTCCTCTCTCTTGCAGTCAGCTGTCATTTCAGGCATGAATGCTGCAGCATTCCTTTACCACCTCCAGCATTCCTTTACCACCTCCTTTCATCACATCCAGCACCCAGGTGGATCAGAACTCCACTCCTTATCAAATCCAGATCTTCATCATCTTCTTCATCCCATCAACATCACCACTAGTGTCCAGACCTTTATATATACAGTCTATGGTCCAGACCCAGGAGGGGGGGGGGGGGGGGTTACCTATTCTACATAGAGCTGCACCTCCCCCTTAGAGCATATAACATCGCAAAGGGTTCTTACAACCAAACAATATTCAAATTCCCATTATCAATCAATCAATCAATCAATCAATCAATGTTTATTAATATAGCCCAATATCACAAAGGTTACATTTGTCTCTGTGGACTTCACAGTTTGTACAAAATATCAGTATGACAATATGACACCCTCTGTCCTTAGACCCTCACATCGTACAAGGAAAAACTTCCGAAAAAAACCCACAGTTTAAAGGGGAACATGGGAGAAACCTCAGGGAGAGCAACAGAGGAGGGATCCCTCTCCCAGGACGGACAGACATGCAATTGATGCCGTGTGTAAATTGAAAAGATAATACATTTGCAACATAGGTAGTCCAAATGTTTGGAAATGCATGTGTGTATAATAGGAAGATGAATCCACGAGGATATCCATCCAGGACCTATGATCCAGGACCACAGCCACGACTCAAGATCCAGGGCTCGTGATGCAGGACACAGGACCGCAGGATCATCCATGATTCCGGATCCCAGCGTATATAGACACCAAAAAGAAAGAAATTTGGGGAAGCTGGGTTAATCGGAACATGGGAGTACACAGGTATAGACAGAGAGAAGGAAGAAGTAAGATGTCCCCCGACAAACTAAGCCTATATCAGCAAAACTAGGGGCTGAATCTAATCAGCCCTAAATATAAGCTTTATCAAAAAGGAAGGTCTTAAGCGCACTCTTAAAAACGGATAGGGTGTCTGCCGCCCGAACACAAACTGGAAGCTGATTCCACAAATGTGGAGCTTGATAAGAAAAGGCTCTGGCTCCCATTGTACTTTTAGAGACTCTAGGAACAACCAACAACCCTGCATTCTTGGAACGCAATGCCCTAGTAGGACAGTAGGGTATAATGAGTTCTTTAAGGTAAGATGGCGCCTGCCCATTAAGGGCTTTGTAGGCGAGAAGAAGAATTTTAAATTCTATCCTGTTTTCTATAGGGAGCCAGTGTAAGGCAGCCAGAACAGGAGTAATATGGTCCCTTTTCCTAACTCTGGTTAGTACACGAGCTGCAGCATTTATCTCATGCATCAATAAATGTTTATTAAAGCAACATAAGGCTCTCCTGATTGAAATACAGAATGGGTACTTTATAAGGTGCTGGATCAATCAGCGGAATGGGGAACAGGTAAGTGAGTGGGCGGAGATGATCCGGTGATTGGAAAGGCGGGGAAGGGGTTACTGCAGGGTGGGGGCGAGTGTCAGGATCTGCAATTACAGGGAGTGTTGGCATGTTGCACAGAAAACTAGAAACTAAATTAACGTTTTGTTTCTGATTGGGTTACCATTTTAACGTGTGGATAAAGGAGCTACTGTTCTTCGTATAATGATGATGGTGATAACTGGGTTAACATGGGCTGCTGACAAAAACAACTGAATTAAATATTTGTTTCACTTATAAGAGACAGTCTTAGCTAATGTGCTTTAAAAAACGCAGCTTGACTGAATTCATACCTTTACTTAGCAACACATTTCTCTATAACAATCTGCCCACAAATCTGAGTATTTCACAAAGCCTTTTTTTTTTATCAAAGTGACTATAAAGGAATGGCAAAAAATTACCATGTAGAATATTCAAACAGACCAAGAATGAAAAAGCATGTTGCCATAGCAACCCTGCCACCAGCTTAACGAATGTTGATTGTATTGTTTAGTGTATGTTGTGTTTTCATTCTTTATAATTCATCAAATAAAATAAATCAATCGACTCGACTGTATGTTAACATACCAATAATGTGTAAAGATGGAAGTGAAACATTTGAACTTGTGAAGATGATCTCACATGAAAGCAGAGAAATGATCAGGATTTAGGTTATAACAATGGTGGCACACTGATTTGACATTTTAATAATGGTATCCACAATGCAACATTAGTCTATAGCAGGGGTCGGCAACCTTTTTGATATGAAGTGCCATTTAAAAAAAAAATTGTTATCAGGGTGCCAACGATCGAGAATTATCAAGGGGGGGGGGGGGGGGGCGGTTGAGGAGCTTGACGCTCATCAACTATCAGCAGGAGGGCGGGGGAGCAGTGTGTGGACCTGTCAGCGCAACTTACATGATGCCGAATTTAACAAACACATTTAAATAATTGGTTTTAACGGCATAATAATAAGGACGATCGTCCGTTCTGTGATTCTCCAGAACACACGTTATGATATTAGGGTCACGCAGAGTGAGATGAGATCGCTGTCCCTTTGAGAGAGAGAGAGAGAGAGAGAGAGAGAGAGAGAGAGAGAGAGAGAGAGAGAGAGAGAGAGAGAGAGAGAGAGATAGAGAGAGAGAGAGAGAGAGACGAGAGGAGAGAGAGAGAGAGGAGAAAGAGGAGGAGAGAGGAGAGAGAGAGAGAGAAGAGAGAGAGAGAGAGAGAGAGAGAGGAGAGAGAGAGAGAGAGAGAGAGAGAGAGAGAGAGAGAGGTGTGGCTTGTGCATACGTGTTTGTGGATGGTAGAGCGACAGTGAGAGAACCTATGGAGAGAACGTATGTATGTTTCTGGAAGTGAAACGAGGAAGCAGAAAAACAGGTCTGTGATGTATTTTGTGAAACAGAAGAACAGCTAAATAAATGCAACGGCCTCCCAAGAAGAGCTCGCCTCTCTCCAGTCATTTAAGCTAAAGTGGGGTATTGAACCTGAAGCTTGTTGCTTCTGCCCTCCTCGACTACGGTCTGGGAGCCGACAGGAAAGTTCAACACACAGATGGCCAGTCCGCCCCTTTGTAGCATATTATTTCAATGAGAGATGAGCAGATCGCCACTGGGCTTTCAACTAAAGACACAGCCACGCAGAAACTGCGGCATTTGTACAGCTCCTTGTGGGAACTGCAATTAGTGAAGTGCTTTCCTCCGTGGTGAAACGATCAGCACCACGGAGGAAAGCGCCAGAAAGTCACCTGGAGATAAAGAGAGCGGGGCTGCATTGCGTGCTCCTTCTGCAGGTAACGGGGAGACGCACTCTGGCGGCGGTCTCGTTCAGGATCCGAAAATACAATTTAAATATGTTGCACACTTATTCCTAGCGTGCCACTGGTTACGGTGCCGCGTGCCAATGCTGGCACGCGTGCCAGGGGTTGCTGACCCCTGGTCTATAGGGTGAGGAATATCTCACCAATCTGCACTACAGTCTTCTGTAACGCCTGAAACTGCACATCTAATGAGGGGTATGTAAACAAATGGATACAAATAAATAGTAGGAATCTATATATTGTTTTTATTAAAGGGACGGTGGAGATGGTTGACAAATTGGCTGATAGGGTCGTCATATAAGATGTTAATATATTCACGGTGAAAGTGTCGTGCTCTCCTCATTATAGCCTCCTAGTTTGACGTTGGCGTGGCTGCCACTCACCCCATTTAATTATCCAAAGTGTGCACGGAAGAAACCCATTTTTCCTGAGAAAAAGTGAGGCGCTTTTGTGACTATTAGTCACAGTTTAAGTTAAGAAGATGTAAGGTTTATGAAGGAATCACAAGTTCTATAAACATGCTTTACTTTGAATCCCAAACACACTAAACGCACACTATCAATGTCTTTTTGTTTTTTCCCATCTATTATTCATGCCATATTGTGTGTTCAGAGAGCGGAGACCTTATCCCCACAGCTCACTTTCAGTTTCCCGCTGTGACTCGAAATGAAATGTCTGTGGAACATCAAATGTGTATCATGTTTTCAGGTAACGTTGTGTTCACACTCACTCAGCTCTCCCTTACTGTATGAAACACATTTCAATGTCCTCGTACACAAAATAGATTAATCTAAACATTGCTATTTTCTTCAAAACAACCAATTTTCTACTGCATTTTGTCAACACATTGAGAAAATCCTCTTTCAAACTGGGATCATTATAAAGTTTAAGCCTGATTGGCATCATGCCGAAATCTTTTCCGCAGTGTAAGTCAAACGTGACATGTGTTCCCTCATCATGTGAATAAATAAACACATACATAAATGTCAAAAAGGGCTGAATATAAGAAGAATGGATGCTTGGGAATAGGATAAATTGAAAATGATATAAAAGTAGGCACAAATACAATCTAAATATCATATGATTGATGTCTCTTCTTGTATTCGTGGAATGGACTGCAATTTTTTATATATTTCTGGAAAACAAGATTTCACTAAAATATTCCATAAAGCCATAAATGATAAAGCTAGACATTAAGAATATATGGCTCTGGCAATAATCTATAATGACAAGTTAGTGGCACACTGAATTTGCCTTTATTTTGTAAAAAGAGCCTTGGCGGTCACTGTTTGCTTTGATAAGATAAAAGCCTACAGAGGATCCTTTAAAAAGCCGTAATAAGGGAGACTTACTGTATATTTTATGCAGGTGAAGTTGACATAACATTCCCCTCTATCACCTGAGGGGAAAAGCCTACACATAAAAAACTGCAGAGAATGAAAATTGATCACAAGGTCAACCAAAAGACCTGTCGAGCTAACTGAGCTCAACCAAATGGGCTTACATACCTTTTATTATTAGTTACCCTACAATCATTCATCCATCTCAACCACTCATGAGTTGCCTACCCGAGGTTGTCTGCATCTGGATTCAAACTTATGTCTGCCTGGTCCCCCATCCTGGTGTCCTCCATCACTGGACCATCTCCGCAGCCGAGACACAACAAGAACCAGAGAGGGAAAGAAAGTCAGACTGAAGCTGCAGAAACGTGATAAAACATGCTAATAAAGAAATATAAAGTCTTGAAACTGAAACACGTTCAAAAAGAAACATGTTTACTTTGCTAACAATGAACAGTAAAAGCTTTTCACTCAGCAGACTTTCCTTGAAGGTTCAGATAACTCAGTTGGTTGAAGGGTTTCATTGTTAAACCTTAGTGGAGAGGTACTAAAATGTGGCTCTTACTTTGAAAAGCCAGTCTTGAAAGACTAAAATAAAATCCTAGGACATTATTATATTATTTCCCCTAGTCTGTCAACCACATGGTCTCTGATGTGCATACACATGCCTGAAAACCCAATCAAAATAAATATATAAATCCAAAAATAACACATCGGAAGCCTTAAATGAACCTTGAATGAAAACATTTGACAGTTTGGTAATGGAACAAGGACATCACAGCCAAGAAAACAGAAACAAAACAGAAAGCCCTGCCAAAAGGATAAATCATCATGTTGTAAACAAGCTTAAACAAGCCAGGGCCGGCGGAGGAAATTGTTAAATCAGAGGAACAAAAACTGCTCATTGTGGAGGCCCACATTCATAAACTGAGTGTGGCTGCATGAAGGCATCTGCTCAGAGCTATTACAATTGGTTTTCTCTGGGAAAGAAAAAATGTATTAAGAGAAAAATGTGGCCACGAAAATGAAGTTTGACAGTCTCACATTAATTTGATTCTCTCAGTCATTTTGTGGCGCATACCAAGTGGGCACTTTTGTTACTATCCATAACATTGGACTATGTGAATGAATGTGTGTTTCAGAAATGGTTTGCTCTCCATTGTTCAGAAATACTCACTAAAGGTTTTTCTATTTGTATGAATTGCAGCTTGTTTTTCTACAGAGCGGCAGTCACTCATCCTTAAGTACATTTAAGTGATGTTCTGTTTATCCGGACAAGAATAATTAAATCAGAGCTTCAATAAAATGCACTTTCTGTGGGAAAAAAGGACATTTGATTTCCATTTGAATGCCTCATTAACCAATGCTGGCTGCAGTGTGTTTTTTAAGAAGTATAAATAACCATATACAAACTGCCTAAAAATGTTAAAATAACTGTTCCATCAAATTGTTAATTTGAGCAAGAAGGGAGCAAATGAGTGAGAAACAAAGAAGATGCAAATAGTCTGCAGCGTGACCAGATTGTTTGTGCAGTGGAGCGAATGAGAGTCAGAGGTAGACCAAGTGTGTGACACTACAGGTAGTTCAGTGGAGAGTGCACTTGATGAAGTGTGATGGGCCTTAATTCAAATCTCATCAGGCAGTTGGATGGACGACCATCTTCACACACTGTTTGACTTCCACTAGTTTTACAACCTGTTCAGATCCATTCAAGTGCATTGGGCGAAGGGCTGTGACAGTCTGTATTTAAAATGAAACTCTAATATATCAGACATCAGTACCTTTACTTTTCAGTGTTGTAAAAATACACGTCTTATTTCATTATGGAAAAGTGTAAAGTAGAGAATAAAGAAACATGCGTTTTTCATTAATGGGAAATGAAAATGTAGAAAGACACATAAAACAAAAATAAAACAGATGTGTAAAGCACAGGTTACCTCACACCCGTACACAAATAACTCTGCACACTGTTTGACTTTGATTTGTGGATAATAAGAATCCCTGGTACAATTCAAATGGAGATAGAAATTGCAAGTAAAACAGATCTGAACATCATAGCCAACCTCACACCCAAACAAAAAGAGACTTAAAGTCAGTGCTGTCTTCGCAGTAGTTTAATCACTTTCTTAGGTCTATTCAAGAGTTTTGAGCAGAGGCTGTGTTCAAGAGGAATCCCTACATATATCTAGTAAGCCACTGGAAACAGAGGAATGTAGTACCTTCACTTTTCAGCTTTGTACAAATCAAATCAAGTTTTATTTACATAGCACATTTATAAACGATTTTTGGTCGAGCCAAAGTGCTGTACATATAATTAAAAAAAAGCCTACAGTAGAGACACTTTACAGCAAATACAACAGGACAGATTGTTCAGAATATCAGTATGGGAAAAACGACACCCTCTGTCCTTAGACCCTCTGTCCTTAGACCCTCTGTCCTTAGTACAAATATGCTTCTAATTTAGTTCTTTCAGTAAATCATAGAAAACCTGCATGTTATTGTTTCATTAAATTACAATGTAGATAGACGCTGCAAGTAAAATAGATGTGTACATAATTGTTTGACTTTATTTGTATCATCTTATTAAGTCCATGCAGGTGCATTGAGAGACAATTTGTATTAAAAAATCATTGGTAACCTTACCCCAAGAAGAATATCTTAATATATCTAGTAAGCCACTGGGAACAGGAGAAGTTATACCTTTACCTTTCAGTGTTGCAAAACTATGCATCTAATTTATTTCTTTCAGTAGGATAAGGACATGTAAATTAAAGCATTGGTGCATTTTCTTGTTCGTAATGGTAAATGAGAATTTAGATAGGTAGGTAAGTTGTGGTAGGCAGGATCTGAGGAAGTTTGTTATTAGAAAGAGTCGATGTTTATGTAGCCTCAGATATTTTGCCTGTTGAGTGAGGTGATTTAAGTGTAAGTGTTGAAAATTAGTGTGTGTGTTTAGTATGGCCTCCCTTGTGAGTCCTCTCATACTGGTTCTAAATGAGATGCTAAGGTAAAAGTGCGTATGGCTCGTCTCCAGTGTGAGAGGGAGGAGCGAGATAGGGATGTTCAGCTCAGGAGGGAGCTGGAGATCAGGAAGCAGACACTGCTGTCCGGATGCGTCAATTAGAGATTCAGGCAGCTGGGGTAGGTGACTCTGCCGTTACAACTTCAGGTTCTGCTGCTGCTTTTGATGTTGGTAGCAACATTCAGCTGGTCAATGTCTTTCGTGAGTCGGAAGTGGAGATTTTCTTTGGTGCATTTGAGCGCATTGCTGCTGCTCTGCGCTGGCCAGAAGACGTGTGGGCCATACTTGAACAGTGCAAGCTAGTCGGCAAGGCTCAGGAGGCTTGCTCTTCCCTTTCTGTTGAGGATTGTTTGGTGTATGACAAAGTGAAAGGTGCTGTTCTCAGGGCATGTGAGCTTGTGCCTGAGGCCTACAGGCAGCGTTTCCGCGGCCTGAAGAAAACGTCTGGCCAGACGTATGTGGACTTCGTGAGGGAGAAGAAAATCCTCTTTGACAGGTGGTGTAGAGCTTGTAAAGCTGAGGACATTACTTCAGTGTGTGAGCTGATGATGTTGGAGGAGTTTAAAAACTGTGTACCGGAGCGTACGGTAGTTTATCTTAACGAACAGAAAGTACCCTACTACCCTTCAGCAGGCTGCCACTCTGGCAGACGAGTTTGCACTGATACATAAGAGCGGTTTTTTTCAGCGTGATTCCCCTCAGCGAGACCTTTACCATAGAGCTTGTGACACATACGTCCCCCGTGACCAGTTTTCCAGTTTCAGGTCCCAAGTCAGAAAAGCCTTGGAAGGGCTTGTGCTATCACACAGTAGTGTTTTGGCTCAGAGCGATTCTCCTCATCGTTTTGGTTTCCGGACAGCTCGTAACAGGCGTGCCATGCTCATTATGCTTCTCTTCCAGGTCCCAAGAAAAAGAGATTGTGTTTCTTTTGTCTTGATCCTGGTCATCTAGAGGCAGAGTGTGTAGCTCAGAAGAAGCAGGTGGCAGCTGCTGTGGAAAAGCCAAAAGAACGGCACCCGGTTGCGATGCGACAGAGCGGTGAGTTGCAGTTAAGTTCTGCATCCGTCTGTGACAGTACTGTGGGTGTGGGTGTTTCCGTCTCTGAAGCGGTGGGTGTGGACCTAGCTCAGAGCGATGTGGATCTGTATTCAGTGAGTGGTGTGTGTGTTCCATGTGTTGCTCCGGTGTTGGCTGCTGGTGAGCAGTATAAGGTGTGTTTTATGGGGGGGGAGGTGTTACGTGCCGCAGTTGGTGCTTGTGTGTGTGTGCTTTTGTGTGGGTGTCTCTCTCTCTCTCTCCCTCTGATTGTCTCCAGGTGCAGCCTCTCCCCAATCAGCGCCCCACGAGGGACCTGAGGAAGGCTGCAGTCGTTCTCCCCTTCTCCCCTGGCTGGATGTGTGCAGCGTGGTGTCCATGTCTCCAGTAAATATTTTTGTATCTGGATTTGTTTTGCAAGTTGGCTGGTGAGCCCTTTTTCTTTTTGTTAATTAAAAGACCTACTTATGGCTTCAGAGATCAGTTTCCTCTCCTTTTTCTCTCAGCCGGTTGTCTTTCCGTGCTGTTACTTCCCTTCGTACCCCTACATTTGGAGGGAACGTAACAATAGTAAACAGGTGTGTCCATCACAGGTAACCTCACAGCTGAGCAAAAAGAGCTTAAAGTTGAATCAGGCCGGTGCAGTCTGCTGGTGCAGAACATCACACCTCTGTCTTTTACCCGACTGAGCAGAGTGAGGGAAATGAAATCAGCAGGCTGGGATGTGGGCTGTCTGTAATCAGGTTTCACCGCCCTTTCCTATCGACTGCTGGGTCAAGATCATACAAGCATGCTGCTCTGTCTGCCCACCATCCTGCCTGTCTCTTTCACTTGCCCTCTCTCTCAATTTCAGTTCCTCTGATTCCCTGTCCGGTGTGCTGCACTGCTGTTTCACACTGAATGTAACAGTCGATGAATATAATTATCTTCTGGCATCAATCGGAGTGTGATTGAGATACAATTCAATGTATTAAAGCTCACATTTGATTATGAACAATGATAGATTAGCTTCACATTGCAATGTGATTGCATTGTGCTGTGAACAATGTCATTTATTTTACAATTAAATATTGAATGTGGCGTTTGTAGCAAATGCGTTCCTGATGACCCCTCGGGTGTACATTTCAATTAGAGGGTCATGCACCCTGATGGAGGCCATTTCCTCACGCATTTATACGTTTGACAAATCGAATAACACATTTGTAATGTAAGAGGCAGCCACCAGCATCAATTTGTGATAATATGGTGTTGTGTGTTTGCAGGAGGGAGTGCACAGGAGATGACATAGAGTCAGCATGTAATGAGCCTTGATGAAACTTAATAGCAGTATTGTGAGATTGGGAGCGCTCCATTTCACTGTGATGGAAGAGGCTGTCTCTTAAAGATCCATTTGTGTCTTACCAAGGTCAGCATATTGTCTTTAATGAGAGGTGCAGTAAATACTAGAACTACTGCCCATACTTCAATATACACCAAGTTTGATATTAATGTGGGCACCAACTAATGACAGCACACGTCTGTGGGCAGCACCACATCAACTCATAGTCCATCTTGAAAATGTTGAAGAACCACAACAAAAAATGAATACTGGCAATAATAACTGGCAATAAAATCATAGACTATGATTTTATTGCCAGATGCTAAGACTTGGCATCTGACAAATTCTCCAAACACTGATGTTTTATTGAAGAGAAACAAGGAGTGATATGAATGCAATATTGATATGAAGGTAGCAGTAGCGTGACGTGGTGAGCTGTGGAAGCTCTCTTGGTGCAGATGGTAACAACGAGCCCTATATATCATTTACTATAAACATAGGTGAATGCGATATATAATGAGGTTGGAGACGAGAAGAATGATCTGACCCCATTCGCTACTGTTCATCTTATCTTACTACCTGCTGCCTGGAAAGATATGTTACTACAGGAGTTTGGACGTTTTTTCTTTGTTGTCACCTGCAATGTTCTCGTGCTTACACCAGCATGCTAACATGCTCACAATGACAATGTTTACATCTTGATGTTTAGCAGCTTTAATGTTTACTAGCCTGGTTCAGCAATAACATGTCAACATGCTAACATTTGCTAATTGGCAATGAACACAAAGCTCATTAAAGGCTGAATGTAGTCAGTTTCGCACAAGTTATAAAATGAAGATACATTCTTATTCTTGGATATAATCATGCCAGATCAAAAATCAGGGAAGTGCAAAAGTCATTTTAGAGTCTTTAGTTTAGTTAGTGTTTTTAGTTAATTTGATGTTACATGTCTGTTACCTTGTGTTTGGTCTTTCTGCTGTAAGGAAAGAACCATTTCAGACTATCTGACAATGAAGAATTATTATATTGTGTAGAGAATAGCAGAGTAACACACAATAACACAAACTACAGCCAATGAATGAATACATGGTCATTCATTTAACCTAAGTCTTTTTATCCAGCATCAGGTGAATAAATTGTTATAAATCGTAAGCTCTTTTGAATAAATCCATAACCTCAAACTCGACTACTTCAATCACTGATTTTATTTTCTCCATGACTAACTTTGCGTTTTGTTTTCATTTGACAGGTTTGGGATTTGCACCTTAATGGCTAACATCCTGATGAGCGTGTTGTGACTGAACTTATGACCCTGCTGTAGTGAATAAACAGAAGAGTCTCCAAGGATTTTATTTACTATATGTCAGCATCTTCCAGACAGAAAATAATCAGCTTAGGCAAACATGGCTGCAATCTCTGAAATAAACTTTAATGATTCCTCACCTCTGAAAATCATTACCTTGTCAATCAGTGATGGCTCAGTGAATCCTACTGGTTTTATCCAATAATCTCTCAACAGCCTAACAAAAGGTCTCTGTGTGCTCTGTAAGGCAAGTCATATTACTAAGGCCCTTAAAGGAATTTAGAGGGATCTATTGACCGAAATAGAATATTATTATTTTCTTTTTATTAGCGTTTAATCAGCTGATTCTACCCCTTGTGTATTTTTAGCTTAGAATGAGCTCTTGTTACGCCCAGATCTAGGGAAACCTAGGCGCAACACAAAGTGTGCACTCTCTCCTCTTTTCCCACTCCCAAGAACATAGACAATGAGACAGTGAATGCCTTTTGGTACATTTAATTACCAAAGTTTTCTTTTTAAGTGCAACAACCCACAAAAACAAACAAATCTCTGAACACAAACATCTTGCCTAACAAATAAAAAAATAAACATACAGGACTCTTTCCTACACGGACGTACAAACAGGAGAAAACGAGAACCAACCAAAAGAAAAAGGGTTTCACACTTTCACGTAGACTTAAGGCGTGTCCAACAAGGACAGGTTAAAGTTATGTCTATCCTTCCAAGGTTTACAACATATACCAGGACAGAAGTACAAAAGGACAGATACAAATACGCAACAGTTGGGCGCAGGAGAAGCTGAGTCGGAGAGAGCAGCAGAGTGACTGCATGGCTGCAGCTTAAATGCTCCCCTCTTCTTCAGGTGGACCAATCAGCCTGTTGAAGGTAGCTAATCAGCTAATGGGCACCACCTGCTTGCTCACACACACACACAGACACAGGAGGAGGGAAAAATCTCTACACACAATATACATAACGACCAGGGTCGTAACACTCTTTATATCTACTTATATTCAATGGAGTTTGCCATGTTGTTCCCCCACGTTTCTATAGAAGCCAGAATGGACTCATTTAAACACTGGTTCTATAAATGGCCTTTTCCGTTATTACATTGACATTGCAGCTTACATTTTATTGTACACATCCACAGCAAATGCACCTCAAGGCCACTGCAAGATGTAACCAAATCTACACAGTTCCTTTGAAGCAGCACTTCTTAAACCTCAATACAAAATAAAAAGACAGGACACTAAAACTTTATTGAATTGAGTGTGTGTGTTTTATTTTTAACTAAAGCAAGGATGCTGAGGTCATATTTTTTACACCTGAGGCTTTTTCCACTAAATACATTTGCAAGGTACACACTAAAATCTTAATCCCACTACAAAGAGTGTGTTGACATGTTTGGGAAAGTGACTGGAGAAAAAGCCTGTTGTGTGCAGCAAGCCCAATTATCAGTGAAAATACTTCAGACCCTGGCATTTCAACCAGCTTAAATTAAATTAAATTAAACATATATGCCAGGCTGTATGTATATTTTCATCATATTATATAAAATCATATTATTTATTTTCCCACATTTTAAACGTGTGTCAGGCATCCATTGATTTCCCCTTTGTGCTATTCAAGCACCTCATTTAAAGAAAATGAGGCGACTCAGAGGGACTCAAACCCATTTACTGCTACGAGCCTACTTAGCTATGCGTCTCTTTTCTTCTTCTTTTAAGTATGGAGGATCCGGTTTATTAAATTTTCCACGGCTTTGTTTCATTATTTGGTTCTTCTCTAACCCTCTCGTGTTTTTGGCCAGTCCTCCAGACTCGCGTAATTTGATTTAGTTTGATATACATGTTATTATCAAAACAAATATTTTGTTCGAATATCATTGGGTTTGCAGTCTTAAATGTATGTTTCTTGTTATCTTGTGTGTATAACAACTTCAAACACAGTCCAACTTATGCAAATGAATTGCTATGTCAAATAGATTCAAAGTACTTTTTTTCTTTACTATAATGTGTTGCTAAAAAACTCACCTTGTGAAGTAACAATTCTTGTATCACTTAGCACTAGCAAAACAGATCTACATGGACCAAAAACACTTGATTTCCTGGTAGGTCAATGAATACCAGCAGTCTGAGTCGGAAACCATGGAGATAGGTTCCTGAAAGGTTAATATTTGAAGCTTGTAAGATCACCTAAGAGTGTCACCATGGCTGCAAAAACGACTTAAAAAGAGGCAGAGCTCTCTCCTCCCAGACTGCTTACCTGTCACCTGAAGCGCCTTCAAACAAGCGGTGACAAACTAACACAAGAGGCATCTGGAAGCTGTCGTCTAGCCAGACAGCCATGTCATCTTATCCTGTTCTGACATGGCATGCAGGAAACCTGGGGATCAAACCAAACGTAGAGTTCACAGGCAGCGAGCGTGGCACACACTGCTCTGCATGATGAGACAGTCTGGTGACAACTGGTGTTTGTTTCTGTAGCAGTGTGGTGTGTATGAGTGAAACTGTTGGATTCAAACCATTACAAGTGTAATGGCTTGTGCCATTAAACCACCATGTAATCGATGAGCCTCATCACTGAGATCATAACCATTTAACAGCCTGGAGGATAAATGACATAACATCATTACAAGTTCATACAATCATTTCTGGTGGACTTTTACGAGCTGTTTACAATGAGCATAGCAAAGATTAAGTAATGTGATATTATCATTTAGTCTGATTGCTTCCTATTTTTCTTTTTTATGGACAGGTTTGTGATCTTGAATAGAAAAACAAACTGTTGACAGACTTAAATTGCCTCCCTGAGAAATAGTCTTTATACCTCTGCTTTACCACAAACTCAAAATGCTGCCAACATTAAAGCAGTTTTCTCTTCAACTTCACTTTTTGAACCACAATTGGATTTTATGCATTCAGTAAAATGTGTCATCTCTTCATATCTACTACATCTACACCACCAAGTAACCCTAATGAATCCCAGCCAGTGTGTACACAAAGGACATATTATGCTCATGTTCAGGTTGATATCAGTATGTAGTGTCTCTACTGGGACATGTCTCCATGCTCTAATGTTCAAAGAGCTCTTTATGTTTCTCATACTGCCTGTGCTGCGGCACCTCTTTTCACCCTCTGTCTGAAACCAGAGCCCAGTCTGCTCAGATTGGTTAGCTGGCCGGCTATGTTGTGGTCAACCGTTTGTCCCGCCCCTTAGCCTACCACGTACAATGATTTGCATAGCTAGCCAATAGAAGTGTGAGTGTTATATAGTGATGTCATTATGTTATGGAGGTAAACAAAGGAATCCGATGTAGGCGTTTCAGGCAGGGGGAGGAACAGAAACTCCCTCTGGAGGGAACACAGGGATTTTAGCCTTTGCAAACTATTTACATGCACACAAACCTATGGAACTCACTACAGGAATGTTTAGAAAATTATAATTAGCACTGCCTGTTTTTCTTCAGACCTGAACATCAATATGTATATCCCTGCAAACTGTGCCCTCTTAGTTTTTCTCTTACTTGGAGTCTACTCATATTCTTAGTGACAGCTTTGCCGTGACTCATACCCAGACATCCAAGAGTGTTTAATCCTAAAGAACCATATTTTGAACATGGTCTGTGTTGCAGGACATCCCTTAAGGGATCAGGGGCGCCCTCCGGCACTCTTTCCAACTTCTTGTCATCTCCCATCTTCCCTCTGCTTAACCGGGCTCCAAAAATACTCTTAAGACTCTCAAGACTCACTGAATTTAAACAAGTGAACCCAAGTGCCCTCTCACTTCCTCCCCGGTTGCCTAGAGGTGCGTATATCAAATAAAAAAACCTGGCGTTTTCACCCCTATATCCACTGGGCTGAGTTGTAGATCTAAACTCTTTTCTTCTCCTTTCCTGAATGAACGGGGCACGTTCTCACTTTGTCAATACAGCCATGACTCCTCAGCAGGGCAAACACCTCCAACAGGGAGCTGGAAAGTATATCAGGAACTATCACATTTGACATTATCTATGCTAGTGGTGGGGCTCTAAGTCTGTCAGTTGCATGGTCAAACACTGATATCTTTAAACAACTATTGCATGGATTGCTATGAAAGTTAGCACAGAATTTCATGATCCCCAGAGGATGTATCCTAATGATGACGGTGATCGTCTGACTTTTCCTCAAGTGCCATTTATAGGTTTAAACTTGTAGTTTTGATGAAATGTCATGACTATAAAATGGATCTCTCTCATATCTCTCAAGAGAGACATGTGTGCAAGATGATATATATGTGAATAGTGTTTGGTGATAAGCCCTCTTTGTGATATCATATGCTCTAAGGGGGAGATGCAGCTGAATAGGAAATCCCCCCATCCTGGCTCTAGAATCTAAAGTACCATCAACATCACCAGCAGTGTCTGGAGTCTGGACACCATGTTGATGGTATGAAGAATATGAGGAAGATCTGGATTTGGTGAGGCGAGGAATTCTAAAGAGTTTGAACTGGGTGCTGGATATGATGACAGGAAGTGGATGGGGCGGAGGACGGTCGCAGCATTAACGCCTGAAAAGAAAGCTGACGGCAAGAGAAAGGAGACAGATTTGAAGTTTGAGAATTGAGAATAAATCAATGGAAAGGTAGTCTTTATTTACTGTACAGAGTTTCATGTTACTGTGAAGATGAATTGTAATCACTCGCTGCAAACCCTGACTTTTTTAGTCAATCTAGGGCTGCTGTATATAGCTTAGTTGGTAGAGCTGAAGGCCCATGTACTGGGGAAGTTGAAGTTTGTCCCCCTGTGGAGGACAACATTCAAATCTGGTCTGAGACCATTTTCCCCGTGCCAAAACACTGTGACTATATAAGGGCACTGGTTGCCCAAAAAAATATCTTTACAAAAACAGTTTGGTCAGAACACACCTTTAAAGAGCAACTTGCAGGTTGTTTTTTTTACTAGATTTATACCTAACCTTGCCTGAAAATTACAATTAAAAAAGTGAATGCAGGATTTCATAAGACAAGGGCAAGAATTTCAGAGGGAAAGGAGCCGTTTTGAGCTCTGCTACTAAAAACTGCTTTTATTTAACGTCATACGTCAAACGCGTCATATTACATGACATGGGGGAGCAACTTTCTCGGACTCCTTCTCTTCTTCTTCTCCTTCACTTCTTCTCCTTCTCTTAAGAAATATAATTGGCCATTGTTAAATCTCATAAATGTGTGCCTGACTATACGATGTATTACAGCAGGCTAGCACGTTATACTTTCAAACCCATGCACGTACTATGTGGCCTAACTTAAATCCCAAAGCATTAAACTCCATATGGCCGAGTTCAAAGTGAATAACAAAATATATCCTCTACATCGGTGACGATTTATTCATATTCTATGTACCCATCTATGTTTACCTTTAGCTAGCGGCTAAGCTAGTGGGACGCTGCGGAGCCCAGCTATCCTCCCTCTGAAGCTTTTCGGGCCGACAGGGGGAGGAGAATGTCCCGCGAACGAGGTGTGTGTGTGTTTCACATTAGCGGGACGCTATGGAGCTCAGGTATCCGCCCTCTGAAGTTTTTAGGGCCGACAGGGGGAGGAGAATACAACGCTGTATAGCCTGATATATGATAACTTTACAATGGTGTGATGAGACTGACGTTAGCTAACATTAACTGTCTGTTGCTAACGCCGGTCACTCACCAAGACAGCTGCCCTGTTCTCCACTGGTTCTTCTCACGCCACAGCTCCATTTCTCTCCGATGGCCGTTATTTCTTCTAATCCTTGGCTGCTCCCGGTCTCCTAGCAGGCTCATAATTATAAGGTTGTGGTCCGTCATATGCATTCGAATATACATTTTACAAAAACGACGCCAGATGTCACTGTATGTATATTTATGTATATCTTTTGGAAAATCTATACATCATTTTCCTACACATTTATTCACTGGTGTCTCTAAACTGCAAGTTGCTCTTTAAGTATTGTTTGTTCAAAAATTTCATTTGACCACATGTGCCTTATCTTTTAGTTAACCCTTGTATGTCTTGTCACTCTTTACAATCCAAAACCAGATTATATGATGTTGTATAACTACATTTACATATTTCAGAATTTTCTCTCATGTTTTGTTGTTTTCAGTTCAAGATTGTCTCTGCGACTACAGAAGTGTCCTTAGGCAAGATACTAATGGGTGAATGCTGCCATTTGTAGTAAAGCACTTTGATATAAATGGTGGAAAATGTGCAACAATTTACATTTTACATTGTGTAAGGAGAGAACAGTCAGGCTCATAGGGAAATGAATGGTCACTAAACTCTTCTAATTGATTCTTTAGTTTTCATAAGATAAAATAGGGTAATGTATGTGATCATGTGTTTTGGCTCCTGGAGACAATGATTGCATGTTTTAACAGACACTAAGTTTGTGTAACCAACAAGATCCTGTACGAGGGAATACCAAGGGTGAGCGAGAAAATTGCAGTCAGGAGAATGAGACTAGCAGGACATTGCCAAAGGCATCAAGAGCTGCCAGCCAGCAAATTGGTGCTGTGGGAACCAACACACGGGCATCGGTCACAAGGACGTTCCGCACTAACAAACGTGGACGTACTCAAGAATGACGCAGGAGCACAATGTACCAATGAACTGGCCAGATGTATGGAGAACCGGGATGACTGGAAGCGACGATGGAGGGCTCGTCTGAGGATGACCAGAGAGAGAAGTTTAAGGGCTTCCTGCATTGATCACTTGCACAATCTTCTGTTTTCTACTCGCTGTGATTATTTGCAAGATAGTATTAAGGTTAAGGAGGTGAGCTCACTTAAAGGAAAGGTTGAGTCAAAGGCTTTTAATTATTGTAAAATAATTTTAATTAAATATGCAGGTGAAGGATTGATAAACGTCTGATACAGAGGGAACATTTTTAACATGTTCCCTTCCCGGAGGACACGCTGAAAAGGAAAGATAATTTGTCAAAGCATCTCACAATTATAAACACATACATCTCTGAGCCTACTGAGCAAGTTCATTTGAAGTGCAATTTCTGCACAGTCATACAAACCCATTGCTCATTAGAGGTTGGAGCTCTTTCTGATGGACATGTGTTAGTCTGGTTCAAATCTCTCTTTTTGTTTGAGTGCAATAGCATGACTTAGAACTTTGTTGAACTTGGATTAACGTTGGATCAGATGCACGTCAGTCAGCCATTATATACATCTTTTTTGCTAGGCAAATGTCGTTTTAATTAGAGGAATAACAAAGATAACATGTTGCAGTGAATTAAAGTCTCGCATTTATTATTTCAGAAATTAGGTTTGTTGCCTTTATTACTGAAAATAGGATCCAATAGTTGCTTGTGAATATATCTGCACTAAATAATGTGTTGTTAATTTGTCTTTTTTCCTCTCTTTCACCTCCACACTGTTTGGATATGTCCAGCTGGCTGAAGAGCTTTCCTAGGTGTGAGAAGGATGGCTATGTTAGTGGTGGGTAATGCTCTTGAATGCAGCTCAAAGCCTGACTCCTCCCCCAGCCACTCCCCTCATTAGAGCTGTATGAAAGGCACCTGTTGGACTTTTGTTCTTTGTTGGCTCTGTCTGTCATGGTCCTCCTGGTAGGCTGTCTATTTGAGTAATTGTGTAAATTGGCCTCAGTTTCTGCTATGTCATGCTCACTTGCTGCTTCCTTACAGATTGTCCTGCACATCAGTAGTTTGCCAAAACCTCATTCCTGTGGTGAGTAGGGCCGGAACAATTCAATTGTCATTATGCTGCATGGTGAGCAATTGTTACCCTACATTTTACCGTTGTTCTTAGGTTTACCTGCTGCTGTTTTTCCCTTTTTTAAATATTTGGTCTTCGCTATTGTTGTCTTTAGTGTTTTTGCCTTTACTATTTTGCTTGGTTTGCATTTATCTTATAACAGTTTTAGGTTTACGTGGTGTTGTCTGTCCCTTATCCCCTTTTTTAAAACATCTCATTTTAAATAAATATTATTTAACACACCACCCTGTCACATTGGGGATAGCTTTAATTCACCTGGATCTGCAAACTGTTTCCCCACAGACAGGCAGATATTTTTCAGGCAAACGGAACATCAGAGCACTGAGGTGTAGAGGGAATTTAAATATAGACATGTAGGTGATTTGTCCCGAAGCAACGCACCTGTGTTTCACATGGTGCCATCACACCTTTGTTCCTGTTCACAATGAATAATTAGACACACACTAACAAGTGTACACTGAAGTTAAACAGACAGTCACTTTATGATTGTGAAGCTTTTGGCAATTCTCATCCAGCATTATCATGACTTATGTTTCTGAAGCACTTTTATGCTTTTAATGTGGATATTTACATTTCCTTGCATCACAAAGAGCTTACAAATACATAACTGATTATAAAATAAAAATGATCAGACTGCAAATTGACCACATTTATGCAAAATAAAACTGGTAGAGACAGGAATGAGCACATTCCAGAATAAGCAGATGGATGTATTATAGTTTAACTTTTTAAATCTTCCTGAAATCACATTTCTTTCACAAAATTCTACCGGGCAAACCGACCTGAGTTTATTTAAACTTAACCAAACGAGTTGGGTGTGAAAGCAAAAACAAGAAACCAAGATAAGATTAGATTATCAAATGTCATTGATTGATCCAAAATTGGGAAATTGTTTCATAACTGCAGCTCTTAAAGGCATTGAAATGAAAAATAAAAACGAACAGATACACAAAATAAAACAGATTAACAATTGAACGCTACATATCTAGATTAAGTATAGAGTACACAATATAAAACTATTCAGAATAAGTTAAACTACACTATAATAGATCTACCTACTACCATAGAAACTGTGAGAAAAGGTTATATACATTACAAAACTAATGTTGAAATGTAGTATTCAGATTTACACACAGGAAAGATAGAAAACCATTTCTAAATAGTTTATATTAGTGGTTTTTGGATTCAAATGTGTTTTTTGTGTCTTAGTCTTGTACTTTACAACAATCAGCTTTCATGTTTGTACATCAGATTTAAAAAAAACACAACTGCTTGTATATACACGTTTTGCATTACAGTGGATGCTCTCAACACGTGTCCTTTACCAAAAGCATCAAAGTGTGCATTGTACTGGATGCTGTTCTTATATGTTCTCCACTGTCCCAATTGTGCAGAATTATTTACCTGCACATGTTTGGTGTTTTTCTTCTCTGTCAAACACCAATGAAAAAATAAACATCTTGAGACTTTGGGATAGCAGGCTTCTCTTCTCCTCTCACCTGTCTTTCTGATGCATGAGCTGTGTTTGTGTCTGTGACCCGCCAGGTTCTTTGTAGTTCATTTTCCCTACACCCTTTGTCCAAGTACTCATCCACTCATCCTTCAAATCTGCTTTAAAGTCTTGTTGTTGTTTTCCAAAGCCTGTGCAAACAGTGGGGCTGGAATCATTCATATGGCAACTGGGATGCATTTGGGTGTAACACCTCCTCAGGCTGTTCTCCATCCAGCGTCCTACCTTTGTGATCCAGAGAGTTCCCTGAGCATGCAGCTGCAGAGCCAGATACCCCGCCAGCTCATTGCCTCGTTCTCCATCTCTTTATATACACTGCTCCACTTTCTGTTCCAATCATCATATTCCCCTTCAAATCCATATCCTCTTTTCTGGAAGTAAACTCAAAAAACATAGTATTGATATTGAATTCACTTTTTTTAATTTGCATTGGTTTTGACATTGAGGTAACCCAAACGTACCGGAAAGTAATCGGGTTACTTATTTCATGGCAACTTGAAAGAAAGTAGCTCCTTTGTATCAACAACAAAGGAAGTAGGAACACATCTTACCCAAGGCATTCTGCTTTTTGTCATCATGACAGTATGACAGTATTTCTTGATACTTAATATCTTAGTTTCTTCTTTTCTAAGGTTGCATTGTTCTGATTCTTCCATAATAAATTAAATAAACAACATCATTGATATTTCTTTTACCTTGTTTTTATTTGCATTGCATTTGCTATTGAGGTAATCCAAACGCACCGGAAAGTAATCACGTTACAGCAGGGGTGAACTGGGACTACAAATCAGCCCGGGACTCTCGACCGGCCCACTTCGGTACCGCCGGCCCACCTCGGTACCGCAAGTAAATACCGCTAGTAAATTGTCGACGGGGGGGGGGGGGGGGGGTTATAGTTACTTTTCAGACCGGCCCACTGCAGTACCGGCCCATCGGGATTCGTCTCGAACGTCCCGATGGCCAGTCCGCCACTGGGTTACACTACTCTTGTATTAATTTCTGCAGAGCTGAACTTTTTATTGCATTCGAATAAATGCTGTTTATTTCATGGCAACTTGAAAGAAAGAACCTCCTGTTTATCAATAACTTTGGTCTAATTGTGCTCACTAGAAAGGAAGAAGAAACAAATATCACCCCCTGGCAGTCACCATGACAGTGTGTGTTCGCTTGGCTCAGTGGTTTCCCATTGTAGCCAATCCAATCATCTGTGAGCGATAGATCAAAAGAGCATATGAATGGGGGTCCCCTGTTATTCAGTAATATATTAAATACACATTTCCTCCGATTTCATATACGCTCTAAACAGGACCCTGTATGTGATACATCATGCATGTGACAAAACCACTAAATCAATTTACTGCAGTCTTTACAGTGAGCAGAGGAGGATAATTTATTCATATATGCTACTGTTCCAACAATGAGTTACAAGAACAGCAGTTTTTCAGTTTGAAAACAATTGTTGTCTTTTAGAGATTATGTTTTGGACCGAATTCAATTCTTAAAGGAATGTAATGCTTTATTGGTAAGCAGGCTTGAGTAATGGATTACATCTAATGAGATTACGTAATCGGGATACTAAAAAAGGTAACTATTCCATTACAGTTGTAGAAACAAAAGGTGTAATCAGTGTATGTATATATATATATATATATATGTATATATATGTATATGTATGTGTAATTTAAAAAAAAGAAGGGGATTACTAGCAGGATTAGATTGGTACGATAGATTTTTAATAAAGATCGATAAGCATACTACATTATTTTTCTTTTTGGTTTTAATTTAGGCTACTTTATTTTCATTTATTCGTTTGTAACCAAATACATTTATAATCCTTGAGTCTATAGGCTATAGAATGTGATTAATGCACATCTCAACATTACCATTACACATCCTGTATTATCCATACTGTATCTGTATAACCCTGAGCCACAGTTACATCAGTGCACAGGAAGCTGTTGCATGAGAACGACTGTCAGATGATAAGAGCCTGGAATCACAGTCCAGCTGACATCCACTCCTGAGCGCTGGTTTTCCTTTTACCATCCCATGAGATTTCCATGTCAATACACACATTCCATTTTACAAAGTTCGCTCTTCGCCTCACATCTTTGACACCTCTTCTCTGTAAAAGGTCACAAGGGGATGAGAGGAAGTCCAGGGGAAAGATCTCTGTCTGCACGGTGTCGTTTGAAGCGGGATGACGAGGCCCTCTGTCAGGGATCACAGCTGTCTGTCTGGTATGTTCAGGCAGCATGCATGTTAAACAGGCTGTGTGCAACACTGATGTGACATTCCAAAATCTCTTTAATGATATTGCTGTTCATTCTTACTTTGGGTTATTTAGTGTTTAAAGGGGGCATATTATGTTTTGGGGAAGTTTTCCCTGTAGCGTGTTATATAGGTAAACGGTCTCCAATGGCTAAAATCCCTGTGTTTTTAGCCTTTGAAACCCCCTGCCTGAAACGCCTACATTCCACTCCTTTGTTTACTTCCGTACCCTACTGACACATTGTGTCAAACACATTGTAGGTGATTGTAGGCTTAGGGGCGGGACATCTTTAAGTGTTTGACCAATCACAACAGAGCCAGCCACCTAACCAATCAGAGCAGACTGGGCTCTGGTTTCAGACAGAGGGTGACAAGAGGTGCTGCAGCACAGGCAGTATGAGAACAATGCAAAATAGCTTTTTGAACATATATATACAACTGATTTGCATAAGTTAGCCTCTTTAATGCATTTTGTATTGTTTGAATTGCCTGATTTAATATCAGTTACAGTTAAAGAAATGTTTATTCAACCACGTAAAGCACTTCGATTTCAAGCATAATGCCAGGTTTTTTCTTTCCTTTTTTTAAAGCAGTTAGATTTGATTCTCCCACAAAATCAGAAATGTTACATTAAAATATTAAACAGACGGAGAAACGCAGGTGGAGACAGACAGACATAAACTTCTTCCACATAAATATGTCAAGATGCCGTCTGAGAGAAATCCAATCCTGAGCGGTGGAAGCAGAATGATGGAAAAAAGACCCCGCTCCTCCAAACGGGAATAATGCACTAAACTGTAAACATTATTCAATCCAAGACAATATTGAAATATACGAGGCTTTGATGTCTGCTGGAGAAAAAATATTAAGATGAATGTGAAATACATCTAAACATGTAAGCGCCTCAGAACAACCTGCATTTTATAATGTGCATTTGAAACACATGAATGAAAAACAATTCATGTTCATATTCATCAAAGCCACCATTGTTTAAATATGTATATCCGTGATCAGATAGCTCTGACATCCACTGGTGTCTTTATGATGTTAAGATGAACATGAAGGCAGCTATGATAAAGGATGAGTAGTCCCCCACTCTAAGTGTACAACTGAAGTGAGGAAAATGGCAAAATGTGTCAGTGATGCTCCAGCCCCGCCCCGCACCAGGCTCAGTAATTATTGTCTGCAGGAGTAAAGTATTGGCTGTTGGCCGCCTCTCTCTCTCTGTTGCCCTGGCAATGCTGCACTGTTATTGATAAAGTTGATAAAGAAATGCTTGGGCATGCACCTGACAGATTAGACCTGAAATCCCTGAGGTGTGGAGCAGCAGCAGACAGCATACACTAAGTCCCCTGACAACCAGCGGCTCACAGAAAAGTTTGGCCCGAGTGGAGGAACAGGGAAGAATGTAATTTTCTGTAGATGTGTTTGCCTTGGTTTGTCTAGATCGTAATGCCGCTTTCAGATGGGTGTTTATGGCAGATTCAGAAGCTGTGAGCAGAGAAATAAGAGCATTGTTAGCTTAGAGAGCATTGATCGGATGTAAACAGGTACTGACTACAGATTCCTATCATTCTAAAGACTAAACAGACTTTAATCTGAGCAAACTGAAGTCCCTATGACGTCCCTGCCCGTCTATAATGAGGACTTTCACATGCAAATAGTGTAAAGCTGTGTGATTATTCTTGTGCTGCACACATGTGGAGGATTTGTAAAAGCTTTGCCTTAAGCTCTGCATTTGGGGGAATCTTCTTGCTGCAGTGGCTTAGGGTGAGTACTAAAAATGCCTTTTGAAAAGTCAGAAAAAATGATTTCAATTGCTAATTAAAATGTATTAGCCATCATGTAAACAAAGTACTATGTTTACAAGTCTTATATTCAATACCCCACAAGGATTATCATCTCTGCGCCATTTTTAAACAATTTGACAAAGTCATACAGCACTGTAGGTATTTTTCATTTTAACCTCTTGAGTTTATATCATTTTTGTATTTATTTCATTATATATAATTGTTTATATTATTTGTATTGCTCATTCGTACTTCAACTTCTCGTGTTTTTGTACATATTTGTATTTATTTAATGTTAAAATGAAGCAACTGTCACAAAACCCTATTTAAATAAAGTATTCTGATTCTAATATTATTTTCAATATGTGTTTGAGAATATGTATTGTAAACAGCACATGTATCTACAGTTTAAATCATAAATACAAAATGCATTTAATACATTATGCAAACAATAATTTACACAGAGGGTCGAGTCACATTGAGACATGTGGGTTTAAATCTATGTAATTGCAGAAACTTGAACAGAGACTGCAGCAATAATGAATCCATTTCACTTGCTACTGAGAATCCACTCCATTTCCACCACCTATAAATTAGATAGGAAATGCACCTGTCACTCAATCTGTCTCTGTGATGACATGGTTTGTTATGTACTTGATATTGTGTATGATTTAGAAGAAGCACTCAGCTGAAAGAAGAGGGGTGACTTGTTTTTATTATTTTCCCCTTTATTATGCATAGGCTTAATTAAGTATGATTGTCATGTTGAAGGAAGGAAGGTTCACAGTGTGTGTGTACTCAGCATGTGTGTAATGCCCTCAGGGATTTAGAGGATGTGTTGCATATTAAAAACACTTAGGATGCCTATTTTTGTAATACTTCACAAAAAGACACTGTTCTTCAATCAGTTACCAAAGAACAAGAGCTACAAAGCACTGCAGTGTTGGGCTTGGTAGGATTATACCACAACATAGCAATTCACATTCACAATCATTAAGAAATCATGCATTTATATTAACAACTGAGTTAAATAAACAAGATGGGGAAGTCCGAATGAGAAGCAGGATACTTTTGGGTTTCCTGACAGTAAATCCATTCTACAAATGATACAAAATTAAAGGGATATAAAAAAGTAATACTAGAATAGAAATATGTATATTAACTCAAGAAGGTCAAGTAGTGCGATACAAAATAAAGATATTATATAATAATAATTAAAAATAGAAAGATTCAACTTAAAAAATTAAATAGTATAGCAATATTTTTTACATAAGAAATTAAATGACATGTATATGTCACAAACGAGCTGAGGACCAAAATGCAGAACACGGGAAACCAGAGATAGTCGGTAACCAGCTTTATTAGAGGCAATAGGCTGGTAGGAGACCACACGGCAGATAGTAGGCAAAGGGCTGGTCGGGGACAGGCGAGGGTTCCAGGAGACAGCAGGACGGGAGTCGTAGGCACAGAACGGGTCAGGGAGCAGGCGAGGCAGGCTGGTCAGGGACAGGCAGGGTCGAAACCGGGAGAGCAATCTGAGGAGTAGTGCGGGAAAGACAAGCATGCTGCGAAGTACGATCTGGCACTGAGGTGAAGGTGAAGTGGGCCTAAATACTAATGGAGCTGATGGGTGTAACAGAGTGAGAGAGAGAGACAGGGTGTGACTACCAGGTGACTACGGAATGATAATGCAGAAAATAGGTGAGTGAGAAAGCAGACTGTGACAGAACCCCCCCCTTAATGGACGGCTCCAGACGTCTAAACAATACTAAAAAAAAAACAACAAAAGAGACCCAAGAAAAAAAAAACCCTACAGACACCGGGTGGAAGGTGGAGGTATGGGAAAGGTTAGTACTCGTCTGAGACTGCTCTCTCGGCCTCTCCCTCCTGGAAATCCTCGTCCTCCTCGCCCGATGACGACTCCCCCTCCTCCTCGACGAAGCCTCTGGTCCGTAGCGGACGAGTACTCCCTGGCTTAACGCCTGGTCGAGCGTGGGTCCTAGACGGCTGCTCCGGGTAACGCAGGTGGAAGTCTCGGATGAGCTGAGGGTTGAGGATATGACGAGCCGGAACCCACTGCCTCTCCTCAGGACCATAGCCCTCCCAGTCCACCAAATATTGAACCCCCCTTCCTCTGAGACGGGAACGGAGTAAACGACGAAGGGTGTAGGTAGGGCCCCCATCGATCATCCTAGGGGGTGGTGGTGGAGGGGCGGCGGAAACCATAGGGCTCTCCCGGACAGGTTTAATCCTAGAGACGTGGAAGGTGGGATGGATTTTCATGTTCCGGGGCAAACTCAGTCGAACTGCTGCAGGATTAATGACCTTGACAATCTCGAAGGGTCCAATAAACCTGGGCGCTAACTTTTTAGACTCCATCCGAAGGGGAATGTTCTGGGTGGAAAGCCACACCCTCTGGCCTACCTGGTACACAGGTGCCTTGGTTCGTCGGCGGTTCGCTGATGTGGCGTACCGGTTAGCAGACTGAAGCAGAGTCGTACGAGCCTGCCTCCAAGTCCTCCGACAACGTCGGATGAAAGCCTGGACAGACGGACAGGTAACCTCCTTCTCCAATGCAGAGAACAATGGGGGTTGAAAACCGTATGCACACTGAAAAGGGGAAAAACCAGTAGCGGAACTGATGAGGGTGTTGTGGGCATACTCCACCCACAGGAGTTGTTTTGACCAGGTCGTGGGATGATCGGAAGCCATGCAGCGGAGAGTGGTCTCCATCTCCTGATTCTTCCGTTCAGTCTGGCCATTGGCCTGTGGGTGGAAACCGGAGGTGAGACTAACCGTCGCCCCGATCAGTTCACAAAACTCCCTCCAAAACACAGAGGTGAATTGGGGCCCCCGGTCGGAAACCACATCAGTCGCCAGTCCGTGAATGCGAAACACGTGGATCAGAATCAGTTCTGCCGTCTCCTTAGCTGACGGGATCTTAGGCAGGGGTATGAAATGAGCCATCTTACTAAACCGATCTACCACCGTCAAGATGGCAGTATGTCCGTGGGACGGTGGTAGACCAGTCACAAAGTCCAATGAAATATGTGACCAAGGGCGACGTGGGACCGGTAATGGATGAAGGAGGCCAGCTGGCGCTTGGTGAGATGGTTTGTGCCGATTGCACACAGGACAGGCGTTCACAAACTCCCGGGTGTCACCAGAACCGTTGTAGGACCATCCCCTTGGTACGTTGAATTCCAGGGTGGCAGGAAAGTCTGGAGCTATGAGCCCACTGAAGCACCTCAGCCCTCAAAACCTGAGGCACAAACAAGCGGTTAAGAGGGCCAGATCGTTCTGTCACAAACGAGCTGAGGACCAAAATGCAGAACACGGGAAACCAGAGATAGTCGGTAACCAGCTTTATTAGAGGCAATAGGCTGGTAGGAGACCACACGGCAGATAGTAGGCAAAGGGCTGGTCGGGGACAGGCGAGGGTTCCAGGAGACAGCAGGACGTGAGTCGTAGGCACAGAACGGGTCAGGGAGCAGGCGAGGCAGGCTGGTCAGGGACAGGCAGGGTCGAAACCGGGAGAGCAATCTGAGGAGTAGTGCGGGAAAGACAAGCATGCTGCGAAGTACGATCTGGCACTGAGGTGAAGGTGAAGTGGGCCTAAATACTAATGGAGCTGATGGGTGTAACAGAGTGAGAGAGAGAGACAGGGTGTGACTACCAGGTGACTACGGAATGATAATGCAGAAAATAGGTGAGTGAGAAAGCAGACTGTGACAGTATACAGTGGTGTATTATATGAATTTGATAATAATGCTGAATTGCAGTGTTTAAAAGGGTTTGACAACTTACAGTAAGTGTCATAAAAAGGGGCAAAGTTATTATCTACAGTTGTCGTCAATAAGTTACCAGAAACTATTTATTGACACTGTAGTCAGGCACTGGTTAACTAACAGTCTATGCAGCTATTCCCTGACTTTCTCCTGATTCTTTCTTATTGTGGACACTATGGGAGGTAAATGACAGGCAGACCAATCCATCAAATGCAGCTAACTTGATTAAATCTGAAGAATAATTAGTTTGGATCCGATCCCCTGCAGGTCAGCAACATGGCTCACAGATTGAACACAGATATTTGTTTCTGTGTCCAGATTAGTTGTTTTATCCAAAGGATGAGTTGAGATGTCCTTAAAGTTGTCACCAGAAGACGCTTCACTCCAGATTCCCGGTGCTCCTGAAGGTTCTGGGGCACGGAGCCAGGTTAAGGGCTGGTGTTTGTGGCGGAGAACGAGGTGGCAGCTGTTGTGTGGTCTGGCAGCAGGGCGGGCTGTCTGCCTGGGGATGTGATTGACGGATGGGTAAAATAGTGAACCATGTCTGCAGAGTCCCCGCCGCGTGATGGATGGCGGTGTGACCGTGGAGCACCACAGCACATTTGGATCACTCAGGGTTTTAAAAGTGGATTGACAGAGGAGGTGGAGGCACTGACTCTGCCAGATAATGTTGACCAAGGCCTGGGTCTTAATCATGTACATGTTTCAAAGGATACATGAGAATCAAAACATTTTGTTAACATTTCTTGAAACAATATGCTGGTTCACATCATGTACTGAGACCGACGTGCTGTCAAAAGACCGTTTTGAAGACAGCAATAACAACATAAATAAAGATCAGATGAAGAGTGTGAGGCACATTAATCCACACACATAATAGATAACATAAACATGATAAAAACTGCATTTATCACAAGAAATATCACTCTTTTTACAGCGTGTTAACAAGTCCAACACATACGTGATAGGATAAAGGGCGGGACATCTCTAAGCGGTTGACCAATCACAACAGAGCCGGCAAGCTAACCAATCAGAGCAGACTGGGCTCTGGTTTCAGACAGAGGGTGAAAAGAGGTGCTGCAGCACAGGCAGTATGAGAAAAGTAATAATATGTCATCTGCCCTTTTTAATTGTTTTAATTGCCTGATTTGATATCATTGCATACTGGTTAATCTGGCCTTGGTACACAGTCTACATCAGTGGTTCTCAACTGGTTGGTCGCGACCCAAAAGTGGGTCGCGGACCCGTTTCGAGTGGGTCGCGGATGTGTGAGTGAAGAAAAAAAAAAAAAAATATTTTTTTTGGGGGGGGGAAAGTCAAACTTTTATTTTGAAGGCCCGATTTTCTACCGCTGTGCATGCAGTCGGCGTTGGACTGGAAGTACCGGAGACCATCTTCTCAATAAAACATCTTTGCTGATGTTTTTTCGAGTCTTCTGGCCAATCAGAATCAAGATTGTTGCCGGAAGTCTCCACGGAGAATAACTTTGCGGTAGAACTCTTCTTTATACATCCATGGGTACGACTTCAGATAAAAGTGAACACATAATGAAATATGACCCCCGGTCTGATGACTGACAGGTCACAGAACAATGGGAGCTATCTACCCTTACCCACAATTTAAAGTAAGTCACACAGACTCTCTCCTCTTTACTCTTCTCGCAGCAAGATGTCAGAACAAAGTGAAAAACAAACAATGGCATAAAATATTATTAATATGTTGGGTAGAAATAGATTTATTTATTTTCTTCTCAGTGTACCAGAATGCATAGTTTGTTAGTATTTCTAAAAATCTCCTGGGGGAGAATCCCCCCAGACCCCCTGCTGGGGTTGGGTTTTCAGCATGTGCCTTTTTATATAGTTCAGCTTTGATTCCATCATCTCATTAAACCTTTTTTAAAAGCATACTTTAGTTCTGTGAAGGGATATAAGGGATATATGCACTGTACTTCACTTGTATTAATATTGTATGCTGAAAAGCGTATATTACAGCACGATTTTTTGTTGAATAGATTTGAGTGCTTCAAAATGTTGGGTCGCGATGTATTGACCAAGTAAAAAGTGGGTCCCGAGGCCTGACCAGTTGAGAACCACTGGTCTACAGTATAGGGAAAATAAAGAACAATGCATTAAAAAGTGAGACTACAACCCGGCTCATGGGCTGTAACATAAAACAGGGAGGCGAGACGAGAGGTAAGAATATACGTTTATTTGTTAAACATGTCAACCAAATAGACACCAGCATCAGGTCCCCGAAACTGGCGCAGAGAAAATGCCCAGAGGAGTGAGACCACGGCCCGTCTCAGATCGGTTAAATGAAATCCTTGCTTCCCTCACTTGCGTCGTTTCCCTGCGTCTAGTCCCTCCCACCAGGGAAGCATGGAGAGATGCAAGGAAACCACGAGAAGCAGGGAAATGAGTTTTAAGAGCAATGAGACGTCCTTTCCTCCGGGGCGTCACGTGAAGCGACGTCCGTTTGTGATGACGCCGCACAGCTGATCGTCTGACTGCAGCTCTGTCCCCGCCTCTGTTAGTACACATTTACTGACACAAACATTTGTATCATCTGTTGTAGACCCACATACATTAAATAAAATAAGAACTCATTCTCAAAAAAGATAAACGCCATTCTTAAAATGTATAAATGAACAATAGTTTGATTAATATTGATTAGAGTGCATAATAGAAATAAAATAATTGAGAGAAGAAAAAGAGATATGTTATCTATCAAAACCCAGTTAGATTAACATTCATTTAAACAAAACACGGTATAAACTGAGGAGTGACTCCCGTGAGGTTCATGTGTTTTCTTCACTCAGCTGGGAAACTGCTCTCATGTCAAGAAGCATCAGATCAGTGCATGCACTGCATCGTCCAATCAGTGAGCGATACACAGTAAGGGGGCGGGGCGAGTATCTGAGGATTTCATCGGAGGATGGTCTGATGGTTCCTCGGTTATCGCTCCTCCATTATCGCTCCTCGGTTCTCCGGCAAAAATAAGAGCCATGGGACGGTACTCAAGATGGCGCAGACAATCAACTTCCGGTGAGACCGAGGACCGCGGAAATTAAAATAGTCGACCTGAGACAGGGCCCACGTAACCGGCTGGGCTCCTCCTATATCCTGTTTCACCAGGTGTGCCTCATCCGGCAGGTGCGCCTCATCAGACAGCTGCAGCTGGAACCTGCAATCACACACAAAACACATAACCAGACGGCACCCCACGTGGGGTGGAGGGGTCGTCACACTCCCCGCCATAAGAAAGGAGTTCCCCTAAGTACCCGAATAGCTAGGAGCCCCTCTCCGAAATTCCGGCGCGGACAGAAAACCACTCCAATCCAGTCCCTTGACCCAGCACCTGGAATGTCCCCCCAGAAACCGCAACCTAGCCCCCGGCAACAAACCCAAGACCTGACCCCCAGGTCGCTGCCGAACTGGCCCACCCGTCCGACACGCGTGACATGATCCAACATGCCGAGACACATCTCTCCTCAAACCAGGCCAAAATAAATACTGCAACAGGTAACCACATGTTTTACGGACACTCAGATGTCCCGACTGCCCATGCGCTTTTCTGAGGACCTCCTCGCGAAACCTGACAGGAACCACAATCTGATACACTGGCCCACCAATGAAGCCTTTCCCACGTGACCACCACTTTCTGACCAGCAATTCCCCATGCAGCTGACAACCCCTGGTGACACCATTTCCATCCTCGGTGGAGAGAACCGCCCCAAAAAACGGACTGAGGGAAACATCCGCTTTCTGCTCCACCACCAACTCACTGCGAGATACCGACAACAACCAGTCAGGAATAACCACAGAATCTCTCGCACTGTCCCCTTCACCCTGCTCAGATCCCTCCTGTGCACGGCTCACAGCCCGGGTCACAGAGCAGGCCACCAACACTGCAGGAGAGCACTTGGCATTCTCCTCTGCCTTAACAATCACAGTAGGTGAAGAGGACTGCATAGTAGGCGGTGGACCCTCAGCCCACACATGGCTGCCAGCCAGGCCGTTACCCAGGATAACATCCACACCACCAATTGGCATTACAGGACGGACCCCCATGGTGATCTCACCCTGCACCAGACCAGAGTTAAGCACAACAGAATGCAGAGGAATGGGCACAATATTCATTCCCATCCCTCGCATCCGGACAAAATCCCCAGTTCCAGATTTGTCCGAAAATGGTAACACAGAGCTCAGAATAGAGTCTTCCAAATACTCAAATTTCCCCTCCTCGACTCCTTGGTCCTCCGGTAGTGACCCGGAGGACGTCTCATTTCTCTAAATGCACACCGAGAACCGAGAACCGAGGATCGAGCGTCAGGAGCTCTAACCGAGGATACACTGATGGTTCCTCCACGGCTCCTCCACGGATGTATTTCTGGGAACGGTGGAGGCGTGACGCACGGCCGGACATATCTCAGCCAATGACAGCTCTGCATGCATCCCCTGGATATTATTTTAGAAACTGCTTTCATCGCATCGCCATGTTTCCAGAGAGAACAGCTGTGAGGTCCGTGCAGAAAGCAGAGCAGTGTGTAAAATATATATCACTCAGTATAACAGGCCTACTCTCTTTATTTGCTTTAGTTTAGTAGGCTAGATAACTACAAACAAAGAGTCGATATTTTTCTAAAACCATTTAGTGCTTCACATAATATAATACACAACGGCTGTAGCCTGATTATAGTTTATGAGCTATAGGTGTGTGTGGTACAGTGTGTAGGTGTGTGTGTGGTACAGTGTGTAGGTGTGTGTGTGGTACAGTGTGTAGGTGTGTGTTGTACAGTGCGTAGATGCGGCGGACAGACGGGTCTCAGTTGGTTTGGTGTCCTTACTTTTAATACTTGTAAATACAACTTTTAGCCCGTAATTTCAATTCCCCATTTCAGCGACCAGAGAGAGGGGGGGTATATATCCAGTCTCTGATTTTTTGATTGTTACGTTATTATGAGAGTGCTCTCATACTTTAAATTGTATATATTTATATAAATATATTTGTGTGTGTGTGTGTGTGTCCGCATCTGTAGCCTGTTATTGTCTCATTATACCTCTCAATGTAAATATGTGGGGGAACAATGTTCAGCTGATCTAACAGAGATTATAAAATACAGCGCTATGACAAAACACTCGACAGCTGATGCAGCTGTTGCCACGTAATAATGAATGGACGTCGCTTTAATATGACCGCTCAGAGGAGAGGAGTTCTCATTTCTTTAAACGTCTGCTGCCTCCCCTCCTCTCTCCTCGGTTCCCCTCCTCGGTCCTCCGCTCTCATCTCCTGTGGGCGGGACTAAGTCTCGAGGAGGGGAGTCGAGGAGGGGAAATGTAAGAATTGAGAAGCCTCTAATGTATGAGTCATACGATGCAGTGTCTCTCAACATCTTTACCGGCACGCTGATATCACTTCCCACCAATGACATGTATCCGGTTGACACAAATGCAGAAAACACTGGGTCCTTCCACCCGGATGGCTCATTAATCTGCTGACAGGGAGAGATGACAGGTAACGGCACCACAGACACAGCACAAGCAGCAGAGTTAAACTGGCCTACCCAGTTGCCCCTTTTAGCCTTAGCTTTTGGACAGTCAGCCTTCCAGTGCCCTCTCTCCCTGCAGAAATGACAGATTTCCGAATCACCCTGAGGCTGACCTCGCACCTCACGCTCACCCCAGTGCAGATTAGCTTTCTCTTCCCATCTCCCTGCACGATACATACCCCCTTCATCCTGGACCCTGAAGTCGCGACCGCCCCCTGTGCGTTAGCACATAATCATCTGCCAGAGCAGCAGCCTCTGCAGCAGTGTTCACCTTACGCTCGCTGATGTAAACCGCAATGTGGCTTGGCACACAATTTTTAAATTGCTCCAACACCATCAACTCACATAATGCGACACACGTATCCACTTTCAAAGAGTTACACCACCTACCGAAAAAAGTAACCAGATCCCTGGGAAACTCAACATGGTTCTGTCCGCTAGACTTCTCCCAGGACCTGAACTTCTGTCGATATGCCTCAAGGACTAACTCGTATGCCTTTAACACAGCAGTCTTAACAGTCAGATAAACCTTGCTCTCTGCCACCGTCAGAGCAGAGTAGGCTTCCTGGGCTTTACCCGTTAACACACACTGTAACAACAAGGTCCCCTCAGCGTCAGACCACTCTCTGGTCTCAGCTACACGTTCGAGCAGGGAAAAAAAACTATCTGGGTCTCGTTCACTAAACTGAGGCACTAACCGCAAATTACTGCAACGTCAAATGGAGTAGCTCTACCAGGGAAATTAGATGCCTGACCTGCACCACCAACAGGAAAACCCAAACTCCACTCCTCTAACTCAAGCCTTTTAATTTCTACCTCCCCCCTTATTTTTTCCACTGCCAGCTTTTCCATTTCTGTTTGAAACAGCAACAGTCTCTCCCTTTGCTCAAACGTCAGGTCTGCATTATGGCAGCCAGACATACTGCCACTGGCTAGGATTAACAGTATGTTTTCCCCCTTTGATAACACCTAACTCAAACAAACTTGCTCTAACAATCTCTCTTATGTTTTCCTTCATCCACTTATCCCCAACATCCAAGCGGAAATGTTCAGCCACACACACCAGCTGCTCACGTGAGAAGCCCTCCAGTAGCTCCTCTGTAGGCGCTCTCACAAACTCCTCCACACTCTCCATCATGACAACACTGAGTGCACGCTCACGCTACTACACAGCCACGCTACCGCGGCCCGTCCCTCTAACTGTCTCACAGAAACTAGCTAAACTCCCCGCTAGTCTTCAGGTGCTAGTCATGGCGGGTACTTACGCACTAAATACCGTAAGCTCGGTGAAGCGACCGAAAAAACCGGCAACCCCACCCGCAGCCTCGCCGTGCTCCCGAGCTAATAGCTCTAACCACTTTCACACCACACTAATAGCCCCCCCTACGACCTCCAAGGGAGACCGTACTAAAACCTAACAGGGACAATACCAATGGTACGTGACTGCCGTGAATAAAATAATCCGTGTGCCACCCTTACTGTCGTTCACAACGAAACACTTACCCTCGTCAGGCTACTCCCAAACAATCAGCTGCACTCAGTGACAACAGTTGCGCGCAATCCGTCCCCACAACGGACATCCAGTTCGCACACGTTTCCCAGATCCAAAGCAACGGAATATATATATATATATATATACTTATAATAATAAGTAATATTAACTTTATTTAATACAACATTTACGGTACAAGATTTAATCATACAGCCCATGTAGTATGACAATGAATTACAGCAAACATGTGCAATATATCCATTATTACAGCTCCGTTGGATGGCAGTAAGACGATATGGGTCCGTTCTTATTGTGTATCCATGGGTAAAGATAAACGCAACTCACATTGGTTTCTCAAACAGCATCTCTGTAAACTACGTGTATTCACTGAATTTCACTCTCTGCCTTTAAGGCGAGACACCCCAGGTGAATAGGGTAATTTTTTTAACTTAAAGGTATCAGCTAGAAATTTCTCCAGTTAATGTCTTACAATAAGGCAATTGTCTTTTGTATTACAAGTTTTCTGAAATAGCATGTTTAAATATGCAAATTAGCCATTATCTCATTAAATATGCACATATTTTAACACATTTCAGGAATCGAAATCTGAACTTTGGATAAAGCCAGGTTCCAAATTCTTGTTTCATTTTGTAGTCATATTAGTATCTAAGGCTTTTACAGAAGGGATATTGGATATCTCTTTTTATCACTCAATAAATCAGAAAATACTGTCAACAGCCCTAAAATATCCATTTTCGCCATGTTTTTAGGTATACAATGTTGTATAATTCAGGCTATGAATTATATATGAACAAACCCTTCTGTAAAAGCCTTCATAATATTGATAGGAATATAACTGGAAGGTTTGGTGTCTCTACGTGCTTCTGAAGTTGAAATTTCGAACTCAGAGTAGGAGAAAAAACTCATTTTGAGAAAACGACCTTTAAAGATTGCAGTGAGGCGCTAGCTAAACCCTCCTGTTCTCTGGATGACAGCTTGCGCATCGACGCACTCCGTGAAGGTATTTCATGTTCGGGGTCATTTGTTTTTTGTATAACCTTGCTTCGTGCAAGAGACAATTGTTGTCGTCTTCTCTGTGAACGTTTTTTTCGCCGTTCTTTTGCGATTTTGAGATTTCAATTTCTAGCGGAAAGCTAAACAGGAAGTGCTTTAGCACACCACGTGACGCATCTGAACGAATCACGTTGTCAGAAATTGACACCAGCCAATGAGATTTCGTTTCTTGGTTTAAGACCCCTTTGTGCTTTCACGATTGGTTGCTGATACAAAGGAAATGACCATATTTGGATCCGATGAGATTGTGCAGGAGAGACGGAGCTTTCCAACGATACCTCTGTTGACATGGTGCACACAGCGGTCGCGGTACTTTATGTTACGTTAGAATGCTAACTTTTGGTGAATTTAGGAGAAATCTACAGACGCAAATAGACAAACTATAGTAAAATAAACACTTAAATGTGTATTTTGTACGTTTTCCTTCCAAAAGCCTGAAAGAAAACATGTTATGGAATCAAAATAGCACAAAATCTCAAAATTGACCAGTACTTGAAAAACGATGTTTTTGCCTGCCGTGTCTCGCCTTAAAGGAAGGCTCCAGTCATTAGATAGTTAATCAAAACTTCAGTATTTAGTGAAACATTATGTTTAAACCATAAAATCAGCGATATTCCCCGGTAAATAATGATTTTATAGCTCTTTTTTATAAAAACCTGTATATTCCGTCAGGCAGCTGCCATTTTGGCCATTTTCAGTAGTCACATAATCCGAAAAACTAGGTTGTGACGTCATCTATGCGTTCACTTTGTAAACACACCACGAAAACATGGCGGAGTATTTGAGTTCGGACTCGTCAGCCGAGGAAGAAGTTTAGAAAAATAAAATCCAGGCGGAGTTACTTTGAATTATCACTATAGGCATTCATTCCATCCAAATACAACTGTAAAAAAAATAAAAAAACATACTCTGTTATCCTCTTAGGCCCCACGGACCCGGTTCCCGGGCCGAAATCGCGTCATTCGCAGGAAACAACGTCTAAGGAACCTTAATATTTAATAAACTATGAATATTTTATTTCCATATAACAGGAAAAAAACTAATTTAACTGATCTTTTTCATTTTTTTCTTCAAAAAAACCACACAATGCTAACAGTGAGCCTCTGAATTAGCCCCGAGCGAAAAATGCTAACCTATTTCTGCACCGAAAATCACTCCTAGCTCCCTTATTACTTATCCTAGCTGCACATCCAACACATCGTTTATGATCATAAAGACACAGAATCTAACGGTGCTCACCTCAACACTGAAAGATACAAAATCGTGACATTATCAACAAAAACGTACATCAAAACAAGTGGCGCTAGGTACTAACCAAGCGGCAAACTCTGGGGAACAGCCGGGACGCCAATACGGAAGTGCCACACACTGCAGTTCATACATGGGCCGCTAGGGACTGGCTGCAGAAAGGAGCAATTTCCATAGACCCCCATGTTAAAATGCCAAACTTTACAGCAGAAAAAAACATGTTTCTAGCCATGGATGCAATACATATTATTATCGATATAGTTAGATTCCACCTTCATGATTATGAATCTGTGAGTGAATTGTTTTCTAACACAACCCTTTTATTTATATTAGGTCTTAAAGTTTTTGCATAAATTAGGGCGTGGTCATTTTGATGGACACGTACATGCCTCACTGTCAGCCAACAGCAACTTGTCCACTCTGCTAGGCTACAACCATAGAGGCTACAACGTTAGTAAGTCATAGTACTGTACTTGACCCTTTAGCTTTAGCCGTGTTCGTGGTGATTGTGCCTTTCAGGGAATATTGTTACAAATACCAGACAATTAAAATGTCGTGCTGTGCGCTTGAATGTACTAACAGAACTTCCAAGAAGTCTAAAATGATAATATTATACATGTTAACCCCGTTCGCAGGTGTTTGTGTGCTTGGTAGCTTAGCTTGTTACTTATTAGCCAGCTAACGACGTAACCCTTTATGCATACATATACATTTTAGTTTATGATTCAGCCTTGGGTAAGACTTTTATAGTCTATGGCTATGACGCCCATAATGCTAAACGGGAGCAAATGTTAATAGGGGACCCAATTATTCCAGTGGTGGCCGCCGGAGCTAACAGAGCCACAGGGGGCTAGCTCCAGCCGGCGTCCCGGAGCTAGCCCACTGCGGCTCCGTTAGGTCCGGGCGGTGGAGTCCGTCTTTTCTCAACGTGTGAATGACAAGCATTAAGAATAACAAAATATAGCTAATTCTCTTGCAAATTGTCTCATTTGATTATGAATGTAACGTTTATATAGGGGAACTACACTGTTAGCAGTAACTTGGTATGCATGTATTTCATGTTAGCTTAGCTTCTTAGCCTGAGCTAGCTCTGTTTACTTCCAGTTCGGAGGCAGCAGGTCCCGCCTCCGCCTCTTTGCCCTTATTTGGAGAAGGCGGGATTAGACTCTGACGTCACAGTCGAGCCGTTAGTGGCCGACTCCGCCTAAGGGCTTCACGGCAACTCTGCAGAATCCTATGGGTGACGTCACGGACACTACGTCCATTTATATATACAGTCTATGGTACTAACATGCGCTAGGCTAACATGGCTTACCTTGGTCTTTGTCTGGTCTAAACTGGTCTTCAATGGCATTACAACGATAAAAACGATGATGTAGTTAATCCATAGGTTAATATCCAATGTGACTGTGTCCTCTTTGAAATGTTCTGATAATCTATAAACAATAAAACTGCAATTCCGTTATCTGCTGTCCGCTCTGTGCTCCGTGCGCTCTGGGTCCTGCTGCAATTCCTGTTTCCTTACGTAGTAAACAATAAGTAAAGTCTGCTGGGTAAGGTATGGGCTCAGAACAGTCTCATAATACACACATGCACACAGGATTCACACTTGTATTTCCGGATCCAAACTTGTGTTTTTCAATGCACACACAAATGTGTTCCGTTTCACATACATGTAAATAAAATCCAAATACAGAAAAAAGTTTTACATATGTATTTTTGATCCACACATATTTGTTTTCCGTTTAAATCCCCTGAACCTGCAAACACAAACCGCTTTCTGTGCACGGATCGCTGTGCATTCGTGTGTGGGTTTGTTGAGACTCCCCTGATGGTCAGCTGATTCGTACTTGTAATTTTTTCTATCTATAGCCAATCAGATGTCTCCTCAATTATAAGCCAATCACATGAGCGCGCCCCCACGAGGGTAGTTTTCTTGCATTCATGAAGTAGCGCTTCATGTACGCATTTTGCGCAGTCCGGAGCTGACAGGTCCATGGAGCCTGCCTGCAGGCGCTAATCTCAGGACACTTCCACTCTCAGTACAGCGCCACTTTCCGAACAGGAAATGCACGCAAATACAAGCCTTTATATTATTAAGGTACATCGCCACTTTCTGAACCATTGATGAATGCTTGTGTACACAAAAACAGAAGGCAAAACCGTTTTAAATGTGTGTTTCCTGTGTGGCGAATACAGCTGCTTTATTTATGTCTGTATGAAGTTGTTGTGAGTGTGGAGGGAGCAGCTACAGGTTAGCTTAGCCTAATCGATCAGTGCACTACGAAGCCAGTGCTAGACAGTGAACTGTCAACGGGGGAGCCCTGCCGGTCATTATCGGCCGATATTCACTCTTAATAGTTTGATCGGTGCTCTCTATAAAGGCCGATCAGGAGACCTGGATCTGATCGATATGGACATAAACGCGAGTGAAGTATAACCGGACACGAGAGAGAGAGAGATCAGATCAGCTGCTGAGTCTGACGGAGACACGCAGCTCTGCATGATCACCTGATGCTCCGCCCTCTGTTTAGGGAGCTGACCGGACAGCGCAAAATGCGTACATGAAGCGCTACGTTATGAATGCAAGAAAATAACCTCGTGGGGGCGTGCTCATGTGATTGGCTTAGAATGGAGGAGACATCTGATTGGCTATAGATAGAAAATATTACAAGTACGAATCGGCTGACCGTCAGGGGAGTCTCAAAAAACCCACACACGAATGCACAGCGATCTGTGCACAGAAAGCGGTTTGTGTTTGCAGGTTCAGGAGATTTAAACGGAAAACAAATATGTGAGGATCAAAATACATATGTAAAACTTTTTTCTGTTTTTGGATTTTATTTACATGTGTATGAAACGGAACACATTTGTGTGTGCATTGAAAAACACAAGTGTGGATCCGGAAATACAAGTGTGAATCCTTCTGTGTGCATGTGTGTATTATGAGACTGTTCTGAGCACATAGTAAGGTGCTTACGCTGGCAGTGACGTGATTCAAGATGGCGCCTGTGTCGGCTCGCCGCTCGCTCAGCTCTCTACCTATAGCTATCCTGTTTTTGTTTTATGTTTGTCAGAATGTCTCTGCTCTGCTCGTCTATGATCGCCAAGCCCTCCTCCACCTCAGACCCTCACTGGAGTTGATACTGCTGCCCAAAACCACATCTGGCAACCATAAATCGTCCCCCCCCCCTCTACTGTTGGACATACCTTTCTACCTGCGCAGGTTGCCCTCCATCCTGCCTCGCCGAAAGCGCTTCAGACGACGGGGAAAGCGTGGTGGTGCACTGGTCCACCTTAAGGCTTACCTGACGGCTTCTTCCGGGACCTATCCACGCCTCGGATGTCATGGCCCTCCCGCTGCACGTCATGTGAGGGATCGGTGGATTCGCCCCGTCTTTCCGGAGCTGCGGACTCTGCTGGGCCCGCTGGCAGCTACTCCTGCCCGACTGACTGCTCCCGGCCCGCGCGGCGTTCAACACGGACATCTTCGACAGCTGAGACGAACTACACCGTCGGCAAGCCCGGAGCGAAAACTACGTCTGGCTTTGCTAAATGCTAGGTCGATAGCTAACAAAACGTTCCTGCTGAACGACTTCTTCACCTCCCGTGAACTGGATTTCATGTTCCTGACGGAGACCTGGGCACACGCTGGCGAGTACACATCATTCTTTGATCTTCTTCCTCCTGATTGTACATTCTTTAGCTCCCCCCGTGCCACCGGCCATGGCGGGGGCATAGCTTCGGTGTTTAGAGCTAGCCTCCAGTGCCGATTGCTTCACCCTGTAACTACCTATGCTAGCTTTGAGTTGCAGCTCTTTGAACTGAACCCGGCCTCGCCTATACTCTGCGCAGTTGTGTATCGTCCGCCAAAGCGCAATAAGGATTTCATAAATGACTTTTCTGACTTTCTGTCCGGGATCATGGTGAATTATGATCGTGTTTTGATCTCCGGAGACTTCAATGTCCATGTGTGTTGTGAGTCCAGGCCTCTGGTTAGGGACTTTTTAAATCTCCTTGATTCTTTTGGTCTCGTTCAGTCTGTGGCTGGCCCAACACACGAAAAAGGACACACTTTGGACTTGGTATTGTCGTTTGGACTGTCTGTATCTGTGGATGAAATATGTGCAGCAACGCGTATCTCAGACCATTTACCGGTTCTGTTTACAACCTCCATCCCTTCCGCAGGAGTCGAGTCCCGTGCCCCTGCGCGTCGTCTGCGTTCGATTAACCCCTTGACTGCCTCACAGTTCTCTGATGTTTTTAACGCTTCTCCTATCTGTAAATTAGATGTGGACTGTGCTTTTAATGCTGATGAGCTTCTCTCTATGTTTGACTTGACATGCACACCAATACTGGATTCTGTTGCTCCTTTTACGCTTAGACGCAACAAAGTTCTATCAGAACCGTGGCTCAATGACTGTACTCGTGCTCTCAGACGCGCTTGCAGGCGTGCTGAGAGAAAGTGGAAAAAGGATAAACTCCATGTCTCCCTGGAAATCCTTCGTGCTTCCCTGTCTGACTACCAGACGGCAGTCAAAGCAGCCAAAACAGAGCACATTTCTCTGTTCATCTCTAAAAACAGCCATAAACCTCAGGTTCTTTTTAATGTCCTCAACTCCATCATTAATCCCCGTGATGTTTCTTCTGTTGTGCCATCGCCTGCTCTCTGCGATAAGTTTCTTAAATTTTTTATTGGAAACATTTCTGCTCTTAGGCTAGCTCACACTAGTGCTACCCCCGATCCTGCTCCCTCTCTGTGCCCTGCTGTCCTCGACCACTTTGAGCCTATTTCCCTCTCTTCTCTCTCGGACATAGTGGAGCACCTGCGGCCGACAAACTGCTCCTCTGACAGCATTCCCTCACGCCTTCTCAAAGAGGTTTTTCATTCAGTTGGAGCAAGTATTTTATTACTTTTAAACACTTCTCTTACCTCAGGATGTGTCCCAGCTGCCTTTAAACATGCCGTGGTTACGCCACTACTTAAAAAGAAAAGTCTCGACCCCTCCACTCTCGCAAATTTTAGGCCCATCTCCCAGCTACCGTTTTTATCAAAAGCCCTGGAGCGCGTAGTCTACGCCCAGCTGCAGTCTTTCTTAATCCTTCATGGCATCCATGAAAAGTTTCAGTCTGGCTTCAAACCCATGCACAGCACTGAAACAGCCCTTTTAAGAGTTTTTAACGATTTGCTCCTAGCCGCCGACTCAGGTAGCCCAGCTGTCTTGGTGCTGTTGGACCTGACAGCTGCCTTCGACACCGTGGACCATGGCATCCTGCTGTCACGGCTTGAACAGTCCGCTGGCATCACAGGCTCTGCCCTCGCGTGGTTCAGGTCCTACCTTAAGGACCGTAGCTTCTCAGTGCAGCTAGGTGCCTTCTCCTCTGCCAAAGCCCCTCTTACCTGTGGGGTCCCCCAAGGCTCGATTCTGGGCCCCATCCTGTTCCTACTGTACATACTGCCCCTAGGTTCTATTCTAACAAAACATAATATTCCCTTCCACTGCTACGCTGACGACGTCCAGATATATCTCCCGCTCAAAGCAAACATCAAACAGTCACTACAGCAGCTGATGGACTGCTTAACGGAGATCAAATCCTGGCTGAGCAACAATTTCTTGAAACTTAACGAGGGCAAGACGGAGGTCATCTTTTTTGGACCACAACCCCCAGCCTCTCAGGTTGATATTCTGGGCTCCCTCCAACAAAACATCCTCCCCTCGGTCATGAACCTTGGCGTGACCTTGACGAACACTTTTAAATTCGATAAGCAGGTCAGCAGCGTAGTCAAATCCTGCTTTTTTAAAATAAGACTATTGGCCAAAACCAAGTCCTATTTATCTTTTAAAGACATGGAAAGGGTCATCAACGCCTTTGTTACCTCAAGGCTGGACTATTGTAACGCTCTGTATGTGGGTATGGACCACGCGTCAATTAAATGCCTGCAGCTGGTCCAAAATGCAGCTGCACGTTTGCTGACTGGCCATAAAAAGCGTGACCACATCACCCCAATTCTGGCCTCCCTGCACTGGCTTCCAGTTCGGTTCAGAATTGATTTTAAAATCCTTTTATTTGTTTTTAAAGCTCTAAATGGGCTGGCTCCTTCCTATATAGTTGAACTCCTCCAGCGCTACACCCCAGCCAGAGCTTTAAGGTCTGCTGACCATCTGCTGCTGGTAGTGCCCAAGACCAGGCTCAAAACCCGAGGGCATCGAGCCTTCGCAGCAGCTGGCCCCAGGCTCTGGAACACTCTGCCCCTCCACGTGAGGTCGGCCCAGACCCTAGGGGTTTTTAAATCCTCACTAAAAACTCACTTCTTCTCTCTGGCCTTCTAGTCAGAGCGGAGCACGACTCCTGACTATTCCCTGTGTTTGTTATATATCTGTTGTAAATTATTGTCTTTTATTGTGATTATAAGTGTTTTTTATTGCATGTACAGCACTTTGGCTCGACCAAAAATCGCTTTTAAATGTGCTATATAAATAAAACTTGATTTGATTTGATTTGATGAGACTGTTCTGAGCACATAGTAAGGTGCTTACGCTGGCTGGCATTGGCAGTGCACTGCGTCCCCATTAAGTAATGGTTGAATAATAAATCCCATTTTATGTTTCATCATACTCTCAGAGTAGTCGTCCGGAAACTTGAAATGTTCGCTGCATACATGCGCCTATGGATCTTTCGGTTCGGGCCGAGCACATTTCGCTAGCCACTGCCTCCGAACGTACTTCCTACGCTTACCCGTTGGCAATAGATGGAACCGAGCATTCCGTGGATTGTTCCTATCTGAATTGTGGCAATGTTTCGCGATACAATGAGGGTTATTTCTATAGAATTGAGAGAGTAACTAAAGTAAACAACATGAACAAAGCACACCAAACGCATAGTTCACGTCACTTCCGGTAAAATAAGTCATGTGACTCGTCAAAATGGCGCCGCCCACAGGGTTGATGTTATTTCGGTAATTAATCAGTTTAAAATCACTGATAACGTCATCGGATTAAAAAAGAAATAAAAAAGACTGGCAGAGACTGGTCTGTTTTATCGGATGATAATTATTTAAAAATGCGAGTCATGAGCATACCCTCCCTTTAACGGCTCGTTGTAGCTCCAATAGCTCCAGCCCCCACCCTCCCTGTGAGCACAGTGTGCTCTGATTGGTCGGGACCATGCTGAACACGTAACATGAACGTGCCGGGCGGCGCGGTCCCGTGGGTTAGATGCGCGTTCATAATGCAGAGGGAAATAACTCAGAATAACATTATTAGCACATTATACAACTTGAGGAACGAATGTTTTTAATAAGGGCTATACAAGTGTTCATACTGGGTAGTTTATTTAGTTTAAAAAAAATTATCCAACGATTTACAGACCATTCTTTCCCAATGTAAGTCAATGGGAAAAAGTGTTTCTGGGCCTGGCAACCAAACGGAAGTGTAGTACCGCCGGTTGGCCAGCACGAATATTTTCATCTGAGTCCGGCGCACTTCCTGGGGGCTTGGGTGTGCCTCATCCGGCAGGTGTGCCTCATCAGACAGCTGCAGCTGGAACCTGCAATCACACACAAAACACACAACCAGACGGCACCCCACGTGGTGTGGAGGGGTCGTCACAGACTTTAATTCTGTTACAGCTCTAACAGTTATTTAAATGTATACATCTCCATGATTGATTTAACAAAGACCCTCACCATAACAAATCCACAAAGGTGTTTCTTCCTGATGTTGTCGGGGCAGGCAGAAGGTGTCTCAGCAGGAAGTTGTCTCCAGCAGTTCACCTGTCTCCTGAGCGGGATGGATGGGCCTTGATCAGATACCTCGGCAGATGGGGATTCCCCGGGTGCATTTGGGAGGATATGGACCAGATAAGTCAGTTTTATTAATTTCCATTTTGTCTGTGAGGGGTTTACATATGTGAAAAAACACGTTCAACCATATTCCCTTGTTGTATTTAGAACAAACTAGCCAACATTGTTAGAAACACAGATAACAGTTGACAAAGGTCTTACTTGTAGTGCTGGTTAGAGATGTATTTCCCATTTTAACAGTTGTGTTTTTCATCAGAAATAAAGTACTGGTCCCAAATGTTTCTCCAGCTAAACGAAAACAAATCTGGAATCATTCTTCTTGGTCAACCAAAATTGTTCCCAATTTTACAAAAACCTATTTTTCTCCCCTTGTGCAAATGTCACACCTGCAGCCAGAAACCATGGCGGTTTATTTATGGTGACCTTTCACTTGAAAAACAAGTTACAGAATTCGCTCAATCAGGTTTTTATCAACTGAGGACCATCGCTAACATCTGTTCTTTCTCTCTCGACCTGTTCTCAAGGAGGTCATATTGAACATGCGTATATCCTACTCTTGGTTTGATTTTTGTAATAATGATGTAATAGGAAATCCTGCAAAGTGCCCTATTGGATGATGGAATATGATTTCCTTTGTGCCATATAGATTGCAATATGTTCTATAAAATGTTCTACACGGTACAATATGTTCTATTCGACCTCGATCAGAGTATTGAGTATCTTCATGATGCTAACTGTTCCTAGGCTAGTACCCTTTAGTTGACACATTCAAGATAGGCACATTAAGACACATGTATGCAAGTCCTCAGTCCTCCGATGGTTGACAGGAACAAAATGAGATTGTTTAAGTAGGATGTGAACATTTCGTGTCTTTCCAACACTGACTAACATCATCATTTTGGCTGCTTGTGTTATCCTTTTGCAATATCTTAGTCTGCAGGTTGTTGACTCTGCAGGTGATGGGGGTGCTTAAATGTGCTGTAATGGGTAACAAGTATAAACTATAAAACGTTCTCCTTATTAGAAATGTGATTTTGAAGTGTAAAACCCATTTAAACATACACAATAGGGTACCTACTTAATTTACACTTCGTATTTATATTTTCAATTGGTATGTAAATATGAGGATAGGTAATTAATAATGATTGAATGGATTCATATAAGAGGGCTGTTGTTTATCTCCACAGTTTTAGGGTTTTAAATAACAACTCACCACCATTTTTCCTTCTGTTTTCTCTCCTACAGACCAGCAGGGGTCCAGCGATTGACCCTCTGAGCCGGATCGTGGCCTCCGATCCTCAGGGGGCTCTTCCTGAGTCTCCAGCTTAAATCTAAAGATGAGCCGCATCTAGAGCCCCTCTGCTTTAAAGATGATTTCAGAATCAGTGACATCTTTTAATCATTTTTCAAAACTAGTTTTTTTTTTAACATTAAGTGAATTCTAGCACAGTGTTTCCAACATACTTAACATGTGTGTTTTATGCTGACAGAACACATTTAAAAGTACAAAATGATCATACTCTATCAGTTATCTTAAGCTAAAGGGTTAAACATTATTGTGATTTAACATTTGCTGCTTAGTTTCTGTTTTCCTTTCAACAGATGCACCTTCGTTTTTTATTGCAGAAGTCCAATGTGAAATGTAGGCAGGCTCAGTTAATGTCACATACAAAATATCAAGAGCCTTTCACGGTTCAGAGTGGCCATAACACATCTTAAAAATGTGGCGCTGTACACTGTGCAAATTGCATTGGAAAAAACACCACGTCAGAAATATGATATTGAATCAGTTGAAACAGATCATCAGCAAAGTTCAGTCAAAAGTGTCATTTAACGCTGGTGATTATAATTTGATTTGCTCTCGACCCACTTTCTGAATTTTTAATGTGGCCTCCATATTTGCTGCAGACCCCCTCATGATCAATATGTGTTGGATTAGCAGCCTCAGCTCAGCTCTCCGTTTTAAACACGTACATCTCAGGCCTACATATATTATTCTTAAATATGAACATCAATCGGAATCTCTTTGAACATTTTGAATTTAATTTAATGAACGGATCAGCAGATCACTTCATGTTTCATATTTTACAGAATCTAAATTAATATGTTTTCATTTATTAGTCATTGATTTGGCTATTTGCATTAGCCTTGAACTTTGAAAGTGAAAAAGCTGCATTAAGTCACTGGTAAAAAATGTATAAAAGAAATATCTTTCTTTAACAGCATGATCCAGCAAAAGTGACTTCTCACTTCAGTCCAGTGATAAATGATGTGACCCCGGTGCGTCCACACAGCAGCTTTAGACGAATCTTCCACCGCTTCCAACGCTTCTCTGCCCATTGACTTTGAATGGGGATGACGTCACTTTGCCTCGCTTTTCGCCGAACTGCATTGTGGGGGAGCGAAGCGAAGATTTCCAGGATTTCCAGGATTTTCAGGATTCAAAAGTTGAGCAATGTTCAACTTTTGAAGCTGAGCTGGAAGCGTCAGCCAATCAAATCCCGTGTATGTAAATCTGACAGTACAAGCAGTAGCCAATCAAACCACGTGCAAGCTGGGAGAGCCAGACCGCAGTTCATTTCCTCATATTCCAAACGAGAAATTACGGTAGCAAATCACCCGGTTCTTTACGACCAGACTATTTACCGGGATACAAACCGGAGGAACCAGGCATGGAGGGAGGTGGCAGAGACAGTGGGTGGAACTGGTAGGTTTTCGCCGGTTTGGGGAGTTTATATATATATATATATTGCTCGCATAAAATCCCCGGGGTTTTTTGCTTTGTATGTCGGGGGCGGGAGATTCATGTGATTGGTTGTTGGTCGCATTGCTCGCAAAAAATCCCCAAGCTTTCAGACACGCCCACCTCCAAGATTTTCAGGATTTTTGAAAAGCTGCTGTGTGGACGTGGCACAGCTAAAGTCATTTTTCTCTGCAGATGTTTCAACATTTTAAAACCAAGAAAAAGCACAGGTACGACTTATAACACCCAATATATTTCCGTAGTATTTAGGAGAGATTTAAAATGAGTCGGCATGCATAATATCAGGACCCTGAAATTAAACCACCTGAATAAAATAAATAAGTTAGTGATATATATTTGTTCCTAATTGGTTGTGCTTTGCTAACTGTGATAAGTCAACATATTCTCTGTGTAAAGACCTATTGTAATGTACTACCAAAATGTATTTTCTTTTTTTCCTGTATGTATTTGTTTCTGTTTTTTCTGTGAAAGCACTTTATAACTTAGTTTGAAAGGTTCTAAATAACAAAAGTTTATTTTATTTGTATTCTCTTTTCCCAGTATTCTGTTTGCTGAAGTAACGGCAAATATTGTGTTGAACTTCCTTGGGTCATCAGTAATACACCTGTGTGAAGTCGATCTTGATGAGCAGTTTTCGAGATGTGCAAACACACAGAGACTGCTTCTATTTTAGTAATATGTGTTCTCACAGAGAGGCAGGAACATGTCACACTGACTTTGTTTTATTCAAATACAGAGTGGGCTGTAAAGTCTTGCTGCTTGTCCCTGACTGCGTCCCCTTCTAGCCTCCCACCTTCTATCCATGTTTGTATGTTTGATCTCAGCAGGAGTTTACCCTTGCATAAAGCTACAGCTGGTTCAATGGTGTCCTTTGACATTGGACCATGAGCCATCTGTGTCAGATATGTGGGCAGAAAACGATTGGCCGTGTTGGAACTAGTGATCAAACCCTCTTCATTTGTGCAGGAATCTGCTACATGTAGGGTGTGAAAGCCGACAGCTGTATATTAAAATTGATGAGCCTACTGTCTATACAAGTCTCGCTGAGTTTTGATTGATTTCTGCACTACCCACTCACTTCCTTTGTGCAGTATCTACCGCTCACTCTTGTCAGTATTCCCCTCAGAGTCCCCCCTTAATGCCCTTTTGTGCAAGCAAACATGCAAGCTCTCTAGTAGCCAGAGGAGGACAATTCATACTTGATCATAATGGAAACCTTATTTGATGATTGCAAATCAAAATGATCTATTAATTAGTGTTAAGCAAGATAAGTTCATTTCCTAACATAGCCTTAAGGCATACTGGGAACTAGACCGTAATCAGACCAGTTACAGAAGAAGTGTACACATACAACTGCTATGTCTCTTTGTGTCTCTTTATTGCACCGTTATGCTGGTGAGTGAATAATATCATATTGTATCTAAAAGCCTAACGAGGACACAAAGGATTTTTTCTCAACTGCAAAAAGGAGACAAATGGTGACCAAGCTTTTCAAATAGAAATACAAATATGGAGCACCTAAGTGCAGCAGAGATTGCATTAAAGCAACAAAAAAAACAAGTGAGTGAAAGTGTCCTTTAAAGCTGTATCAGATTGCACGCTCACATTGTCGGTGAAGGTCTAATTTTACCTGCTGCCAAAGCCATTAATCACAACATGCTGTCTGATGAAGCCACTAGGAAAGATGATATAGCACGGTTCTCTGAACAGTAGCCAGGGACATTCAAATAGATGTTTCATTTCACCTTTTGTACGTAGTGGTTGAAAGCCAGATGATATTTAATATTGCTCCATAATGACAACACTGATGCTGGTTATATTATGTGTCTCAGTGAGTAGCATTTTGTGGGAATCACATTGTTATGATCACAATATGATCAAAATACAAGCTCCCTCTCACATTTTAGTAAGAAAGGTCTTCTATACATGTGTTGAAGGGTTTGTAGATACTTATTATTAAACGTGTTTACTGAACGATAGACATAATTAAAGTTTTAAAAAATGTGTCCAGAAGATGAATGAATACCTCCCACATTTCCTCTCTCCTAACAGGTGCAATAAATTATATCTGTCCCAAAAATGACTCTCAAAGATATGTGAAATCAACCAAGAACACATTGCTCCACATTAAAAGGCACTTGCAAAGCACTTGTAGTAATTTCCTGTGATGACTTTCGGTGCGTGATGTGAAGGCTGTCTGGATTAGTTGTGCTGTCTCTGATTCTGGTTGTTTGTCCCTTCATTATCATCTGTTTCCTCGAATAGATCAGGGCAGATTGGAGCCGGCCTTAATCTGAGAGATCCACACGGCTAAGACAGCTGCTGGCCGACCAAGAGGTTGGCACTGCCACCACCTTGTAATGACCACGACATCTGGTGTGGCAAAGACTCATATCCCAGTGTTTGAAGACACAAGTGTTCTGGATCCTTCCACTTTCTGTGCCATCGCAAAGTGATGATGACTCTGGATGGCAAAGCTTGTACTAGATTTAACATGCTAGCGTGTGGCATTGTATAAGATTTGATTGATTGACCCAATACAAAAAGTACCATTACTACCTACATTCAATTATTTCTACTCCATACATTACTTATATTTTACCTGCTATATCTACATATCCTCTTCCTCTTTTACCTCTTGTATTTGGAGTGTGTGCAGTAGCAGATGCTCCCAAAGCTAAAATCTGGATGGATTACAGACTCTAACAGATGCTGCACTGTTTCTACCAGCCATGGTGGCTATCCCAAATCAGGCAGAACACAAATATTCATGTATGCAAACAAAGTACAGAATCTGTCTTACAAAGGAGCATTCCACAAAACACTGTTTTTGTTAAACACAAAGGTGTATTGATGTGCACAATAGCTTCACTGTAGTTGTTTGGTAATAGAAAACGGAGGTCCTTGGCTCCTTTAACAGTGCATCAACACATATGAGTATAAGACATAAACAGTGCAAGAAAATAGTCCAAGTGACCAGTGACACAGTCAACATTTATAAAAAAGATACTTTGTATCAAAGGGGCTAATTTATGCAAATCAGTTTTATATATATGTTCAAAAAGCTATTTTGCATTGTTCTCATACTGCCTGTGCTACAGCACCTCTTTTCACCCTCTGTCTGAAACCTGAGCCCAGTCTGCTCTGATTGGTTAGCTGGCTGGCTCTGTTGTGATTTGTCAACCGCTTAGAGATGTCCGTATACGTACAATGTGTTGGACAATGGAAGCCCGGGTGTTTCACAGTGATGTCACTATGTTACAGAAGTAAACAAAGGAGTCCAAAGGAGGTGTATAAGGCAGAGGGTAGAGTGTGTGGGAGAGAAACTCCCTGAGGAGAAAGGACAGGGATTTTAGCCTTTGCAGACCGTTCACATGCACACAAATCTATATAACAGACTACAGGAAATAGAACACCCAAAAAAGCTTAATCGGGCCCCTTTAAAAGGATTCATGGAGAAAACCATGTAAAGATACAATTCAGGAGCATGCTATCAAGTAGTCATTAAAAAAAAACGTTCCCCTACGCTTCTTTAGTGTAGCTTAAAGCCTCCTACAGTGTTAGCTGCTGGATGGGGTGAAAATATAATTACAAAACTCTGTTCTGATCTTAATACTTAATCCAAAAGCCCCTTCACCCAGCTCCCTGCCAACCGACTCCAACCAAACAATTTGCGAGAAGACTCTCTGCCCTTTTACACCCGTTAACTTCTCCTCCTTTGTCATTTTCTTGAAAAACAAAAACAAAAAGCAATACTAAGCAGTACATTATGTATCAGACCGCCTCGTTATCAGCATACTAAATCCTTTTATTATGCTGTTTCTTTATGCTCTGCACAACTTTTCATATCACTAAGGAAGGATACACACTCACAAAATGGCCATTTAGTGCTACACTCACACATAAGTCAGAGACAGAGCTCATCCATATTTCTACCTAATTAACTGATCCAATGATGTAGAATAATGGGCAAGCATATCGAATATAAATCATCTGAAGACTTCTTATTATACTATGTTGATATCAGTTAAGTTTATTTGCACATATGAAAAAGATACACCAAGACTTGAAGGTGATTTCCCTTTCCTGTAGTGTTTTTTATAGGTTTGTGTGCATGTAAATGGTCTGCAAAGGTTAACATTTCTAATTCTCCTCCAAAGGGAGTTTCCCGCCCACCCTCTCTTCACAGACAAACTCCTGCGTTATTCAATCGGACATATACTGCAACAATTTGGAGGAATGATGATGGTAGAGAATCTGCAAGCTTGAAATACACTGTGTATTCCAAGAACAATGGATTGGAAATTGTTGGGATATATTGTGTATCAATCTACTGTATGTAAATATAAAACATGTTTATTTCAAGATACAAAATAATGACACCAGGAAACGATCGATAACCTTAGCAGTGCATGTCATTTCCTCTAACTAACAAATAAGCTCGGATACAAAGATATATGAGCGACCTCCAAAAATAAATGTTGTTCAATCTGAATCGTGTACAATAAAAAAAATGTTTGGGAAAGTCATTTGCAACAGATGGCTGGATGTAAGGCTGGCACGATGAGAGCAAAATACAATTCAAGATACAGATACAAGGAACGTAAGCTATTGCATTGTGCTGAGATATATGCAAGGAGGGAAGTGCTTCTCATGTTTGGGCTTTTGTGAAATTAACTCTGGAAGTCTGTGTTTTGAATACAAGAATGTATGATATATGACCTTCCATGGCAACAATATGATATTTAAATGGCATTTATATAAACAGATAGTGGTCTGACATTGAAATCAACGTGTACGAGTATAAGTATGTCATAGTCAGGCAGACAGCGGTTGTTGGTTTTCAGTTCCTGCAACACTTTTTTCCATTTCCAATATGCAACTTGTAAATGTTTTTCTGAATAATGACACAATTATTTTTCCTGAGCCAAACAGATGTTGTTGCCTAAACATTGCAGGGCTGGTAATTACATGAACAAGGTTTTCTGAAGCTTGTAGGAACACCTGTAGAATATGCTCTCTAGAATATATAAAGATACAAATGAAAATTGTTTTACAAACTCTAGTGAATGCACATTTATATTAGCTGCAGGATAAACAGGACATCAAATCAAACAGAATGTGCTACTGTGTGTTAAGAGATTGTCACCTTTTCAATACCATATGTCTTTAAATAAAGAAGCAATCAAATGTTGCACAACTCAATACACTAACAACATTGTATTGCTTATATATATTGTGAGTACATCATAATAACACGTTTAGTATTTTGGGCTGAGGCTGAATAGTGTGCCTGTACATTTTATTTGCACATTAAAATATATTATGCACATTGAAATAATACACAATGACTTACATTATACTTTTTTTACATCTTAATAATATAATTACACCACTGTATATATTGTTCGGCGAATCGTGACGTCACCCCATTCAAAGTGAATGGGCAGAAGCGTTGAGGCCGCAACGCACGCCGCCGTGTGTAGGGGCCGTTAGAATGAAGCCGAGATCCTGCTCTCGTCCACTGATGGCCTTCCTGAGCGCGTAATCCAGGACCATGAAGACATGGAGATCAAATATAACAGTATATGTCTGCTTGTCAATATATGTTCAGCATCTATAGAGTTGAATAAGACATCTCAAATGTATTGGAAAAGAGAGATTGGTGACATTGTGAATATGAAGGGATAAAAACAAGGGGATCTTAATAGGCAGCGTGATAAGAGAGGGTCTCAGAGGAGACGGTAACACCTGCTAGGTTTATATGAACAGCTGTCCCAACGGCAGCCTCTGGGACAGCGGAAGGCTTCTGGGACGGAGTGCAGTTCTGTTGTAAACATCTATTATATATGCACAGAGGACAGACTACAGCCAGTAAAACATAGGTGTGGGATGAAAATTAGATTGTCAGTTGCACATCCTTGAGTACCATGCATTGATCTTACTTGGCCTCATTTCAGTCGTCTTTAAGATTGATTTCGATCACTATATGGCTGTTGTGAGGCTGATTATCCAAAGTACTGATTGCTTTTAAAGCTCATTTTTATATCACAGATGCAGTTTGTATGACCACTCTCTCTGAAGTAGAGTCATTGACTGCTGACTGTTATGTAGGGAGACAATCAAAATGTAATGCTCTTGCAAATTCACTCGAATAATTATTTCATTTTGAAATATTTTATAAATGATAAGCCCTGAGGCATTGTACCTTGTGAACTCACAGTACTGTATGATTTTAAGTAGATGTGGGAAAACAAGCAGTTTATTTGGAGGTTTAGGAATAAAACTATGTTGCTGATATCAATGTTTGATGTTTTAACCATGTACCTCCTGAAAACAAATGCCAACCATTTGCTTACTATATTGAGATGTTGAGTGTGAATGACCAGAAAACCTGTTGCAGTTTCCTCCCTGTTTACATACTTTCACATATTGCAGGCATTACATTGAATGAAAACAGTGAAATCAGAATATGGCTAATGTGACATATTTCTGTTTATGTGGTCAGAAATGTATCTCTTATTTGATGTTTTTTCTTGCGTCCATTTCTTCCTAACAAATTCTCTCAGACTCACCATCTGTGACTCACCATTTACAAATGGCTCCATAATCCTTATCTATCATATCCATTCATTTCACACTGCCCCAAAGTATTTCTGTTGTTTATCTTTCTTCTTCCTCCAAGATACTCTTTGTTCCCTCTCCATTGTTCAACTCGTTTCTAAAATGCAAAAAGACAAAAAAAATGCGTATATGGTCGGTGTATTTTCCATCTTTCCGATCCAGACTAGATCTCTCTCCCCCATGTGCGAGGGGGGCGGGGCAGTTTACACCAAGCGGCAAACTCTGGGGAACAGCCGGGACGCCAATACGGAAGTGCCACACACTGCAGTTCATAAATGGGCCGCTAGGGACTGGCTGCAGAAAGGAGCAATTTCCATAGACCCCCATGTTAAAATGCCCAAATTTACAGCAGAAAAAAACATGTTTCTACCCATGGATGCAATAAATATTATTATCGATATAGTTAGATTCCACCTTCATGATTATGAATCTGTGGGTGAATTGTTTTCTAACACGACCCTTTTATTTATATTAGGTCTTAAGGTTTTTGCATAAATTAGGGCGTGGTCATTTTGATGGACACGTACATGCCTCACTGTCAGCCAACAGCAACTTGTCCACTCTGCTAGGCTACAACCATAGAGGCTACAACGTTAGTTAGTTGTAGTTACTGTACTTGACCCTTTAGCTTTAGCCGTGTTCGTGGTGATTGTGCCTTTTAGGGAATATTGTTACAAATACCAGACAATTAAAATGTCGTGATGTGCCCTTGAATGTACTAACAGAACTTCCAAGAAGTCTAAAATGATAATATTATACATGTTAACCCCGATTGCACCACTGCTTTTTGCAGATGATGTGGTTCTGATGGCTTCATCGGTCTGCGACCTTCAGCACTCACTGGATCGGTTCGCAACCGAGTGTGAAGCGGCTGGGATGAGGATCAGCACCTCCAAATCTGAGGCCATGGTTCTCAGCAGGAAACCGATGGACTGTCCACTCCAAGTAGGGAATGAGTCCTTACCCCAAGTGAAGGAGTTCAAGTATCTCGGGGTTTTGTTCTCGAGTGAGGGAACAATGGAGCGTGAGATGGGCCGGAGAATCGGAGCAGCGGGAGCGGTACTGCAGTCGCTTTACTGCACCGTTGTGACGAAAAGGGAGCTGAACCAGAAGGCAAAGCTCTCTGTCTACCGGGCCATTTTCGTTCCTACCCTCACCTATGGTCATGAAGGATGGGTCAAGACCAAAAGAACGAGATCGCGGATACAAGCGGCCGAGATGGGTTTTCTCCGCAGGGTGGCTGGTGTCTCCCTTAGGGATAAGGTGAGAAGTTCAGTCATCCGGGAGGGACTCGGAGTTGAGCCGCTCCTCCTTCGCGTCGAAAGGAGCCAGTTGAGGTGGTTCGGGCACCTAGTTAGGATGCCACCTGGGCACTTCCAGCTGGGAAGAGACCAAGGGGTAGACCTAGGACCAGGTGGAGGGATTATATCTCTTCGCTGGCCTGGGAGCGCCTTGGGATCCCCCAGTCAGAGCTGGTTGATGTCGCCAGGGAAAAGGAAGTTTGGGGCTCTCTGCTGGAACTGCTACCCCCGCGACCCGACCACGGATAAGCGGAAGAAGATGGATGGATGGATGGATGGATGGATGTTAACCCCGTTCGCAGGTGTTTGTGTGCTTGGTAGCTTAGCTTGTTACGTATTAGCCAGCTAAGGACGTAACCCTTTATGCATACATATACATTTTAGTTTATGATTCAGCCTTGGGTAAGACTTTTATAGCCTATGGCTATGACGCCCATAATGCTAAATGGGAGCAAATGTTAATAGGGGACCCAATTATCCCAGTGGTGGCCGCCGGAGCTAACGGAGCCACAAGGGGCTAGCTCCAGCCGGCGTCCCGGAGCTAGCCCACTGCGGCTCCGTTAGGTCCGGGTGGTGGAGTCCGTCTTTTCTCAACGTGTGAATGACAAGCATTAAGAATAAAAAAATATAGCTAATTCTCTGGCAGATTGTCTCATTTGATTATGAATGTAACGTTTATATAGGGGAACTACACTGTTAGCAGTAACTTGTGCAGTAGAATATTTGAATGTATTCATGTTAGCTCCAAATGTATAAGCTTAAAAATGAGAATGATTTGGGTTAAAACTGTGAGCTGGAATTTGGGCAAGCACATGTGACTTCAGAGAGACCATATGGAGTTTTGAGGACAAAGGAAGATGGGGGAAGGTGGCCGCATGTCTTGACTTGCACTGTATGCAAATGCTCTCGCCACATGTGAGTGGGGGAACTTCAGATTTGGGGTGTTGGGGACATTTGGGCTGCCAATCAAAGTGGAGGGATCAGAGACCCCTCCCATTGCTTCAGCATAAATACAAGAGACGCAGCTGTGTTCAGCCTCTTTCTGCTGGCCGGCTGACGTGATCACCAGGTTGTATGTATGTTGTGTTGTATGTATGTTGTGTTGTAAGTATACTGTATTGTGTGTATTATTGTATTGAATGTAATGATTTCTGGTGCATTGTAATATTGCCATTAAAGTAGATTATGGTTGACTTGGTGGCACTGAATTCCTTCCATATAACACAGCTTGAGAAGGACGCGGAGATATTTGAAACGTGGAGCGTAAATCCATTATAATATCTAACAATATGGTGCCCCCGACGTACAAGATAACGAGCTGAGGAGGGATTCAGACGACCGGATTGGGTCGAGAATAAGCGCTTTTAAACACCTCAGACAATCACGAGGGCCCTACACAACTCAAAGGTACTTTCAGACGCCTGTTATGTACATCGATTATCTGTGATTGAATACACTAAAATGTTAGGATTGTCTGAAGGCGTTTCACAGTGTTTTTAAAGTTTAAATGGAATATACAATGCATATTTAAACATAGTCGTTGATCGCAGGTAGATATAGTCCTGCGTAGCGTACATAGACAGTTACATATTGATTACAGTTTGGCGCGGATCTACAGGTAGATAAAGTCCTGAGTCGCGTACATAAGAACGGTTTAGCGCGGATCTGTGGTAGTTTAGTCCACAGTGGCGTAAGTGACGGTGCAGGCTGGTGGTTGTAGAGGTTTGATTCCCACACGCCAGACCTGGAAACCCGATTTCAGATCGGGTCGCCGCCTGGAACTGAGGGGTTTTACAGCACAGACGAACGCTCAAAGCTAAGGGCCGGAGGTCTGTGTTATGGTAATTACTCAATATTTATGGATCTCAATGAAGCACTCGGATGAGTGAGGCTCATTTGTGGTCTGCTGCTGCCATCTAGTGGCTGAAAGGGGGTAGTACACTTTTGACATTGTTATATGAATTTAGCTTCAAGCGCTGAGGTTAAATATTACATTGCTGACCGGTATTGAAGACGGGAAGCGCGTTAATAGTAACTACGACAATAGCCCAGTATATTAATACATGTGAGCACATGTTAATTGAGTCAGATAAATAAAAGCGAAGTGCACATATTAATTGAGTCAGATAGATAAAAGCGAAGTGAATATGGAACGACAGAATGCTAAAAACGATTCTGAAATTCCAGGTAGTTACCGGGAGCAATGGGAACAGATTAAGAGATTGATTTTCAGAGAATTAAGTACATTCAAATTAAATATAATAGTGGATTATTCTACCTAGATTAGACATACAAAGAGGACAATTTGTGTGTTATGAACTGGCCTTGGCTTGTTACATTTTTATTGAACTCAGTCTCCAAGCAGTGTGATTTCTCTCTGCACATGGTGGAGTCTTCTCTTCCCTTCCCCCGGTCATCCAAGTTATTTGACCCCATGTGGTCAAGAGTCATTCTGTTAGCAGAGATAACATACACAGGCGCGCTGAGGAGGGGGAGAGAGGTGAGACGTCTTATCACACATGTCCAAGGGGGACAGTGGTGAGGGGAGAGCGGGCCATAAAAGGAAGAGAAAGACAGCAGGAGGGCGAGGTACAAAGTTAAGCAGATATCTATGACAGGAACAATCAGTGAACAATCCAGAGGTAGATCAGTTAAACACACAGACGTGGGAACGTCATTTAGCCCATCATTTGAGTAGATTTTAACTGACAACACACAGCATTGTCTCTTTTGTGAACTCAAGTGCATTCACAATGACTTCAACGAGACAAACAAGGCTGGAGAAAACTCTGACAAAGGCACACATCACATACACACACGAAGGAGTGAACAGCGCAGACACCATAGGTAGCGGAGAGCCCCACAGGTGTGAGGAAAGAATCATCCAAGATGTGAAGCTAAGAATAGATCTCAGAGACGAGCCCATCCCACAGGCAGAAAACCTGTTCACAGACGGCTGTTGTTTTAGACACCCCCAAAACGGCCTCCAAGCAGCCAGTGTCGTAAAACAAAAACCTGAGGACACTTTGAAGCAGGACGCCAGGGTCGTAAAGTTCCCAGGGCACAGCATTTGCCTCTGCCTCCTATGCATTACCATTCTTTCTTCATGTTTCTGAAAATGAAAACACAGTAAATGGGATTCTTTTTCAGAAAAGGGGGAGTAGTTGTTAGACAATAGGAATTTCATATTTACATTTTTATAGTCTAAAATCTATTGTAGTATTTTTTTAGGTATCATAAAAACAACACTGTTTTAGCTTTTTAGGTCAAGTTAATTGAAGATTTGAGAATGTTAATTCGGCGTCCCTAAAAATGGTGGGATGTACGACACAAATTCTGTTAAATTCTGATTTTAGATTAATCAGATGACATGTCTTATTTTTATACAGTCCTTTAATGACAGATGTCAAAAACCTGGACACTTATTTTTATTTTTATGCATATACTGCCATCAGGCATATATTTAAATCCAGAGACAGATGCAGTCTCTGTTTTGAACAAATATCACAATGAAAAATAGTGGTAGCAAATCATCTTTATGTCAAATCATGTCGGGAAGAGATGAGGAGTTTTGTTTTGAAACAAAAGTTTGAACTGAGCCATGTTGGTTTTCAAAAAGCTGACTTTTCAAAATGAAACAGATCACTTTTGAGTGTACAGTAGCAGTTTGCATGGAGATTTATTTGTGAACACTACAGTAGCAGGATGTATTTACCTGTCCTAGGAAAGGGACAGATTATAAGTAAAAGACTGGTTAGAAATGGAAATAAGAAAAGGTTGTTGAAGGCTGAAGAGAAAAGAGAACAGATGGATAGAAGAAGACTGAAATAGATGGACAGGGCAAGATATTAAATGTGTTGAAGTGATATCTTGCTCAGAAGGATAAAAGGTGGTTAAAATACCACGAGTGAAGTTGGAAAAAGTATGTAGGAGAGAGAGAGAGAGAGACAAGACAATTAAGATGTTTGAAAAGATTAGAAAGAGTAAAAGTTATATAAAGTTAACTACTATTCTGGACAATGTCATATTGTTTTATGAGTAAAAAACATGAAATAAAATATATTACTAAGATATAAGAAAACATGTGAAGAGACAGGCATGAAATGGTTAGACGCATGGCCCCTAGTTCTTATGTCAATCAGGAGCTCAATTAACAAAGGGACAGGTTTCTCTCCTTTGAGCTCACTCATGGTCACCAGTTCCCAGGAGCCCTGAGCGTAGGCTTGAGGGATTTGTATCAGATTTTTCCACACAGATTACAGAGGCAAAAGGGGGACATCAGACCCAACTGGCTGGGACCCAGGTTCTCTGGACCCCATCGGGCGATGCAGAGGACATCTCACGCTGTCCGCTTGGAAGGGAAAGGAGACATCTGGTACCACTGGAATCAGTGCGCAGTGGGCAAACCTCCAGGAAGGATCCAAGACAACATCATCCCGGACGTGGGCCGCACAGAGGAGGAGGAACCAGAGGGCGTCGAAGAACGGCACTGAGGGAACGAGGCAGAGCGGGGTGGATCAACACTTCCAGATGGCGTCTGTCTCCTCCACCGGAGGCTGGCGTGTGAAAGCTGTCATCATCTTCCGCGTGCTGGGCCTGCTGTACCTGACCAAGCAAGGGTGGCGACTCCACGGTGTGGGAAGCGTATCCAAGGACGCAGTATCAGGAGTTCCGGGTCTCGCCACGGATGGAAGTACCTGACACTACGCAGACAGTGAAACCAGGAGAGTGAGTGTTCACCAGAGCGATAAAGAGGAGGAGCAGGCACTCGCCAAAGGGGGAGGGTCCCTAACAAGCACTCCTGTCTACATCGACTGCAGTTAGACTGGCGGAGAGACCATCCTGGATACATCTGACTGAAGCTGTTTAAACCTAAAACACAGAAACTCGCCTCTACTGTGGGGAAGTCTGGCTACAAAGGGAGGTGGTTCCAATAAGGGCACTTGTCTCAAACCAGTGAAGAAACCAACAGAACCCAGTGGAATTTAAAGAGTGGACGTGAGCAGGGAAACAGTAACGGGTCTGAGGGATAGAAACTGACGATGTACAGAGAAAGAATTGGACCATGGGGATTACATTAAAACATGTGCCTATACAATTTACCTACCTCAGCCGTTTGGGTACTTTTGTATATGAATTTGACCTTGCAGCTGCCTCTCCTTATGATAGGAGGCAGGGCATTTCAGGTTGTTCATATTTATGAGAAGACAGACTTGCTGTCTCCTAAATATCTCATTTTGACTAAAGCGGAATGAAGTATACATGAAGGAATGTTAAAGCTTGAAGACACTGCAATTTTGCCGATTACAGATTAATTGAATCACCACTGTGAAGGTTATACCTTATGACGATTGACTATACTCAATCATTCTGATTGAAGGGTTTTAACTTTGTTGTTACTAAGTGATGTAATTGATGTATGGAGTTATTTACATATTTTAGTATTTCTAACACGGTCGTATGAAGTTGATATGTGGAGCCATTTCTGAACGTTTAAATAGTCTGAATCCCAGAACGAATGTGAATGTCTTGAAAGTAATTGATTTATTAGATCTAAATCAAAAGGGGGATTGCAGTAGAATATTTGAATGTATTCATGTTAGCTCCAAATGTATAAGCTTAAAAATGAGAATGATTTGGGTTAAAACTGTGAGCTGGAATTTGGGCAAGCACATGTGACTTCAGAGAGACCATATGGAGTTTTGAGGACAAAGGAAGATGGGGGAAGGTGGCCGCATGTCTTGACTTGCACTGTATGCAAATGCTCTCGCCACATGTGAGTGGGGGAACTTCAGATTTGGGGTGTTGGGGACATTTGGGCTGCCAATCAAAGTGGAGGGATCAGAGACCCCTCCCATTGCTTCAGCATAAATACAAGAGACGCAGCTGTGTTCAGCCTCTTTCTGCTGGCCGGCTGACGTGATCACCAGGTTGTATGTATGTTGTGTTGTATGTATGTTGTGTTGTAAGTATACTGTATTGTGTGTATTATTGTATTGAATGTAATGATTTCTGGTGCATTGTAATATTGCCATTAAAGTAGAGTATGGTTGACTTGGTGGCACTGAATTCCTTCCATATAACACAGCTCGAGAAGGACGCGGAGATATTTGAAACGTGGAGCGTAAATCCATTATAATATCTAACACTTGGTATGCATGTATTTCATGTTAGCTTAGCTTCTTAGCCTGAGCTAGCTCTGTTTACTTCCAGTTCGGAGGCAGCAGGTCCCGCCTCTTTGCCCTTATTTGGAGCAGGCGGGATTAGACTCTGACGTCACAGTCGAGCCGTTAGTGGCCGACTCCGCCTACTAAGGGCTTCACGGCAACTCTGCAGAATCCTATGGGTGACGTCACGGACACTACGTCCATTTATATATACAGTCTATGGTTTACACACATGCAGCTGCTCCATGCAGCAGCACACGGCGGGGATGGCGGAGAGAAGCGCTCCAAGGTGTGGTTAAATGTTACCCGTCTTGATGTGGACAATGCTCGTTGTCAAGAGTGTTTAGCATGTGAGGGCGGTAACACGTGCAATTTGTCTAAACATTTAGCAAAAGTGCACCACATTCAGACGGAAGGATGCACCGGGTTCGACTGTCTTTCTAGTAGCTCTGTAGCACCATCCACGAGTAACTTTTCCACTTCAGTAGTTATGTATGCTAGCAGCAACACACGGAGTTAACTCAATGATACAAACATGGGTTAATGATTAGAGGTAACTGAGTTACTCTTTATTTTGTTAAAGTTTCAGCTATTCTGTTTACAGTTCTGTCATCAGATTATTTAATATGATTTGTTAAAACATTGTTGTATTTAAATAAAAAGTAATGTCAATTTTGTAAACAATTTGTTAAGTACATTTAATAATATATGTATTTTTGAATCAAGTATTCATCTTTATCTTCATTGCTAGTTTCCACATGCCTAAAACAACCTCAAGCTAAATCTAAAAGTTGATGACTAAATAAGAGCGTTTGAGAAATTGTGCAAGGCATACAGTAATAGTCCGAATATTCGATTAATCGATAGATTAATCGATTATCAAATTAGTCGTTTGTTGCAGCCCTATTGTAGTTATCCCATGTATAAATAAAACGTGTTATTCAGCAACCCTTGCAATTTGGGATTATATTTTTGGTTGGTAGACCTCGGTGAGATGGTCATTTCAAAAGTAGCTCACCAGCCAAAAAAGTGTGGGCACCCCTGCTTTAGATGCACTAAACAGCTGTTTGTGTGCTTTGGGGGTGGGGTGACCGAGAAAGCTCTGTCCAAGAAACGCCTGGCAGGCTGGCTTTGCGAGTGCATTGCACATTTCTACGGACAGGCGGGGAGAGCCTGCCCCACAGCGGTCCGTGCACACTCTTCACGGGCTGTGGCTGTGTCAACAGCCTTATTCAACGGCGTGAGTGTAGAGAACATATGCACGGCGGCGTCTTGGTCAACGCCAGGCCCCTTCATAAAGTTTTATCTCTTGGACATGTCTGGCTCTTTCTCATCGTCTGTGCTTGCTGGGGCAACACAGGACTGGGGACTCTCTCCGCCTATGGGTGGGGGGGGAGAGCCCTCAGCATTGTTTTCCGGTCACAATTTTCGCGAGGTACGCACATCGGAGTGTGCTCTGTAAGCTGCTTACCAGAAAGCCGGTCAGGGGCAGTGGGGTGGAACGGTGTTGTTGGACGGCAGCGCCTGTGAGAGATATAACAAGGGGTTACGTATGGTAACCCTTGTTATATAAGCACAGGCGGAGCCCTCTACTCAGGGCACTGTCTGTCCTATGCCGCTCGCTGAAGAGAGGTGTAGGATGACAGTCAGGAGGCGAGGCCTGCTTTTATACGGTGAGATGCACGCGCATTCAGGTAGGCCCGGCTACGTCTATAGAAGTCTCAGTGGATGAATGCTTGCATGATATGATCAAGGGGTAGTACCCATAGAGTCCAGTAGAGGGCTCCGCCTGTGCTTATAACAAGGGTTACCATACATAAACCCCTCGTTTCAGTACTGTTTGAAGCCAGACTGAAACTTTTCATGGATGCCCTGCGTGGTTAAGAACGACTGCAGCTGGACATAGACTACACGCTCCAGGGCTTTATATAAAAAAGGTAGCTGGGAGATGGGCCTAAAATTTGCGAGAATGGAGGGGTCAAGATTTTTCTTTTTAAGTAGTGGCTGGACAACGGCATGTTTGAAGGCAGCTGGGACACATCCTGAGCTAAGAGAGGTGTTAGTAATACAATTCTTGCTCCAACTGATTCGAAAACATCTCTGAGAAGGCGAGAGGGAATGCTGTCCGAGGTGCTCGACTACATCCCAGAGAGAAGAGAGGGATACAGGCTCAAAGTGTTCGAGGACAGCAGGGCATGCACAGAAAAGGAGCAGGATCTGGGGTAGCATTAGTGTGGGCTGGCCTAAGTGCAGATACTTTTTAAAAGGAGTAACATAATCCAATATTAGGGTACATGTCGAGTCAAATATGGAGATAAGTTCATCAGCACTAAAAGCACAGTTCACCTCTAATTTACGGATCAGGGAAGCATTAAAAACATCAGAAAACTGTGAGGCAGTCAAGGGGTTAATCGAACGCAGACAACGCGCAGGGGCACATGATTCGGCTCCTGCGGAAGGGATCGAAGTTGTAAACAGAACCGGTAAATGGTCTGAGATACGCATTGCTGCACAGATTTCATCCACAGAGACAGACAGTCCAAACGATAATACTAAGTCCAAAGTGTGTCCTTTTTCGTGTGTTGGGCCAACCATGGACTGAACGAGACCAAAATAATCAAGGAGATTTAAAAAGTCCCTAACCAGAGGTTTGGACTTGCAACACACATGGACATTGAAGTCTCCGGAGATCAAAACACGACCATATTTCACCATGATCCCGGACAGAAAGTCCGAAAAGTCATTTATGAAATCCTTATTGCACTTTGGTGGACGATACACGACTGCGCAGAGCATAGGCGAGGCCGGGTTCAGTTCAAAAAGCTGCAACTCAAAGCTAGCGTAGCTAGTTACAGGGTGAAGCAATCTCGGGGGGAGCTGAAGAATGTACAGTCAGGAGGAAGAACTTCAGAGAACGGTGTATACTCGCCAGCGTGGGCCCAGGCTAATGCAATGTTAAAACATTTGGTCATCTAAAACCCGATATCCATCTCATGCCAAGCACATGCGCATCACAAAATGTCAACCCTGTCTCCTAAAAATTACGTTCCCACAGAACTAAACTGCATTCTCAATTCCGTTTAGCTAGAAACTTATTTTCTCCCACGTTACGTTCGTTATGAAAGTATCTTAAATATGTTTATTTTCTACGTATCTTCTAGAAACATATTTTCTCCCACGTTACGTTTCTTATGCACGTATCTTAAATACGTTTATTTCTACATATCTTTGCCATTTATTGTCTTGCTTATAATAATGATAATAGTCATTTATAAATATCATTTTGGAGCACACAATTGAAATCAGTAGGCGAGGCTGTAATTTCGCCAGCTGTTACTCTCATGAGCGAGGCAGAAAATAAAAGTTTTAACATGCCAAAAAGCTGCTGTGTCGTTTATTGCACCTCAAACATTAAAACAAATCCAGAGTTACGTGTTTCAGTACTACCTCTAAGAAGAAAGGACAGTAACAGAAGATCTCTGTGACGCCAGATGTGGTGTTGTTAATGCAATATTTTATCTGAAAAAAAATTCAGTTTAGGATGGCCGAAGACACTACACTACCCATAATCCTCAGCTATCGTTTGGGACTACAGTCCCGTTGACAAACCCTGTGATTAATCTTCAAGCTCTGGGATTGGATGTTGGAGTGGCAGTGCGCCAAGGTTACGCCGAGCGTCAAGCTCTTTGAAATGGAACGAAACCACGGCTGACTATTCAAAACTGGACTCGAACGCCCCCCCAGAACTACACATGCTGGCTACTGTGTTTCGCAACATGTTCTCTATGGCACGTCTCTACTGGGAATTGTAGTTTTAAAAGACGTTTTCGTTTTTCCCAAAATTAGAAGTTGACAGTATTAAACTGTGTACAGCCCTGGAGGTTTAGGCGACAGGAAACACATTGGTGTGCACAAATTTAAAACATGTAATTACTAAATGGGTGAAAATCGCTTGTATCCATAATGGGCAGCATTAATATATAGGCTACCCACATGACAGCTCATTGTTACTTTGTAATTCTACTCCACTACAATTCAGAGGTTAACCTGGTATTTTTACTCCACTACATTTATTTTAGTCACTTTGCAGATTCTGATTAATGATGTGAAATATAAACAACCCTTAAATCAGACTGTAGTTACACCTGAGTAACATTCAGGGAAAGGTGATTGTCAAGAGCCAACAATCAGGAGAGATATTTGATAGTTGGTGCTTGAGAAGACTAAACATTTATCTGCAGATCCTTATAAAGTATATTCATTACTCGGGTCACATGTTCCTCAACAGTGCATTACAAGACATCTATCAATATGTGTGTATACCTCCACCATTAAACTGTCATATTCTGCACATTTCTTATTCTATCTACATACATAAGAGTATAATCCATATGTATAATATCAGTTAAAATAAGTGCTTCAACATAGTTAACATTGCAGGAAAGAAATATATTAGACGTTAATTACTTTGTCAGGCTTAATAGTTATCTGTAGATAGATACCCAGAAAGCTTTTTTCTTATTTGAAAGAAGACCTTAACCTAAAGTATTATTTAATGTTTAAATAGAGGTTAATTAGTTTGTCTGTTTTGTACATCCTCATATTAATATCTTTGTACATCGTGCACTAAACTGTTTTATTGTAGAGATCACTTACAGTATCTTCTTGATTTTTTTATATTCTATATTTATATCATTGACCTTCTACTTTCCCCTATGAAAGTATGTACTCTTAATATTTTTTTCATCAAATAACATTATTCAACAAAAATAACATTATTCAACACAAATAATTCAATAATGTGCTTTAACCACTAGGCGGTGCACACAAGGTGCACACAGCATACTAATAATAACGTTGTATTATTAGTGTAGGACACTTATGTATGTATAACATCTGAAGATGTGTAGTTTCTCATGTTTCTCATCTTTTACTTCAACACATTAATATCTGATTTGTAAAACATCACAGACAGAAAGGCATACCCGTCATTTAATGGTAAGCTATTGAAATTGTGATTCCATAGATGTGTCTCCCATCACCCAAATCTCCTGACTATTCTCTCAACTCAGTATTTACATTCTTATATTCAAAGAAAATCAGTAATATCTTTAAAAACTACAAGTCCTTTTCTATCAGCTGTGCACCGTTATGGTGTAAATATAACCTATCTACCAATTGGATCAAATATAAAAGTCAGCCGAATTACTATTGATACTGCAAGGAGATGTATTTTGTGAAAAGAAATGCAAGATGTTGTTTAATTGTTGATATATTTATGATCCACGTCACATATTCAGTTTTGGCGGCAGTTCTCCTGTTTGTCTAGAAGTCTTCTCATCAGGGCTCTCTAAATAATGAACTACGGCAGATGTGTTTTTGTAAAATGTTTTCGGACATCATATCGCATTAACATCATATCCCAACATGCATTGCAGCTAAAACATCCAATCAACGAGCTTCAAATTGAGGATCTTGGGTAATCCGTTCAGTGGGTGGTTTGTGGTGTGTATCGCTCGAAATGTCCCTTATAGGCCTACGTCTGTTTCCGGTGACTTTATTTACGGCTAAAAAGCCCAAGATTATAGAATTAAATGAATAAATAAAAGCAAGGATAATTGTGTGTTATTGTTGAGTAAATAACAGTGTGTTATTTAGAAAAAGAATAACAAATTAGAAGGAAAAAAAGATTTTCAAAAATACAGATTTCAGTATTTTGAGGCTCTGAGCCCCATTTATTTTCCTCACAGACGGGAAAAAAAGTCCGACATTATACGATTTAAAATAAAAAGATAAAACACTGGCATGTAATTTACGTTAGAATAAATAGAATGGTTTTGAATAATAGATGAGAGTAAAATCTACGTCACTTTACAGCGCCGCCCAATGTCATTTGAACGGCGATCAAGCCTGAAGCCACAGAGATCTTCTGTTACTGTCCTTTCTTCTTAGAGGAAGTACAGAAACACGTAACTCTGGATTTGTTTTAATGTTTGAGGTGCAATAAACGACACAGCAGCTTTTTGGCATGATAAAACTATTATTTTCTGCCTCGCTCATGAGAGTAACAGCTGTCGAAATTACAGCCTCACCTACTGATTTCAAATGTGTACTCTAAAATTATATTTATAAATGACTATTATCATTATTATAAGCAAGACAATAAATGGCAAAGATATGTAGAAAATAAACGTATTTAAGATACGTGCATAAGAAACGTAACGTGGGAGAAAATATGTTTCTAGAAGATATGTAGAAAATAAACGTATTTGAGATACGTTCATAACGAACATAACGTGGGAGAAAATACGTTTCTAGCTAAACGTAATTAAGAATGCAGTTTAGTTCTGTGGGAACGTAATTTTTAGGAGACAGGGTTGAAAATGTGGATTTGGTCCAGTTGGTAGAGTAAGTCTTCTACTATATGTGCCCCTTATTCCCCTGTGGAGGTTCAATCAGGTGTGACTCATGGTGAATATAGGCTTGCAAGACAAATGGAATTCAGTGAGCCGTCATGCTGACAAGCTTGTCATCTTCTCCTCCTATAATTGTCTCTCCATGTCTCAGCGGGTCAGCACCAATGCAGCTGATTTTCGTGGTGTTGCATTCATGTCTTCCAGAGGTTGTTCTTCCCTTCAGAACCCACTTCTTCTCAAGCAGAGGTAAAACAGCTTGGATTCCAACCATTGATCCCAATGTGCACATGTATTCTTACTTCTGACACAAGTCATTGCTGTGGCACTGCCTTTAAAAAAATCCATCAACGCTATACAATTGGTTATTTTAACACTTTATTGCTTAAAGCAGCTTTAAGATCTAACATGGGGGTGTAAAATAATTAGTTATTCGGTCCGGACAACCTTCACTTTGTAACATTCCTCTCCTGGTTACCTTAGGAAAAACCTACTCTCTATAATAATGTTCATTTATAATCTTAACAATTTGTATATACTTCAGAGGGTTATAGCTGCACATTTAAATGGAGAAGAAAACCTTCAGCACACATCTCTAAAAAGAGGAAGGCCATACACAGGGAATATCTTTTGCAGCTTCTTGTAAGACTGTATGAAACATAAACGTACTCTACAGTATGTGACGTCCCTCATAGAGAGTGGATTTGAAGTTCAATGCGGTTGTCTCTCGACTCCGCCTTAGCAGCAAAGCAATGGGCAAAGAGGTGGAGCATGTACATGTATCTGTGAAAGCACCCACTACTCGCTCAAATTGACCAGGCCAATTAACTGTGAGAACCTCAACCAATTTAAAAGAGGACATATTATGCTAATTTTCAGCTTCATATATGTATTTAGTGCCACTACTGTGACACATCTCCATGCTTTAATGTTCAAAAAGCTCTTTATTTTTCTCATACTGCCTGTGCTGCAGCACCTCTTTTCACCCTGATGTCATTACGTTACAGAAGTAAACAAAGGAATCCAATGAAGGTGTTTCAGGCAGGGAGGGAACTTTGGGATTTTAGCCTTTGCAGACCATATACCTGCACCAAAGCTTATAACAAATGACACAAAAGGGAAAACAAATAAAACACAATATGGCCCCTTTAATATAAAAAATCTCTTTGTTTTAGATGTGATAAGGGCTGTGCAGAAATAAGAAAAAGTCGTTTTTTAAAAAAAGAAACTTGACATTTTTTATCTTACACAGTCTTTTTACTTTACAGCCTCTGAACAAACTGTTTTGAAACGCAAATAAGTTAATTTCAAATAGACCCTAGCATCTAGGTGGAGTGATGCTGCCTTTAACACAGTGTCCGCAACAGTCACAAATACAGAGCATATACAAATCCATTGTATTTAACCCCAAACAGAAGTGAATGTTCTGTATCAAATTGCTACATATGTACACGATTTACTTGTAAAGTTATCTTAGGTTCAACAATGTTAACGGTCCCATGTCATGGCCATTTCTACTGATCATAATTCCATTGTTGAGGTCTACTAGAATAGATTTACATTGTTCAATGTTCCAAACTCACATTGGTTTCTCAAACAGCATCTCTGTATAGTATGTGTATTTACTCACTGTCCTAAACGGCTTGTTGGAGCTCCTGCCCCCCCTCCCTGTGAGCCCAGTGTGCTCTGATTGGTCGGGCCTTTGCGAGGCTCGCTGCTCAGTGAGCTGGCTTACTGGTGTGGTTTCCGGGTTGGCGATACAGCGGGACAGCGCGAAACTCATCCTGAGCACACACAAACACTCACAGCCGAAGTAAAAACAATAAGTGTGGCTTGATATTGAGTAAGAAAAAGGTTTATAACGCTGTGAGAATGGGTCTGCGGAGAGCATTTCTCCGCGATCCCAACTCGTCTATTACCAACCAGGGAGCTCTATGCAAGTCAATGAGACTCCCTGTTAGTTGAAAATGTACGCTAAAGGTCCTGGTGTGTGAGGAGCTCCGCGGATTGGTCCATTTTGGTTCCCGGAAGAAAGAAATGGAAAAAGAGAAATGTCCAACGAGGCGTTTTGGGGCAGCATAGACAGGTATTTTCTGTGTTCGAGTTTTACTCGCTACAGGGTGTACTTTGAGGGTTTGTGACTCTGCAGACCGTTTACATGCAGAAAAACCTTCATAACACACAAAGGGACGGGTAATAACCAGAAAAGCATGACATGGGAACTTTAAGTATTGTTCCGGTGTTTAAAAAAGCTGCAGTTTTCTCGAAACCCCAAACAGTGCATACGGGTTAAAGATATAATACAATTTGGATTGATAGATATTTGTAAAATAAGTGAATTCATAAATTGCAATGATGATGACTTACTTGTTCAGTGCTGTGTGGTGACTGCAGAGCCTGGTCATATATCAATATGAACACCACTCCCACATCATTTATTATAAGAGTTTGATTTTCTCCCGTGAAGGTGTGAAAGTGAAGAGGACGAAATAATGAACGACTTTATACAAGATGAAGATGATTTATGCATGAATTAAACAGAACATGCTACTCTGAGGAGTTTTCGTATAGAAGAAACAGAGGAGCCGTCTCATTCAGAATAAAAGTAATCTGATGTGAAACAACTTGTTTTCCAAAAGTCCAGGATGCGTTGAAAATTGTGCCAGCTTGATTGACAGCTGTCGGTGATTCTGAAGTGTAGATAACAAAGTAGGATGTCTGAAGGATTAAACCGTCCAATTGTATTCAAACCCTGATCCTGTTTAGGATTGTGGGGAGAACAATGAATTGTCCTAAAGATACTGTGACGCAATATAAAAAGAGTGGTGATAACACTTGCTTACGGTTCCTGAACCTCTAATCAGCTTTTTTCCGTCACTTCTATGAGACTGTAGAAGTGCTGGGAAGTGACTAGGTGAAATGAATAACACTTCTACATTTAGATTAGATACGGAATAAGGACAACAGGAATACAATTACTCATTATCGAATAAACTGAACTTTTTATTTTTACAACTTTCTAAGTCAAATGAAACTGCAGTACATGGCGTCGACCTTTAATCCATTCATTATATTTGTAAAAGCTCCCAACACTTAAGCACTGGAACATCTCACTAATTACTCACTAATTAGCTCAGCAGATGATATTACCAGCATCTAGTCTTTTATAAAACACCAGCACATGTTTCTAGACCTTTCAAAGTGGACACGAGGAGTGATTAAGTGAAAAGGTCAAGAAATGATTACAGTGCCACTTCCCCACTGCCTGACCAGCAGGGGGTCACAACCTATTTCTATTTCATTCACCTTTTCCTCTCCACTTTTCTTCTCTGCTGCCCGAATCCTTTCCTCTCTCTCTCACACTCTGCTGCAGCTCGCTCAGATCTCACTCCCCGTGTACATTCCCGTGGAGCTGTATTCATATGATGGCTTGTGATGTCATGATGAAATGAATCCTAAATGTTTCCACTCTGCAGATGCCTGGGATGATCCTGTCTCTCAGTGTCGTCGTTAGGGTTAGGAATTCCTCTGCATCGGTGCGGTGATAATGGCCCACAGCTGTGTATCATCAGATATAATCATCACCTCTGAAATCTACGTTGAAACGCGGACAAGTTTTGACAGGACTTTCCTATTTTAAGCTACATATTGTTGGTGGCACCACAGGATATAGTCTGAGTCGCTTATGTGAAAGCTCAGTTATTTGTGGAGGTTATTTTTCCCGAACAAAGGTGAAATAGTACTAAGGGGTAAGAATGTATTTTTATTTTCCATTGGCTTTTTGATTTTTCAGCACAGAATATAGACAGGAAAGGAGCACAGAGGGGACGTCATGCTGCAAACGGCTGCAGGTCAGATTTGAGAGTCAGATTTGAGCCTCCATAAATACTCAGCCTTAGATCATGAAGCACCAAATCTATCATGTGCTACCAAGCCCTCCAAGTGATGTCTAAGGACGGATAAATATCATCCTGATTCCCTTCTTTGAGATGTTTGATAAATTCAGGCAATAGGGATCTTTACACCGGATACAATGCTGCTCCAAAATCAAGTAAAGAATAATAAAAAAAGGTGTTTGTCTGTAATAACTTAAAAAATGTGGTAATAGAATGAGTGAAAATTAGCTTGGTACGATTTCTTGAAATAAGGTGGGATACTAAGATAAATGAGATTTTAATTATCTGGGAAAACCTATTTTAAACTGTGTTTTACCAGCCCCAAGAAATATTGTTACAAAATGAGCCAGAATTGCTCAAAAGTGTTCTGTTTTCTGATTTTGGTGATTTTCCAAAAAAATGTGTTTTCTCAAATCAAGCAAATGTATTTATTGAAGCAAGCTGATCCATCTTCTACAAATACCACAGCAGCTTGAAAAAAATAGTTTATTCTGAGATACAAATCAAAATAAGATGTTTATTAAGTCTTTGAGTTCAAAATATACTGCCTGAAAGATCCTGAAAACAAGACCCTATATCTCACTGCATTGTTACTCTTTAAGTTATTATGTCTTATAGCAAGTGTAAAGACTTGTTTTGACTAGAAATCAGAACAAGACAAATATACTTTTTCAAGTGTTTACAGTATATGAAACAGACTGTTCCTGTTTCAGTTTGATCACTCATTGAAAAACTGGCTTTTTTTACTTATTTTTTAAATAGTCCTCAAAAAAGGCACAGAAAGCCACACCCTTCATACTCTGAAGCTCTTTCTAACAGCTGAGCATAATGATCTCTGTGAACATCTCTCACTGTGAACATTTTTGGTGTGAATTGTCTCAGTGGGAACATGTTTAAGTGTGAACACGTTTCAATTCAAAGTAAACTTTATACTTTGTTTCTCTGCCGGATGATGAAGGAGACATTTCTGCAGCTTCGTCTGGTCTTCTTTCTCTTTCTTTTTGTTGATCTGCAATGGAGTAGTACAGTGGTACAATTAGTTGAACTCTGAAGGACCTGCACTTATTATTAAGATTTAAATATATGTGGCTAATTGATGAGTACATGTTACGAACTCAGACACTTAGGATGTAGGACCCAATTGCACGACCCGGGAGACAGAGGTAAAGTATTTGTAAGATACTTTATTTTCCAATACAGCAGTGAACAACAAAAAGGGTAACTATCAATCTCTAGCCGAGATGACAAAAATAGCGAACAAAAATGAAAGCGCTCACGTAGTGAGGAATGAAACTTTTCACGAGCACAAGAAACATCGACCTGACCATAGCATAAGACAATACGAACTGACAAAGAACACTGGGAGACAGGGGAATTTAAGCAGAGGGTGACAAGACACAGGTGGGACCAATCAGGGGCGGGGCTGACACTGATGAGCACAGGATGGATGACCGGTGCAAACATTCAAGAAGCCTGGAATGAGAGAAAGCAAATAAACACCATGAACCTCTCTAGCATTTCTGTCGGTGCACAACAGTACCCCCCCCCCCCCTCTAGGGCCAACTCCTAATGGCCCAGACTGATTGTAAAAGTCGTGGATAAGAGTCTTGTCTACGATAAATGAAGCAGCTACCCAGCTTCTAGCCTCAGGACCATAACCCTTCCAGTCTACCAGGAATTGCTTCCCCCTCCCCCTATTACGGACCTCCAGTAGCTTACGCACCTTGTAAACCTCACCCCCTTCAAAGAACTGGGGCGGTGGAGGGGGCTTGGAGAACGGAACAAGTGTGCTCTCACACACCGGCTTGATTTTACTGACGTGAAATGTTGGATGCACTCTCATAGTCCTGGGGAGTTGCAAGCGTACAGAGACCGGGTTGATGACTCTGGACACCGGAGAAGGACCCACAAATCTCGGAGCCAGTTTCTTTGAGGCGACATGGAGTGGTAAATCCTTAGTGGAAAGCCAAACCTTTTGGCCTGGACTGTAGGAGGGAGCGACCCTGCGATGGACGTCTGCAACAGCCTTCATCCGAGCTGAACTTCGGAGAAGAGACTGGCGAGCACCAGCCCAAACTCGGCGACAACGTCTGATCATGGCATGAGCCGATGGAACCATCACCTCTTCCTCGTTGTTAGGAAAAAGCGGAGGCTGGAAACCATTGACACAATGGAATGGAGAGAGACCTGTGGCTGCCGTAGGAAGAGTATTGTGGGCAAACTCGACCCATGTGAGGTGGTCACTCCAGGTGGTCTGGTTCCGGGAGACGAGACAACGTAGCGTAGTCTCTAGTGCTTGGTTCAGACGCTCCGACTGTCCATTTGACTGAGGGTGATATCCTGATGACAAGCTGACGGTGGCACCTATCAGTCGACAAAACTCCTTCCAGAAAACGGAAATTAATTGTGGACCCCTGTCGGAAACAATGTCATCAGGGAATCCATGGATCCTGAATACGTGATTCATCATGACCTCTGCGGTGACTTTGGCAGAGGGAAGCTTGGTCAATGGGATGAAGTGAGCCATCTTTGAAAATCGATCCACCACTGTTAGGACCGTAGTCTTGCCTCTGGATGAGTCACAAAATCCATCGAAATGTGTGACCAAGGACGTTGGGGAATCGGCAGCGGCTAGAGCAAGCCCATCTTGACTTGAGATGAGGTCTTATTACACACACACACCGGACAAGCTGCTACGTACTCCGCCACATCCTTCCTCATGGCTGCCCACCAGAAACGTTGTTGAATCCTGAACATTGTCCTTGTTACTCCCGGATGGCACGAAAGCACAGATGAGTGAGCCCAGTGGATGACCTTGGAGCGAAAAGCCTGAGGAACAAACAGCAGATTGTTGGGACACTCGCTAGGTGCTGGATTCATGCCATTCACCTTTTTAACGTCCGACTCCACTTGCCAGGAAAAGGCTCGGATCACACGGTTAAGTGGAAGGATGGTCTTGCAAGTGGTTCTGGATCGTAAAGACGAGACAAAGCATCAGGTTTTTGATTCTGAGACCCGGGACGAAAGGAGAGTGTAAAGTTGAACCTACTAAAGAATAGTGTCCACCTGGCCTGACGGGAGTTGAGACGTTTAGCCTTTCTTATATATTCCAGATTATTGTGATCTGTCCAGACTAAAAACGGCTGCTCTGCACCCTCTAGCCAGTGTCTCCATTCCTCGAGGGCAGCTTTTACAGCTAACAGTTCCTTGTTTCCCACGTCATAATTCCGCTCTGCCATTGTCAACTTCCGCGATAGGTAATCACATGGATGCATTTTGTTGTCTTCTGCAGAACGTTGAGACGGTACTCCTCCAATTCCCTCATTGGAAGCATCAACCTCGACCATAAACTGGCGCTGGGGATCTGGAATGGTGAGTATGGGAGCTGATGTGAATCTCTCTCTGAGGCGTTGGAAAGCGAAGTCCGCCTGGGGAGTCCACTTGAAGGGAACCTTAGGAGAAGTCAGAACATGCAGAGGGGCAGCAACAGAACTGAAATTCCTAATAAACTTCCTATAGAAGTTAGCAAACCCTAAAAACTGCTGAACCTTCTTCCTGGAGTCTGGTGTGGGCCACTGGGATACTGCACTGATTTTAGCAGGAACCATTTGCATATGATTAGGTGAGATTATGTATCCTAAGAAAGACACCTCTTCTGTGTGGAACTCACACTTCTCTGCCTTAACATATAGGTGATTTTCCAGCCGTTTCTGCAAAACCTGACGGACATGGTTAACATGAGATTTTGCGTCGGGGGAGAGAATCAGAATATCATCCAGATACACAAACACTGAAATATTCAAAAATTCCCGCAAAACCTCATTCACAAAAGCCTGAAACACAGCCGGTGCATTGCATAGTCCAAAAGGCATTACTAGGTACTCATAGTGACCCGTCTGAGTGTTGAATCCTGTCTTCCACTCATTCCCTTTTCTTATTCTAACCAAGTGATATGCATTTCTTAAATCTAACATGGTGAATATCTTGGCAGTTTGAAGCAGTTCAAAAGCAGATGACATGAGTGGCAGAGGATAGCGGTTCTTCACCGTAATGTCATTTCGTGGACTGTAGTCTATGCAAGGTCTCCGAGACCCATCTTTCTTTCCCACAAAGAAAAATCCCGCTCCGGCTGGAGAAGATGAAGGACGGATAATCTCTGATTTGAGTGAAGAGGAGATGTATTCGTCCATTGCTGCTCTCTCAGGTCTCGAAATCGAGTAAAGTCTCTCCTTGGGAATGGGGGCTCCCGGTAAGAGATCAATGGGACAGTCAAAATCTCGGTGAGGAGGTAGCGACAGGGCTTTGGACTTGTTAAAGGCTCCCTTTAAATCAAGGTAACAGGGAGGTACCTTCTGTAGATCAGGATAGTCAGGGTGATCTATAATGATTCTACGAGTGTCTGTTGGTGCATTAACAGGTTGCGAAAGTTTACACCTGCCCATACAATCCTCTCCCCACTCCTTAATTTTCCCTGAACGCCAGTCAATGTGAGGATTGTGGGTCTTCAGCCATGGAAACCCCAAAATAATCGGGTGCTGAGCCGACTCAAAAATATGAAATTGCATGCTCTCGGTATGGTCCTTATTCACAGTAATCTGAATGGGCTCAGTACAATGGGTAACTGTGAACAACAAGTGGCCGTCTAAGGCACTGGCATTAATAGGATGAGATAGCGGAACAGTCTTTATTTCTAGCTGATTTACTACACCCCAGTCCATAAGGCTTTCGTCAGCCCCTGAGTCTATTAACACACCCTGGTCAATGGTCTGATTCATAGACTGTATATATAAATGGACGTAGTGTCCGTGACATCACCCATAGGATTCTGCAGAGTTGCCGTGAAGCCCTTAGTAGGCGGAGTCGGCCACTAACGGCTCGACAGTGACGTCAGAGTCTAATCCCGCCTGCTCCAAATAAGGGCAAAGAGGCGGAGCCGAGGCGGGACCTGCTGCCTCCGAACTGGAAGTAAACAGAGCTAGCTCAGGCTAAGAAGCTAAGCTAACATGAAATACATGCATACCAAGTTACTGCTAACAGTGTAGTTCCCCTATATAAACGTTACATTCATAATCAAATGAGACAATCTGCAAGAGAATTAGCTATATTTTGTTATTCTTAATGCTTGTCATTCACACGTTGAGAAAAGACGGACTCCACCGCCCGGACCTAACGGAGCCGCAGTGGGCTAGCTCCGGGACGCCCGCTGGAGCTAGCCCCCTGCGGCTCCGTTAGCTCCGGCAGCCACCACTGGGATAATTGGGTCCCCTATTAACATTTGCTCCCATTTAGCATTGTGGGCGTCATAGCCATAGACTATAAAAGTCTTACCCAAGGCTGAATCATAAACTAAAATGTATATGTATGTATAAAGGGTTACGTCCTTAGCTGGCTAATAAGTAGCAAGCTAAGCTACCAAGCACACAAACATCTGCGAACGGGGTTAACATGTATAATATTATAATTGTAGACTTCTTGGAAGTTCTGTTAGTACATTCAAGCGCACAGCACAACATTTTAATTGTCTGGTATTTGTAACAATATTCCCTAAAAGGCACAATCACCACGAACACGGCTAAAGGGTCAAGTACAGTAACTACAACTAACTAACGTTGTAGCCTCTATGGTTGTAGCCTAGCAGAGTGGACAAGTTGCTGTTAGCTGACAGTGAGGCATGTACATGTCCATCAAAGTGACCACGCCCTAATTTATGCAAAAGCTTTAATTCTTAATATTAATTAAACAGATGAGTTGAGAAAAAATTCACCCCCCACACAGTAGTCACGAAGGGGGAATCTAACTATACAGATAATATGGTTTTTTGAACCACGATGTAAACATGTTTATTTCTGCTGTAAAGTTGGGCATTTTAACATGGGGGTCTATGGAAATTGCTCCCTTCTGCAGCCTGCTCCTACTGGCCACTAGATGAACTGCAGTGTGTGGCACTTCCGTGTTTGGCGTCCCGGCTCTTCCCCAGAGTTTGCCGCTTGGTCTGATTGTTAATACAAATGTTTACCTGAGTAACAGGTCGAGGAGGGAAGTCTGCGGGAAACTTGCTCACCAGCGCCCTCCTTTTGACTGGTGACCACGATCTTTTCCCGGGCATGAAGCGAGTTGATGATCCGGCTGGCCACAGTAGAAACAACAACCCTCCCGCAGATGGCGCTGCCTCTCCTCCAGAGAAAGCCTGGTTCTTCCCAGCTGCATGGGTTCACCGGAGTCATTCGGAAGTGTAGTCCTCTGACGGTCCGGTAACATGGGCTGGAAATCCTCAGCTGTCGGCGCGACCCTCCGAGACGAATTCTGGAAACTGGGAATAACATCTCGGTTGCGTCGACGCTCCCTCTCTCTTTCCCGAAGACGGTTATCGATCCGGATGGCTACAGCGATGAGGGATTCCAGATCCCGGGGTGTGTCCAGTGGAGCCAGCTGGTCCTTTATCGGTTCCGAAAGTCCCGTCATGAAGGCGTCACGAAGAGCCGGAACATCCACCTGTCCGCTGCTGCTGTACGAAACTCGATGGCATAATCAACCACCTGACGGTTGAGCTGACGTATTTGAAACAGTCTTCTGCTGGCCTCTGTAGAAGGCGATGAGTGGTCAAAAATGCGACTCATAGTTTCTATGAAATCGGCCAATGAGTAACATAGTTTGGTGTCTCTAGACCATTCTGCAGTAGCCCAGGCTGCAGCTCTTCCCGTTAAATGTGACATAATAAACGCCACTTTACCATGGTCAGATGAAAAAGCTCCTAGGGTGTGTTGAAAATGCAGATCGCACTGTACCAGAAAGGCTCTGCAATTCGAGGAATCTCCGGAAAATCTCTCGGAAGAGCCAGCCGTAAAGTGGAAGAAACAGCCTGACTTGGGTAGTCAGCTGGAGTATTGACAGGCAACCTCTCAGCTGTGGATGAAGTCACCGGATGAGCAGTCGGTTGGTGAGTGAAAAAATGATTCATTTGGGCAACCAGTTGTTGCATCTGTGTAGATAAGTCTTCCTGAATCCCGGCCTGGCGTCCTCTCAGCTCTTGCATTTCCTGGCTGACTATTCCCAGCTGTTCCTCGTGATGAAAAATCTTCACGCCATGTGCTGACAGAGCGGCGTGAAGCGTTCTTGGGTCGGCTGGGTCCATAATGGTCAGTTCGTTCTGTTACGAACTCAGACACTTAGGATGTAGGACCCAATTGCACGACCCGGGACACAGAGGTAAAGTATTTGTAAGATACTTTATTTTCCAATACAGCAGTGAACAACAAAAAGGGTAACTATCAATCTCTAGCCGAGATGACAAAAATAGCGAACAAAAATGAAAGCACTCACGTAGTGAGGAATGAAACTTTTCACAAGCACAAGAAACATCGACCTGACTATAGCATAAGACAATACGAACTGACAAAGAACACTGGGAGACAGGGGAATTTAAGCACAGGGTGACAAGACACAGGATGGATGCGAGGTGCAAACAATCAAGAAGCCTGGAATGAGAGAAAGCAAACATAAACAACATGAACCTCTCTAGCATTTCTCTCGGTGCACAACAGTACAGTACATGAATCAATTGTTGTATTTAAGAGGGGTTTCATTGTTAATCTCCTCAGTTTAAATTTGTTTTTGCCATCTCAAAGACTTTAGTTTCCTTTGTATTTTATATTTAGCTGATTTTAGCCCTCCGCATTAGGGTTTATTTGTGGATTATCTGAATTATATAAAACAAATATCCCAAATCCCAAATTCACCATCTCAGACAGCCTGAGTCTGCAAATGCTCCTGCCACAGCAATTTACAGAAGCATGCCTTAGAATTGGAGCAGGTCCCTCGGAGCTGCCCTCAGCGCCTCAATTAGGGGTCAACTGGGGGGGCGGATGTCACCATGGAGGTCAGGAAAACATTACATAACCCAAGCCCTACAGATAAAATGAGATTGGAACAAGCATTTACTGCAACATCATTATCATAAATTATCTGCTACACAAAATAACTTAATGGGACAGAGTGCCTAGAACAATATCTAGATTTTAGACAGCAAATGACAGTACGTACAGTACATTTGGGTACTATAGATATGTAGATATAAATAAAAGAGGTTCACTGCATCCATGATAGGATACATTTTACACATGGTTTAAGGCGAGACACGGCAGGCAAAAACATCGTTTTTCAAGTACTGGTCAATTTTGAGATTTTGTGCTATTTTGATAACATGTTTTCTTTCAGGCTTTTGGAAGGAAAACGTACGAAATACACATTTAAGTGTTTATTTTACTATAGTTTGTCTATTTGCGTCTGTAGATTTCTCCTAAATTCACCAAAAGTTAGCATTCTAACGTAACATAAAGTACCGCGACCGCTGTGTGCACCATGTCAACAGAGATATCGTTGGAAAGCTGTGTCTCTCCTGCACAATCTCATCGGATCCAAATATGGTCATTTCCTTTGTATCAGCAACCAATCGTGAAAGCACAAAGGGGTCTTAAACCAAGAAACGAAATCTCATTGGCTGGTGTCAATTTCTGACAACGTGATTCGTTCAGATGCGTCACTTGGTGTGCTAAAACACTTCCTGGTTAGCTTTCCGCTAGAAATTGAAATCTCAAAATGGCAAAAGAACGGCGAAAAAAATGTTCACAGAGAAGACGACGACAATTGTCACTTGCACGAAGCAAGGTTATACAAAACACAAATGACCCCGAACCAAGCGGCAAACTCTGGGGAAGAGCCGGGATGCCAATACGGAAGTGCCACACACTGCAGTTCATCTAGTGTCCAGTAGGAGCAGTCTGCAGAAGGGAGCAATTTCCATAGACCCCCATGTTAAAATGCCCAACTTTACAGCAGAAATAAACATGTTTACATCGTGGTTCAAAAAACTATATTCTCTGTATAGTTAGATTCCCCCTTCATGACTACTGTGTGGGGGGTGCATTTTTTCTCAACTCATCTGTTTAATTAATATTAAGCCTTAAAGTTATGCATATATTAGAGCGTGGTCACATTGAGTGACAGCTCTGTGAAGTGACTGCTGCTGCTAGCTTCTTGTCTCTCTGCTACCTGCTCCATGAAGCTAGCTACAGGGACTCTGCCTGCTCAGTTCATCCAGGGAACACAACTTGAAGCTGGCCGTGGTTGTTTGTTCTTCATGCTTATATATCGGACTATTGTGACTCGCTCTGCGGTTAAAACAGACGGTGCATGAATGCGGTTTTTGCGATAAGTGAAATTTGAGTACTTATTGATGTGTTTATGAATTTGAATCAGCTACGTAATGAATGTTAAGGCTTGGGTTAGCGTGTAAGTGAGTGGTATCTACATCGGTGCTAACGATGCTAATCATAGTCTCCAAGTTAAAACCATAGACTGTATATATAAAGGTTAAAACGAAATAGACAAGTGTTAAGCGTTAAGTGAGATAATACTGTAGAACAAACGGCTTCTGTTTGAGGTTATAAAATAAGGTCATCCTTGTAACTTAGAGAGATATTTTATTATGTAGGTAGGAACTGTATGCATCGCTAAGGTTAATTTAAATTGGCTATGCTCAAGTATGTAGACAAGCTCATGTCGAAGTAGTGTATGTGAAATCAACCTCACAATAAGATGTGTGTATATTACAATTATTAATGTCATATTTCAAGATGATTAGGTTAGATATTACAATATGGTTGGTTGAGCTGGAGTTCATTATTGAGCTTACACGTTAACGTCACAGTCATCTGAAGAACGAACCCAAACCTTGTTGTTTTTATTAATTGCATTACCAAATTGGTATCAAATAAACAGTAAGCATCGGTAACACAACTTCCAAAGTTACAGTAAAATAAAAAGGACCCTGACTCGGACAATACACAATTCAACATGTTCACCAGAAGAGAATCAGTTATATTGTTTGTACACATGGTACTTTACATATATATATATCTGTTTGTTTAAGGTGTCCAGGTGATGCAGGCAGGCTGGACCAGAGAGTGAGAGACAGACCTGGACTCCTCACAGCAGTGAACTTCAGCACAGGTACAAAGACTCTTTTTTTCATACTGTACAAAGAATCAAGAAATATATTTGTTTAAATAAATGAAGTATTGACTTGAATACACTGATATACATTCCATTAAACAATACTAAATACTAGATCACCTACACATCAGTTAAGTTGAGGGTTTTTTCCATGCAAAAGGTTACATTTAGATGATAACAAGCAATATGATTGTGTGAAAATGAGACCTTGTGTCTCAATGAGATCAACACCTGTATAAATAAAGGCTAAATAAATATGGTCAGCTTTCTAATTTAATGTATTGAAGGCAAAGATATTTAACACATAGTGAGAACTGCTACTATTTATCTCTCAATATTGTCTGTAAAAACGTGGTAAAAGTTATTCTTTCTTCTACAGTTGCACTACGTTTTGATAACAGTTAAATATTATTTTGATAATAACATATATTTCAATGTTGATGAACTTCATACTGTTCATTCATAATCTGATTTTCTTTGTAGCTCACTGTTGAAAAAAAAAATCATTACAATTACAAAATAATGATATCTACAGCCCCTAAACACACAAACACACTGCTTTCATAAATAACACACTTGTTCTGCAATAATATGTTTTATGTTTCCTGTCATTTTTTTTAGGAAAGGACATGCCTGAAAGACACAACATTTTCTCCTTCTCTGAGGGTCAAGAAGAACATCCAAGAGGAACATTAAAAGCTGATGTTATGAGATTTTAAGACCAGTACAGGACATTCACTAAGAAACTACTTTTATTGTGAAAACACAGTCAGCTGATCGAATGCACTTATTTCCACATCTACACTCCATCAGCTGATTATTTCTATTTGCCTCACTTTATGAGCTTCACATCACCTGTGCCTTGTACCGCAGAGTTTGCAACGTCACAAATAAATGGGGCCAATCTTCAGTCAGATGTGAATGTGTAATCTAACATTTTCAGTGAGAATAATGGAGGAAAGGAATGCAAATACAATTTACTGAAATGTGAACCAAAACTTAATCAAACATGTTTTAAATAAAAAGCACATATGGACAGAAGGTGTAAACCTATTAAATGTATAAGTAAACACATTTAGTCAGATAAAGTGACTGACTAGGCCTGTGCAGTTGGTATCAGCTATGCCCAGCATGGGCTCCTCCATCAGGCCTGGTCCTCCTCGCAGAGGAAAGACCCTCAGTCCTCACCAAACCAACAGACAGGACGTCCATCACACGGAGGTTTCTCCCTGAAGTCTCTGCTGCTCTCTGGACACCACGCTGTCTCAATCCGTCCACACTGAATATGAGAGGGGAAAAATGAAAATAATAAATGCTTTGGACAATAAGAAATATAAAGTTGACTGTTGAGTTGCTCAGTTTTTTTTAGATTGTCAATACTATTACTGTATAACTAATATCTCAGGTTAAGAGGCACATTCAAATAAAGATTGGTCTTTAAATACATTTTGTCTTTTGAATTGTTTGTCTAAAGTCAAGGATCTAGAACTGGTACTTAGTTTTAATGATACAGTCTGGTTATTATGCTGTTTGGAGGAGGCATCACAGGTAAGAGCACTAACTAGCTACCATCACATGTACCTTAGCTTGACTTAAATGTATTAAAGGTGTAATTAAGTGATATCAAAATATAAATAACTAATGTCATGCAAACATATTAATATTTGCTTGATTCCAGTGTTGAATTTAGCACAATTGCATACAAACGTTAAGGGGTTTTAAGATTCTTAAGTATTATGCTAAAAACTCAATAACTTAGATTATTATTTATAGTTTTGCTGAATAGTTTACCTTAGAAACGTAAAATGCGACGGCAGTTTGCAGATGGGGAGCATGTTAGCTTAGCTTGGTAGCTTCAGCTAGCTCTGGAACTTCCAGCTCGGTGGCAGGAGGTCCCGCCTCGTCTCCGCCTCTTTGCCCTTATTTGGAGCAGGCTGGAACAGGCGGGAGTTGAACTCTGACGTCACTGTCGAGCCGTTAGTGGGTGACTCCGCCTACTAAGGGCTTCTCGGGAACTGCAGAATTGTATGGATGACGTCACGAACCCTATGTGACGTCCATTTATATATACAGTCTATGCCCGAACATGAAATACATTCACGGAGTGCGTCGATGTGCAAGCTATCATCCAAAGACCAGGAGGGTTTAGCTAGCGCCTCACTGCAATCTTTAAAGGTCGTTTTCTCAAAATGAGTTTTTTCTCCTACTCTGAGTTCGAAATTTCAACTTCAGTAGCACGTACATACACCAAACCTTCCAGTTATATTCCTATCAATATTATGAAGGCTTTTACAGAAGGGTTTGTTCATATATCATTCATAGCCTGAATTATACAACATTGTATACCTAAAAACATGACGAAAATTGATATTTTAGGGCTGTTGACAGTATTTCTGATTTATGGAGTGATAAAGAGATATCCAATATCCCTTCTGTAAAAGCCTTAGATACTAATATGACTACAAAATGAAACGAGAATGTAGAACCTTGCTCTATCCAAAGTTCAGATTTCGATTCCTGAAATGTGTTAAAATATGTGCATATTTAATGAGATAATGGATCATTTGCATATTTAAACATGCTATTTCAGAAAACTTGTAATACAAAAAACAATTGCCTTATTGTAAGTAATTAACTGGAGAAATGTCTAGCTGATACCTTTAAGTTAAACAAATTACCCTATTCACCTGGGGTGTCTAAAACTAAACACATTTTAGGTCAGCAGTTCAATACATGTCTGTTTCCCCATGTCTATTGCCTGGACTGTCTAAGGTATTGTATATGTAATGCAATGAACTCGTCGTCATTACATAAAAACACCCTTTCACGTATCCAGATATATATACACACACACACACACACACACACACACACACACACACACACACACACAAACAGTTTTGTCCACCCATCAGGATCAGAGGAGGTCAAGCCAAGGTTATCAACATTTGTCTTACCTATTGATCAGAATGTGACTTGGGGAAATGAGAGGTCAGGAGGTTTCAAACTAAATCAAAAGCAAATTCTAACAGTGACACAATGAGGGGAGTGAGTCTCTCCAGCCGTACACCTCCCCCAGAGTAAATTACGCAAAATGGGCTCTGAGACCAATTAGCCTGAAGGCTGCAGGGCATCACTGAAAATATGATGCTGCCCCTCTCAAGATCTCAAGAGCACAATGCAGGTCATGGCAAAGCAACAAACAAAGCAAGCACATACTCATTAAAAAACAAATCATACCCCCCACCTAAAATGCATTAGGCCTATGTATGATTTGTAATGGGATGGGGGTGATTCAGCGTTGCCCCAGTGTCGCCTGTTTTTCACCTATTCATGGGTACCACGTGACGTCACTGTATTCTAGTGCCGCCATTTTGGTGTCCGGTCACAGCAAGTCATTACAACAACAGAGAACACGGAGGAAGCAACAGAGAAAGACACATCGTGAATAATAAAGTTTGAGGATATGTCTGGGATTTATTGTGCTGTGGGCTGTGACAATAGTCGCCAGAGGAACCCCGGACTACAGTTTGTATTGATCCCCAAAGACTTAGACCGTCATAATAAATGGCTGGCTGCCACCAGAAGGGATCACTGGCAGCGGACATCTAACTCCAGATTGTGCAGTCAACACTTTGTTTCCGGTAAGCTCTTCACTTATTGTTATCTTTTAGCTTCTTTTGTCAGAAATAAGTTTTCTAAATACTTCAACATTGATAATTCAGTTGCCGAATAATAATTACCGTTAGCAGTGTAATGGTAACATAGCACGAGTAAAATATTCCCAGTTTTGAAAGTGTAATATTCTGTTCTATGGACATGTAAGTGTCTACATAAACAGATGAAGCGGACCACTTCTTTCATTCCGAGTGTCCATCTTTTATTTCACGTGATCTCTGTAATCAAAGATCTTGTATTCACCAAGATGTTACATCCCCCTTTAAGGGTCTTAAAGGGGGATGCATTTAAAGCATTTAAAATAAATGTACATCTTGAGGCACTATATCTACTAATTGTGATTACTCTATCACTGAGGGAATATTATAAGGCTGGTACATCAACATTTAGTAAACACTTCTGCAGTTAACTTATCTTGTTGAACAGTTGCCCAGAAATAATTCTAATAGAGCATGTAGTACTGCTTCTGAAACAAAACTGTTGAATTCAATTTCTAAACAAATCAAAATCACAGTGCATTGTCAGTGTTGCATTTCTCTTTTTTTTTTCTCACAGATTTAACACATCTCTTGGCTTCACTATGCGGCCTGATCTTGTGATCTTATTGTAAACAATGTGTGATTGCTCTCTGGGGCCTGTTTGTTTCTCAGTGTCCTGCTGCAAAGTCTTAGTGTCCTCAGGTTCCAACTCCTCGTCTGATGGAGTCTCCTGATCTGTGTCACTCTCACACGTTTGTAGAACTGGCGCCTGTTGCGCCGAAACATGTGACCTCCGTCCGTGCAGATGTTGTAGGATCTCTGGGTACCTGCTGGCTCGACTACTGTTGCAGGTTTCCATGTCCCTGTTGGAAGCGGATCGTGGCTCCCACTTGTAGTGCAGGCAGTGATCTGGCATTCCTGTCATAATATTGTTTTTGTCGTGTTTGGCACTGTTCTCTCCTGCTGTGAACGGTGCTGCGACAGGCAAGCTCTGGTTGTAGATGCTTTTCAGTGGTGGGAAGGATGGAGCACAGACGCTTGCTCATGAGTAGCTGCGCTGGCGATTTCAAACCATCCACTGGTGTGTTTCTATACTCCAACAAGCTGAGGTACAGGTCAGTTCTCTGAGCGTGTGCTTTGTCCATGAGAGCTTTGGCGGTCTGAACAGTTTTTTCTGCTAGCCCGTTGCTCTGTGGATACAGAGGACTGCTTGTGACATGCTTGAAGTCCCATGCATGAGCAAAAGCTTTAAACTCTTGTGAACTGTAGCAAGGTCCATTATCGCTGACTAGTGTCTGTGGTATTCTAAATTGAGCGAACATGGACTTCAGCTTTTGGATGACTACTGAGGATGTGAGGCTGGTGATTGTTTCTACCTCAAAGTACCTACTATAATAGTCAACTACAACTACATAGTCAGTACTGTTCCATGTGAACAGATCAGTGGCTATTACCTGCCAAGGTTGTTCTGGGATTGGGTGTGACATCATAGGCTTTTTTGGGAGTGAGCTGCGTTGCTCAAGGCAGGTGCTGCAGGTCCCTACTAGTGTCTCTATCTGCTTACCCATCCTTGGCCAGAACAGCACATCTCTTGCACGTTGTTTGCACTTTTAGATCCCTAAGTGTCCTGTGTGAATGCGTGAAAGTATTTCAGCCCTGAGTGAGTGCGGCACGATGATTTTCTCTCCTTTCAGTAGGATCTGTCTCTGATATCTCATCCCTATGATTCCAATACTCTGAGACTGCAGGTGGACATTTTTTGATTTTCTCGGGCCACCCTGCTTGGATCACCTGTCTCAGCACTGAGAGCTGCTCATCTTTGGCTGTAGCGGTTCTGATCTCTGCCATTTTGCGGTCCCTTAGCGGAGCGTTGCTGATCACAGTGTGTATTTGGTAGTCCATGCCCTCACTCATGGAACGGTCGTAACACTCAAGTGGCTTTCTGGATAGAGTGTCTGCGACGGGGATTTGTTTTCCTGGTTTGTGCTCGATAGTGATGTCATATCTCTGTAGCTGCAGTATCATGCGTTGCAGACGTGGTGGTGCAGCTGCTAAGGGCTTACGCATGATTGACTCAAGTGGCTTATGATCTGACTCGACGATCACCTGTCGTCCGTACAGGTTTTGGTGAAACCGCCTACATCCAAAGAGCACTGCATATAGCTCCTTTTCGATCTGAGCATAGTTCTCTTCAGTTTCAGTCAGTGTCTTTGATGTGTATGCGACTGGTTTCTCTTCCTGGAGCAGGACAGCTCCTAAGCCGTGTTTGGAAGCATCGACTTGTAACTTCACATCCTTTGTGTGATCGAAGTAGGTGAGTACTGGGCCAGGCTCCTGTGTTAGGATGTATTTTACTCTTTGGAAGGCTGCATCATGATTTGAGTCCCACACAAACTCACTGTTTTCCTTTAACAGTTGCCGGAGTGGAGCTGTTGCCTCTGACATTCTCGGGGCGAACCTGGAAAGGTAAGTGACCATGCCCAGTATGGTCTCCAACTCTGCCTTGCTTTGTGGGTTAGGTATTTCTTTGATGGCCTTAATCTTGTTCGGGTCAGGGCGGATGCCTTCTCTTGTCAGCTTGTGCCCAAAATAGCTTACCTCAGGCACACAGATTTTGCACTTGTCCTTATTCAGCTTTATGCCTTTTCCTCTGGTTCTCTCCAGCATGGCACGCAGGCTGGTGTCGTGCTCCTCTTTGGTGCGGCCGTAGACTATGATGTCATCTACGATGTCGGCAACGCCTGGAAGCCCCTCATAGGCCTCATCCACTCTCCTCTGGAACTCATCCTGTGCAGATATGATTCCAAAAGGCAGTCTCTTGAAACGGTACCTGCCGTAGATCGTGTTGAACGTGGTTAGCATAGATGAGTCGTGTGTGAGCTTTATATTCCAGTATCCAGATCTGGCGTCTAGTACACTGAAATACTGTGCCCCAGCCAGTTTTGGTGTGACGTCATCTAGAGTAGGGAGTGGATAGTGGGGTCTTTGGATAGCTTTGTTCAGGGCGCGGGGGTCTAGAAATATTCTCAGCCTATTTGTTTTCGGCTTTTCCAACACTACTAGTGCATAAACCCATTCAGTTGGCTCTGTGACTTTTTGGATAACGTCCAGTTTTTCTTGTCGTCCAACTCATCCTTGAGCCGGTCACGCAGATCATATGGGATGCGTCGAGGTGGACATACCACTGGTGGTACAGAGGGTTTGAGTTGGAAACTGCATTCTCCAGGAAACACTCCGATGCCTTTAAACACATCAGCAAACTCTTCCATCATGGTTGTGTGCGTTATCGGCTTTGCATCACATGTATCATTTTGACTAGGTTTAAATCTAGACATGCTCTTAAGCCTAACAGAGGTGGAGCATTTGTGTGGACTATGTCAAAACCTACCATGGCTGTTTTCTCACCGTGTTTACATGTCAGTGTACATGTTCCTTCTGCTTTTATCCTGTGCCCACCATAATCTGAGAGTTTGCTTGATGGGGGGCCTAGTATTACACTTCCATACATCTTGCGGAATGTGTCTGCTGGTATAATACTAGTCTGAGCACCAGTGTCCATTTTAAACTTCAGTTCGTTCCTCGCTTTTCCTATTTCTACTTCTGCATATGCCTGTTCTCTATCTGTGTTTTCATGCTCTTTTATGATAGCATCAATATAGAGTTCTTCTAGTGACTGTTCTGCACTGTTTGAGATGGTATGCAATTTTCTGGGATTATATCTCGTCTGTGGCTGCTGTGTTTGTGACCTACACACTTTAGCAAAGTGGTTGGGCTTCTTGCATTTGCTGCATTGGCGACCCTTTGCTGGACATTCCTCCTTTAATGGCGAAGATGTTAGACACCTCATCGTACTTCACCATTTTAGTGCTAGGCTGTGTCCATGTGCATGGCTTCTCTGTGCATGGTTTTCTCACTTCTCAACATCAGCCAAAACTTTAAACATAAGTGCTGCGTGGGAACAAACCTCTCCTAACCCTGCCATGCATGTACAATGCGCCATCACCACTGTCCCGTCCTCCTGCACCACAATCCATGGAGATGTTGGCTTGCTGTTCAAAGCCTGGGAATGATTGACCCGTTAAGTGAAAAATGCAGTATATTAATTTTGTCATATAAAAGCTAAACTCTCCTGAGCTTGTACAAATATAAGATTCAAAGGTTTATTGTCAAATACAATAGCTACAGCGCAGATTGGCATTTCATATCTGAAGTCCCAGGCTGCTCCAAAAGTAGGCTACAACATACAATATCCTTAAGACATAAAAACACAAGTAAATATAGAGCAACGCGAAATATAACAATAGTGCAAGTGACAGAGAATCGTGAAATAAACATGGACCTCTTGCTTATGTAGAAAAAAATAAGAATTAATTTGTCAATGAAAGAAGAGTATGTTGCTTTAAAACAATATATATAGCTAGCTGCCAGCTGGAGTTATGATGTTAGCTAGAAATACCATTTGCTAGCAACTGGCTAGCAAGCTAACATCATCACTTTAGACATAAATACAACTATAATAACACGGTTTATGATTGTTGTTATATTACTTACCTTCGCTGTGATCACATGTAGGTGTGTCTTCTCCACATGCCATATATTGGTGTCGTTCAACCACCCGGCAATGGCGTATTGATAGGCATCTGTGCTCTTAAAAGCCTTCAGGCTCTCCGGTGAATGGAGATGGATTGTGAACAAGATAAATATATATGTCGGGAAAAGTTAGTTGGGGAAGACAATTAGCCGAATTCAATAAACAAAATACAGTTGGGGTGTAGTGATCACTATTTAACTACTGGGACATAATTCATACATGGAACTACGGTTGGGGGTATTGTTTCCACACGGACACATATGATGTTTACTATATATGTTGTGTGCCCTCCTGACTTCACTCTCTTGTCGACCCGGGCTGCGACCCGACAACATGTCTCTTTCTGCTCCGTATTAAAGTACCCTTTTGCACCTTCGATGCACCGCCTCCGACTCCCATATCTCCCGGCACTACACTGGTGACTCTGACACGTCTTGGGAAGTTTCCGGGACGAAGCCGAACACGGCAAAAGGAACTCGAGTCCCTTTCTCGAAATGCCGGGGATTTTTGGAGACGTCCGTGGCTGCCACCGGCACGCGGACTGAGGCTCGGTGCGCGCTCCGCAGAAGGCTGGAGACGTTGCTCGCCGTTCCCGCATCGGGGGGGACGATGCACGACCTGCTGGGTCGACCAGCAACCCCATTGCTACCTCATGGGGCTGTTTCTTCGGGGCGTGCGGCTGCACGTCCCAGCGGCGCTAGCTGGCGACGACTAGCAGCTATCCACGTGGGGCTAACGACGACTAGTAGCTACCGATTGCTGCCAGCTAACGGCCTCAGCTAACGGCTAGCTGCTAACGGCTAGCTGCTAACGGCTATCGACCTTTTTGAGTTTTTTTTTCTGGTGCCTGAGAGGAGGTTCGACCATGTCTGGTTGGCCTCGTGTGAATCCTCTCACGATTTCGCCCACCTGTTTTTGACCGTGGACAGTACGGCCCTTTTTGAGCTTTTTCTGGTGCCTGAGAGGAGGTTCGACCATGTCTGGTCGGCCTCGTGTGGACACTCTCACCTTTTTCACCACCTCGACGGCGGTTCCAGACGCCACTCACGTTCATCGACGCCTGGGTGGTGCACTCCTGGACCCCCGTCTCGCCTCGACGGTTTCGGACGTCGCCCATTGCTGCCATCGGCCCGTGGGTGGCGCGCTCCGGAGCCTGTCTGGCCTCTTCCTTCGCCTCGGCGGTTTCGGACGTCGCCCATGCCTTCATCGGCCCGTGGGTGGCGCGCTCCGGGACCCTGCCTGGCCTCTCCTCTTACCGCGGCTCACGGTTCACCTCGACGGCGGCTCCGGACGGCGCCCCGTCTGGCCTCTCCCCTGTCCACGGCTCCTTCCTCCCGGGGATGCTGCTTCTGCCCCCCGGGGACCCGGCTCTTTCCTCCCGGGGATGCTGCTCCTGCCCTCCGGGGACCCGGCTCTTTCCTCCCGAGGACTTTGTGCCCGCCGCCGTTGTGCCCTCGCCTGCGGCCGGGCAGCGCTCCTCCCTGCTTGGGACCACCGGGATATTCACGCCGTCCCCACGTCGCAGCACTGCGTCCCCCTTACGACGCCTACTACGGCCCCGTTCCGGCCCGTCTCCCACCCCCGGTGAGGATGCCCTCGCCCTCGTTAGGGCCCCTACCCTCTCCTGCGGCCCCCTTCCGACGGCCCGTTCCATGGCCCGGCCCCCCCCTCCTCGGCCCCTGTGGTGCTTCCTCCCGGACACGGGGATAGTGTCCATGGTTGAATTCTGGGGGGGCTTGTGTAGTGATCACTATTTAACTACTGGGACATAATTCATACATGGAACTACGGTTGGGGGTATTGTTTCCACACGGACACATATGATGTTTACTATATATGTTGTGTGCCCTCCTGACTTCACTCTCTTGTCGACCCGGGCTGCGACCCGACAACATGTCTCTTTCTGCTCCGTATTAAAGTACCCTTTTGCACCTTCGATGCAAAAACAATTACATACATGAAAATAACCTTGATGCATCGGAATGAAACACACAAACTATCTTCCGTGGCTATACTGATATGTCACAGTAACGGTCAACCACAGAAAAGTAAGTCCAGTGGGGCACAAGTTGAATATGTATATAATATTTGTACATTGTTCTGAATGTGATCTGTATAGTAGCTTTGATAGCGGTCCATACCTTCAGACAGCCTAAAAGTAAAACACAAGTTGTTTATTCACAGCCCGAAAGCAGCAACGAGATGACTGGATCATCTGCAGTGTTGGGCAAGTTACTTCCAAAATGTAATACAATTACTTATTACTGTCTTTTTTAAGTAATAGCCTACGTTACATTACAATATTACTGTCTCTGAAATGTAATGAGTTACACTACTTTTATATTAGCCTAGCCTACGTTTGAGTTACTTTACCAAAAGAGCATCAGGACTGTTTGAGGCATAATATAGCTATATGATTAACATGATGATTCAGCCTCTATGGAGATAGACATATGACAAGCATGATCATTTCTGACATGAAGCTAATCTGAAGTAAACATTGAATACTGCTTTCTATTCCTCCATCTTGTGACTGTGTAACTCCCTCTCTTGGATATCAGCATGTGAAGGACACTGTTCAGGAACTAATTGATGCTCTGTATGTGACGACTACTTCCATTCTGGAGAGGATCACAGATACATGGGTCCTGAGGTTGAAGCTCAAGCCCGTGACGAGTGAGATTGTTCTAACCATTTCCAATAAAGGTTATTCTGAAACATAACTATCACTGTTATCTTTCCTTCTATAACGGTAATGTAGGCCAAGAAAAACTTTGCATTGCATAATATTTAAACTTACATTCAGGCACTATAAATGAAGCCAAAAATATGTCAAGTTGGGGCTTAGCCCACCAAAAAGTGCATAGTTGCAACTTAGGCAATTAAGCATTTTATATCAGTGGGTCCTAATGGTGCAACACGGAAGGCAGACAGAATTGCTAAGACACAGGTGTCACATGAAATGTAAATGTTCTGGAAAGTTCCTTATACAGCTTCAGCCTTTTTTTATCTCATGAAGTCCCTAAGTGACACACCCTGAACAGTCTGGTGGGTCATGGTCCTTGTCATTTCCTATAACAACATGTCCAAGATGTCCATGTGCCAGGCTAACACATGTGACAGAACTAGCTACATTTGGAAAGGTTTTTTGTTGCTAAAGTTAACATTCAAGCCATTTAAGAATAAAAATGCTTACATGCCATTTGTTAAACATTAAGCTGTCTTCGGCTCTTTTCGGCTGTAACAAATGTAAATGTCCCCCCTGTGGGACGAATAAAGGTATTCTGATTCTGATTACATTTAACCTGTTGTGGAAACATTTCTTGATTAAATTGATATGAAACAAATGCCATAAATATTGCTGTGACACTGGTGTCACATCGGGACTTTAGCCCTAAACATTCACAGTAAACCCGGAGTGACATATATGCACAATTAGAAATAAGATTATGATCTGGTCAGTTAATTTAGCTGATTCAATTATATCTAGTTAACATATTCTTTATTCTTCAATTCAAAGTATGTTCAAACAAATGTAAACCAAAAAATCATCCTCGTTAATTAAGTTATAAATAAGAGTTACTTTACCATTGAAGCGCAGATATTTGACACTAGGGGGGGTTACTTGTCAGAAATGTGTTCCAGGTGGTCTAATTTCCCCAAAAGTAGAAATGGGTCCAGGTTCTTATGGGTTAAACGTATAGGCTTAAAGGCATAATAGAACTACTGTATTCAACTTGTGCCCTGCTGGACTTACTTTTCTGTGGTTGACCGTTACTGTGACATAGCCACGGAAGATAGTTTGTGTGTTTCATTCCCATGCATCAAGGTTATGTTCATGTATGTAATTGTTTTTCCTGCACAGAGTCTTGTTGTGATGAGAGGGATACAGATATTTCATAAAAAAAACGTGCTCCCTGGAGAATAGCTACAGAATTTATATCACAATTTAATCGGAGCTGATCACAACTTGTCATAAGTGATCGTAGGAAGGCAGATATAGCAAAAGATGAACGTAAACGACAAACGAGGCAATCAACATGTTTATTTCCTGGTAAGTCAACAATGGGTCCTCAATGTACACGCCCCGGATTCCTATGACGAAAATAATAGAATGTCGCCAGTTGTCATGACTCAAGTTATACTGCAACACCGGTACTCAGCCAGTCCGGGCCGATGGCCTGGCCTGTTAAATGTTTTTTTTATAGGTATGTATTGTGAACACAACGCTGCGTAAATGTGGGTCTCACTCTGCCTCACAGAGGGTGACTGGCTGTCTACATGATGTGGCCTGCCGACATGGCCACTTTCATACAGATCATACTAATGCCCTCTATTGGTCTCTGTGTGTCATTCAAGATCGGGATGATGTGTGTGTGTGTGTGTGTGTGTGTGTGTGTGTGTGTGTGTGTATGTGGCGCGAGCGAGCGAGAAAGCGCGCGCACCGGTTACGTGTATTGTTACGTGTATTGTTGTTAGCATCTGGTGCTAGCTAGCTGCGCTAACGGATATAAGGAGCTGTTTCAACAACAAGGTGGAGAGAGAGTCCTCTGCTGTTAGACTGAGAGGCTGATAACTACAGCTCAGGTGAGGTAAATTACTCTCTGAGTGTTTAGATAGTTAACTTAGTCTAAGTTATCTCAGTGGGTCTCAAACGGTTCGGTCACCATTTATGTAAACACATATTTCCATTTGAGGGGGTAGTAGTGATTAGTAAAATATGCATGAATAATACAAATAAAATGTTAACTAGGTGAAAAAAGGTAAGATAAATGTGTTGAGAGCTAAAACTAGTCTTTGCTGCTGCCTCAAAGAGGAGCAGGGGGGAGACAGGAGAGGCTGATTCAGGAGCCCGGACACACTCACAACTATAAATTAACCAAAAACAAGTATATAAACATTTCAATGTTTTTTCATGTTGGATATGGTATGGTATTGGTTATGGCCATGTACTTATGATTTTATGATTATTTAAATGTATACAGTTCTGTTTCATATGGGCAGGGGCGCCGCCATGGATGTTGGGCCCCATGAAAACATTGGGCCACACCACCAGGCACAGGCCACTTTGTTTATAAATTACCTCGAGGGCCGTACCAAATGGTCTAGCGGTCCGTATACGGCCCGGGGGCCGGAGGTTCCCCACCCCTGCTTTAATATAATAACATTAGTATTAATATCATAACCAAAATGTCGGTGATTAACATTTTGTTTACAGACGGATCACTCAATGCTTCAAACTGTCCATCATCCTAAATAGACTAAAAGCAGTTTTTTGTTTTATATAGATCATTGGCTATGTGGGAAAATACTGTGTTTGAAATGTAATTTAAATTAGATGTTAGCTTTTTGTTATATATATATATTTTGTATTCCAGTCTCCCTTCAGATATGTTAAGTGGCATGTCATTCAACACAATGCTGCTCACCTCCTTCAGTTGGGACAAAAGCTGGTTCAGGTTCAGCCTTATGGGGGGACAGGGCTGCTGAGCCTGAAGATGGATCTGTTGGACCTGGCACCAGGGGGAGGGACAACTGATTTAGTGTGAATAGGCGCTAAAAATGTGCCTGCATTTATTAAAGGTAGGTAGGTAAGAATGAAGAAACCAGCTCGAGTGCGCTAGAATTTGAAAGTACACAACCGGAAACAATCTGCCACTTCCTTACAGAGCCCCTCCTCCAACACACACGAACGCGCACGTGACCAATGAGGGCACGAGATAAGTTTGTGCCCCGATGGAAGGCTAACAGGCAGGTAGGCCATCCAGTTATTTTAGCCGGGCCGGCTCAGATGATTGGTCGTGCTTTTTACAGCGCCACGGCTTCCACAGATGACATTTTTGTATGTATTTATTGTCAAAGCATTTAATATATTCATTGCTATCGGGATGTTAAGAGCATTCCATGGAATATAACAAAAAGTGTTTCTGAAGTGAATTACCTACCATACCTTTAAATGTCAGCTAAAAGAGCAGTGAAATGAAAGACCTCTGAATTTTCTGTAAAGATATTAACAGTACTTAATGTCAGCTTAGTAAACAAAAAAACATTAACTAACAGACTAATTTCCACCACTCATGGACCACACCCACCTTTTGTTGTGAAAAACTGGGTGACATTCTGTCACCCTTTAGTCCCTCTCTCTTTTCTTTCTCTCTGCAAGTGCTGGTACCGCACCGCGTTTGGAGGCAGGACCAAACCATTACATGTAAATAGAAGGGGGTGTACAGAGGCTTTGGGTAATTAACTTTTGGAAGAAAATAAGTTAAATGAATTGTAAGTTTAGTGAGTAATTTATCAATATAACATTCTATTAATATTAATTATTGAGGATTGATTTTCTTAATGTTCTAAACATTTTGGGGCCCCTGTCACTCACGGGCCCTTAGAATCGTCCTAACTTTTCACCCCCTTACGGCGCCCCTGCATATGGGTGTAGTCTCTTTATTTCCCCCTCAAAATGCACCAGATTGATGCATTTAACTCCAACATTTAAAAACAAATCTTACCGGGGGAGCCGGACCCCCCTATAGGATTTGAGGTCCACCCCCACTTAAAATATGTTCACATGGACAGGTTCCTTAATAGATTTGCAACATTTTTTAAATAGTAACCCATCTCCATATGTTTATTTTTGGGTAGTAGATTTAAACTAGAGGGCTATCACTATGGACAGCAACGCTGTAAATATTGGCAAATAAATCCAGCAAAATGGCACAAAAAACTGGTAGTGGCCTGGCTGGGTGTATAATTCCCGGCCTGACTTATTGTCCCAGTCCGGCCCTGATTGACGCATGACAACAAATATCCCCAGCGTACCTATGACGCGCCGGAGCTATAGACTAGAGCAGAAAAGACTAGAGCAGAAAAGACATCACATAACATTAGCATTTCGAAAATGTTAGCGTGGCTTAATAGTGCGAAAAGACAGCAGTTGTCGCCGGACAAGGATTCCCTCTCTCCTTTCCTGCTGAAAGATGGTGAGTGTACTCAGGGATGAGGAGTCATTTAACCAGCCGCCAGTAGGAGTCAGGCTTTACTTTCTTTTATATCCATAAAGAAAAAGTAAATCTGTTTACAGTTGTTTCATATGGATGTTGAGAGGTATCCATATATCTCTTGATTTTGCTCTCAAAGTGCACCAGATTGATGCATCTAACTTCAATATTTAAAAAAAAAATCTTCAAGGGGGAGCATGCCCCCGAACCCCACTCCATTACATTACATTACATTGCATTTAGCAGACGCTTTTGTCCAAAGCGACTTACAATAAGTACATAAGTAGTATTAACCATGCTGTTTCAATCACATTAGTATGCATAAAAAGTGCCGGGTGACACGCCCCCAAATGAGCTAAGTCCCGCCTCCCCTCGCCTCCCATTGGTCGAGAGCTTTTTATGAGAGCTATGTCCCGCCTCCCATTGTTTGAGACCCTTTGATGTGAGGGGTGAAGGGTTATAAAGGGTAGGTGTGAAAAGCCCCCCTGTGGAATGCCTTTGTTATCTATTTCTTTGATGTATTGATTAAGGTAGTCTCTTTGAAGTTATGCTGTCTGATCCCTCAGGGGTTATATAATCTAATTAGCCTTTGCTGTTTTGCCCTTTGATCTTAATCTAGGTATTTTTATGAGTGAGACATGGTTTGTTATCTATTTCCTTGATGTGTCGATTAAGATAGTCTCTTTGAAGTTATGCTGTCTGGTTATCTAATCTAATTAGCCTTAGATGTTATGAGCCTGTGATCTTAATTTAGGTATTTTTATGAGTGAGGACATGTCTCTCTGAAGTTAGGATGTCTGGCCGCTCAATGTGCCCAGGCCTCCCCCTCTTCTCCACCCTTGCTATGCAAGGAGATTGTGCACACACACACACACACAGAGTTGCCCCTTTAATGTGGGGGTTGAGATAAGGGATGCTAATCTATATGCTGATTAGACACGGTGTCTGCTAAGGATGTTTCTTCTCAAGTTTTTTTTTGTGAAACTGTTAAGACAAGGATATTTCTGTTTTGGCAATGAGGGTATTCATATTAATTTAAAAAAGAGCTTATTTAGTTTTTAATAGTGATAACTAAGTTTCACTCTGTAGGGGGCAAAAGACGCATCCTTAAACACATCGATAAAGGACTCTTTAAAGCAGAGACATGGCGACAGCATACCTGAATATCAGCAGGAGAGGACTCTTTTTCAGTAAATACATTATAGGGTTAGAATAAGATATATATATATATATATATATATATGTGGTGGAATTAGTTTAAAATAGCACTCACTAAGACACCTAAAAACGTTATTGTCCTCTCTAGATTTGATTCAAGGTTTGTTTTTAAATGATTTGTGTCTGCTAAGGATGTTTCTTTTCAAGTTTTTTTTTTTGGGGAACTGTTAAGACAAGGATATATCTGTTTTGCAAAGAGGGTACTCATATTATTTTTTAAAAGAGCTTATTTAGGTTTTTAGTACTGATACTTGGGGATATTCTCTTTAGTTCTGTATTCTCTTTAGTTTTGCATGGATTTTGGATTAGTGTAATTACTTTTATTAACTATAAAGTCTATATGAATAGGGATATAATAAATAAATAAATACCCTATTCCTCCCTCACCTGAGCTTATCCAGAGCTTGACTGACACACAGAGACCAATCAAGGGCTTTGATTTATGATCTGTATGACAGTGGCCATGTAGGCAGGCCACATCATGTAGACAGCCAGTCACCCTGTGTGAGGCAGACCCACATGTGAGCAGCATTGCGTTCAAAATAAATTAAAAAACTAAATGGGTCGCGAAATATACTTGGGAGGCCGTTAATATACTGGGCGGCCCACCCCAGTATAGTCTATGTGGGGGAAATCCTGGAATATCAGATACAATTAGCATTTAACCAGAAGTGCGAATGAAGCAGTGAACTGCAGTATATTTGATATACATCCAATATATAAAAGGTTATGTTAATATTGATCAGCTGGTCAGAAACTTGACTCCATAGGAAATATAAAAAGATATATGTTGAGCGTGATCATAACTTTCCAATAACACAAAGTTGAAGATCCTCTGCTGCAGGTTTAGCCATTCAGTCAGCCAGGTGTAAAATATGCATTTATTATCACCTTTTCTATTTGGCCAACTAGTGATAATTAAATGATACCCTATTTATTTAACTAAAATATGCATTTATTATTACCTTTTCTATTTGGCCAACGCCGTCTGTTTTTGATGATTGTGATCAACCTTAATTAAATGTGCTAATAATATCCTTGTCTCAATTCATTTCAGAATGCAACACACGTACACAAAAACAAACTACTTAGTTGGGTTATAAAAGAGTTACCTTATTAATTCTCTAAGTTTAAGTCAAGTTGTACATCATAGTTCAGATTACTAAGATAATGAAGCTTCTATTTACGTTACCATATGTATAAAGTATCTACATACGTGTTTTGACTGGTAAGATTCTCACTTTTTACAGAGAGCTCCGCTCCCCCTCAACATAACAAGTCCCGCCCTCCTCACCAGATCATTTAAAAGTAGGGATGGAAATAGGTGAAAAAAGAAATGCGCTCAAACTAAATAACAAGCCAGTCATTTACACTCACCAAGTCACCTTTTCAAAAAAGAAAAATGGCCAAGAGATGCCTAGATATGGGTTTAATCAGCGAGACCCCTGTGACAACCTACAGCCATCAGTCCGGAGCGCCAATCAAGAAACGAATGCAGCATCTGTGCCGTTTTCAGACGCCTCCAGCCGAAGAACTTCATGAAGAATGGACTCTGAAAAATGGCGATGTTTGGGGTTATGTATTCAACTATACGGCGAATGAACTGCATTTCTACAATCTGAAGATTGGAGAAACGTATGGACCCCGCAGTGTTAAAGCGACACTGACCTCAACAGATTGGGCTGTGTTAACTCTGGTGTCTTACAGAGATCTACATGCAACCACTGTATCGGAAGAAGTAGTGCATCGAGAAACCATAGTGAAACCAGCGGTGTACAAGATATTTCTAAAGAAAAGCAAAGAAACGCATACAGCATGCGAGATCAAAGAAGAGTTTTCACCGCTGTCCCTCAATGTGAAGGAAGAAGAAGAAGGAGAAATCCCCCCGCCGCCAGAAGTGAGAAGAATCCTGACAAGCACCGTATGGGAAACTAAAAGCGGACCATCGGGGCGGTGGTATTACCGCGCAAGCCGTTTGGTGACGCTGGGGAAGGACCCCTCTGATGATTTTGTTTTGGAGTATTTCAACTCTACATGCGGGGTTTTTCAGACATCCTTTCGGGTGCCTCTGACTGCTTGGCTGAAAATGATTGATGGAAAAGCTACAAAGCTTAAAGAATTTTTTAAACAGAGTCAGACATCGATAGACATTATAAAGGTGAAAAAGACTCTCACTTTTGCAGAGGACTCAGTATCCCACTCAACATAACAAGTCATACCCTCCTCACCAGATCATTTTAAAACTAAGGACCCCGCAAAGAAAAGCATTGAGTTTTCTACCTAGGTAAAAGTTGTTACGAAAATGTGTTATCTCTGGATCAAGATGATGGGTTTAAAAATGAATCTTGTGAAAAATACCAACGCTGTGAGAGACGTCATAAAGACACTCATTTTAACCACAGTGTTTGTTCTCTACAAATGTTTAAAGATTGTTACAAAATGTAAAAAATAAAAAGGTATGGAGACAAAATTAATTCAGGTGACTCTGTCTTTTATCAGGAAAACAAAAATATAATACAAATGGTTTAAGAGGTCAAATGTAACCATCTTGGACTTAATATTCAAAACAAAATACTTTATCTGAATACATTTTCTTTTAAACGCACTTTTCGAAATTATTTATTTATTATTTCAGTGGAACAATCCAGTTTCTGTTAACATCAATGCTTTTTCTCTTCTCTTGTGTTACTAAGATACTTTTAGACCCACTTTGGCGTATGCAACACTTAACAACTGGTAGAATATGAAGTACTTTTGTAAGGATTTTGTTTTTAAATGGCGTTTTTTTTTTTTTTTTTTTTTGTTTTGTTGTAAAAACACTTGTTCAGTTAAACAAGGTTTTTTCTTTTTCTGATAACCTTACATATTTTTAGTTATTTTCTACTACCAAGATACTTTAAGATACACCTTGATGTATGCAACACTTAACAAAAGGGTATAATATTAAGTACTTGGTAAGGAATGGGGTTTTTCTTTAGGGGGTGCAAAACTTTAGAACTGGGTAAAATATTCATTAATTGTAATGAATTGAGTTTTCTTTTTCTTTTTTGATTTTCAACATACTATTTGTACACAATGACTTTTTCCATATCTCTGACAAAACTATACTTTTTGACTTTTTCCGTAAAATCTTGACAAAACTATTGCTTATTCTTAATTTTGACCTATTGCTGCGTGGTTGGAAATGATAGATGAAAAAGCTACAACGCTTAAAGAACTTTATTTTTTTTAAAAACTCTCAATTCTATAAATGACTCCCCCCCATTCAACGCAATAAGTCCCACCCTCCACTCGGCAAATCCTCTAAAACGAAGGACCCCACTAAGACAACCGTTGTAAACTAGCCATGGATCTGAGAAAAACCAAGACACCCCCCGTGAGTTGCAGCCAGGAACAGACTCCTGGACTACCATCATCACCACCATTCTGGACCGCCGAATCCGGCTATACTACCGCTGCTGATGTTGCTCCTTGGGCCAAGACGTCTCTGTTTGTGGACACAGTGAATTCGGTGTTGGTTGATATTGTGGAGAGGGTGATACATCGGTACAGAGAAGAAATCTGCAAAGGGTGTCGAGTCAGGCACCCCGGCCAGAGGCAACACGATTTTATGAATGACATGTCCGATTTTTACTTCAGAAACAATTACAATGCGTTAATGAAAAGACTATGGCTCACCGACTTCATTACTGAGATCGACCAGACTCTTATTGATAAAGACATTTTCACGGATGATTCGAGGATCCAAGGCGCTTCGGAGGCTTTTCTTCACAATCTCAAAAATTGCAGACGCCTCAAGGAGAGACTTGAAAAGATCCAGGCCGAGTTGGATGGAGAAGAAGACTATTAACCAGCAGTTGACTGAAGCCAGGGGTTTATTTTTGATACATTGACTTTTCTCTCTTTTAAAGTAAAATAAAAATGGGGAACTACTATGCAAAATGCTCTGTATATATTGAACACAATATAGTCAATATCCTTTTAATAGGGGTGGTGATGAGGACGATTGAAAGCAGAATGAGTAGTGACCCCTGTGTAAAAAGAACGGCTGAAGTTTGTAAACTGGAAGACATTATGGATATCGTTCGTTCTGGCAGTACTATTCCGGGTCATTGGGAAACGATTATAAACGAAACATTTAAAGTGGTCCTGGAATCTTCATTTTCCGAAACATTCTGTAACATTACCGCAGAAATGAAACAAACATCAAAAGTGTATCATGTGCTCTCACTGTATGCTCTGTTTGTAGATGTGATGCATCTTTGTGTTGAAAACAACATACACATGAATATTCAGACTGAAGTGAAAAAACTCCACCAGGATATTTTCAGTAATATGGGGAATTCCAAGCTGGAGACGGTCCTGGGGATGCTACAATCAGTATAACTATTGATTTTTATATGTGTGTGAAAAATAAAAAATGTGTTTTTTACATTTTAAAAACTGTTGTCTTCATTATAGCAAGGGGAGTGTGTCTGATACATGTGTATTACAGTCCTTCACATGCACTGGTGTCTTCATTATAACAAGGGGCGGGATAACAGGGAAGATGTAGGATAAATGTGTACTGAAACGGGCGTATTATACACCCACAGAAACGCAGAAACACGGAAACACACAGAAACACAGAAACACAGACACACAGAAAACACCCTGAATCAAATCTAGAGACGACCATTATGAGTCAGATGCTTGACGAAATCTACTAAAACAAAGTACTTCATGGTAGTGGTCAGCTTTTATACACAAAAGTGTATCTTTTCAGTAACTTTCTCAGAGAATTTAAGCATAAATCTGTCAAATGTTCAAAACAGCCTTGTTTCACTGAAATAGCCCTCAAAATCACAAAAGGCCATTAAGAGTCAGATGCTTTATGAAATCTAATAAAACAGAGTACTTTCATGGTAGTGGTATGCTTTTAAAAAGAAAAGTGTACCTTTCGGTAACATTTCTGAGAGAATTAAGCATAAATCTGTCAAATGTGCAAAGCAGCCTTAGGATACATGACAAAATGCCATTAAGAGTGGGAATCCTAACGAAATCTACTCAGAGTACTTCATGGTAGTGGTCAGTTTTTAGATACAAAGTGTATCTTTCGGTAACATTTTCTGAGAGAATTAAGCATAAAGCAGTCAAATGTGCAAAGCAGTCTTCACTGAAATAGCCTCAAAATCACAAAATGCCATTAAGAGTGGGAATCTTAACGAAATCTACTCAGAGTACTTCATGGTAGTGGTCAGTTTTTAAATACAAAAGTGTATCTTTTCAGTAACCTTTTCGAGAGAATTAAACATAAATCTGTCATATGTTCAAAACAGCCTTCAATGAAATAGCCTCACAATCACAAACTGGCTGAAACTGTACAGTGCATTGGAGAAATTACAGCACAGAGCTTTCTACTACGACACAGATAGTTTAATCTATGTGACAAGACAGGGGGGAGACTCCACTGCCATGGAGGTTGTATCTGGGGATTCCCTAAAAGTTATGCTTACCAGACCAAAACATTTTAAAAGGTTGGGATGCGTGTGAAAGGGGTTACACAAAAAACGCATCCCAACCTTTTAAAATGTTTTGGTCTGGTAAGCATAACTTTTAGGGAATCCCCAGATACAACCTCCATGGCAGTGGAGTCTCCCCCCTGTCTTGTCACATAGATTAAACTATCTGTGTCGTAGTAGAAAGCTCTGTGCTGTAATTTCTCCAATTCACTGTACAGTTTCAGCCAGTTTGTGATTGTGAGGCTATTTCATTGAAGGCTGTTTTGAACATATGACAGATTTATGTTTAATTCTCTCGAAAAGGTTACTGAAAAGATACACTTTTGTATTTAAAAACTGACCACTACCATGAAGTACTCTGAGTAGATTTCGTTAAGATTCCCACTCTTAATGGCATTTTGTGATTTTGAGGCTATTTCAGTGAAGACTGCTTTGCACATTTGACTGCTTTATGCTTAATTCTCTCAGAAAATGTTACCGAAAGATACACTTTGTATCTAAAAACTGACCACTACCATGAAGTACTCTGAGTAGATTTCGTTAGGATTCCCACTCTTAATGGCATTTTGTCATGTATCCTAAGGCTGCTTTGCACATTTGACAGATTTATGCTTAATTCTCTCAGAAATGTTACCGAAAGGTACACTTTTCTTTTTAAAAGCATACCACTACCATGAAAGTACTCTGTTTTATTAGATTTCATAAAGCATCTGACTCTTAATGGCCTTTTGTGATTTTGAGGGCTATTTCAGTGAAACAAGGCTGTTTTGAACATTTGACAGATTTATGCTTAAATTCTCTGAGAAAGTTACTGAAAAGATACACTTTTGTGTATAAAAGCTGACCACTACCATGAAGTACTTTGTTTTAGTAGATTTCGTCAAGCATCTGACTCATAATGGTCGTCTCTAGATTTGATTCAGGGTGTTTTCTGTGTGTCTGTGTTTCTGTGTTTCTGTGTGTTTCCGTGTTTCTGCGTTTCTGTGGGTGTATAATACGCCCGTTTCAGTACACATTTATCCTACATCTTCCCTGTTATCCCGCCCCTTGTTATAATGAAGACACCAGTGCATGTGAAGGACTGTAATACACATGTATCAGACACACTCCCCTTGCTATAATGAAGACAACAGTTTTTAAAATGTAAAAAACACATTTTTTATTTTTCACACACATATAAAAATCAATAGTTATACTGATTGTAGCATCCCCAGGACCGTCTCCAGCTTGGAATTCCCCATATTACTGAAAATATCCTGGTGGAGTTTTTTCACTTCAGTCTGAATATTCATGTGTATGTTGTTTTCAACACAAAGATGCATCACATCTACAAACAGAGCATACAGTGAGAGCACATGATACACTTTTGATGTTTGTTTCATTTCTGCGGTAATGTTACAGAATGTTTCGGAAAATGAAGATTCCAGGACCACTTTAAATGTTTCGTTTATAATCGTTTCCCAATGACCCGGAATAGTACTGCCAGAACGAACGATATCCATAATGTCTTCCAGTTTACAAACTTCAGCCGTTCTTTTTACACAGGGGTCACTACTCATTCTGCTTTCAATCGTCCTCATCACCACCCCTATTAAAAGGATATTGACTATATTGTGTTCAATATATACAGAGCATTTTGCATAGTAGTTCCCCATTTTTATTTTACTTTAAAAGAGAGAAAAGTCAATGTATCAAAAATAAACCCCTGGCTTCAGTCAACTGCTGGTTAATAGTCTTCTTCTCCATCCAACTCGGCCTGGATCTTTTCAAGTCTCTCCTTGAGGCGTCTGCAATTTTTGAGATTGTGAAGAAAAGCCTCCGAAGCGCCTTGGATCCTCGAATCATCCGTGAAAATGTCTTTATCAATAAGAGTCTGGTCGATCTCAGTAATGAAGTCGGTGAGCCATAGTCTTTTCATTAACGCATTGTAATTGTTTCTGAAGTAAAAATCGGACATGTCATTCATAAAATCGTGTTGCCTCTGGCCGGGGTGCCTGACTCGACACCCTTTGCAGATTTCTTCTCTGTACCGATGTATCACCCTCTCCACAATATCAACCAACACCGAATTCACTGTGTCCACAAACAGAGACGTCTTGGCCCAAGGAGCAACATCAGCAGCGGTAGTATAGCCGGATTCGGCGGTCCAGAATGGTGGTGATGATGGTAGTCCAGGAGTCTGTTCCTGGCTGCAACTCACGGGGGGTGTCTTGGTTTTTCTCAGATCCATGGCTAGTTTACAACGGTTGTCTTAGTGGGGTCCTTCGTTTTAGAGGATTTGCCGAGTGGAGGGTGGGACTTATTGCGTTGAATGGGGGGGAGTCATTTATAGAATTGAGAGTTTTTAAAAAAAATAAAGTTCTTTAAGCGTTGTAGCTTTTTCATCTATCATTTCCAACCACGCAGCAATAGGTCAAAATTAAGAATAAGCAATAGTTTTGTCAAGATTTTACGGAAAAAGTCAAAAAGTATAGTTTTGTCAGAGATATGGAAAAAGTCATTGTGTACAAATAGTATGTTGAAAATCAAAAAAGAAAAAGAAAACTCAATTCATTACAATTAATGAATATTTTACCCAGTTCTAAAGTTTTGCACCCCCTAAAGAAAAACCCCATTCCTTACCAAGTACTTAATATTATACCCTTTTGTTAAGTGTTGCATACATCAAGGTGTATCTTAAAGTATCTTGGTAGTAGAAAATAACTAAAAATATGTAAGGTTATCAGAAAAAGAAAAAACCTTGTTTAACTGAACAAGTGTTTTTACAACAAAACAAAAAAAAAAAAAAAAAAAACGCCATTTAAAAACAAAATCCTTACAAAAGTACTTCATATTCTACCAGTTGTTAAGTGTTGCATACGCCAAAGTGGGTCTAAAAGTATCTTAGTAACACAAGAGAAGAGAAAAAGCATTGATGTTAACAGAAACTGGATTGTTCCACTGAAATAATAAATAAATAATTTCGAAAAGTGCGTTTAAAAGAAAATGTATTCAGATAAAGTATTTTGTTTTGAATATTAAGTCCAAGATGGTTACATTTGACCTCTTAAACCATTTGTATTATATTTTTGTTTTCCTGATAAAAGACAGAGTCACCTGAATTAATTTTGTCTCCATACCTTTTTTATTTTTTACATTTTGTAACAATCTTTAAACATTTGTAGAGAACAAACACTGTGGTTAAAATGAGTGTCTTTATGACGTCTCTCACAGCGTTGGTATTTTTCACAAGATTCATTTTTAAACCCATCATCTTGATCCAGAGATAACACATTTTCGTAACAACTTTTACCTAGGTAGAAAACTCAATGCTTTTCTTTGCGGGGTCCTTAGTTTTAAAATGATCTGGTGAGGAGGGTATGACTTGTTATGTTGAGTGGGATACTGAGTCCTCTGCAAAAGTGAGAGTCTTTTTCACCTTTATAATGTCTATCGATGTCTGACTCTGTTTAAAAAATTCTTTAAGCTTTGTAGCTTTTCCATCAATCATTTTCAGCCAAGCAGTCAGAGGCACCCGAAAGGATGTCTGAAAAACCCCGCATGTAGAGTTGAAATACTCCAAAACAAAATCATCAGAGGGGTCCTTCCCCAGCGTCACCAAACGGCTTGCGCGGTAATACCACCGCCCCGATGGTCCGCTTTTAGTTTCCCATACGGTGCTTGTCAGGATTCTTCTCACTTCTGGCGGCGGGGGGATTTCTCCTTCTTCTTCTTCCTTCACATTGAGGGACAGCGGTGAAAACTCTTCTTTGATCTCGCATGCTGTATGCGTTTCTTTGCTTTTCTTTAGAAATATCTTGTACACCGCTGGTTTCACTATGGTTTCTCGATGCACTACTTCTTCCGATACAGTGGTTGCATGTAGATCTCTGTAAGACACCAGAGTTAACACAGCCCAATCTGTTGAGGTCAGTGTCGCTTTAACACTGCGGGGTCCATACGTTTCTCCAATCTTCAGATTGTAGAAATGCAGTTCATTCGCCGTATAGTTGAATACATAACCCCAAACATCGCCATTTTTCAGAGTCCATTCTTCATGAAGTTCTTCGGCTGGAGGCGTCTGAAAACGGCACAGATGCTGCATTCGTTTCTTGATTGGCGCTCCGGACTGATGGCTGTAGGTTGTCACAGGGGTCTCGCTGATTAAACCCATATCTAGGCATCTCTTGGCCATTTTTCTTTTTTGAAAAGGTGACTTGGTGAGTGTAAATGACTGGCTTGTTATTTAGTTTGAGCGCATTTCTTTTTTCACCTATTTCCATCCCTACTTTTAAATGATCTGGTGAGGAGGGCGGGACTTGTTATGTTGAGGGGGAGCGGAGCTCTCTGTAAAAAGTGAGAATCTTACCAGTCAAAACACGTATGTAGATACTTTATACATATGGTAACGTAAATAGAAGCTTCATTATCTTAGTAATCTGAACTATGATGTACAACTTGACTTAAACTTAGAGAATTAATAAGGTAACTCTTTTATAACCCAACTAAGTAGTTTGTTTTTGTGTACGTGTGTTGCATTCTGAAATGAATTGAGACAAGGATATTATTAGCACATTTAATTAAGGTTGATCACAATCATCAAAAACAGACGGCGTTGGCCAAATAGAAAAGGTAATAATAAATGCATATTTTAGTTAAATAAATAGGGTATCATTTAATTATCACTAGTTGGCCAAATAGAAAAGGTGATAATAAATGCATATTTTACACCTGGCTGACTGAATGGCTAAACCTGCAGCAGAGGATCTTCAACTTTGTGTTATTGGAAAGTTATGATCACGCTCAACATATATCTTTTTATATTTCCTATGGAGTCAAGTTTCTGACCAGCTGATCAATATTAACATAACCTTTTATATATTGGATGTATATCAAATATACTGCAGTTCACTGCTTCATTCGCACTTCTGGTTAAATGCTAATTGTATCTGATATTCCAGGATTTCCCCCACATAGACTATACTGGGGTGGGCCGCCCAGTATATTAACGGCCTCCCAAGTATATTTCGCGACCCATTTAGTTTTTTAATTTATTTTGAACGCAATGCTGCTCACATGTGGGTCTGCCTCACACAGGGTGACTGGCTGTCTACATGATGTGGCCTGCCTACATGGCCACTGTCATACAGATCATAAATCAAAGCCCTTGATTGGTCTCTGTGTGTCAGTCAAGCTCTGGATAAGCTCAGGTGAGGGAGGAATAGGGTATTTATTTATTTATTATATCCCTATTCATATAGACTTTATAGTTAATAAAAGTAATTACACTAATCCAAAATCCATGCAAAACTAAAGAGAATACAGAACTAAAGAGAATATCCCCAAGTATCAGTACTAAAAACCTAAATAAGCTCTTTTAAAAAATAATATGAGTACCCTCTTTGCAAAACAGATATATCCTTGTCTTAACAGTTCCCCAAAAAAAAAAACTTGAAAAGAAACATCCTTAGCAGACACAAATCATTTAAAAACAAACCTTGAATCAAATCTAGAGAGGACAATAACGTTTTTAGGTGTCTTAGTGAGTGCTATTTTAAACTAATTCCACCACATATATATATATATATATATATATATATCTTATTCTAACCCTATAATGTATTTACTGAAAAAGAGTCCTCTCCTGCTGATATTCAGGTATGCTGTCGCCATGTCTCTGCTTTAAAGAGTCCTTTATCGATGTGTTTAAGGATGCGTCTTTTGCCCCCTACAGAGTGAAACTTAGTTATCACTATTAAAAACTAAATAAGCTCTTTTTTAAATTAATATGAATACCCTCATTGCCAAAACAGAAATATCCTTGTCTTAACAGTTTCACAAAAAAAAACTTGAGAAGAAACATCCTTAGCAGACACCGTGTCTAATCAGCATATAGATTAGCATCCCTTATCTCAACCCCCACATTAAAGGGGCAACTCTGTGTGTGTGTGTGTGTGCACAATCTCCTTGCATAGCAAGGGTGGAGAAGAGGGGGAGGCCTGGGCACATTGAGCGGCCAGACATCCTAACTTCAGAGAGACATGTCTCACTCATAAAAATACCTAAATTAAGATCACAGGCTCATAACATCTAAGGCTAATTAGATTAGATAACCAGACAGCATAACTTCAAAGAGACTACCTTAATCAATACATCAAAGAAATAGATAACAAAGGCATTCCACAGGGGGGCTTTTCACACCTACCCTTTATAACCCTTCACCCCTCACATCAAAGGGTCTCAAACAATGGGAGGCGGGACATAGCTCTCATAAAAAGCTCTCGACCAATGGGAGGCGAGGGGAGGCGGGACTTAGCTCATTTGGGGGCGTGTCACCTGTCACTTTTTATGCATACTAATGTGATTGAAACAGCATGGTTAATACTACTTACATACGACCAGGAAGACACAGCCCAGAAGAAAAACAGAATCATATAAGTACAACAGGTATCATAGAGCCACACATTTCAAGTGCTACTCAGCTGGCTATAGATAGGCCAGTCCTATGTTAGTATATAAGTGCTTTGTCAGCTGGCTATAGATAAGCCAGTCCTATGTTAGTATATAAGTGCTTTGATAGTAATTCTATCGCTCGAAGTGGAATCTAAAGAGATGAGTTTTCAGTCTGCGCCGGAAGATGTGCAGGCTTTCTGCCGTCCTGATGTCAATGGGGAGCTCATTCCACCATCTTGGAGCCAGGATAGCAAACCCACGTGTTTTTGCTGATGGGAACTTGGGTCCACCTCGCAGCGAGGGTGCAGCGAGTCGTTTGGCTGATGCCGAGCGGAGTGCACGCGCTGGGGTGTACAGTTTAACCATGTCCTGGATGTAGGAAGGGCCAGATCCATTCGCAGCATGGTATGCAAGTACTAGTGTCTTGAAGTGGATTCTAGCAGTTACCGGGAGCCAGTGAAGGGAGCGAAGGAGCGGAGTGGTGTGGGAAAATTTTGGAAGGTTGAAGACCAGACGAGCCGCTGCATTCTGGATGAGCTGCAGAGGTCGGATGGCACATGCAGGTAGACCAGCCAGGAGGGAGTTGCAGTAGTCAAGGCGTGAGATGACGAGAGCCTGGACCAGAACCTGGGTGGCTTTCTGGGTCAGCTGGGGACGAATCTTCCTTATGTTGTACAGCGTATATCTGCAGCAACGAGTTGTAGCAGCGATGTTTGCAGTGAAGGAGAGGTTGTTATCCAGGGTCACACCCAGATTCCTTGCGGTCAGAGTCGGGGAAACAACAGAGGTGCCGATGTTGATCGTCAGGTCAAGAGTAGGACAATCTTTTCCCGGAAGGAAAAGCAGTTCAGTCTTGTCAAGGTTGAGCTTGAGGTGATGAGCAGACATCCACTGAGAGATGTCAGCTAGACAAGCAGAGATGCGTGCGACGACCTGGGTCTCTGAGCGGGGAAAGGACAGAATCAATTGGGTGTCGTCAGCATAGCAGTGGTAAGAAAAACCATGCGGGCTAATGACCGAGCCGAGCGAGTTTGTGTACAGAGAGAAAAGGAGGGGACCAAGAACAGAGCCCTGAGGGACCCCTGTAGTTAATTGACAAGGGTCAGACTCAGACCCTCTCCAAGTTACCCTGTAGGTACGGTCTTTGAGGTATGAGGCGAGGAGGGAGAGTGCAGAGCCTGAAACTCCAGGTTCTTGGAGAGTGCGAAGGAGGATCTGATGGTTCACCGTGTCGAATGCAGCTGACAGGTCCAACATGATGATGACAGAGGAGAGGGATGCAGCTTTAGCAGTGTGCAGTTCCTCAGTGACAGCAAGGAGGGCCGTTTCTGTGGAGTGACCTGCCTTGAAACCAGACTGGTGCGGATCCAGGAGGTTGTTCTGGTGGAGATAACAGGAGAGTTGTTTAAAGACAGCGCGTTCAAGTGTTTTAGACAGGAACGGGAGGAGAGAGACAGGCCTGTAGTTTATAACATCGGACGGGTTGAGAGTGGGTTTCTTTAGGAGAGGGTTTACTCTCGCCTCCTTGAGACTGTTTGGAAAGTGACCAAAAGTTAGAGAAGTGTTAATGAAATGGGTGAGAAACGGTAGAATATCAGGAGCGATAGTCTGAAGGAGGTTTGAAGGGATGGGGTCCAGAGGACAGGTGGTAGGGCGGGCAGAGGTAATGAGGGTAAGAACCTCACTTGGAGAGAGAGGGGAAAAGGAGGTTAGTGAGTGGTTGAAAAGAGGGTCTGGTGACCCAGCGGTCAGTAAAGGTGAGTCAGAAAAAGAAGAGCGAATATCATCAACCTTTTTTTCGAAATGGTTAACAAAGTCGCTTGACACACTACGGTGTCAGGTCCACTCCCCACTTATAAAAATAGCACTTTACCACTGCACCCCCTCAAATTTCAGATGCATCCTGAGTCATTTTCTTTAAGTACAGTGAGCCTTACTAAAATATACAGTACAGAGACAAACCCACCAGCAATATAGGATATACTATGACTTTGAGCCAAATACTTGATTTTGGGCTGTATAAATAAATTGACTTGAAACAGTTGCTGATTTAGAATACTGGCACCTTTTTTATTCCAATTCAAGCACTGGTTGTTAGCATCTGGTGCTATCTGCGGCGCTAACGGATATATAAGGAGCTGTTTCAATGAAAACAGAGGAGCGACATTTCGCCGACAACTGCGCCAAGCACTTGACTTTATGCAGGTAGCCAGACAGTGGGACATTGTACGAAAAGTCAGCACACTCCGCACGGATAGTGCGTGCAACATGATTGTAGCGTCCAGGCAGCTCCTGTTCGAGCGTACGCCTGAGTTGCACATAGCTCCAACGATCCATCACACACACACACACAATGTATACATCACTTCAGGGGACATTACATTGACTTACATGCATTTCCTGGAGACTTATCCTAACCTTAACCAACACATGCCTAACCCTAACCCTTAACCTAACCAAGACTTCACTCTAAAATTAACAATTCTCCTCATGGGGACCTCCAATTTGTCCCCATAAGGGAGGCGAGTCCCCACAAGTAATGCTAGGCCACACACACACACACACACTTTGTATTTTATGAGAGAGGTTCCAGGTTGAATTGAGGCGGATATTTGTAATGTTCAGAGGTTGTGTTTAATATTCATGAGAATATTTGTATGTTGATAAGAGTATTAAAAACTTTCCTCTAAGGAAAATTTAGAACAGATAAAAAATGTGCGATTAATTTGCGATTAACTATGGACAATCATGCGATTAATCACGATTTAAATATTGTAATCGACTGACAGCCCTAGTTATTTTATAGAGAAACCATATTATTAATTCAGCCATGTGTCACAGCTGGTGATATTGATGACAGGATGTGAGGTTCAATTGCTTCTTCACGCACATTTCAGAGTGGTGAAGTGCTCACCATCAGGGGTAGAATTATTCAGTTTAAGTGCTGCATCACATTACAGTGTATGTTGTGAGACCAACAGAAAGGAGATAACAAAAAAACAGTTACAACAGCTTCAAAAATCTAAGTTGCCTTTCTGTACAGAAAATACACTTGAAAATGTAAAAGAACCCATATTTATACACTGAATAATGAAGACATTTTTTTTATTTAAATCAATACATATTTAGTGTCCCCAGAGGGCAATGTTTATAATATTCTAGTTTTTTTTCCTCTTCTATATTACAGGAACTTTGGTGAACGCAGTTTATTTTGAATAAAGCAGTATGTATTCCTGTTTTGGTTTGTTTGGACACAATGGTAAAACATTAAGTAGGAATATTTTGAAAATAAGTTAACATAAGATAATTGAAAGTGCTGGCAATTGTGTGTATATATATATATATATATACACATATATATACACACACAGTATATATATATATATATACACACAGTATATATATATATATATATATATATTGTACAAAAATAAATTGTCAATTGCACATACAGTATGTGTATATTGCACAGTGCCTTTATTACTTAGAACTCTAGTATTGGAGTGTTAAGAATGTCACAAGGCTCAGGACCCAAACGCACAACACCAGAAACAGATCAGGATTAACAAGGTCTTTTAATTAAGGTCAAAACACAAAACGCTCACTTGGAGGATCAAAACTCTAAACAAAAACATCTACATGAACTATCAAAAATGAAACCAAAAGAGTCTATCAAAAATATACTTAACACGATCAAGGAATGACTGGCAGGCTTGACGAGACAAGACGAACTGGCACAGGACAAAGGGAGACGCAGACTTAGTACACACTAGGTAAGGGGACACAGGTGGCAACAATTAAGGGAGGGGCTCACAATCACACTGGAGGGAGAAACACACAAGGGCAGGAATGCTCTGAAACGAGAGGGAAAGGTTACTACAAAATAAAACAGGAAATCACAAGACAAGGCAAAAGACAAAAGGACTGAACTAAATAAATTAACTTAACACAGATGTCTAGACACCACATGGGGTTTTGTTACCAGCAAATAAAACTGAATAATTGCATACTTTAACTGTTTAAAATTGACACACAAATTGTTATTTTTGGAATATTTCTATTCGGTGTTTTGAATTCTTATGGCTGTGATAACTCTTAAAAGTGAATTCACTTGATATGCAAACCCATTTGGAGTATAATAAGAAGATGAGAGGAGGGGGGAATTACATTTCCCGAAGGGGGACATCATTGGTCAGTTGGCAGTCTGTCCTTCACTAATATATATAAAAATGACATACAGCTGTTTTGCAAGTGTGTAATATCTGGTAAAAACTGGTATTCATTATTAAACCATTTTTAAATGGTCAAATGTGTTTCGAATGCCTGAATAGTTATAATGAATTAAACTTGAACAGCTAGAACCTCCTGGCATGTTGTTTAATTACAATTCACGCACATAAAAAATGCCCTTGACTTTCACTGTGTTCCATTTTATTATTTTACAGTCCCATCAGATCTGCTGCAGCATCCAATTACTGCACAGATTTCAGCCCATGACGAGCCAGCTGATACCTTTTCAATGATAAATGAAGTTTGTGCGCCGCAGTGCTACACTATACTCGCTACAGATTTAACTATGTAGATCACTCACAGTTAAGAACCTGAAGCAACAAATACACTCCATACACAGATCCCATAATGTGCCAAATGCATCAAGGACTGCGATGTTTCAAGCATGTAGAGTCTTGTTCTGACAGAGGAAGATAATATAAACCAGAAGACATTTAAGACAGCTGAATAAACTGAATGGCATTATTAGGAGTGTTGAAGAGGTGGATTAGACAGGTCAACCTTCATAATAGTCTCAAGTACCGCTGTGATACTTTGAGTCCCATTGTGTTAATAACTCTGACCTTTTGTTTGGTGAGACCCTTCCCTCTCCAAGTGAAAAATCCTCCGTTCACACAATATGCTGTTATCTGGGGTCATTTGCTTTCCAGCAACAAGTAGGTGTAATGGCAAATACTCCAACTAACACAATGGGTATGATAATATCATATGAGTTTTATCAAATGAATGCCAATGAATAAATATAATAACAATCAATATGGTGCTGTGCATGACTGCCAGGCTCCTTGTTTCTTGCACTTTTCTAATTTAATTAATTGTTATGTTTCTTTTTGCAATATTTGTATTGTCATATGTCTTAGGTATATTTGTTTTGCATTGCTGGAGGAGACTGGGACTTACGTTTTTGTGGTGAAATCTATAATAACTATAAAGTATTTGAATCTTGAAAATATCACTCACCCTTTTCTTAAATCGTCTGCAAAACATGGTTTTCTATTAACAAGTAGTTTTCTTATTACTAAAAAAGAGTGCTTTTCATTTCTGAGTCCTAACATGCATATAAATGTTCTGCTACATCATAAATATGTGAGACTTTCTTGGCTTTCAATGTCTACAGGGTGCCCTCAAGCAAACTTTAAAGAGTTTGAGGTGTGTGTTATCTGCTACTTCTCAATAAAAAACATTTTCTTTAGACGACATAAAAGCAAAGTTGACATGTGTTTTTTTTTGTTTTTTTAAAATAAGAAGTTTTCTTCCTCCTCAAAAATATATCTGACGAAGGTGACGAATGAAAAAAACATGTGTTTGGTAATTCAAATCATAGAGAGATGTTTTCTTTCCTGTGTGCAGTCACATCTGTGACCGCAGCCTCTAAATTATTCCCACTAATAGACTGAGTTGCAAACAGTACAATGCCAAGGGAGCCATAATCTTTTCCACGAGCGACGTTCTTCACTGAGACGAGCCCTGGAGTCAAGTTAACGATATTTGACATTTTAAAAACGTTGTCACTTCAATGTGGTGTTGTATTGGATGAGGAAAACACGCCAATATAGTGAGAGCATTTCGAATAAGAAGAATAAAAGTAAATGTTGCCCTTGGTAGAGGACTGCACCAACGGAATTTGAGGCTGCAGTGGGTAATTGTTCAATTGGAATCACAAGAAAACCACCTATTTCAGGATATTTAAAATATGATGCATGTAAGATATTATTTGAATAAATAAAGTCTAATTTCATGCATGAAAAGAGGGACTATGTTTGCTGGTATACAAATACAAAGGTGTAGGTGTACTGCGGAGTATTTTGTGTTTACATTGAGTTTACCCAATGCTGACATGAAGAAACTGTATATATTTTTTGCCAAAGGATCCCAACTGTTAGATTATAAGCTTAGCATTTAGCCGGAATACTCTCCAACTGTTTTTCAGTAAACCATATCTATGTTTTGAATATACAGTATGGTGTCAGTTTAACATTAAAGGTGGGGTAGGTCATTTTGGAGAAACCAGCTCGAGTGCGCTAGAATTTGAAAATACACAGCCGGAAACAATTTGCCACTTCCTTACAGAGCCCCTCCTCCAACACACACGAACGCGCACATGACCAATGAGGGCACAAGATAAGTTTGTGCTGACAGGCAGGTAGGCCATCCAGTTACTTAGCCGGGCCGGCTAAAATGATTGGTCGTGCTTTTTACAGCGCCACGGCTTCCACAGATGAAATTTTTTTATGGATTTTTTGTCAAAGCACTTCAGATATTCATTGCTATCGGGATGTTAAGAGCATTCCATGGAATATAACAAAAAGTGTATCTCGAGCCGGTTTCTCAAACTTACCTACCCCACCTTTAAGTGGAAAATACAAGGGGTTGTTTTCACCACATTTTTAATTTATGTTGCAATAAAAGAAACACTACCCACTACTTTGCATGTGGATGAAGTGGATTTTGTGTAAAAGTGCTTCATTAATGAATCATAATGCATCAAGGTGCAACAATAGTGTGCATTAGGGCAATGTATCTTCACTGAGTCGTGCTTTATTAACCAGTATCTTTCATCTGTCTTCTCTTTCATTAGGGATGTGTGGTTGAGAGATGAATTTGACCATTAGCTATGTGTTAGAATTCATGAATATTTACTTTCGCTGGCACCAAATCAAATCAAATATTTTTTCCACTTCATTCAATGCTGTATCTTATTAAGAATGGGTATAGTGTATCATTAATATGTCATGTCATTAGACAGTAGCCTTTCATCCCACTCTGAAATGAGAGGCTTTTATCGTGCTTTCTATTTATCCTTATTATGCATGTGGTGACTCAACATACAGTGTTTCTGTGTATTCACACTAGTCTTCATCTGTTCATTGTACATATGCAACTATTAACATTTTTTTTGTTTTGAAAATAAGTCCTTATTCACTCTGAGACAGTAGTTCTTTTGAAATGTGATTATGTGAGATTAGAACCCATCAATCCGTGGAGATAAGACAGCCGCCCCGGAGCAGTGGATTACAGCCAAATGAGTCAGTCTGTGGTGGAAAACAGCACCAAGTAACTCTGCCCACTACCCGACTACCACTTTGTTCATGACTCCGCTGCCAGCTGAGAGTGAGTCATCTGTTATTGATGCTTGTTTACCTCCAGCCGAAGCTTTGTGGAGAGCCACTGGATTGAGATCCTCACATGCATCAGTCACAGTGTGAGCAGCTACACTTGAAACACCTTCACCTCTATCCAACATTTGTCTGCATTCCAGCAACCCAAAGAATGATGTCAGATTCGGGCCATTTCACACATCGTGATTTACATCCAATGCAAACGTTTTATGGCAATGAGAGGTGGGAAGTAGGAGTGTGAAGGTCGAGGTGCAGCTCCTCTGACTTTCATACAAGAAAGTCAGAGCAATAGCTTTTCCATTGCCGTAATCATATTTGCCTAACTACCTAAACTATATTGTGACGAGAGGGGTGGAAGTAACACATGACAAATATCTGCATTATTATAACAAAATCAGGGATAATTTTTTATGTGATTGAGTATTGTTTTTTTCATTTTATGGTGGTATTCTTGTGTTAGATTTGTGTAAGACAGTGAGAACAAAGGCCACATAAGTCATGATGAAATGTGTGAGAATAATCAAAAAGAATGGTACATTTTAAATAAAATGTATTTATAGACCCATATCACAGTTCCTCAAGAGGCTTTGAGAAATCAACTGTCAGGATTCGGGAAAAGGTAGGACCCAGATGTAGTATACAAAGACAAAAAGGTCAAGGAACAAAAGGCGAGCTTTATTTAAAAAAAATGATGACAAAAAAAACATGACATAAAATAATCAGGTAGCACAAGGTAGTATCAAAACAAAACTGACTGTGACCAACATGGAGGGAGACAGGAAAGACAATGAACCGACAAGGAGCACAGGAGAAGACAAGACTAAATACAAAGAAGGGCAATCACAGGACAAGACACAGCTGGGCAGGGGAGGCAGAAACACAAGGGCAACAGGTGAACACAATCAGACAATCAGACACTGGAGGGAAAACACAGGAAGGAAGACAAGACACAGGAGAGGCTTCTCAATACTCAAATTTCCCCTCCTCGACTCCTATCCTCGACTCCTATCCTCGAGACTTAGGCTGCGTTTCACTTCGGTTAAATGGATTCCTTGCGTCCCTCACTTGCGTCGTTTCCCTGCGACTAGTCCCTCCCACCAGGGAAGCATGGAGAGACGCAAGGAAACCACGAGAAGCAGGGAAATGAGTTTTAAGAGCAATGGGATGTCCTTTCCTCCGAAGCGTCACGTGAAGCGACGTCCGTTTGTGATGATGCCGCACAGCTGATCGTCTGACAGCAGATTGCTTTCTGCATGGAGCTCACAGCTGTTCTCACTGTAAACATTGCGTCGCGATGAAAGCAGTTACTAAAATAATATCCAGGTGATGCATGCAGAGCTGTCATTGGCTGAGATGAGTCCGGCCGTGCGTCAAGCCTCCACCGTTCCCGGAAATGCAGGAGCCATGAAGGACCCATCAGTGTATCCTCGGTTATAGCTCCTCCTCGATGCTCGGTCCTCGATGTGCATTTAGAGAAATTAGATGTCCTTCAACATGGCACGCTGAAATCCATTTCCGGGTCACTACCGGAGGACCGAGGAGTCAAGGAGTCGAGGAGGGGAAATGATGGTCCTTCTCAGGTCGATTATCTTAATTTCCTCGCTCCTCGGTATCACCGGAAGTTGATTTGTCTGCGCCATCTTGAGTACCATCCCATGGCGCTTATTTCTGCCGGAGGACCGACGATCGAGGAGCGAGGAGCGATAACGGAGGAATCACCAGACCCCTTACTGTGTATCGCTCACTGATTGGACGATGCAGGGCATGCACTGATCTGATGCTTCTTGACATGAGAGCAGTTTCCCAGCGGAGTGAAGAAAATACATGAAACTCACGAGAGTCACTCCTCAGTTTATACTGTGTTTTGTTTCAATTAATGTATCATTTAGTTATAAATATGTGATATGTCTGAACAACAAGTGGTCAACAATTATTTTATTCATTTATTGGAAACATTTTCATGATCGCTTTTTTCGTTTATACATTTTAAGAATGGCGTTTATCTTTTTTGAGAATGAGTTCTTATTTTATTTAATGTATTTGGGTCTAAAACAGATGATACAAATTTGTGTCAGTAAATGTGTGCTAACAGAGGCGGGAGTGTTTGTGAAAATAACGGGGACAGAGCTGCTGTCAAACGAACAGCTGTGCGGCGTCATCACAAACGGACATCGCTTCACGTGACGCTCCGGAAGAAAGGACGTCCCATTGCTCTTAAAACTAATTTCCCTGCTTCTCGTGGTTTCCTTGCGTCTCTCCATGCTTCCCTGGTGGGAGGGACTAGTCACAGGGAAACGACGCAAGTGAGGGACGCAAGGATTCCATTTAATCGACTTGAGAAGGACCCTTAGAGTATTGAGAAGCCTCTAGGGAGAACAGAATTGCAAAATAAAACCCATGACAAGACAGACTAAACTAAAATCGTGACATAAAACTAAGATTGTGACATTAACAGCTGCAAGGAAAAAAAGTAAGAGAAGGAAGCAAGAAAAATCTATAAAAAAAAGAACTACATTATTATTAACTTAGGAAAGTTACAGTTAATTTGTATATCGTGTAAAATAAAATAAAAGAGAACACATGAGGAAATCGGCTAGATGTGTGTTTGCATTTGTTTAAATGACTGACAGTGCCACTGGCCCCCTGGTAGTGTGAGCTACTTTAACTAAGTACTCTATTCAAACATTGAATTAATATATAATGCCATCTATTAAATCTAAATAGGCTGAATTTGGTTATTTTGACTGGTTTCCCCCCAGGATCCCAATTCAGTATTTCTAAAAAGCTCTCGTTAAAAACAGAAACAATGATGTGAAACAAAACGTGAAATTCTTATTGACGGACATTCTTGAAAGGTTGTAAAGAAAGAATACAAAACCTGGGAGTCATGACAAATATACCAGCTTTAATTTGCACTGGTGGATAGTCAGATATTTCACTTAAGTTAAAGGTCACCATGGCGGCTGGCCAATAGGGCGCCGCCCTCTCTAAACCACAATCAAAAACATTATTATTAATAATAATAATAACTAATAATACAAATTGTCAATATTTGTGAGTTTAAAATATGGAATGCACCCAAACATATGTGTAAAATATGATTTTTTTAATTATTTGCGCAAAATATATGCTTTTCCTATACACTGTATGATTGAAGTACTGTGCTGGGGCGATGGAGAAATCGCCCCACGGAGGCGGGTCTCTGTAGCAGGTTAGCCAATTGATGATTCAAGATATGAACGTGTGTCATAAAATGTAGCCAATCAGCGTCCTCAAAACTACTGCCGGAGGGGCGATTATTGTATCGCCCCAAGTAAGCAACTGCTAAGCAGCTGGACGACGCCAACAGGATTGCGGTGAGGAAACACAATGAGGAACAGGATGATTGTATGCTACTTTAAACTTCTACTGTTGCAGTAGATATCTCTGCTCCGCGCCGATCCTATATGAGTGTGCTTTAAAAGAAGGAAAACCCAAAACAACCAGGATGAGGGTTAAACAATAATCTGTTTTAATGATAAACGGTAAGAATACATTACACTTTCAAAGGAGTGGACCTTGGCCCCACTCCCTGCTCTGGTCCTAATGCCGGGAGAACCTTTCATCTTGACGGCAGCAGCAAAAGAGAAAGAACTAAAAGCCAGAATAGGCTTACATGCAGAAAATAAAACAGGAGGAGCTGTGGTCATAGCAAATCAGTGCGAGCCGGCAGAGGACAATAAACTAGTGTCTCTGAGATTTTCACACCCCCACCTTTCTGCACATTCCAGAGGCTTGAGCTGTGTCCAAATAATACCCCCTTGCTCACACAAAGATAATCCTTACATTCTTCATATTTCCAGCTTTTGTTTACACACTGCTATTACTAATACAAAGTAATTAAACACACATATACTATTTAAGATATGTAGACTTCCCTGAAACATGACATACTGGAGATCTTAAGCAGAAGGTACTCTCATCCACCTAGCCCACTGTCCTGCCTAACTACACCTCCCCCACAGAGCAATACAAACTGTTGACTCCAAGCACTCCAGAATGTTCATGCAGTTTCAGTCCTCACATTTATGAAAGGATAAAACAGAGAAATCAATATAAAACACAAACACAGGTATTGTTTGAACAGTATTCACTTAACTGCTACTATTGATAATTACCAGAGAAACTCCAGGGGCCTCTTTCAATATCTGGAAATTGCAACAAGACTTTCTGCTATTTCAAATGTAACACTCTTCCCAAATATCAGATGATAATAATCTTCACTACTCAACTACATTTTGGAAGCCAATATGTACTGGATGAAAAAACATGCATATTTTATCCAAAATAATGAAGTTTTGTGGGACTTTTGAGTTGGCTTTGCGTGGGTATGACGAGACTGACTCTTCAGTCAACCCATTAAAATGTAAGACAGGTAAATTAACACTGAAAACTCCTGTTTTTTTGCATTTAGTCATACTGGGATGTTTCCTGAAATTGATTGCATGTGGCACAGCCCTACCTAGAAAAAATTCCACCAGCCGCCACTGATGGTCACCTATTATGCAAAATCCACTTTTTCACGTCTTTTATACATAAACACGTGTCCCCTCTGAGTAAAGAGATTCTGAACGTTTCAGAATCTCTGATCTGATCAGATGTTGGCCACTTTATGATGTTATAACGCTGTTTTGGCTTGTGTAACCATTAGCCAGAAACAGAGGGGATTATGGGATGCTACAATGGGTGATCTGTTTGGTATTTCGAGCAAAACACTTCAGAGACATGTTTTGTATATATCTCAGACCTATAATATATTGATGTAAAACCGTATAATAAGGGACCTTTAAGTAAGTAATACAGTGTAAAAACACTCACAAGTAAAATCCTGCATTCATAATCGTACTTAACCCTCCTGTTGTGTTCTGGATCATAACTTTTTTGTTTTACATTCGATTGCATTAAGGCTTTATGATATCCTTCACAGTAGACATTTGAACATATACAATTGCTGATAACCACTTTCCTTGTATTTTTAGGATGATTTAGACAACTTTGTAACACCCATCTTTTCATGGGGGAATGTACACCATGCGTCTCCTCTGACGCACGGGGTCGATGCACAGGCGAATAAACCACCTCTGGAGTCTCTTCACTATGAAGGAGAACCAGGGGATTCACCACGTGACCAGCTGATATAATGTCTAACAGCTGCATCACGGAGAGGGGTGTCACCGCCCCGCGGGGTGTGACGCGCCGGAGGAGAGCTGTCACTTTCTCCCCTCTCCGCTGTGAGAGTCGCGCTCTCATGCGGGCTGAGTTCAAATCCACTCCCAGTTAAAAGGATAACCTGGGAGGGACGAGGACAGCTCTTCTTCCAGTTGATAATTAAACCCAGGTTTGACAGATGAGATACGAACTGTATCATCTGTAAGCCGCTTCCTGCCACAGCCGGTCGTCCAGGTAGAATAACACTCTCATCCCCATTCTGAGTAGCTGCTCCAACCGTCTCCACCCACTTTGAAAAAGTGCGTGGAGCCAGGAATGAGAAACGCAGGAAATTGCTGTGTTTCGGGATGATGGTTACGTGGAGGAATGCATCCTTCAGGATTATGGATGTGAACCTGTCTCCCTGGTGATCGAAAATTGAAGTAACTTGAAAGTTTGAAGTGAAAGTTTGATACAGCGTATTTTTGGTATATTCATCTTAATGTCCCCTGATATATAAGAAGTGTGTTTTTATATATTCATGTGTGTACTTAATTACTTTGTATTTAATAGTAGCAGTTTATATGAACAAGAAGCTGGAGATATGAGAAGTGAAGGGGACAGAGAGGAAATACCCTTATATAGACATATGCTATAGACAGCAGAGAGTAGAATGTGTGTGTGTATGCATTGCAGGAGCCATAAGGCTGTATAATAACTGCTCAATTATACTGGTGTTTGTGTTTTATATTGATTTCTCTGTTTTATTCTTTCATAAATGTGAGGACTAAAATTGCTCCAAACATTGTGGGGTGGTTGGCGTAAACAGGTTTGATTACTCTGCATAAAAGGGGGGGGTGCAGTTGTGCAGGACAGGAGACTAGAAATTATGGGGGAGGGGAGCAGAGAGGGAAGTCGGAAGAATGTGTGTGTGTGTGTGTGTGTGTGTGTGTGAAAGCAACAGAATGAGACAGCGAAAACCAGATGTGGTTGTTTTGCTTCAAACTAAGGGACTGTTTCCGGATCATCTCGGCTGGCGCGCGCTGATACGCTACGAAAGCCCATCGTTTGTATATGGGCCAATAAATGACCTGTATGGGAGTAGCATCCACACAGCTCCTCCCGTTGTTTTTACAATATCTCCTGTTGAGTCCTTGTGTCCGGTCTCTCTTCCTCCTGCCGTCAAGACGATGAGGTTCTCCCGGCATTTGGACTATGGCAGGGGTGGGCCTACCCCTTTGAGAAGTGTATTGTATTCTTACCGTTTATCATTAAAACAGATTATTGTTTAACCCCTATCCTGGCTGTTTTGAGTTTTCCTTCTTTTAAACAAACTCATATAGGATCGGCGCAGAGCAGAGATATCTGCTCCAACACTGGTGAACACTCCAGCACCTGTTTGATCGTCAGCATGGGAAAAGGCCATTCCCTTGTTGGACACTGACAGACAGAGGATGGGTCTCATTCCCCCCGCCCCGTCTCCTTCGGGACCAGAAAATACCCGGAATAAAAAACCCTGATTTTCTTCCCCATGAGGAACCCTGGAAAAAAGCTTTCTTTTAACAAGAGTTCCTGCCGCTCTGCACGGAGCGCAAGACACTGTTCCCGGGATGACAGGGTTCCTTGTATCCCGTAGAACTGCGGGGGGGATAGGCGAACTGCAGAGACTATCCTCTGCCCATCCGCCTGCTCATCCATCTGTCCATCAGACACATGCGCCGCCACCCTGAGTACCATACAGTACTCTGATAGCGCCGGGTGTACATTCTCTGGGTGTGCTGTGGTTGGTGGCAAACCACACCAGAGCCCTCCACACTCTGCATTTCACACAGGCTCTCAATATGTCGGCGTTTAGGAGAAGACTCGTAAACCGCGCGTTCACGCTCAACATCAATAAGGGATGAGCGGAGGTGTGTGCAGTGCTGTCCACACAATGCGTAATAATGGCCCTCCGTGGGCTTATTACGACCGTGGGTAGGAGGTATGTCTGAGACAGAGAAAAAATCCGTGCTGCCTAAACCCAAAAAGTTTAAGGTAGACGGATTGAATAGTAAGCCCTGCTGTTTTATTAACCGATAAGTTAAAAAACCCAGCCAGCTTAGGCAGCGAGCCATGCTGCCGAGTAACCAATAGGCTATTGGCAGCCGGCTTAACCGGGGAGTGTTATCTGTGTAATAATTCTGGATGTGTTGTGGTTTGTCATGGTGACGAGCCACGCCAGAGCCACGCCTGAGACCTCCAGATGCTGCATTTCACACAGGCTTGCATTATGTCCACTGTAACACATTTTCCTGTCAAATAACAGTAAAGCGCCGTCAATCTCTTCACAGACGCCTGCACTTCACTGTAATACCACAGTACTCATACTGTGAAATGACTTTACAGCCTCTTACTGTAAAAATAAAATACAGTATACTGCTGTATTTTTTCAATTAACAGTAAAATACTGGCAGCAGAGACGCCAGCAATACACTGAAATTATACAGTATTCATACTGTTGAACAATTTCAGTTTATTACTGTAAAAAATTAAATAATTCACAGTAACATTCTGGTTAGGGGGCTGCCAGTAGATTAGTGTTGAAAATTGGCTGCAAAATAACACCAATTGCTTACAGTGTTAAACTGGACACCGAGGTGTGTTCACGCTCAACACCCTGGGATGAGCGGAGCTGTGTGCAGTGCTGTCCTCACTGTAATAATGGCACTCGTGGGCTCATTACGACCGTGTGTAGGAGGTAGGTTTGGGACAGAGGAGAAAAACCGAGCTGCCTAAAAAACCAATAGGTTTTAAAGACAGCCGATTTATGCAGCGAGCCATGCTGCCTATAACCGACAGGTTAGGGGCAGCCGGCTTACCCGGTGGGCCTTGCTGCTCATTAATATCCATCTGTCCATCTAACACACGCGTCACCACTCTGAGTAATATTCTGAGAGCGCGCAACATGCTCTGGATGTGCTGTGGTTGTCATGGTGACGAGCCACGTCAGAGCCCTCGTCGCCGTTGCCCGTGAAGCAACCCAAGAGGGGCCCGGACCGAAAAGCTGCGAGGGGGCCTCCACACGCTGCATCTCACACCGGCTCTCATCCTGTCTCCGTTTAGGAGAAGGCTCATAAATTGGACATTGAGGCGCGTTCACGCTCAAATCTGCTGAGGAATGAGCGGAGGTGTGTGCAGTGCTATTCACACAGTGCGTAAAAACAGCCCTGGGCTCATTACGACCGTGTGTAGTAGGCACATCTGGGACAGAGGAAAAAAACCGTGCTGCCTGCTAACCGACAGGTTAGGAGCATCAGGTTTAAACGTCAAGCCCTGCTGTCTAATAACCGCCTGGTTAAATACAGCTGGCTTGCGCCACGAGCCCTGCTGCCGCTAACCGACAGGTTAGGAGCATCAGGTTTAAACGTCAAACCCTGCTGTCTAATAACCACCTGGTTAAATACAGCTGGCTTGCGCCACGAGCCCTGCTGCCTGCTGACTGACAGGTTACAGCCGGCTCTTGTACCTCCACACGCTGTATTGCACAGCGGCTCTCATCATGTCGCCGTTTAGAAGAAGGCTCGTAAACCGGACATTGAGGCGCGTTCACGCTCAAACCCGCTTGAGGAATGAACGGTGTGTGGAGGCATATCTGTGACATAGGAAACAAGCCCGTGCTGTCTAATCAACAGACAGGTTTTAAAGACAGCCGGTTTGTGCCGCGAGCCCTGCTGCCTAATAACCGACAGGCTATGAGCAGTGGCGAGCCGTCAGGGCCCTCTATGCCAGTGGTTGTCAACTGGTGGGTCGCGACCCAAAAGTGGGTCGCGGAACCGTTTGGAGTGGGTCGCGGATGTGTGAGTGAAGAAAAAGAAAATTGAAAAAAAAAATAGAATTTAATTTTTTTTTTTTGGGGGAAAAAGTCAAACTTTTATTTTGAAGGCCCGATTTTCTAACGCTGTGCATGCAGTCGGCGTTGTACTGGAATCACCGGAGACCATAAACGGTTTTGAAAACTTCTGTTACATAGTGATCATCTTCTCAATAAAATATCTTTGCTGATGTTTTTTCGAGTCTTCTGGCCAATCAGAATCAAGATTGTTGCCGGAAGTCCCCACGGAGAATAACTTTGCGGTAGAACTCTTCTTTATACATCCATGGGTACAACTTCAGATAAAAATGAACACATAATGAAATATGACCCCCGGTCTGATGACTGACAGGTCACAGAACAATGGGAGCTATCTACCCTAACCCACAATTTAAAGTAAGTCACACAGATCTCCTCTTTACTCTTCTCGCAGCAAGATGTCAGAACAAAGTGAAAAACAAACAATGGCATAAAATATTATTAACATGTCGGGTAGTAATACATCTATTTATTTTCTTCTCAGAGTGTACCAGAATGCATAGTTTATGTTAGTATTTCTAAAAATCTCCTGGGGGAGAATCCCCCCAGACCCCCCTGCTGGGGTTGGGATTTCAGCATGTGTGCCTTTTTATATAGTTCAGCTTTGATTCCATCATCTCATTAAACCTTTTTTAAAAGCATACTTTAGGGGTATAAGGGATATATGCACTGTACTTCACTTTTATTAATATTGTATGCTGAAAAGCGTATATTACAGCACGTTTTTTGTTGAATAGATTTGAGTGCTTCAAAATGTTGGGTCGCGATGTATTGACCAAGTAAAAAGTGGGTCCCGAGGCCTGACCAGTTGAGAACCACTGCTCTAGGCCCTCTGTGAGGGCCTAAGATATTCTAAAAAATAATATTTGAAAACATTAAAAAAAAATATTTAAAAATATTTTTTATATTTTTTTGTTGTTACATTTTTCATAATTTTTACCAACATAACTTGATTTAATTGTATTTAAAATAAAATTTCCAAATAAATAAATCCTTCGAATCTGCCTGTTCAGTTTCTGTTGGAATGTGAAGGGTTAAATGCCGTCTCTGCGAGTTACTGTGAAGACGGGAGAGCTTGTTGGTCCCTCTCTACATTCACAGAGGGCCCGCTAGCAACTCAACGAGAGAGTAATGTCAAATGACAGTACAATTGACCAATCATATCTTCCCTCTAAATGGGCGGGCTTTATTTTCGCGGACTTTATGACAAGTTCCGCCCGCTGTGAAGTCTATGCAAGTGGTGCAGTGACGCGTCCTAAAACCCGGAAGTAAGCTTCGCTCGTGTTCCCTCGACAGAAAGCAATGGGATTTCTCCATAGGGTTTTGGAAAATAGCTGGAAATAAGGTCTGTGGAAAACGAACCTGTTAGATAAATGCACGTTTTGTTCAGCCGGATAATATCCACATGTCTACCCTACTTTTATTATTTTCAGGTCAGAGGGCCTAGGTATAAAAGTCACGGCTCGCCACTGGCTAGGAGGCAGCTGCTTATGTCATCCGGAGGAGAGCTCTCCTGAACCGGGGGGACGGGGAGATCTCATTAGGCGGCTGCCTTTCCGATGATCTCCGGGAGTTCCTGGAGAATACCGCCTATACGGTAGAGCCGAGATGGCGGATAGAGGGACCCGGTGACCCGGTGTCAGCCCGGCAGCCGAACCTATAGGCTCGGCTGCCGGGCCAACACCGGGCCTTGCCCTGTCTCCCCCGTCCGGAGGAGAGGGAGGATGGGGCCGGGGGAACCACATGGTGATCCGTGAATGGAGGGGAAGGAGTCACCTGACTGCTGCCCGCCACTGGGATCCAATAATAAAGGGCTTGGTCCACAGAGTAAGACTCCTGGACTAGCTAATCATCCCCGGCCGCAGCCGCAAGAGCGTTCGCTCTCCGCTGTCTGTGGGCCAGAGGGAGATGGACACAATGAGTGCACGACACCTCGGGAGTGAGAGCCCCGTTTGCGTGCTCCAATCTCCGGCAGGACTCACCTGTATCGTCTGTGTAAAGCCGCTTCCTCCGTGGAGCGAGCCAGCCACAGCCGGTCGTATATGTCGGCTAACACAGAGCCCGGCCCTGTCTCCCCCGTCTGGAGGAGAGGGAGGATGGGGCCAGGGGGAAATGTTTGCTTTCTAGTAAACAGCTCTGAAAAGAGCTTGTGCCTGTACAGTGCTTCTGCAACGGAGTGCTGAAGAAAAGTGGGAGCAGATTGTAGGGACTACTTCCTATTTATACGGAAGTGAGTCCGTAGGTGGGGCCCACGTCATAGGTGGGCGTGGATTAAATCTGTCAGTGCTGCACACGTGCAGAGGGATTAACGAAATAGTGATAGCCTTAGAGGGCGAAGCCTTATACGAAATAGAACAGGATGGTTAATTAAAAGCACAAACGTATTGGCATCAAAATAAACGTAAAGTTCCAATGCACAAGTACTTATTTTGCTTAATGTCCCATATCAAAATAATATATATTAAATTACTGGATTATATATATGTTTTACCATGAATGTGTCCATCACAGAGCTGTGTTTAATGTAGTTCCACTTTGATTAGCTCTAGTAAAATTAGAACTACTTCAAACACCTTCATATACAACTATCCTATATCATAATTTATTCATCACTTTATTTATATATTTTTATTTTAAAAAGTAACATTTAAAACAAATGTTGTCAAATGAATGTAGTGGAGTAAAAAGTACAATATTGGCTTCCAAAATGTAGTTGAGTAGAAGTGTAAAGTAGCATAAAATCAAAATAAATAAATAATAAAAGTACAAGTACCCCAAAATCGTACTTATACTTACATACTACATACACGACTGGTGCTTTGAAGACACCCCTCTCGGATGATAAATGGTAATGCACCGCCCGGTCAGCACCAGGTCAGCACGCTTGGTGACACACATCAAACACACCCACACTTTGCGTGGCAGGTGAACACTGTGCTTAGCTAACATGCTAAATGCTAACAACATTTTAGTGGATCCTCCAGTGGGGATTTCGGCTGTCACTGAGGAATTTTTACAATCAATGTGAGGACTTTCTGTAGTTTATCGTTATATTCCGCTTTCAGAATGACCTAGCAAAGAAGTTAAACCTGAAGCCGATTGAGGAGGACTTCAAAGGAAGATGCTCAGGTGAGTGCAACAACACACTTTTTGAATAAAAAAAACTAGAATCGCCTGTGTATGCTTCTCTGTGTGCAACAACTTTGAAACTCTCTTTTTGCATTCATGTGTGTGTTTTTGGCTGAAGGCAATGTTCAGATTTTGGATATTTACATTTGTGTTTTCTGCTTTAGATACTGATGTTTACTCAAACATAATTGGCAAGTGCATGTTGTTGTACCCGCCGTGGTGTCTAGCTATTTATTATTATACATTTCCCAAAGTTCTGCTTTAGTTAACTGAGAAATGTTGCTGTCTTTATAGAGATGTAAGCTATTGCTGGTTTGGGTAAAAGGCATCATGTTGCTGATGTTGTTCCTCTACTGTAGCCAATGTCTACGCTATATTTACATACACTGTGGTGTAATGTACTTTGGTAACATGGCTGAAACGGAGGGATATGAGGCATGACTAGAATGGGGGATCTGTTTGGTATTTTGAGCAAAACACTTCATAGACATGTTTTTAATATATTTTTTATATATCTGAGACCTAAGATATTGCCCAAAAATAGCATGATAGGTGACCTTTAACACCACTATTCATTTGGCAACATTAGTTAATTGTTACTTTTACATAATTACATGATTAGCCTACCTACATAATACAATATTTTCTTTTTTAAATAAAGTAATAAACAAACTATTATTTATAATTGTAGGCTAAGATATCCAGCAGCAGTTTACAAAGTAATGTAAATGATATCCCCTTTTACCAGCTATGATAAAGACATTAATGCATCAACAGTCATAATAAGAAACATGATCCTGGAATGGATGATTACTTTGAGTATATTTGGTCCCAATACTTTTGTACTTTTACCTAAGTAAGATTTTGGACATTTACTTACAATTTTGGTATTTTGGTATCTGAGTACTTCTTCCAACACTGCATACATAGTATACCGTTTATTTTCTAACACTTCCCCTCCCTGCCTAAAACATAATGTTAAAGGTATCCTGTTTTTGATCATACTATCTACGGAGCAATGTTTTTCCTGAGTGGCTCCCCTGTTGTGTTTGTTCATGAGCGCACAGAGCTGATATCATATCACACTGCTGCCAAATATTTGACACTATTCAACCGAGTTGCATGTTGTGGTAACGTGCCAAGAATCACTGCAATATGCCAGCAAAGGCGGAGAGGGAGAACCCTTCCAGCAAGTTGAATAGAAGTTAACAATGCAGGGTTTAAATTAAATAAATGAAATCTGCTTGCAAATATTTGTAGCATAAATTCAATGTGTTTGTTTAGCCTTGAGGATACATAAAATGTGTTTGGTTGAGTTAAGCTGAATTTAAATAAGAACCTTGTATGATAATCACATGCAATCCTGTTTCAGTTGCCTTTCTCTAACACTATCCATGTACATATTCATTGGCAATGACCACAATGTTTCCTTGACCTTCAGCACATCAAATATTACTGTTGAAGGCTAGACTTTCAAATACATTTGCCTTAGACATAACCTGGGGATTTGGCTCTGCACCTGGACTTTCCATCTCATGTTTTACTGTACAGGACACATCCACTTGTTTCATTGATTTGATTTGATCTTACAATCACTCAACACTATTTTCATCCAGTCCCTGAATGTCTGTTTACCTCCCAAACAAGTCACGTAGCAGAAAAATAATAAATACACTCGTCTAACAGCTTTCATACATGCTTGCATAAGGGACTGTGCAACCTGGTGAATGCAGTCATTTGATTACCTGAGTAACATATAATTGTAATCATGATTGTAATGTCCGTCCAGGCTGGGCATTTACGCAAAGCACTGGCTTTTCAGAAGCTCCGTGGGCTACCAAGCAACTCCACTTCTTGCATCAAATCAGCTTAGCTTTAGTTTAGATTCAGCACCATGTTTCAGGAAGATAATAGAGCACAGGCGTGGAACCCAAGGGGTCTACATATAGTGTGGATTGATTGCTTTAACATACCTCATCTTGCTTTAACCTCTTCGCAGTGTGAGGGAAAGTCGAGGGTTTTTAAGGAGTCCAATAGATGGGCTGTACAAGAAATTTGGAGAGAAAGTTTAGTGTAAGATGTTTTTCACTTTCTCCAAATGATTTATAAAGCTGCTGGCTAAAACACCTAAGCTTTGGAAAATTGCGATGCTACGTGTATGTTGCTTTCAGTGATATGATGTCAACATTATAGAAGGATATGCTTTCTCTGCTATTTAATCTGTTACGAGCTACAACTGAAATGTTTCAAATAAAAAAATGACTGCCATTATTTTAGCTTCTTTTTTTGGCTATGAGTAATAATGTCCTGAGTCTCAATGGATGCTGAATGGCTTGTACTAAAGGACAGACTTCATTTTTAACAGTAAACTATTCACTCCAGCTCTGCACTTTAAAGGCCACCAATTTCACTCTTTATGAGAAGTACTACCCAGCCTGTGAAACAGCTGTATAATGTCTTCTGCTTTTAAAGCTTTGTACATTCTGGTGACACAAGCCTGATGATAGCATTAGAGTTATCTCAAATGGAGCCTGAGGCCACACATTTTCAACAGAATAACTTTGTTAAGAACTTGTGGCATTGTATATATGGCATGATTGTTAACTGGCAGGCAGTATTATGATAATGAATAATAATGTATGAAGAAAAAATGCTGTTGCATCATGGGAAATGTAAGAAGCAGTGTTTCTGGAGCACAACTATAATCAGAATAATGATGCTTTTGTTTTATAATGCATTGAAAAATGACCAGTACCAGAGTATCCTGTTTAGAAGATTTGACTTTACTTGAGTATTTACATTCTGTGAAACTCTCTTTTATTTCATTTTATAAAATGACGTTTATTCTCTTTATATTTGCTATGCAGAAATCAACCTGCTTGGTTTGAAAATGTCCATGGTTGTTTAATTTAAAAACTAGTACTATGATGATATTTTGAAACAGCCATAACATAGCCATATAAAGACTACAACTTACATTTTATTGTTCAACCCTCTGTTGTAATACCTCAAAATAGGCCATGAACTTTGAAACGGCTTTTTAGGATTGGGTATATTTGAAGAATAAACAGCCAAAAAGTGTAAACCGTTATTGGTAAAATCTCCGGTTTGTCTATGGAAAGAGCAAAACTAAACTGATCAATGCATTTGTAATAATAACCTATACAAATGTATATACCACTAAAAGCGTCTATTCTGCTTAATTAGTGACTTTGCAATTAACATAGGCAGCCATCATTCTGCTGTAGTCAAATCTCTTTTTCTTCCACTGAGCGCTCTCACTTTTAATATTTTGAGTTAGTGAAACTTTGCCATATAGCAAAAACTATTTCCACTACTGACTCTTCCTCAGTTTCTGCAATTTGCTTTTTATAGCCTTCAGCCATCACCTCTGAGCAGGGATCCCAATTGACAGAGGAGGGAGAAAGCGAAAAAGAGAGACAGGGGGAGATTGAAGAGGGGGAGAGAAGGCAGGACAGTAAGGGAAAGAAAATGAGAGCAAGAGATACTGAGCCAGTGAGGTCACTATTACCTCTTCTGACAGGTGTCATCTCACTCTCTGTGGTCCCTCCCCACTGGGGGGGTTATGGGTCAGAGGCTATGGCTCTATCACAGCATCAGCTGTATATCTCCCCCTCTTCATCGTCTCTCCTCATCCCCATCCATCCATCCTGATTACACCTCTAATGGTTCCTCTTCACAGCAGCCACCAAGTGTAATGGAATTATGCTTGAATGAACAGCCATGTCTCTCCCTTTTTCTCCCCTTCTGTCTTCTTCCACTCTCCTAACACACATACACACACTCTCTCACTTCTTCAAATGTGCATTTACAGAAAGCAGTTTGCACATTAAACACAATGCATCCAACACCACCGGGGTGCATATATAAAATAAATAAGGAAACATTACTGTCGAATTCTGAGATTTAGAGAATTTATTTCTATGCCAGGAGGAAGAGAAAAGACATCGCGAAAGCTCTTCACATATATCCGGTGTGTGAAACACTCGATATGAAAGATCCCCTCTTACTTGTCCCTTCATTTTTACAAGAAAATGCTTTCATAATCGCTCATATTTAGGGTTATACCTCAATTGCAGCCCCCACCCCGCATGTGCCTGTCTCTGCATTTTCTCAGACTGCATTGAGTCTCTGTATCTTGCTCTCCTCCGGGAAAATCATCCTTCCCTCGTCCAACCCCGCAAGCCTTATCAGTGACAGGAGAGAGATGAATAAGGGATCAAAAGAGCCTTTTTTATCCCCTTTTTCACACTGTCAGGTTATATTTACTCTGGGTCCCAGTGGATCGGCACAATGCCACACACACCAATTACACATGACAGGCTTTTTTCAGTTCCCGACCTGAGGCGGTGCATTTGTGTCCTTATTGAATCCTTTCTACCAAACATGTACAAGTGCAAACCGGCAATACCTAAGGGGTTAAGGGTAAATACTTCCACTAATGAAGCCTTAAAGTTGTTTTTATATGCTATATTTTGATTAATTTGGAGTTTAGAGTCTAACTTTCTGGCTTTTGAAGAAGTTTCACAGCCTCGCCATGTCCCTCAGAGTATATTTTTACAGCACACTACAGCCAAAATGTCTTAACATGAAATTATATAATTGACAGAAAAGTATCGCTAAGCTACAGCCGCGTCATGTGAGACCAATTATCATCTTAAACCACAAATAGACAGATTGTTTGGTGGTGCAATTCATCCATGCATTCACTGCTGGATCGAACACACCCTGCTGCTGCTGCTGCACAAAAAAACTCAAATAATTTGAAAGGAAACGATAGATAGCAGCAGGGAAGCGTTAAAAGACCATGTCTTAGGCTGCAGCCACACAGAAACGATAGGGTCGTATCCGCTACAGTTCTCTGTACTTCACTTGTATTAATATTGTATGCTGAAAAGCGTATATATTACAGCACGATTTTTTGCTGAATAGATTTGAGTGCTTCAAAATGTTGGGTCGCGATCTATTGACAAAGGAAAAAGTGGGTCCCGAGGCCTGACCAGTTGAGAACCACTGTTATAGACGGTTCGTCCACCCGACAGGGAAACACGGATAACGATAACGGGTCCCAAGGTGGGTAGATCTGCAGACGAAACGCTCTGGGTGGCCAAACGGCTCAGTGTCTATGCCCTACGATCATTTCCTGATAACGTTGAAGCCATAGCCCTGCCTCTCCCCACCTCTGCTGCTCACTGCTGTAGCATGGTCAGTAGCAGTAGCTACTGTCAGTAGCTACTGCTACTGACCATGCTACAGATGTTAGTGCAAAAATCTACAGCTCCTCTACCACAACCATCAGCAACAAGTAGACATGGAGAACTACATGAACTACATGTTGCTAAATCCACCGCGGAGAATACACAGAAGGGCAACCATGGCAACCATGCTCGGGAGGTATTTTTCGCTGCTTTTGGTGTATTTTGTGGCGGAAGTACAGCGCCACTTACAGGCCCGGCATATGTACTACGCGTCTCCTGCAGTCTCGTGTGGACGGACCACACAACCCCCCCCAATGCAACGCCACCTCAGAGCAGCCCTGCTCAACACACATCCACAATATCCACTCATCCACAATAAAAGCCACATTCTAAATGAATTCATTAAAGACAATAACCTGGACTTTCTGTATCTGACCGAAACATGGCAAAAACCCCTGGACTATTTTTCTTTCAATCAAATCACCCCAGCAGGATTCACATACATTGACAAACCTCGCCCACAAGGGCGGGGTGGTGGTATAGCTGCTATTATCAGAAAGGAAATAAAAGCTACCATAATCCCCATCCTTGATGTTTCTTCATTTGAACACCTGATCTTTAAACTATCTGGTCCCACTCCCCTGGTCACAGCCATCATCTACCGTCCCCCGAAGCCAAACCCCTCCTTTCTCTCCGACCTCTCTGACATTCTCACTCAGCTTTCTGCCATATCCCCATCTGTTCTCCTCTTAGGTGATTTTAACATTCATGTTGACGACCCGACCTGCAAATATGCCTCTGAATTTAAGGAAACCCTTCACTGCTGCAACTTCTCTCAACACATCAACTTCCCAACACACAGCCGTGGTCACATCCTGGACTTGGTCTGCTCCACTGGTCTCACCATCCATCATCTGTCCAGCCTCAATCTCCACATCTCTGATCACCTGGCCATCATCATGGACATCAACATCCCCATCCCCGCCCAAAAGCAAAAACGCACAATAACCTACAGAAATCTCAAATCCATCTCACCTTCAGCAATCACTGCCTCCATTACCTGCAAGATGTCTGTCTCCCCCCCCACTTTCTGAAAACCCATCTGAACTTGTGGACTATTATAACAGCACCCTCTCCTTCTGTCTCAATGAACTGGCCCCCACAAAAACAAAAAATGTCTCTTTCATACACTCCGCCCCCTGGTATACCCCCGAACTCCGCCAAATGAAATCAAGGAAACGTCAACTTGAACGCCAACACAAGAAAACCACACTAACAGTCCATCTTCAAATCTACAAAGACTATCTCCAGCAGTACAGTAACGCACTCAAAGCAGCCTGGTCTAATTACTACTCACAACTCATTCAGTCTGGCTCCAGCAACCCCAAGCGTCTCTTCTCCACCATCAGCAAACTTCTCAAACCCTGTGACAACGCCACCTCATCCTTCACCACCGAACAGTGCAACTCCTTCCTCTCGTTTTTCCAAACCAAAATCAGCAACATTTACAGCAATCTGACACCCTCATCAGCACCCCCCACCTTCCCTCCTGGCTCCCCCCCCTTCACCTCACAGCCCCTGTCCCACTTCTCCCCTGTGACCCCCATGCAACTGTCTGACTTCATGACTGGAATTAACTCCACCTGCACACTTGACCCAATGCCCTCCAAATTTGTTAAAGAGAGTCTCCCTGCCATCTCCCAACTCATCGCCACCATCATTAACTCCTCCCTCAGATCTGGATCAGTTCCCCCCTCTCTCAAACTGGCTGCTGTCACACCCATTCTCAAAAGACCTGGACTCACACCTGACATCATGTCCAACTTCCGGCCCATCTCAAATCTCCCCTTTCTGTCAAAAATACTTGAACGTGTCGTTGCCTCACAACTTAAAGCCCACCTCAGCTCCAATGATCTTTTTTAGCCATTTCAATCCGGTTTCCGATCAAAACACAGCACCGAAACAGCTCTTCTCAAAATCACAAACGACCTCCTCCTCTCCTCTGACTCCGGCAACCTGAACATCCTCATCCTCCTCGACCTCACCGCAGCATTCGACACCATCAACCACGCCATCCTGCTGTCCCTCCTCGAATCATCACTCAACATCACCGACACTGCCCTCTCCTGGCTGAAATTCTACCTCACCGACAGACATCAGTTTATCAACATCAACAACTGCACCTCCTCCACTGCTCCTCTGTCCCAAGGTGTCCCCCAGGGTTCGGTGCTTGGCCCCCTCCTCTTCATCCTCTACATGCTCCCCCTTGGCAAAATAATTAGTCGCCACAACCTTCAATTTCACTGCTACGCCGATGACATCCAACTTTATATCTCAACAAAAACCATCACCCCCACAACACACTCCACTCTCACCAACTGTCTCTCAGAAATAAAAGCATGGATGCAAACAAACTATCTCCAACTGAACAGTGCCAAATCAGACATCATCATCATCGGCCCCCCATCCCGTATCAAAGACATCCAGAATTTCAACTTCACCATTGACAGCCACACTCTATCTCCCCCCCCTCACATCCGCAACCTCGGAGTCATCTTCGACAGTCAGCTCAAATTCAACCACCACATCAATCACATCACCAGGACCGCCTTTTTCCACCTCAAAAACATTGCCCGTCTCCGCCCATCACTCTCCTCCTCTGCTGCTGACACCCTGATTCATGCATTCATCACTTCACGACTCGACTACTGCAATAGCATCCTCTACGGCATACCATCCAACCTAATCAATAAACTCCAACATATCCAGAACTCTGCTGCCCGCCTCCTCACCCACACCCGCTCCCGAGTCCACATCATTCCCGTCCTCCAGAACCTCCACTGGCTCCCCGTCCGTCAAAGAATCAACTTCAAAGTCCTCCTCATTACCCACAAAGCCCTCAACAATCAGGCCCCCCCCTACCTCACAGACTTGCTGCACCACCACGCCCCTTCCCGCTGCCTCCGCTCATCAGAAGCCAACCTCCTATCCATCCCCACCCGCACCAATCACCGGACCTGGGGGGACAGAGCCTTCTCCGTCGCTGCCCCCTCCCTCTGGAACTCACTCCCCCAACCCATCAGAGACTGCACTGACCTCACCACCTTCAAAAAACTTACAAAAACTCACCTCTTCAATCTGGCTTTTAATGTGTGATTGTTTACTATATATTTATTTGTTGTTCCTTCCTTTTCCCTTCACTATATCTGTAAAGCGTCTTTGAGCACCTGTAAAAGCGCTAACAAATTAAATCTATTATTATTATTATTATTATTATGTTTCTGGTGCTGATTGCGTGTGGACGGAAGACTTTTTTGATATTGAATTTGGTTCAATATCATTATCGTCTCTGTGTGGCTCCAGCCTTAATAGATGCCACATTTTTATTCTTGTGAAAATCCACACCTTCACTGCAGATGTCCTTGCACCAAACATTTGATGTAATACCCTATGCTGGCATATTTCAAAGTGTGAGGCGCGCCTCCCTGGGGAGCTTCAGGGGAGGCGCAGCGTGATAAATAAATAACGAGAAAAAGACGAGTAAAGTGTCACTTGAACACTTTTGGTTGTCTGTGGAGACCGAGTTCCCCCGCCTTGCCAAAAAGGCTGTAAAAGTGCTCATTCCCTTCACCTCCGCCCAGGGGCAGACTGGCCATCTGTGTGTTCTGGAGAATCACACGTTGACGGCCGGCTCGGTTCGCTGACGGCCGGCACCGCCCTTTAATTTTTATGTTTTTAAACGGCATCATTTAAGTTGCCCTGACAGGCGACACAGTCCATTCAGCAAGGCTGAATGGACCCCCCGTTGACAGTTCACTAGCGTGCTCTACCAATTTCTGTGTGCTGGGCTGGGTGAGATTCCAGAGCTGATTTTTAGTCCCAGTCCGCCCCTGCCTCCACCTGCCTGTGTGAGTGCGGGTTTTCTGCATTGACTTGACCGGTACTTCATCAAAAGCAAGTACCGGTCAAGGCTGCAGCCAGAGGATGATCTGCGTTTATTCCTGTCTATATTGCATCCCCGCATCATCCGCCTGTGCGCATCAAAGACGCAGACTCATTGTTCCCACTAAAGTAGGGGGGAGCAGTGGCGACTGGCCACCTAGTGTCAGCAGAAAGTATTACAAATAATGATTACAACAAAATGCAAAAAATAAATTAAAAAATATATTAAATATATTTTAAGATCATGTTTAATCATCTGATTCGTCTGGACATTGCTGTTTTAGTCTGTGTTCTTCTAATTAGTGTCTACAGTGTGTGCCTATTGAGCTGTTTAGAGCCATGTGGGACAAAACCCGATCCTGCCCCTCCCTCTCTCTGTCTAAGTGAACGGTGACTGTAAAAACTACACTGCGCATGCTCAGAATGTTTTCTTATTTAATGTGTGTGGCAAAAAAATAATGACCATAGGGGCATAGAGCTGCCATCCCCACCATACGTCATCTCACATAATTCAGAGCTGATTGGCTGTAAGTACGTGTGCCGCGAAAAGTGTGGTGTGTGAAGAGGAGACGAGAGAGCTGCAGTGAGGTGTCCTAAAACCCGGAAGTAAGCAGCGCATGGCTTCCCTCGACAAAAAAGCAATGAGATTTCTCCATAGGATTTTAGAAAATAGCTCCAAATAGGATCTGTGGGAAACAAACCTGTTAGATAAATGCACGTTTTGTTCAGCCGGATAATATCCACATGTCTACCCTACTTTTATAATTTTCGAATCATAAATCTATTGATTAGATTAGATTTATGATAGACTTTTGAAACTACAAGAACATAAGGAGGACTTTTACAAAAAAGTAATAGAGATTTTTGTCCAGAAGGATAGGCAAATGGACTTCATCTTCAAGTCAAGGTAAGACTGCAATTTTATTGAAAATGGGATCTTACTAAGAGAGAACAATTCAATATTTAAATGATAAAATTACATTTGTTGGGTATCCTTTTGTTGAACTGTCTGTTTAAAATTAACTGAAGCATCAGACAAAAAAAGCTTTTGAAATAATATTATATTTTGATTTAGGTCAAAATATAATATTTGTAAACCTGAAGAGTCAGTGCCAGTGCCTCACCAGCCACGAACCTCACTGCAGAAGCTATAGACATCTAAGTTTTTTGTGCCCCACCACTTTTGTACATGTAAAAACGCCACTGGCGGGGAGTGTAATAAGGAGGCAAAGTTGACGTTCAGTGTGTTGCCGGGAGCATATAAGGATTTATCCACGATAAGATAAAAAGGTTTTAAAAAGTTATTGTTTAATGTTTTAAGGAGGTGACGCTACTCAGCCAATCAAATCGGTGTAGTCAGTGAGTCAGCACAAGGGGCGTCGCCTGGAAACATTCGGGGCTTAGCCCACAGTGGCGGCGCTACAGTCGAATTTTCTACTGCAAGACTCCCCACACGCACATACACAATTGCGCCATCTGGTGTCACAAACGTGTGCCTGCATTAACTTTGTTACGGCAATGGATTGTGGGAGATTCTCATAGCACGAGAGGATCACTTGAGGGTAAGGTGCCTGTATTATCTCGGTGGACAAAATGTATGTTTTTATTTTATAAGGACAATAACGTACTGTTGTGTTTGTTTAGTTTAATGTTAATTGTTTAATGCTCACAGTCACAGCAACATGTTTTTGTGTGATTGGCTATTTGTTTTATATGATTTATCAACGTGATCATCAATAGCTAATCTGAGCACCAGAACCCAGCTCACGTGTCTTTTTATGCTGTCCATTGAAATGCAGGTATGTGAGTTTTGTATTTATGCTTAATGTTTCACATTGCTCCACCTGATGCCTCGACTACAAAGTCTTCCATGTTTCTACGCTTCTTCCTCTGTGTCAGTTTCGGGAATATCAAGATCATTGCACAGGGCCTTGGTCTTGTCACAGACCTCATGTGCTTTCTCCTTACTTCGGTAACTTTTCAGTGTGTTCTCAACTGGTGTTTAGTAATCTACTGCCTGCACCAAGTCAATTGTTTCTTTCTGCAGGTATTTGTGCAGGCCCTGAGTGGTTGAGATCAGTGTCTGGAATAGGGCTGCAACAAACGACGAATTTGATAATCGATTAATCTATCGATTAATGAAACGATTAATCGATTATTCAGATCGTTAAGGTTTTAACTGTACTACTACTTATATCGATACTGCTTATCGATCCGGTCCTTTTAACGATAGTATTAACGGTTCTTTTGACAAGAAATAAGGGAAACTAACTAAACAAATTGTGAACAAAACTAACATTGCTTTTTATTTTAATTAAATGCATAATATTTCACATCAAAAGAAACAACAATGTTTTAACAAATCATATTAAATAATGTGATGACAGAACTGTAAACAGAATAGCTGAAACTTTAACAAAATAAATAACTCGGTTACCTCTAATCATTAACCTATGTTTTTATAACTGAGTTAACTCTGTGTGTTGCTGCTAGCATACATAACACCTGACGTGGAAACGTTACTTGTGGACGGGGCTACAGAGCTACTAGAAAGACAGTGGAACCCGGTGCATTTCTCCGTCTGGATGTGGTGCACTTTGGCTAAATGTTTAGACAAATTGCTCGTGTTACCGCCCTTACATGATAAACTGTTATTGCACTTTTGGTAACGAGCATTGTCCACATCGAGACGGCTAAAGTTTAACCACACCTCGGAGCGCGTTCTCTCCGCCATCTCCTCCGTGTGTGTGTGTTGCATGCATGTAGCAGCTGCGTGTGTGTAAACAGCCCCGCCCCCTCGCAAGCAGGCGGGGGAGAGATCTCTCGTCTGAATTGGGAAGATCGAAAATACATTATAGACGCATTTTGTAGTCATATTGCATTTTATTCAACATTTATTGATTTGGCGACACTAAGACTGCGATATAATGTTTATGTAGCAATAATACATATGACATATGTTTTAAATGTCTCCTGTACCGATAAAAAAGAGCGATAACGTTGGAGCTTAACGGGGTGTTGAACACATGTGATGACGTCACCAACGAATCGACGACTGAATTAGTTGCCAACTAATTTGGTAATCGATTTTAATCGATTAAGTCGATTAGTTGTTGCACCCCTAGTCTGGAACATGACAGCATGTAGATGGTACTGAATTTTCAAAGCTTGCTTTCCAGTCCCTTTCCTAGAGGGGCTGAAAGGCTCCTTAAAGTCTTTATTAAAGCAGGGAGGTTTTTGACATGCCCAGCGAACAAGTTGCTTGTCCCCTACCTCTAGCTGTTTCTGAAATGTTTGCAATCTCTGATGGTGGACAAGAGATGTGGAGAAGAAAGAGTAGAGACACTCCAGGAGATCAACGCAGGTATGTGAGTTTTGTACACCAGTTTGTATAAGTTTAATGTTTCACATTGCTTGTGAAAAATATACTACCACTATACGATCACTGATGTTTTGTTGTTGACTGGACACTTATTTTGTAAAAGAGATAGCATGTGAGGATCTCTTAAGCAATGCAGCTCACGTGTCCTTTTTATATGCTGTCCATTGAAATGCAGGAAAGTAATCACCAGCTCTGAGTAGGGGTGTTGAAAATAATCGTTTCTACGATGCATTGCGATGCGGATGTGGACGATTCGGTATCGATGCAGTGACGGAAGATAATCGGTTATAGCGTAGTAACGTTGCTTCCTGATTTTCCGGCCGCGGTTTTACTATAACGTTTTTTTTTCTGTCACTTTAATATCAAATTGGTTGGTGACGCAGAGATCACGGAACAGACGTGACAGCGGCACAGCAACACCAAACACGGAGCAGTCTGCTTTATCCACCAACACAACACCACCAGTCCAGAACCAACGGCAGAAGGACCCGCTCTGAATCACTCCGTGTCGCTGCGGCACAGGGATTTATGTTTTTCAAAAATAATCGCGTATAGTGCCAGGAGATATGGGAGTCGGAGGCGGTGCATCGAAGTTGCAGAAGGGTACTTTATTAAGGAGGTGTTGTCGGGTCGCAGCCCGGGACAACAAGAGAGAGAGAAAAGGAGTAGGACACAGTATATACAGTTAACACACATATGTCCGTCCGGAAACAATACCCCTACCCCAAAGTTCCGTGTGTGAATTATGTCCCAGTGTTAAAGGTGGTCACCACACAAGCCCCCCCAGAATTCAAACAGGGCAAAAAAAAATCCTCGCGTCCGGGAGGAAGCACCACAGGGTCCGAGGAGGGTGGGGCAGGGCCGGAACGGGGCCGCAGTAGGCGTCGTAAGGGGGCCGCAGTGCTGCGAGGCGGGGACGGCGCGAACATCCCGGTGGTCCCCAGCAGGGAGGAGCGCTGCCCGGCCGCAGGCGAGGGCACAACGGCAGCGGGCACAAAGTCCTCGGGGGGAAAGAGCCGGGTCCCCGGGGGGCAGGAGCAGCATCCCCGGGAGGAAAGAGCCGGGTCCCCGGGGGGCAGGGGCAGGAGCAGGGTCCCCGGGGGGCAGGAGCAGCATCCCCGGGAGGAAGGAGCCGTGGACAGGGGAGAGGCCAGACGGGGCGCCGTCCGGAGCCGCCGTCGAGATGAACCGTGAGCCGCGGTAAGAGGAGAGGCCAGGCAGGGTCCCGGAGCGCGCCACCCACGGGCCGATGAAGACATGGGGACGTCCGAAACCGCCGAGGCGAAGGAAGAGGCCAGACAGGTCCCGGAGCGCGCCACCCACGGGCCGGTGAAGGCATGGGGACGTCCGAAACCGTCGAGGCGAGGGAAGAGGCCAGGCAGGGTCCCGGAGCGCGCCACCCACGGGCCGATGAAGGCATGGGGACGTCCGAAACCGCCGAGGCGAGGGAAGAGGCCAGGCAGGGTCCCGGAGCGCGCCACCCACGGGCCGGTGAAGGCATGGGGACGTCCGAAACCGCCGAGGCGAGACGGGGTCCAGGAGTGCACCACCCAGGCGTCGATGAGCGTGAGTGGCGTCTGAAGCCGCCGTCGAGGTGGTGAAACAGGTGAGAGTGTTCACACGAGGCCGACCAGACATGGTCGAACCTCCTCTCAGGCACCAGAAAATGCTCAAAAAGGGCCGTACTGTCCACGGTCAAAAACAGGTGGGCGAAATAGCGAGAGTGTTCACACGAGGCCAACCAGACATGGTCAAACCTCCTCTCAGGCACCAGGAAACGCTCGAAAAGGTCGATAGCCGTTAGCAGCTAGCCGTTAGCTGAGGCCGTTAGCTGCTAGCCGTCGTTAGCCCCACGTGGATAGCTGCTAGTCGTGGTTAGCTAGCGCCGCTGGGACGTGCAGCCGCACGCCCCGGAGAAACAGCTCCATGAGGTAGCCATGGGGTTGCTGGTCGACCCAGCAGGTCGTGCATCGTCCCCCCGATGCGGGAACGGCGAGCAACGTCTCCAGCCTTCTGCGGAGCACGCACCGAGCCTCAGTCCGCGTGCCGGTGGCAGCCACGGACGACTCCAAAAAATCCCCGGCATTTCGAGAAAGGAACCTGAGTTCCTTTTGCCGTGTTCGGCTCCGTCCCGGAAACTTCCCAGACGTGTCAGAGTCACCAATATAGTGCCAGGAGATATGGGAGTCGGAGGCGGTGCATCGAAGGTGCAGAAGGGTACTTTATTAAGGAGGTGTTGTCGGGTCGCAGCCCGGGACAACAAGAGAGAGAGAAAAGGAGTAGGACACAGTATATACAGTTAACACACATATGTCCGTCCGGAAACAATACCCCTACCCCAAAGTTCCGTGTGTGAATTATGTCCCAGTGTTAAAGGTGGTCACCACACGCGTTACAATCATGTCAGGTTTTTGGTGGATTTAATTAAGTCTTGGATTGCAAAGTATGAATGTCCTCTAGCAATTTTCAGACGATATATACGTGTGTAAAGTTAATGAAGGCAGGAGGAAAAAAGCTTCCGCGATCACGTCTCCTCTCCGTTCCTCCAAACCCCGCCCCCTCCCTGAAAATAATGAGTGACAGGCTGATAGAAACTTTATTATTCACTTAATCACTGAGATATAATGAAGCTAATTTAATCTCATACATTCATGGGATTTATGTAACAGTAAGACAGAGAATGTAAGTGTGCACCCACATGCAGTATTTTTGTTTGTATATGCTATTGTAAATACTCCTGTTGTCTGCTGTGTTCAGACTCAAGTCCTGTGTGTGATGCCACATTCAGGACATTCAGTGTCCTTTTTTTAACAGAAGACTGTAGCTAGAAGCTGCAGCTAGACTGCAGAAGCATTATTTTTTGGTTTTTGAGGATGGAACAACTTCACACACAGATATAGGGAGGCTAGACTTATACAATTCATTTATTTTGGTTTATAAATTAATGTCAAGACATTTATGTTATTGATTTCTGAAGCACTTTCTAAATAATAAAAAGAGAGTTCATATGTATTTACTGCATGTATGCATTGATGAAAAATAAGCCATGTGCAGTAATATAGAAAATTGAGGATGCAACGCATTGGTATGAATCGTGATGCATCGGGATCCATCGGGATATCGAATTGAATCGAATCGTTGACAGGATAATCGTAATCGAATCGTGAGACCAGTGAAGATGCACAGCCCTAGCTCTAAGTGATCTGTTGCCAAGGGGACACTACACCGGAGTTACATAAGCAGAGATAAAGTGCTATTTTGGGGGGCATTCACCTCCTCTGGGGTCCCCCAGGAAGATTTTTTTTAAATGTTGAAGTTAAAAGCATCAATCTTGTGCACTTTGAGAGCAACATTAAGAGATATGGATACATCTCTCAACACCCATATGTAAAAAAAAAAATCAAAGAATCAGAAACGGGTTTATTATTTAAAAACACTTCATTTTCCAAGTAAATCATAAATTATGTCAAATTATTAGAAGTTGTTAGTAATCAGATTAAACAGAAAAAAGGGATGGAAGGAAGAAATAATAATGCCTCCTCACTTGCTGCTTCCCTCATCACTTGCTGTTTGCAGTTGAAATGATGTATTTTGCTGGCCAAACATGCTGGATGGAAAGCAGTGGTGTCTCACTTGCCTTGCCCCTGTATCTGCAGTCCCTAAATCAGTCATGTTACCCATTGACTCTTGTCTGTTCTGGTGTTCCTGTTCATTGCCTGTTGTATCTCCTTCTTGTGTGTCCCTTTCGCCTGTTCCCCTTTCTGCATCCTCTACTCTGTTTGGCTCATCTGTGATGATTGTGTAGGTAAACACAAACAAGTATGTAAGTCAATCAGTTTCCAGCTCTGTCAAATAAATTAATTTCAAGATACACACATTTGTCTTTATTAAAATGAGTGTCACCACACTGTCACAAAATGTAATACTAACCAATTAAATAGTTACATTTACATTGGAAACCTCTTGTAGATATAACTGTTAAGAGTAGTTATCTGCCCATTTGGGAGCATTGTGTCCCTTGCCCCCTTTCAGGAGCTCCACTGGATTAGCTTTGATCTGAAATATTTGTATAAAAAGCTTGTTAGCTGGCTGTCCATCTCATAATGTTCACATAGCTAGTCAATAGGAAATATCAATCAGAAGAATAATAATTTCATGCAAAAATATGTCACAAAAAGAGGTTGTACATTTAAATTCAGGTCTTGTTATGGCCACGTCAGTGGCCAAACAGCCACATTTACTGCTGCAAATATGCTGTTGACACGCAGTGGCAACTATGCCACCATTTCAGCTGACTTTTCCTCAGAAATACTGTCACATAACATCCATATATTTCAGTGCTATGAAACACTTTAACTGACAGGACTCAGGATCAACTGTGTACTGTAACGGTAGCTTCTAGCTTCATGTCGAACACTGACAGTAAGTCAACATTTCCCAGAGAGCTTTCTTTGAAATCACCAGGTAACGCTAAAAAACACAACATTTAGATTGTATGACAAAGTGCATCTAATATATCTGGCTAGCTATAGCTACTTGCTAACGGTTTAGCTTACCCGCGCGATTCAAAGTAACGTCAACGTAGCTGTAATTTATGCTTTGCTTACATGTTCAAGTTTACTGACATTTACATACCTTGTTCACCTGGCTCAGGTGGTGGCTCTGGGGTTGTTGTGTGAGCCACCACTTGAGAATTGCCGTCTTTTTTATTTAAAAAATGTCTAATGTCCATCTTCAGAAACTCCGCGTCCGCGGCTGACAGTTTAAAGTTTTAAAAACACTGTCACAGAGGAGCGGTACGTACCTGTCAGCCAATAAAACATGTTTATTTCCATACAACTCTCTGATTGGTCTGGTGGTGTCTTGCCTCTGTTGCATTCACTGAACACGGGAAATTACAATTCTGCCGTCCTCTAGGTAAAGTATGGTTAATGTATTATATCAGGGATGGGCAAATGGCGGCCGCCGCATGCGGCCCCCACTCCTCTTTTTGCGGCCCTCAGATTAATTTATAAACAACTTAATTAATAATTTTTTTTTTTTTTTTAAATATATATATTTTTTTACTTACTGATACCGTCCACTAGACTCCTAGTTACGTCGCAAGCTGCGTAGAGGATTTCAAATACCGCGAAATAATCTGTGACGCATTTGTGTGTATTGTGTTTGTTTCCCGGGGAAACCCTCACAAGAAACACCGGCTGTTCTTATGCCTGCTGTGACGTTAAGTTGCCTCTTGTAATTATGCCTTTACAAGCTTAAAAGTTGTTTTTATCATCTGAATTTGGCGAAACAAGTTTAATATTCTTAAAACCAAGACTTGGTTTATTTGAAATCAGATGAAAACAAACTGTCACGGACCCTGCCGTGTTATCTATGATTACTACGCTTTTCATTTATAATTTCAGCGGGAGGGGGAGCCGCGCTGAGGAACAGCAGAGTGCGGGCTGACAGGTGTCTGTGTGGACATTCCCCTTATTGTGGAATAAGGGGAATGCAGAGACTGGCTACAAGTGTCTTAGGTTCAAGTTAGACAACTAATGTCTGGGTTAGTGTTCATGACTTAATGTGTATGCCATCTAATGGTTAATCTCAATACACACACATTTTCCGTGCTTTCCAATAGTTTCAAATAGTTTGATTCCACTGTTTAATAACCTGTTCAATACAAACATGCCACTTGTAAAAATGAAATACAATTTCTGTGAACTGATATTTGTTTAGTGAGTTTATTAGAGGATGTTCCCATTTTTTGGGGATATTCCCTTTGATTGTAAAATGTCAATGAAGATGTCAGACTTAGTATATTTGTTAATAATTACATACAATACACGGAATTTTTGTGTGTGTGTTCCAAGTGAATCTGTGGCCCCCTGGTGACCAGTACATAAATGATGTTGCCCCCACCACCATCAAAGTTGCCCATCCCTGTATTATATTATTGAGGGAGAATTTGTCCGGGGCTAAAGAAAAAACATCCGGGGCTTTGCCTACCCCAGGCGACGCCCATGGTCAGCACGATAGATTCAAACACACACAGAGACGAGACAAGAAGAGAGAAACAGCAGTGAGTGATTTCAAATTCCTCACTGCTGTTTGGGAGGCTCACCTTCCCACACTTTGAAAACCCTGTCCTATGCCATTGAAAGAGGAACAAGGCTAATAACTTATCCCTTTTTATAAAACAGGCAATTTAGTCGTTTTGAAAGTTGCTTTCAAAACTAAAGCAGGACATGATTCCCGGCGTGTTTAAGCAGCCGCCGTTACAATGTGCTGAAACCTTGGCTCTGGTGTTGAGGACTGGCAATAACCCACGACTTAATGAGTAAGGCCTACTGCTACTCCTGCCAGGCGATAATCTTCTTTTGGCATAACCAAATCAAGAACAGAAATGTTCTTATCAGGAAGAAACAGCAGACATGCTCTCCAAACGCCCAATGGACCCCCTGTTTAATTGATTTTCACCATCCCAAGGCGGCTGTTCTGTGCGTCAGACAATTTTATTTCTGGAGTGCTTGTTAGGGTGCTAGATTGTGCTGTTCCCTTTTTCACTCCACTTTGATTTGATGATGCCTTGATGGTGGCGGTGCAAAAATAGCCCATACGTGGGCAGTTTTTGTTACTTACGTTTCAAACAGCTCCTGTAACTTTTTTGTTTGTTTTAACATTTCCAATTCAGTTTGTGGGTAGATGGCTTACAAAGTAACTCTTTCATCACACTGCTGTGAAATTAAACCATAATGATGTTTTTGTTCACGTGGGCCTTCTTTGTTTTGTCCCTGTAGAAGAAATCTTACTTATTTTTCACTGAATGATCACATTTGGTATAATGAAAGTACCATAAATGAATTATATACTTTAATGTCAGAATTTTTACAAGGCTTCTTAATGATCCAGTTGTGGACACTGTAACTCATTAGAACTGTTTTAATTGCTACATATAGTCTTGTTTACAGGTCATAGACTAACTCTTTTACAAAATGTCTGTTGACTATATTCTATTGGCCCTATTATGATCATTTTCACGTTCATAATTGTGTTTAGTGTCTCTACTGTGACATGTCTCCATGCTTTAATGTTCAAAAAGCTCTTTATTTTTCTCCTACTGCTGCAGCACCTCTTTTCACCCTCTGTCTTAAACCAGAGCCCAGTCTGCTCTGATTGGTTAGCTGGACCACTCTGTTGTGATTGGTTGACCGCTTCGAGATGGCCCTCCCCTTAGCCCCGTGGTTTTCTGCCATTCCCCACTTTGGACAGGTGGGCCTTTTCAAGCCCCACCTGTCGTGATGTACTTTTACTCCTCTGTTGTTGTTTTTTGCAGTGTATATATTTAGCACATTTGAACATTATTATATGCTGACCTTTAACCTTTGTGTGCTGTTTGGGTCTGTGGGACCCGTTTTCAGTGTTTACTAAAAGAAAATGTATGCAATTTAATTATTTTAATCTGCTTTATTTGGTGGTTGACCTCACATCCTCCAGGGGGGACCTCACCTCCTCTAGGGGGGACCTCACATACTCTAGGGGGGACCTCACCTCCTCCAGGGGGGACCTCACCTCCTGTAGTGGGGTCCACACCTCCTGTAGTGGGGTCCACACCTCCTCTAGGGGGGGTCCACACCTCCTCTAGGGGGGTCCACACATCCTCTAGGGGGGACCTCACATACTCTAGGGGGGACCTCACCTCCTCTAGGGGGGTCCACACCTCCTCTAGGGGGGTCCACACCTCCTCCAGGGTGGACCTCACCTCCTCTAGGGGGGTCCACACATCCTCTAGGGGGGACCTCACCTCCTCTAGGGGGATTCTTTATTTCTATGTATGCATATTTGACTAATCACTCCCCTTTTAAACAGTTTTTTCTTTTTTCACTGTCCTATACACAGGGTTGGGAGGGTTACTTTGTAAATGTAATCAGTTACTGAATACTGAATACATGGCTCTGAAAGTAATCCGAACGTATTCAGATGACTTTTAGAATACTTTTTCTTTTTCCATAACAGATGGGTATGTTTTGGTAAACAGGAGACACGTATTTTATTGTTTTAATGGCTTATCAAGAACTCAAACACAACATCTTGGTGTCATTCTGGACAGCTCCCTCTCATCTGCACCCCACATAAAAAACATCACCCGGACTGCATTCTTTGTACTGTCTTAAAACCTTTCCTTGGAATATGTTATGTATTGTAAGGTGTCCTTGGGTGCTTTGAAAGGCGCCCCTAAATAGAAGGAATTATCATTATTATGTATTATTATTATCTGAAACGATGTAATAACTTTTAAAACTTTTTCCAGTCACTTGCCCCATGCATTCAGCAGCAGCAGGCCATTCACTTTGCTTTGATCCCGTTATAAATGTCATCATTTCGACAATAAATAAATGCTACATCAACGTTATCTTGCACATTTTACTCAATGATACAGACCATTGTTGAGGAGATGCAAAACATACTGTAAATGAGTTGGGTCAGACATATACCCTGAGTAATGTTACCTTTCTGCTAAAAAAAAATCAGATGAGGACATCACCAAAGTATGTGCGTCAGTCAGGGGATTTGATCTGTTCTTTGCATGCCATACACACTATGTACACACTGCTCTGGTATTAATAACAAATATAATTGTAAAATGTAAGTCTCGCTCTTGTCATCGTTCAGGCTTTGCATTTGAACTCCTATGACTGGTTGCGGACTTGAAGGGAACGTCTTCCTGGCCTTCCTGACATCCAGGAAAAAGGTGAGACTCTAATCCATTTCAATGCCAAAAGCAAGTTGTTGTTTTGAACTTTTTTTAATATGATCTTTTGGGGAATTTCAGTTTTATTGGACAGTAGAGATCTACTGGAAACAGTGGAGAGGGAGGAGATGATATGCAGCAAAAGGCCGAGCCGGATGGTTGCTGCTCCGTGTGGAACGTGTTCTATCAGGTAAAGCACTTTGGTACCCAGTTATTTATGGTATTTTGAATTTAGCTTTTGGAATGTAATTTCCAACTGTGCATTGTAAAGACTGAAAAAACAGGCTCAGGTTAAAGCTTGTCCTCCTGTCTTCTCTTATTTCCTTTCTTTCAGGTGTAACATCTACCAATGGTTGTACATGACACCACCTCTTTGCTGTCCTACTAGTCAACCCTCCTGATCAGGTCCTTTCCTAAATAGTGGTAAGTTGTTTTACAATTCAGTGTACGTTAATTTAGCAACTTAATGCCTTACTGCTGTTGAATAAACCATATATATATACATCCATCAGAAATCAATAAAACAAATCGTCCAACATAAAATAGAAGAAATCTGGAGTTATTCTATTTCTTTTGATACAACAGCATCTATTGGGACTGCTCATTGATGTCATCAAGAGCCATTGAGTCTAGCTTTTGTAGTCGGCCTCTCAGAATGTTTATCATTTCTTTGTCTCTTAACATTCCTATAATCATTTGTTTTTTTATTGTTGATATTGTTTTGTTCTTTATTTTTATTGTGAGAATCACTTTGCAATTGTGTAAGTGCTATATACATAGTTATACTAATATTATTGTTGTTTCCATCATTAGTATTATTAATACTGTCTTCTTTGTTTTCTTTATTTATCTCTATTTATCATGTCAGCCCACTTCAAACACCTGATCAAGAACTTGTGAATCTTCAGGCAGGAAAGATGAGAACACCTGTTCAAAGTTCCAGTTCCCTGCACATGGAACCATGCCTGTCCTCTGTTCCACATGTCTTCAGTCCGTTCTGGACCCCATGACTCGGACACTAGTTCTACCAAGGCTCGTTAGAGGTAAGCAGTAGTAGCAGAGTGGAGTTATCTTTGTATTTAGGCTGCAAGTCGACAAGAATAGATTACAAATCGCTTAAAAAGTTGTTCAGACAAGAGGCACCATGTGTTACGCAGATGTGGCGCTGATATAGTTTATCCAGTATAATATGCGGTTTCATTTGAAAATTAAATTATTTCCGGTGCAGAGAAAAACACTCAAGGTGGATGTATAAAGTACATACTGGTGTTAATAAAATATAGCGTATATCCCTCAATTTATCGACAATAAGAATGACAATACATACTTCCGGGTGTAAAGTAATATATCTATCATGTAGATCCTACACATCCACTGGAGGTAGATTCTGAAAGTCAAATATACACTTCTCACTAGAAATGTAATCATAAAGCATTATTATGGCCAAACTATCCTACAATTTAGGATTTTCCACTGAAAAAAGTGTTGGATTCAATATTGAAAGGTTTTATCATCATATGCACAGCAGCTACAGTGTAGACATGTCAATGACATTCTTCTGACCTGAGCTCCTCCAACAATGCAACATATATAATAAAATACAAAAATACAAAATAAAAAGTAGTGCAAAAAGTTTATATACATGTAATATAATATGATATTTACAAGAACAGAATGTGAAATTAAATAATGTAAATTAAGAAAAAAATGAAATACGGTGTATTGCGTGGATAATAGACCCAATCACAGTGAATGTTCAAAACAAACATTTGATAATTTATTCTTTTTCATCTCACAGTGCACATATTTAAGTAATCATAACACAAACTAAAAGTTAATCTGTTTTTCCTTTCTCTTTTCAAGAGTGCTTCAGAGGATGGCTGAATTCACAAAATGTGGAGAAGACCGAGAGGGAGAAGTTACTACATGTCACAAAAAATACAGGACCTTGTGAAAATCGGAAAGAAACAGTTGAAGGAAACTGCTTAAAAATATGAAGTAATGGGTGTTTTGAAAATGTTTTCAAATTTGTGTTAATGTTCATTGTGTGTTATAAATTATTTTACTGCTTCTAATCATTTGATTTATGGGTATTTATTTACAGACATTCTATACATTCTGGTACCTTTCTGGTAAGGTAGGTGCTCTGATCTGAAATGATAGATGTTCATTGAGCTACTGCAATTGGGTAAGAGTGTTTCATCATCATATATGACCAGCTTAACCATCAAGTAATCCCAGTTAAAGTTCTACTCAAGATCATACCAGTCTGACCAGCAAATGGTGACCAGCTAGAACACTGTGACCACCAGCTTTTACCAGCTAAACCAGTTATCCCGACCAGCTAATGGTAACCAGCTAGACCACTGTGACCAAACCAGATATCCTGACCAGCTAGACCACTGTGACCACCAGCTTTTACCAGCCATCCTGACCAGCTAATGGTAACCAGCTAGACCACTGTGACCAAACCAGCAATCCTGACCAGCTAGACCACTGTGACCACCAGCTTTTACCAGCCATCCTGACCAGCTAATGGTAACCAGCTAGACCACTGTGACCAAACCAGCAATCCTGACCAGCTAGACCACTGTGACCACCAGCTTTTACCAGCTAAACCAGCTATCCCGACCAGCTAATGGTGACCAGCTAGACCACTGTGACCAAACCAGCTATCCTGACCAGCTAAAGTGTCCAAAACCCCTCTTAACCAGCCAACTAATCCAGCCTAATATTGACTGGCTGGGCTAAACTGTTTTTTTCAGCAGGGCTCTCTCGCTTTCTCTCTCTGTCTCGCTTGCTCGCTCACAGAAGCTGTGTGGTCCTCCGTGGCGATGACGGCTTGCGTTAAGAAATAATAATAAACATATTTGTAAAGTGGGGGGACACAAACGGGACTTCGAAAAGTGTCACGGTTAAACTCCTTTATTATGAAGTGGTGAGGTGCCGCTCCACATTGCTTTTCTTCAAAGTGTGGGGCGTGCCCCACACTTTGAGAAACGCTGCCTTAGCCTATCATTTACAATATGTTGGAGTGCTAGCCAATAGAAGTGCTAGTGTTACATAGTGATGTCACTATGTTACTGAAGTAAACAAACAAGTCCAACATGAGGGGTTTTAGGCAGGGGGGAAGTGTGGAAGAGAGAAACTCCCTCTGAAGGGGACACATGGATTTGAGTCTTTGCAGACCATTTGCACAGAAACCTATAGAACACTACAGAAAAGGGAACACTCCTTTGAATAGGGCCTCTTTTAAACCACAGATCAAATTTAGAAAAGCTTATTTTAGCTGTTTTTTCTTTAAATTAGTGTGCCTATTTTGCTTTTCAACGGCAACTCAAATTGGAAATCATTAGATCTCGCTGAACAAACCTCACCAGATTATCTTTCACAATTATATTTTCCCTCTAATTGAAATGACTGACTCCTGATCCACTGGGAGTGGCAGTGGTGTCGGAGGGGAGAATGCTGAGGAAACTTTTCAGCATTCTGGACAACGGGTCTCACCCCCTGCATGCCACACTGGTTTCCTACCGGAGCACTTTCAGCCATAGACTGAGATCACCGATAACCACCACACAGCGCCACAGGAGGTCTTTCCTCCCAGTGGAAATCAAACTCTTTAACTCTTCACCCTTCAGTAAAGGGAACTGAGAACTTCCACACCAACACTATGTGCAATATACATATCAATATAATTAACATCATTGCAATACACTCGCTGCTATATATATATAACTATGTGCAATATTATATTATTATTATTAATAATGCTATGATAACGGGCAATTACGTAACTGCCACTACGTTTTAATTTTTGCCCTACTAACTAATAACTACTGCTAATAATAATTGCATTGATTATGTGACCATCTATGTTTCTACGTTTCATGTTGTCTGGATGTGTAATTGCTCTTTTTGCTGCACTTTTAGTGTACAGCTTTGCTGCTGTGTTTATTGTGTTTATTGTATTTTGTTACTCTGGCACAACAATTTCCTTCGGGATGAATAAAGTCTTATCTTATCTTATCTATCTTAATTGCCAATAACATTTACATTTTATAAAACAAAATTACATTGGCAAAACACTTTACCAAAGAAAAAACAATTTAACATTATCAAAAACCAATTAACAAGATACAACACTTTTTTTACAAAGCTAGAGACAAATTTAAATTTTATAAAACAAAACGAAATGTTATAAAACATAATACAATTTTATAAAACAAAATTACATTTTATAAAACAAAATTACATTAGCGAAACACTTTTACGAGAACTGAGACAAATTCACAAGTCTCGAAACACTTTAACATTTCTCGAAACACTTTAACATTTGCTGAAACACTTTAACAAACTAGAGAATCAAACCGGAAAGAGAATATTCATCATACCGGAAGTGACATGCAAGTGATTGACTCATTCTTAAAGGGGACCTATCATGCAAAATGCACTTTTGTACGTCTTTTATACATGAATATGTGTGCCCGGTAGGGGTGTAATGGTATACGTACCCGTACCGAAATTATTTGGTACGGGCCCTTCATTCGTTACACGTGTGTACCGAAGTGTACCGAACGAATATAACGTTAAACGTAAAAAATTGAGAACGTGAACAACTTTTTGGAAGTAATCTCAGCTGCTGCGTCGCAGCATTCAGAGTAATTTGCTCACATTGTGTTCAACGCGTCATAGAGCGAGCAAGTCATTTCATTGGACGAGAGGCATACTATGAGAGCTGGTCACAGGGATGCGTTCAAATGTAGTCAGTAATTTGAAGAACTGTTGAAATGGCGAACGCAGATAAAGTTGAGCTCGAAAATCCTCCAGCATCATTGAAGTCTCCGGTTTGGGAACATTTTGGTTTTGCAGTTACGTACAAGGATGACGGACAAAGACAGGTGGACCGAACCAAAGCTGTTTGTCGGCATTGTTCAACTAAAATTGATTACGCGGCTGGCAATACATCAAACTTGCACACTCATTTGAAAAGGCATCACCCGAACGTGAATATCACCGGGACCAAAAGAAAAAAGACTGAAGTGCAAACCCAACTCCCACTAGCATGTAAGCCTCCACCACTCGCAAAAAGTTCATACCGAGCCAAAGCTATTACAAACGCCAAATTATGTTGCCATGTTAGCAAAGCGCTACCTGGCTGTATCTGCTACCTCTGTCCCTAGCGAGAGGGTGTTCTCCACAGCAGGAGACATTGTTAGTGCCAGCAGATCTGTCCTTTCGGCAAGCAATGTGGACAAGTTCATCTTTCTTTAAAAAAACATGAAAATACAAAGACAAGCAAGTCGTATACACATGTAGTGTAGGAGTCCTCTTGTATTTCAAGCTGCAACAAATTATTTGTAATATAGATGAACATGTCACCGCATCAGAGTTGGCTGCAGGTTCCCTCTTGCCCAGTTTAAACTATAAGTTAAACTATCTCCAACTCTCAGCATTTCAACAAATAAGCAACACAACTGGAGCTGCTTTGATGTGTTTGTGTGGGGGGTGATGTTATGGTCACTAATCCAGTAAGGAGTTGAAATGGCCTTACTGTATCCCACGATCCCTTTAGGCCCCGATCAAGGAGCCTTCATGTGACAACATCCCTGTAGGAGCCAATTAACACTGGGTATAAAGGTAGGAACCTATGTTTGTTGGTGAGAGGTTCCGCCGGAAGGCCATACAGTTTTTGACCACACACGGAGAACACACGGAGCACACACACAAACACGGGATTACAAACAAACAGAAAAGGTATTGTGTAAACCGTAATATCGTATGGTGAATGATGGAAAGAAACCAGTAAAAAGGGAAATAAATGACTGTTTCGAACTGGAAACGTTGTTTCTGACGTTTATTCGGCAGCAAACAAGGTGTGCGTCAATTACACCAACAAAGCGGATCCTCAGAGGCTTAAAGCGTTGGTTTAGCCTCTACAATCCCTATTAACTCCATAATCCGACCATCTGATACCTTGGGATTCTTATCTTCCCATTCATAACATCTTTCCATTTAGCTTAAAGAAACCTTGTGTCACAAATATAAGTGTACTTATAGATTACACATCTACATGTGTATACAGAATATTTTGTAGTGTAAACCAGAGGTTCTCAATTGTTTTTCAGCCAAGGACCCCTTACAAGATAGAGAATACACCAAGGACCCCCTCATTCTGATTTGTGATTTTGGGCTATATAAATACAAATTGACTTGATTTGACATGTATGTCCCTTGGAATAATCTGACGTAGCCTATTTTTTAAACTTCTATAGTCTTAGTTATGTGAAAGACAACACAAGAGAAATGTATTAGAAAGATATTAGATATGTATTACAAATATTTGCACCATCTCAACACAGAATACCCATAAAACAATCAATCAATTAGCTGCAAGTAACACTGTACCTAAACAAAATATCAAAGGGAAAAGAGAAAAGTGATTATTTGAAGTGCATTTCAGAACACACACACACACACACACACACACACACACACACACACACACACACACACACACACACACACACACACATCAAGTGTTTCACTCTTAGTGAAATGATTTATAAAAGTCTAATCACAAAATAAATGCAGGCTATAAACAATTGAACACATGCCTGCATTGCAACATATATCAAGTAAATTGCAAAACAACTGCAACTGCATTGCTACAATCCCAAACCACTACTTGTAATGGCAGCCAGCTCTGGACACTATTGGAGTGATGCAAAGCAGTCCATGAAGCTGATTGCTTCTCTCTGCAAGTGAAGACACGCAAGGTGTGGCCCTTAGTGTGGGTGGGACCTTGGACATGATGCGTGATGTTAAAGCACTCCAATAGTGACAGAAACTCAGCGGCAAAGGTGCAGGTGCACGTGGTCCACGTGGATGTTAAAATAACCTAGCAGTAGTGTGGATGGGGACATGGAGCAGATTGAGGTGAGAAGCTCAGACAACTCCGACATGAATGAGGTGGAAGGTTTGAGGTAAATGAGGACGACCTGCTGCTTTGAGGGGGCAGCCACTGAGAAGGCAATGCACTCAAGTGAGATTTTATTCGTCACAAGCAGCTGTTTGACAGGGATATCTGCTCTGTGGATGACTGCCAGCCCACCACCACGACCAATGGAGCGGGGCTGTTGGAGATAAGCATAAACTGGGGGGGGGGGGTGGCTAGGTTGAGTGTGAGGAAGTCCTGTTGGTAACGAAGCATCACGATGGTATGATGCTAACGTTAGCACAGCGTTAGCTGTGGTCGCGGATCGGCCGAGAGAATGCGCTATCAGCCAAGAGTACAGATGAACCAGGACAGCAGGCAGCCTGTCCAGGAAGCGACTCAAGGACGGACAGCACTGAGGAGAGATGGTGGAAGTTGAAGAAGTTTGCCGCAGAGGAGCACCAGTGGTGGCCTGAGCAGGTAGAACTAGGCTAGCTTCTGATCGCCGTCAGACTGGCTGGGTGGAGAGGACCGTTGTTGTGTCTTTTGTGGCAGAACAAAATCAAACAGCAGCTAAGCAGGTGATACAGTGAAGCAGGATCGGGACTCAAAACGGGAAAATGAGACGGAGAATCGGGCTTGTCGTCAGATGGAGCCACTAACGTTAGCGATAGCGTTAGCCCTGAAGCAGGAGCAGGTGAGCAACATTAGCAGGTGTAGCAGGGTGGACAGGTCGGAAGCGGAGCATCCGTAAAAAGTTGCGATCGGGTGTTACAAAAGTGTCCAGAACAGCGTGTGCAAGCCACTGAAGGTATGGAAACTGAGGTAGAAACGTTGGTCCAAAACTCGGCAGATACATTTTCGGACAGAGAAGCGGCGAACAGACAACGCCAGCGTCCTCTCTCTCCAAAAGTGTTGCGTCACAAAAAAAAAAAATGTTCACGGACCCCCTGGCAGAGTGCCACGGACCCCCGGGGGGGTCGCAGACCCCACTTTGAGAACCACTGGTGTAAACGGTTTAAGATTGTGTAACAGAATCATTTTTAATGATCTATGTTTTTGCTACTTGTAAAACAGCCCAACAGAGTAATAAGAGGTACTGCAATTCAATATTGATACAAATTAAATTAGAATACTGGTATTGATATGGTTTTATAGATAGGCATTTGTTAATAATTATGAGAAATTATAATACAGGGTGTCCGCGGGGTCTTAAGTATTAAAAGTTGATAAATCAATTTAGCGAAAATGAAGGCTATTAAAAAGTATTAAACGGCATTTTCCAAGGTATTACATTTTGTAGCTTGTTTTCAATAAGTACAGTTGCAAGAAAAAGTATGTGAACCCTTTGGAATTACCTGGATTTCTGCATAAGTTGGTCATAAAATGTGTTCTGATCTTCATCTAAGTCACAACAATAGACAAACACAGTCTGCTTAAACTAATACCACACAAACAATTATATGTTTTTAAAGAACACACCATGTAAACATTCATAGTGCAGGGTGGAAAAATGTGAACCCCGAGGCTAAAGACTTCTTCAAGAGCTAATTGGAGTCAGGAGTCAGCCAACCTGGAGTCCAATCAATGAGACGAGATTGGAGGTGTTGGTTAAAGCTGCCCTGCCCTATAAAAAATACACACCAGAATTTGCTATTCTTAAGAAGCATTGCCAGATGTGAACCATGCCGCGCACAAAAGAGCTCTCAGAAGACCTACGATTAAGAATTGTTGACTTGCATAAAGCTGGAAAGGGTTACAAACGTATCTCTAAAAGCCTTGAAGTTCATCAGTCCACGGTAAGACAAGTTGTCTATAAATGGAGAAAGTTCAGCACTGTTGCTACTCTCCCTAGGAGTGGCCGTCCTGTAAAGATGACTGCAAGAGCACAGCGCAGAATGCTCAATGAGGTGAAGAAGAATCCTAGAGTGTCAGCTAGAGACTTAAAGAAATCTCTGGCACATGCTAACATCCCTGTTGACGAATCTACGAGACGTAAAACACTGAACAAGAATGGAGTTCATGGGAGGACACCACGGAGGAAGCCACTGCTGTCCAGAAAAAACATTGCTGCACGTTTGAAGTTTGCAAAAGAGCACCTGGATGTTCCACAGCACTACTGGCAAAATATTCCGTGGACAGATGAAACCAAAGTTGAGTTGTTTGGAAGGAACACACAACGCTATGTGTGGAGAATCCAAAGGGTTTTTCTTACAACTGTATATAAATTGTCCAAAGAGGTTGTATTCTACAGTCTGCCTGAATGTAATCATTGCGTAGGTATGTAGTGTGATTCTTTGTAGTTTATTTATGGCATCCCGTTGGATTTGACGTCATCTGAACAGGTCCGTTTACGCCGGTTGTTAAACAACATCGTTATGGGGAAATGCAAGTCTGCGTCCAAATGGTTGGAAGATAAGGAGGAAGGACAATCAATACTGTATATAGTCAATGTGAGGTAAAGTGTGTCGCCAATGGATGAGGTCTTAAAATGTATGGAAAGGGTCTTAAAAGGTCTTACATTTGACTTCAGGATTCCTGCATATACCCTGTAATAGCAATAAAACAAAACATGACTTCAACTCAAAGGTCAAATTCTGTTTTTTCGTCATGTCTTGTATTGTTGTTTTTCGTAAGAATAGTTGGGTATAGAAGGATTTTTGGTGTTAATTTTATGATCATATACACAAAACAAAAGGCACAACCCAGGGTCGTATTTTTCTCCTAATTTAAAGGCTGAGAATTTTATGTTTTATTAGAAGTCTCTTTGATAACATTTATTTTTCCAAATGCTTAGAAATCTGTGGTTTGTTTAGTTTAACTTCAGGCAGGTGAGTGAAGCAGTTGGAACAAGCGTTTCTTGTCTAAGTCTCGGTGGGTTGAGCCAATTGGCTGCAGACAGAGATTTGTCTCCTAAATTGTTTTTTATGTTCTTTTACAAATTATAGCAGTTTGGCTGTGCAACAGCCTTGTCAGCAGTAGACCATCAGCTCCTGCACTTCTTCTCTTTCTTACTTTGGAAGAAAGTAGATAAAAAGAGAGGGAGCAGGAGGATACAATTTGGCACTTAGTTGTTTACCTCAAGCACATTTGCATACACTGGGATTAAGATGTTCTGTCTATTCCACTGATTCTGGGCAAGGCACTGTTTTTCCAATACCAAGTGCCAAGGCAAGACGTACTGTGCACCACCAAACAAATCTAGCTTATTAAGCTGCTATAATCAATATTTTAATATAATTGCAATACAAAAGGACTGTGATGTGAAAGCAGTTATTTCTAAGATACGATAACATTTACTTTTAAATTGATCCCCATACGGAAATGTGGTTGTTAAAGCAGCAACAGGAACAAGATGGGAACATAAGTGCAAAAAAGTAATTGTCAAAAGTTCTAACTATTTTGGATATGATGCTCTCTTTGGATCTGCTTGAGTATTATTGACAATAGTAAGTATCTGTGACTTGAACATAGGAATGCAATACAAAAATGTTTTTAAAAAAACACATCTGTAGGGGAAATACACTCAAGGCCCTTTTTAAAACTGGTAAATGTTAGCATAACTGAATGTAAGCTAATCAACATTCATACATCACATGTTTACAGTTACATACAGTTACAGTACATGGTTCCTTTCAAATGAAGAAATACTAACATGTTAAAAAGTAACCGTGTCAAATACAGTTGCAAGAAAAAGTATGTGAACCCTTTGGAAGTACCTGGATTTCTGCATAAGTTGGTCATAAAAGGTGTTCTGATCTTCATCTAAGTCACAACAATAGACAAACACAGTCTGCTTAAACTAATACCACACAAACAATTATATGTTTTTCATGTTTTTATTAAACACACCATGTAAACATTCACAGTGCAGGGTGGAAAAAGTATGTGAACCCTTGGATTTAATAACTGGTTGACCCTCCTTTGGCAGCAATAACCTCAACCAAACGTTTCCTATAGTTGCATATCAGACCTGCACAACGGTCAGGAGGAATTTTGGACCATTCCTCTTTACAAAACTGTTTCAGTTCAGCAATATTCTTGGGATGTCTGGTGCTCTCTTGAGGTCATGCCACAGCATCTCAATTGGGTTGAGGTCAGGACTCTGACTGGGCCACTCCAGAAGGCGTATTGTCTTCTGTTGAAGCCATTCTGTTGTTGATTTACTTCTGTGCTATGGGTCGTTGTCCTGTTGCATCACCCATCTTCTGTTGAGCTTCTAGGCATCTGTCCAGGCCCTGAGGCAGCAAAGCAGCCCCAAACCATGATGCTCCCTCCACCATACTTCACAGTTGGGATGAGGTTTTGATGTTGGTGTGCTGTGTCTTTTTTTCTCCACACATAGCATTGTGTGTTCCTTCCAAACAACTCAACTTTGGTTTCATCTGTCCACAGAATCTTTTGCCAGTAGTGCTGTGGAACATCCAGGTGCTCTTTTGCAAACTTCCTCCGACCAACTTATGCAGAAATCCAGGTACTTCCAAAGGGTTCACATACTTTTTCTTGCAACTGTACAACCATTGATTGCCACGAGATGTAAACATTTTTTTAAATGATTAAAAAAAACGATACGAACGTACACATCTCAATAACTAGCTGCCATTTTACAGATATCATATTTTGCCTTTCGTACACAGTGGAGAAGGGCTGTTTGATCAAGCAAAAGCAAACACTATGATATTGTTGTTTTCATCCGTCATCCACTCTTCTCTGCCTTGTGTGTGACTGGAGAGACCATGTTGTTTTCATTTCCTCTAATGAGGGAGAAATAAACAGTGTATGTGAGTTAAAAAGCAGATGATACAAGACAGCGTGTGCTCATTCTGTCCCTCTGTAAGAGCATTTAACTCGGGGACAGAGCTGTTTGAAACTGTACCTGTGATACTGAGCACCATAATCACCTCTATATTTAGAATTAAGTTTTTTATTTTTTTCCATGTTTTCCTATCATTTATTTTCAATTGTTTAAAAAGAATTGCCAATGTGTCTGATCGGATGCCTGGCTGAATGGAGTCCCTTCAATGAAGTTGAGTATCATACATCAATGTTTGTAACATGCAGTACATCTAGTGACTGTAATTTATTTCACAGAATTCCATTCATTTATTTTAATGCAGTTATGTCAGTAATAGTTCCACTTTATTCTAGTTTTGCACCAGCATTGACTTTAAATAAACTGAGATTTTTTTACATTTAATGTGCTTATAGATAAACACACATATCTTGCTTCAAGGGGTATTCTACTCACTTCCTTCACTGGTTTATTGATATCATTGAATATGCATGTGGAAGTTTAAACCCATAGACTCAGTACTACAATGATAGCACCTGACTACCTGACAGATCGTGGCTCCTGCAGATGTGGCACTGTGTTTCTGAACAGCTGGTAGCTCTGCACCCCCGCGGGGAACCTGCCTCTTGCCTTTTAGATTTGCACTGTACACTGAAGACTTCAAATGCAACCTGGAGTCGTCATGTCTTCTAGAGAATGCTTCAGATGACTCTGACAATCTGAATCGGCAATCTGAGTACAGCAACATGGTGGAAATCTCCTCTGAGTGATGTGAGCCATACACAGTCTATTTGGGATCAGACAAAGACTAAAGTGGCTATTGGAGCCCTTTTCACCAAATGAGGCTTTACTAATTCAGGCTAATATGCTGTTGTAAAGCAACAATAATCCAGTTTATTCTATTCGGCTAATTTGGTTCTTTTAAAGCAATTTGTGGATTGATTTGCTAATCCTGGATATAAGTGCACCATATATTCTGGCTCCAATGGTCTTTTAACAGTTTGAATCCTTTAGTTCACACTATGTGTTTTTGCTTACATTATCTCAAATTAGTTTTGTTCCCTTTAAGTGTAGAACAGTTGTATGCTTTCATGTCATTGTGTATACAACAAGTATAAGTATCTCTTTGTTGTTGAAACTAAATTGAATTATATCTACTATTGGGCCTATATGGTTTGAATGTTCTTTCTGAGCTGCTTGAATAGTAGATGCATGTCGAACAAGCTCCAATAGCTTCCTCCATTTGGATATGTTCTCTCAAAGGTCATGGCTGTCATGACCATGGATTTATAAAGAGTAATAGATACAGTGTTGGGGACGTGGCCCGTACTTGGCCCGTTGGTGTATGAAGCCAAAATGTCTCGACTTTCGAGTAGGAACCAAACATTTAAATAAGGGCTATTCAAGTGTTTGTTGATTTATCTTGATTTACCAATGAGAATATATACTTTTGGGCCACATGGCATGAATGGAAGTTGTAATTCCAGCGTTTGGCAACTTCTTAAATGTGCTTTAAAGCCGGCCGCTCTTCCATTTTGCTAATTAGCAATGGTGCAAATATGTTGGTTAAAGGTTACCAAAGTTGAACTCGACGTCAGATATATGCTTGGTTTTATTCCCCCCCTGCAGGAAATGGATTAATACCCAACACTTCTATTTGAATTAATGCATTTTGCTGAATGTTGCACTATTTGAAATGCTGATGTGACCCAGCCTTCTGAGGGGCTTTGGAGGTTGTTGAATTGTAAAATACCCGAGGGACGGTCGTGTAGCTCGAGGTAGTCGGTATGATGTCGGTTTATTAACCAAGTCCATTACCACCGTTTGCTCTGTCTTTATAATTACGCTGTATGGTTACACTTCAAAGCATGATGAAGTGCAGGAGGATATCATTTAAAGCACATGCGCTAAATGAATGTCATTGCATTCAAACACCATACCATGATATTAGCTGCAGAAAGAAAGGCAGGTTATATTTTGTACAAAGTGGTGTTGTGTTTATTGGTTTAGTCATTGTAACAAGAATCCTCTATTGTAGGCTTGAAAAGGGCATGACAATACATTAACCCAAACTAAAGCGTTAATTGGATGACTGCCAAGAGCTGGCACATAGCCAGTGTTAAACTCCTGTGTCTCCATTGTGCTACTGCTTGTTAATTCCTCAGGAGACACTATTCGATGTGGGGAATACTTTTTTAATAGATCTAAAAATACTTATATCTCATCCAGACCACTGCTGAGAGGGTGTCCACCGCGAGAGTGGATATCTTCCCTATCCAAAAACATTAAATTAGTCCAATTTGACCATCTTTTGAACACAATTGATTCCGAATCAGAAACTCCTCCCAGACTGATTGAAAGCAGAGTTTAGCCTAAAACAAATATCAACAGCATCCAGTCTGTTTAGCCAAGCATCAATTATTCAAACAGTTGGTTTTCTTTGTTGGCATTGTATATTGAAGGATGGAGTTTCAAGACAGAAGGCAACACATATTGAGGGGAGCCAAAGCTTTTGTTGGAGAGATCCTCCTTACTCTTTGGCTTGCTACCCAACTCAGTCATTTAGGTATTTGTACACTGATTGATTTTTTTTTTTTTCTTAAACAAAGATGGAAGACTTGGAGTCTATTTAATCTGTGTACTCAACGTGCACATCACTCTTTTGCTCTGCTCTCTAGCCAGGATTGAGTGGGTTCTTTCTAGCCTATCTGTCATCAACTCCAATACCTGCAATATTTCAAGCAGAGAGACTGTGGTATTATGATTATTATATATCATTTTCATTCTTCTTTTTCGTTCCGTCTCTTCGGTTTCACCTGAAAGTGCATTGACACGGGCTGAGTGAAGGAGTCATCTCTCGTCTCCTGAAAGCCCCCCTGGAGAGACTCTCTCGAACACTCCATCTGTTTCCTTTCCCGATCACCGCGGTCACACAGTGCAGTCCCAACAAATACAGGGAAAGCATCACAAACTTTCAGATTCAGATGACATGCTGGAGAAGTGGATTAGTTGCACATTGCATTGCTCCTCCATGTTGTGTAGGCTGATAAGGAGGGAGTGTAAGGCAGTCCTCTGAATACTATATGGCGACACATAATACAGTTTATGGGGTCTACAGTTGTAAAGACTGAGGATATAACAATTGCTAGCTTGTTCTGGTGCATACTAGCTGTTAAAGGGGCTCTATTACGCTTATTTCAGGTTCCTGTTTGTATTTCTTGACTCTTCTGTGACATGCCTCTGTGCTTTAAGGTTCAAAAAGCTCTTTATTTTTCTCGTGCTGCAGCACCTCTTTTCACCCTCTGTCTGAAACCAGAGCACAGTCTGCTCTGATTGGTTAGCTGGATTGTGATTGGTCGATGACTAAGAGCTGTCGCTTACAATGTGTTTGATCACTAGCCAATACAAGCTTGGTGTTACATAGTGATGTCACTATGTTATGGTAAACAAAGGAGTCCAATGAAGGCGGTTCAGGCAGGGGCAGGGGGGTAGGGGTAGGTTGATTGAGAGAAACTCCCTCTGGAGGGAACACAGGGATTTTAGCCTTTAGACCATTTACATCAGGGATGGGCAACTTGGATGGTGGTGGGGGCCACATCATGTATGTACTGGCCACCAGGGGGTCGCAGATTCACTTGGAACACAAACACAAATTCCATGTGTTGTATGTAATTATTAACAAATATACTAAGTCTGACATCTTCATTGACATTTTACAATCTTTCAGGGAACATCCTCTAATAAGCTCACTAACCAAATATCACTTCACAGAAATGTTATTTAATTTTTACAAGTGGCATGTTTGTATTGAACAGGTTATTTAACAGTGGAATAAAACTATTTTAAACTATTGGAAAGCACGGAAAATGTGTGTGCATTAAGATTAAACATTAAGATGACATAAACATGAAGTCCTGAACACTAACCCAGACATTAGTTGTCTCACTTGAACCTAACTAAGACACTTGTAGCCTGTCTCTGCTGTTCCTCAGCGCCGCTCCCCCTCCCTCCCGCTGAAATTATAAATGAAAAGCGTGTAGTAAGTCTTGGTTTTTAGGATATTAAACTTGTTTCGCCAAATTCAGATGATAAATACAATTGTTAAGCTTTGTAAAGGCATAATTACAAGCATTAACTTATCGTTATAGCAGGCATAACAACAGCCGGTGTTTCTGGTGAGGGTTTCCCCGGGAAACAAACACAATACACACAAACGCGTCACAGATTATTTCGCGGTATTTGGCTGTCGAACAAAATCATGTACGCAGCTCGCGACGTAACTAGGAGTGTAGTGGACGGTATCAGTACTACAAGTAAAACAATTTTTTTTATTAATTACATTTGTTATAAATTTATCTGAGGGCCGCCATTTGCCCATCCCTGATTTACATGCACAAAAACCATAACACACTACAGGAAGGGACAACCCTAAAAAGCCTAGGCCTCTTTAACATCACTGAATTGCTGACGACGACAACAATTGCATCAAACCTTGAATAATTTGTGCCGCAAGCTAAAGGAAACAATTGTGGTAATGTAAACCTACCGAACCAAACCGGTGCATTACACTTTTTGTAAAATACTTTGACACAATTAGTTATTTTAAAAGGAAACATTTTCTAATGACCCTTCAGCATGGAGTGTGCTATTTAATGCATCTTTCACTTTGTGCTGGTTACACTATCTGTAGATGTCAGAGGATTAAAAGGTATTGAGGCATGCTCTCTTACCCAACAGCGACCTACGGCATCAGAATAATGATTTGCCTTGTTTACAGTGTAGGATGAGGTGTGTTTTCAACTTTTGCATGATCTAAATACATTTAAAGCTGCAATTTAATGTGCGGTTTGCCACTGTTACAGGAATAAGGTGACATTTTAACAAGGCTATCTCGCTCAATAAAGTCTGAAGAGGTAAATATCCGTGGTCTGAAATTCTAATACCACAGGTATAGGAATATCCCAGCAGGGGGTAAAGAGTCTTAATGGAATTATAAGACATTACAAGAACAAGTATTTTTGGATTACTGCCTGCCTTCTTAATTCCCAATCCCCCAAAGAGTTAGAGATTGGATGTAAACCCCCGTGGGAGTTCAGCCTTGCATTAAAAACTGCATTAAAGACCTCACGTTCCTTGAGGGGGCAATAGGATCACATACTTGAATGTATTTAGTAGGTAAGCTTGTTGGATGCCATGCAGTAAAGAGAGTGTGTGAAGGCAAATGGAACTGAGTGAGGAAAAGTAAGAGTGGAGTGTTGCTTGCAAAAGACGATAAAGTCGCAGGTAAACATTCACCGGTGGGTTTCTTCTTCTTATGATGGGTGGGTTTCAAATCCTCCTGCTGCTCTCATCACTCCAAAATAAAAAGGTTCATTGGTGTTTGGAGGACTCTATACTTGCAGGGGATGCTGGGAGCATTGCCCGAGGGACGCCTGCGGATAATTACAAACCATTCAACAAACACGGCAAGGCGGCGCACAGAGACATCCTGGCGGCGAGCCAAGAGGCAAACAGAACTCTAACGAGACAGTGACGACAAATCACGGGGTAGGCAACGTGAGTCATACAACATCAGCTACTGGATTGGAAACATGGATCGAAGTTTCAAAAGCAACAAAGGAAGAACTGACTCACTGAAGACGATGGAAGCCGAGAAGAAGAAGAAGAAGACGACCGCAGAGCTCAGAATATGGTCCGTTCTATAAATGCTGCGTTACATATCGAGAAAATCCCCATGCTTAGTATAGCTTGGACACAGTAATAAAAACCATGAAAAAAGAGGGCATGCCAATCATAAAGTGTTTGAAACACCCACCATATTTCCACGCTCATAATCATTACAATCACTTTTGTGATCATCATCAAGCACCACCACCGCTTATGGAATTCCATTTCCCAGATTTGCGTCTAATACCCTCATTAGTAAATGTCACCTCTACGACTGAGCAACCAGACTCAGTCAGTGTACTCACTCGACCCTCAAGAGTGTGTGTTTGCGTATGTGTGAGTATGTGTGCAGCGTTTGATGAAATAGCTTTGCCCCACAGGGTTGATATTCTAACAGAAAGAGGGAGAGGGCAGAGCGAAGAGCTCTGCAAAGAATCTCATGTATCAGTAACCTCAATCATGTCCCACACCTATGGCTAACCTCGGGCTAAGTTAGGGAATTAACAGAGCGGCCAGGGAGAGATGCAACACTGCCTTTGACTTTGCACTTCAGAGGTGCGAGTGCTTTGCCCCTCCTCTGGAGAATCTTGAGAAAGACCATCATTATACATTAATAACAGCAGAGAGTTCTCCCTAGGCCCGCTCTGCCTCTGTTTGTGACCCTTATTGATTTTTCACTGAATTCTTTTGATGAGAGTATAGGGACTGACACTTTGATAATGTTTGCCGTTATTTGGTGTGTGTTTGGATGTGCACTTGTATGTCTGTGCTGTGCCAATGTACAATGAATTCACTTGCGTATAAACTGAAACTTCTTACTATATTTAAGCTGCTGTCGGTTTCCAGACAATATTATCCCATAACCAACTCAATGGCATTCTGTGTTGGCACGTATTCTTTCCTTTTACTTTCTTCCTTCAGACACATTTTCCTTCCTGTCTTCCTTTGGCAACTCGTCGTTTTGCAAATTATAGGCTTGGCCTTTTGGGAAGGGCAGTTCACCCTGTTGGTTCTTCACAGTTGTGTGCATTTGTCCTGCTGCCACTCCAAGCGTGAACATTCAGAAAAAAAAACCAACACAGCCAAAGGGGAGACAAATCTCATACAAGATTGCAAATGCACACACATGCTTGTTTGGATATCAGGACACACATGGAGGCAAAGCCAATGAATGGCTGCATTGTTTGGGCTAATTGTAGAGATAACCAGCTCTTCCTTGGAGACTTCTCCTCTTTCTCTGAATGTCTTTGGCTGATCACGTTTCAGTGACATTCAAAAATGGGGCCAGAACTGAACACACACACACACACACACACATACACACACATCTGCAAACACACACATCTTCAGACAACGACATGTTAGTGTGACGGTTTTACCAACAATGGTTTTCCCTGCTGTATATTTGGCAGGCCTCTCTTCCCTTTGATATTAAAGTCATGGCTCATTCATTCTGAAGGAAATCGCTATATTATTATAAAATGTGTCAAATGCTTGGAAGGTTAGACTAAATTCAATACCGCTCCCATTTGTCAGCAAATGTGCAATGTTTGCACATTTTCTCTTTTTTTCATCAAAAATGAACCACCACCTTGGGGCGTAAAGACATTTGGTGTTAACTGCCTTTTGTTCCAGTGAACACAAATCAATGTGTCGCTTTTTACATATGATCCATGACATAATCATTTTGACTTTTTTTGTATAAATTCCTACAAAGAAATTCATGTCGCCAACTCATATTCAAAATAAATAAAAATCATGTCAATAGAAAGTTGTTGATTCATGCAAACAATTGACCTTGTCAATAGAACTTCTCCTGATTGTGCTGTTTTAAAAGAAAAGCTCCCGACATCCACTCCATGCACAAACCATAGTGTTGTTGATGCACACACACATTCACTTTCAATCATACATTACACATTAACATACATGTGCACATATAACAAATACCTATGTTATTATTCGTGAACCTTACCACATGCAGACACAATTCATTATGCATTCTGAATATGATTATAAACACTCATACATAATTAATGTGAACAAATTGTATAAGCTGTATTTAATCAAACATTTGAGGCATTTCTTTCCTTTCTGACCCTTTGTGTGACTTTAAATTGGCTTCTTATTCTCTCAGTAAAGGACATTGATTCCCTTAATCGACTAATGATGGCTTATTGAAGGAATGTGTGTCACTGACAATAATTCTCAGTTATTCTTGCAGCTATGCCCTTTGGAAAATGCATGAAAAAACGTTGATATCGTTTCAGCACTCTGGCTTTTCGAGATGGTTTAGAAATGGAAAATGCATCGCAGATCGGTGGCTTTAATGCCCTGAAAACATATTTTATATAGCAGTTTGGTTTTTGAAGGATGCAGTCCTACATGAACACAGAACAGTTAAGCTTGTTTCACATTATAGTAAATCTCTCTATTTCTGGTTTTGCCTTTGCAACTGTTACGTTCCCTATTGGGCTAGGCGATCCAAAGGGAAACGACACGGCCAGAGTGGAATTGGTATAATTATAAGTGTTTCTTTTATATAGCAGAGTAAACAAAGTGGCAGGCATGAAGCCAGGAACAAACAAAAAGGCCAAAAGGGCACAGGTTGACAGATAACCAAACTAAGGGAGGACTCAAAAGGAGTCTAAAGGCATACAGGGAAAATAAATACCAATATACTAAATAAAGAACGAAACAAAACCTCACTTTAAAAGTGGTACAGACTAACACAGGAAATATATACAAAACACACAGCTGTTAGAGTGAGATAACACTCTGACCCCCTCAGCCCACGTTCCTGGTGGAGCTCAGAGTATAACACTATATGATGAGGTCACAAAATCCTAAACTACTCTAAACACTAACTAAACTACTCCAGACACTACTAATCACACAAGTTTAACCACAGTTAACAGAATTCTATAAGAGCACGTAGCGAGAGGCGTCTGTCCACATGTCAGAGCCTCCAGTGGTGATAGTCCGCAGCCTTTGTACTCCTCCCCAGCAGGTGTGCGCCGGCTGTGCGCTGCGATTGAACGACGTCAATCCAATCCCCAACTTCAGAGACGGACCAGAGGATGGGCAGCTAATGATGTTGGGGCAACCACACAGCTCATTTGCATAATCACACACGCACACAGCTGCAAACAATCCCAGCAGATTAAGGAGCAGACAAACAGCAACCGTAACCGCAACTCTCACTATTTTGAAAGCTCATTTTGAAACACGTGATATCACTTCCCTGGTCCAATCAGAATTAAGCTCTAACGTCTGTAATGCAAGTTTTTGTATTCAACATTAGTTTTAACATATTTTCAATGTTTTATGGTTTTAGTTTAATTTCCCTTAAGTAAAGGTAGAGTTGAGAGTTAAGAGACAGGGTTACTCCCACTGCTGTCAACCACATCTGATCAAACCAACGCTGTTATTACTGACGAAACACATTTTCATAAAATGCGGTTAATTTGACTTAGATTGTTGCTTATGCACTATTACATATTATACTTAGCAGAGAAGTGATTTAAACAATACTTTTAGCAGTATTATTACTACAGAGGTGCATGATTACATAACTACATGTCATTTATGAATCTTTTCTCCAAAGCGACCTACACTTAAATACCACACATAGAGGAGCAATATGAGTTTGACAAGGGCTCTTCAACATGTTGACTGCAGAGGGCAGGGATCACACCAATGACCTTCTGAATAATAGACACCCTGTGCCCATAAGTGGGTTACACAGACACAATAGGCGCTTTCACACCAAGTACTTTGCCGTACTTAGGTCCCAGAATTTAGTTCATCGGAAGGATTAGGCAAATGAAGCCGCCGACATCACTTCTTCTTCTTCTGCTTTGGGTTTACTGGCAGGCCGCAAACAACTTTACGGCGTATACTGCCTCCCGAAGTCCCTGGCCAAATGTTGATACGCTGATCCACAAGACAATTATTCAATTTTTTACGCAAGAAATAAAGTCTCGGAACACAAAAAAAGGTTATGCAGTATTTCATAACATTTAACTTGCTATTTGTTCTAGATCCTGTCATCCGTGACAAAGTATTCCCCTTATTTACATGCCCTGAATCCACTTGGGGATGTAAGACCTGCTGACAATACACATTGTGCAGCAGTGACCCTATTTTGCATTTTCCTCTCCCCCTCCCTACTGGTGGGTACAGGTGTATCACAGGGATGAATAACCTTACACGTGCCTCAGTCCCTGCACCAATGATCAGACCTCTAATCATCAGTTCTTTAACTGAGCAAAAACATGACAACCCTGCTGGACCACATTATTGACAGTCTATAATGGCGCGTTTCCACTGCAGCGGGTAGCTCGCTTTAAGCGTGCCGAGCCGTGCGGGGCCCGTTTTTGGTTGCGTTTACACTTGGCCTAGTTTTGGCCCGGGGCTACTTTTCCACCCTTTTTCTGGCCCGACTAAATCGTGGTTCTAGGGCCAGGAACAACCAGGCTGAGTCACTGAAAACTGTCCATGAGGGAATTGATTTCTGAAGGAACGTGTTGATTAATTTATATCTGGAGTTCAAACATAAGAGCTCTCATGTTAACCCAGCTGGGTTCTTCAAGTGCCCTGTGATAACCCTTTATAATAATCAGTGGTTAATACAGTGAGAGTGTTTCCTGTTTGGAAATCAGACCCAAGCCTCTTAATCAGCTTGGTGCATCTTCCTATACTTTCATTATTATTGCTCATTACTGGCATGTGCTCAGAGTGTTTCCTGTAGCCTATCTTGCATTGCCCAGTCACTTCATTTGCACTTTTTGCACATACAATATGCAATGATCTCCGGGATGACCTCAGAGAAACTGTGATACATCTTGGAAAGGTTTCTTGTGGTTTTCAGTTAATTTGTGTGCAATACAATATAGAAAGGCTAAATGATAAATACGTTTAAGATTCTGTTTTATTTTTCTTATACTACTGCCTCTACTTTAAAAGAAAGTAGCTCCATTTCCAAAAGCTGTCACTTACTTAGAAGTGTTTGGTGTTGTCACTGTCGAGATTATCACTAAATCTTATCTGGTAAACACAATATGGGGAGAGACTCTTTGTAACGTGTTGCAAGCTTTAAGACATTTGCACACATTTCTCATCCTGCAGGAGGGTTTTGTCATCAACCTGCTCTCAGGGATTATGTTACATTAACCCATTACACAGTCTGTAGTCTACACATGCACCATCAATGTGCTCCCGTTTGGGTTGCAGTGGAACAGGAAGGTCCGCGGTGCTTTGGAAGCGGAGCAGCAGGCGGGGTGGCGCAGCAGCAGCAGCTGAGGAGGCCGGCGCAGGGAGGGAACGCTGCCTTAGAGCGCGGCGTGCGCACCGCAGGGACGCACTGATTGACAGTCGGAGGCACTGAGCACGCCGTGCGGCACACTAGCGGAGCTCGCAAATCCTTCCCAGCCCTCACCCGCCTCGTCAAAGACAACTCTGTGTAACACCAGCCAGAGCAGCCTGGCGCAAATAAGGGAGGCTCTTTCTCTCCATCCCCTCGGACTCGGAGTCTTCTAAATAAAGCAGGAAAAGGAACGCAGCTGCTATCCCACCCCCGCTTTACCTGTTCTGGACCCTAACCTGGCGTTCTGAAGTCCCCTGGAAACGGGAGTGGATGGACTAAAAAGTCAGGTTGCATTTTGCAATCTGAGAAGATTTTCTCGATTTCTTTTTTTGGAGTAAAAGGACTGCGACTTTCTTTCGGAATCATTTTGGGGTTGATTTTTGTTTATTCTGAAATCCGGCATAATTCTGGCGCGATCGTGAGTCATATTACAAACCCTGGAGCCCGTGAACACTGCTTTTCATTATTTTTAATTGGAATAATGGCCAGATAATCAGGAGACTCTCGGGAGGAATTTTTGGTGCGTAATTTGGTCGATGCGTGCAGGTGCTGAGCCGCAGAAGTAGCCTAGTTGTGCCTCCTTTGTTTTTTCCACGTTTAATACCCAATTTTTCCATGGAGTAGTCTTAATCACAGGTAAAGACTTGAAAGGAGCGGGTTTATTCTGTTTCGCCGGGAACAAACAGGCGGCTCTGATGCGCAGATTCTCTGTAGTATGTGGTAAATGATCAATGGGGAATCATGAACAGCTCTTCAGAACTCGAAGATGGGACTCGGCATAAAAACCAGGTACGTTCACAGTACCTACAGTTGCGCTATGGGCTTATGAGGAGTGGTGCATCTGTGTTGGCGCAGTGTTACCACGCCGAGTTTGATAATGTGGCTCTCGGGTGAATCTCTGCACTGTAGAAACTGAATCTGCCCAGGAGCTTTCCTCCACTCCCCGAGCACTGGTACTTGTGTTCTTGTCATAATGTCTAAACAAACCCGCAGATCACACTGTCCCTCTGGCTATACTTGTGTTTAGCGGACACAATGTGTTACTTATGTTATACGTTGGAGACGAACTGACGAGGAGATTAATGCAAGTGTGCAAAGGATGATAGTTGTTTTCGCATATTTACTAAATATTCCCCTCCCATGCACGCCTGTTCTGTCCTGTACTGTTTGAATGTCTCCAAATCATATGTGTGTAGTTTTTAGTGCTGGAACACACAGGCATCCCTTCAATTGCTATTACCACTTCAGATCTCTTCAGGCTTTAGTCTCCTGCTCGGATGGACTGAGACAGGAGTGGACGTGTGTTGTGTTTCAGCCAGGCGAGCTCACTTTGGGGAATAGTCAATGTTTCACAAGGTCAGTGGAGGGCTATTGACAGCCCATGAAGGAGAGAGGGCTCCTCTGGAACACGGAATCAGATTTCTGGGCAGTGAGAGAGCCAGGCGCCTTTTTGGAAACACATGATTCACCCCTCCTATCCTCTTACTTGATGGGGATGGATTTAGGTATTATGCGACATTACTGAAAAATGAAAGGCGCTGTGAAAACTTCCTCAGAGCCATTGCAAAATATTTGAGGAAAAGTAAATGTCATTAGACATGTTTGGCTCACAAAACGTGCACTTTTTTCCGAATGAATTGACCTATTAAGGGGGAAAAAGGTTTCAGCAGAATGTATGAATTGTCATATGCTTCCCACCCTCTTTTCACTTAGCTCAATCCATCATTCATTTAATTACTCTTGGACTTCAAACTAATCGAATATCAATATGCACGTCATTCAGTAGAACTGACATGAGAGATTCTTGTGGGAGGGTCTTGTATTGTTCAAAGCTTGACAGGTGTCAGCCAGTATGGCTTCATGTCAAATGCTGGAGTGGATATACCTCAGTCATTAACATGGTGGCACTCTGAACTAGTCCTCTTTAGCTATTAGTGTCTACAAGGCTGTAGTTTAGTTTATATATATTATAGTTGGCTAATGTACACTCTACTTCAGAGGTGGAGCTGATCAATAGAGGATTCTCCAACCTTCTGTCTTCAGTATAATCCTCTTCTATATCCACTTAAGGGTCATACAAATAGCAAATACTGTTAAGAGCTTTCATTAGATGATTGTCTATCTTCTCCCACTAGAATGTCTTTCTAAGATCAGCTAGCAGAGGAAACATATCTTCTAAAGATACCCCATGTGACTTATTCATTTCTGTGTTCTTGAAGAAAAAAACCCAGAATGACTAAATGAAGCTTTAAAATGCTGAATGGTAAGCCTCGAGGATGAAAATGCAAAGCATGTCCCACAACCCCAAAACTCGCTCCGGATCAGACAGCATGGGGGGGGGGGGGAGCGGGGCTGGCTAATGCTGCTATCTGTCCCTCTCCTCCCTACATCTATCTCTCCTTCCCCTGCACTTGTTATTTTGCTATCACACACACATAAATACTCGTTCCCGCTCTGTGTGTCAGCCTGTCTCTCTCTGTAATCTTGAGTAGTAACACCAAACCTTTATCTCCGGCCTTGGTGCTATTGACACAGTCATTTCAGACCCAGCGGGGAGGGGCTCGGGCACTTGAGAGCTCTTGCGGTCTCGGTTTGTTTTGATATTACAAAACATGGCCCAGTATTTGTCTGGTGACTCTGCATATTTGATTTTCTGCTGTGTGCTGTCACTCATGGCCTTTTTTATTCAGACAGAGGCCAGTTAGAGAAAATCAGAGATTTAAGTGCAGCTTAAAATCAACCTTGAATTGTAATTCACTGGATAGACGCAGCAGAGAGCGAGGCTGCCTGGTCAGATCTGCTCTTAACTTGTGTAAATAGAAATGAGACATTTGAGAGAAACACAATGGCCCCCATGTATCACAGTTTGAGAGAAGGTAACATCCATACAGAGTTTTTCTATGGAAATAAAGCTGAGATAACTCACAGTGATGCATGCCCATATCAATAAGAGAGGAAAACATCTTCTCATTAAGTTCTCATTGATTTGATACACTTCTCTTTCTCTGAGATTGTTCTGGATTTATTTGTTTGCTATGGAATAAACACAAACAACAAAGGATAACATGTTGTGCTTTTTGTTTTGTTATTGCTGTTTCCATGGTAGCCATATACAATCAATGCCATTTTTTTTGTCTCATCTGATATGTGCACACACACACATACACCCATGCACATGCCTACATACTCACTTACTCACACAAACACTTACACACATACACACAGAACATTTCACTACTATACGGTCCATTTCTTTCCACACATTGCCCATGTACACACACACACACACACACACACACACACACACACACACACACACACACACACACACACACACACACACACACACACATGCACATGCACATGCACACATATAAAGAAACACACACACAGAAGTCATTGAGACCCAATTGGGTTGCCCACTGGTATTGATTGGAGGCAATCAATACCACTCTGAGAACTTGAAACTTTCCAAAGCACTGAGAGGACTGTTTGTGTATTGGAGCAGCTGCTCTTGAGCTTGCACATTACTTTGCATAAACAAACAAATTGAACTAAAAAGATATATATTTTACAGATATTGTTGGGGATTTTTATCACTCAAGCTACCGTTTTAATCCATGAACAACATAAACAGATTAAAGACACAACACCATCAATAAGTTATTAAATCACTAACTATAGTGAGGATCTTTATCTCCAACACATTTGACACAAAGCTGTAACGAGGCATGAAGGATGACCCATATTCTCATTTAGCCTTTTATTATCTCTTATGAGTTAAACAGGATGGTAAGATCCTCACTAGACCATAACAAAGATTTCATGATATTATCGCAATATCTAAAGAAAAGTAGACTAAAAATGAGCTATCAGTCAAATTAATTTATAACTTTGTTTATTGTGCAAAAAATGTATATTGTTGAAAATAATCGCACTGAATTATGCAGTTGTTTGATCTCGAAGATGTTGCCTTATTTAAAGCAGTCAGAGAAGTTCACTTGCATTTCTATAGACACAAATATCAATACGTTATCAAATCATCAACTATCGTGAGGATGTTTGTTTCTCCCACACATTCGACACAAAGCTGTAAAAAGGATGGTTAGTCTGACAACACACACACACACACACACACACACACACACACACACACACTGCAGACCCACATCTATCAAACACACACCCGGCAGCGCCCCAGCTCTGAAATGATATCAGGCTTGCATGACAGCCAGGGCTCACACACACACGGGCCTCTGCCAGGAATAATCATTGTGCACTAACTCACTCTAATATCCTCGCCCCCACATGTGGTAACTGTGCCACATCAGGCAACATAGAGAGGGCTTGATCATCCTCCATGCATACATCTCCCTAAATATCTTATATATGGGAGCTGAACAGATAATTAAACACATGCAGTTTTTATGACCAATATTCCAATTCAAATTTGGTTGATCTCTTATAAATTAAACAAAAGTGTATAACATCAGATTTCCCTAGATAATTATCGTTGGTAAACGAAATCACGATATTATCGCACTATCTATAAAAAGTTGAAAACAAATAATGCTCTCACTCAAATTCATCTGCAAATGTCTTTATTGTACAAAATAAATATATAGCTGAAAACGATCACATGGAATTATGAAGCAGTTTGATTTGGAGGATGTTGTTTTATTTTTACCAGTCGGAGAAGTTGACTTGCGTTTCTAAAGAATAACAATGACTACTTTACTTACTTTGATTTACGAGGTACATTATACAAAAGTGGTATACTTCACATTGCTCAAAGTTATCAAATATAACCATGATTTTCAAAGTAGCTTTATTTCTTTCATTAACGGCTTTATAGTTGGCCACTTAATGAATGATAATAATGACAAATTGCTGGTAAGTTGCTACTGAAAGGGTTCAGCTCTGCACTCTGCTTAAAGGGAACCTATCATGCAAAATGCACTTTTGTACGTCTTTTATACATGAATATGTGTCCCCGGTGTGTCAGGGAACTCACCAAGTGTCAGAAAACACAACCCTCTCTCTTTTCCTCCATACCCAAATCTCTAAAAACGGGGCTGCAACGGATCTGATACAGACTGATCCAGATTTGAAATATCTCTGACGTCAGAAACGAGGAGCTCCACCTATATGGGCAACTCTCCACCTATCAAGGGAATGAGAGGTTGCCGTGGCATGGTAACAGCATGGTAACAGCATGGTAACAGCATGGTAACAGCATGGTAACATGACGCTAGTGCCTTGCCCCCCTCCTTTGCAGGGGGGCGTGGTCAGCTGCAGCTCATTTGCCACAGAATCAGCCCTCGCAAAAACAGGGCTGGAAAAGGGCAAATAGAGCGAAATGAGGCATGGCTAAAATGCATGATCTGTTTGGTATTTTGAATTGGTATATTTTATATATGTTTTATATAGGTATGGCCCTACAATATATTACTCAAATATAGCATGATAGGTCCACTTTAAGCTACAGCGAGTTTAACAGACTCAAGAGAACCGGTCTTTAATTTATTTCGATGTCCAGATTTATAGATAATTCAGTAAAAAACAGTAATTCCAGATTAGTGTTTCCACTTTCATCAAATTTTCTTCTGAAAACTTTAAATGGAAATAAACCAGCATGCCAACTGTTAACATATACCACCACAGCCAATATTAATTATTTGCCCATTTGCCAACTCAAGAAATTAACGTTAATGAATTATAACAGAAAAATGTCCATGATTTCATTATAACTAGAGCTGCACAATTAATTAAAGTGTCGTCAACATCGCAATATGGTGTAATGCAATATTCACAATGCAGGAAGCTAAATATGTGTTTGAATACCATTGGGAATTAAATATCGTTGAGCTGCAGCCAAATACACTTCAATGTATTCTTCTATGCAAAATGATAAATCCCACCCATGGAATCGTATCAGCAATGCATCAATCAAAAAAAATGTAATTAGTTATTTTTTCAAATGGTGCATCCCTGATTATAAACAACACAATCAACATTTGCCTGCCTTTTGTTGTTTAGGCACAGATAAGTAAATTGTAAATACTATGACAGTTCTATTAATTGTAATATTGAAACTTTTCAAATTGGTATTTAAAGGTGGGGTATGTAATTTTGGAGAAACCAGCTCGAGTGCGCTAGCATTTGAAAATACACAGCCGGAGAAAATCTGCCACTTCCTTACGGAGCCCCTCCTCCAACACACACGAACGCGCACATGACCAATGAGGGCACGAGATAAGTTTGTGCACAGATGGAAGGCTGACAGGCAGGTAGGCCATCCAGTTATTTTAGCCGGGCCGGCTAAAATGATTGGTCGTGCTTTTTACAGCGCCACGGCTTCCACAGATGACATTTTTTATGGATTTATTGTCAAAGCACTTCAGATATTCATTGCTATCGGGATGTTAAGAGCATTCCATGGAATATAACAACAAGTGTATCTCGAGTGGGTTTCTCAAACTTACCTACCCCACCTTTAATATGTAGTAGAAATACTTGTTTTTTATTCACTTTTTTTTCTCAGACTTATACAGCTAATTTAAAGTACGTAAGACATTTTTAACGCATGGTAGAGCTAAAATGTGAGAGGACTTTTGGATCACAGTGTAACAGTTAGTGAAGAGGAGAAGCCTGTAGCCCTGTACTTGTGTGCGAGATTATTGGCTGGCTGGTTTTCTGAGGATCTGTGTTGAATCTAATGAAGCTGCTGAGCTGGCTGGAGGTGGAGGAGGCAGGGTTATGGGCTCAGAACAGTCTCATAATAGCAGAGCGAGGCCCAGAGACTTCCCTGGTTCAGTGGGCCTGTGATTTCCCTGTGGGGGGTCCTGCTATGGCAGCAGTGCAGCTCTAACAACCCAGCCTCTGTCTCGTCCCCCGCCCCAAAAGAGCTTCATCCATTTGTCAGATCACTTACCAGAACACACAGCTGGCAGACGCAGTGGTATGAACAAAACATGGGGGGTAAAGTAACCGAGTACATTAACTCAAGTACTGTTCTTAAGAACACTTTTGAGCTTCTTTGTGCTCCTGCTGCACTACAATGCAGAGGTAAATAATGTACTTTTACTCCACTACATTTATTTAATACATTTAGTTACTTTGCACAATTTGATTAATAACATGAAATATAGACACTTAAATCAGGCTTTAGTTCCACCTGGAGTAAATCCACAAGCTACCCTGCAGTATACAAAGTCATTCAAACTAGCTGCACCTTTACCAGCTTTGAGAACACTTTAATGATCAATCATTATAAAACATATCATATATATTATTCTGAGCCAATATGCATAATTAGTACTTTTACTTTTGGTAACATTTTGAATGCAGGACTTTTACTGTAATAGAGTATTTTTACACTCTGGTACTTCTACTTTTACTTAAGAACAAGCTCTGAGTACTACTCCCACCTCTGAACAAATCACAAGTTCAGCATGTGAAAATAGGGCACGCTTTTATTTATACATATCTATATGTACTGTCTTTCTCAGTGTCATTGTATGTGTGTGCCACATATGTAAACACTTTTGCTAAAAGACTTGTAGTGTGAATTGTTTTTAACACGTGTAATGTGACAGTGTGACAGCATTGCAAGGATTTGTGTTCGACTGTGTGAATATTGTGCATCTGTCTATACAGTTAGTCACTGTTAAAACATAAAGGATAGTTTGTGTAAGTGCATGTTGTGTGATCACATGTTTGCATCAATCCATTGTTCCTTTTAAACAAGAGCTTGTGGGTGCGAGCAAAGGCAGAGTTATTCAATGTATCAGAATATCAACAATCCCTCATTGATTTGACTTTGTACTGCTCTTCATAACAACACCGCCTTTCTATTGGCATGCACCATAATGACTTTCAAAGCTTTAATGTTTCAATGTGCCAGTGGGCACCTTCACCTCGCACAGAAATTCCTTTCTAATCACCTCTCTTCTCTTGATCATTATCATACTCACCACATTATCGTCTTCTCTAGCTTTGGACACATGCATGCGTTCCATAGGCTTTGTATAGTTGAAACCAATTGTGGGATCAAAACCTAAGTGGTTTTGCTGCAGTGTAGGCCTATTGTTAGAAGAAAAGAAAAGGTATGAATGTGTGAGAGGAGTGTGTGTGTGTTGGTGGATCAAAGAGGTAACGAGCCATTACTGTCAAATTGTTACGTAAGTGATGAGTGCTTTTGCATGGGAAGTGATTTAGTGCCTTTTTATGGAGCTGCGTGTTAGTGTGTTTTTAGGTTTTCAGCTGGTGACAGACGGAGCCATTTTGGGCAATGTGCATGTACAGTATCCCCGTGAAACCAGCGCCTTTACTAGTCTAAAGGTTATAAATGACGTCAATTGTCCCATGTGCTTTTGGCTCCTCTATCTGCCTCTCTCATCTGACCCTCAATGCTCTTCCATGCTTTTATCCTCATTTTCCTCCTTTCTATATCTCTTCTTGCCGACACCGAGGGACGGGACATTTTAATATCAGATATCAGGTGCTGCAAGGTGGCCGAAAGACCTTGAGAGGGAAAAAGAGGACGTGTCAAGGAACAAGAATGAAAACGGGTGTTGAAAAAAGCAGAGCCTGAGTAGAGAAATAAAAAGAGTAAACCAGAGTAAAGTGGAAAAGACATGGGAGGGCTGGAAAGTATGAATCATAACAGGTCCCAGATCAGTGTTGAGCAGGCAGGAGGCTGGCTGCGGGCACATGCACCTTTGCAAGATGACGCACATTTATTCCAGCTGCTCAAAATCCCACATACCTCCAACTAAGGACTGTTCTCACATGTAGCACACTGTTGGAGGGAAGACATCTTTTTTGGATCAGTTACAAGGCTCATCACTGAAGCCCCTAAGCATCACCAAGGGCTCTTTAGCATCCAACACAACAGCTGCAATGGAAAGTAATTGCACATAATTCATTTGAGAGTCTTGGTAATTGTGTTGATTTTGTGTGTGCACATGTGTGTGGGTACCATGTACTAGAATGTCTGTACTTATGTGTGGGAGAGCATATTTAACGTACTTCATGGTCACTGTTGGTTTTCTTCTTTGTGCTTTTGACTGGATTTGAAGAAACAGTGCTGAGTAGGAAACATTAGAAAGGTACTGAGGGCAAGGTCCCTCCCAGGGAATGTATTGACAGATGTGTCAGCAAGCTGACCTGATGGGCAAGGTTTCACAGGAGAAGAGCTAAAAGTGTGAGAGGGAGTGAAGGAGAGAGGGAGATGAGAGAGGCGGGGGCATTAGATTTCCATCTGCAGGATTCTGCCCCACGTGCATGTTTGTGAGTGTGTGCCAAGAAGGGTCATTAAGGTGGGGAGGAGAAAAAACACACTCCAAAGGAAAGATAAATGTGCATATTCACCCCATTATTTTACCCTGGAAGACTGTGATATGGCCATTCTGAAATGTATCACTCACTTCCCTGCTAAATCATCATTAAAAATGCATTGGAAATCACCAGTGAGAGGCAGATGAGAGGTGTGCAGGTGGAGGGAAAAGAGTAGGCTGGGAATGAGGCAGAGTGCTGGAGTGAGGGATGAGAGAGGAAGGTTAGTCATCTTGATGGACAACTACCCAGGCCCATTCCACTGACAGATGGGCTCCTTCTCCATATTTGCAGGGAGAAGTGTCCAATTTCTTCGCGGCGGTCTCAATCGAAGAGTTAAAGAGCTCTGTTCATGTGGTGCGATAGTCTTGATCAAACCGAGATATGAGATGAGAGGCCTGTTTTCAAAGGGAATACACTTCCCATGACTGTCCCCGTCTTTGTTCCCTTTGCGCATCATTAATCTGCAATCATGCAAGCACAACAAATCACGTATACGCAGACAAGCGAAGTTCCCTTTTGTGATGGGTTACGTGTCTGACTTCGACTGCAGACGGAACAGTAAATAATAAGGGAATTAATTAGTCTCTCAAAATCCAGTGAATAATTTATGATAAATGGAGAAGTTTAATCAAGCAATCAATCTACGCTGCCCACTGCATCTGGAGCAGAATAATATTACGGGGCAGAGGATGAGAATGCACTTTTAACTCAACATAAACCATTGGAATGCACAATCAGTCAAATTGGCTGTACTGCAGGGAATGTCAGTGAGCTTCCCAGAGATAATTGTTTTCTTCTATATTACAAATTTGATTTAGCAAACTTGACATTAAACCCTTATACACACGCCAAAGTGTCCCTCAACACAATATTTAAATTTTTCTGCAGCCAGGAGTCCTCTTGTATTTCAAGCTGGAACAAATTCTTTGTAATATAGATGAACATCACAGGATCAGAGTTGGCTGCAGGTTCTCTCTTGCCCAGTTTAATGATAAAAACCTAGAGGACATTATTCAACTTCTGAAATCCTCCTCCTGCTGCCTTGATATTATTCCAACAGGATTTTTCAAAGATGTTTTTCGTTGCATGGCCTCAGATCTACTTCATATAGTAAACAAATCTCTTCACTCATGTATTTTTCCACAGGCCCTGAAAACTGCAGTCATTAAACCACTCTTAAAAAAGAATAATCTAGATGCTTCAGTAATGAACAATTACAGGCCCATATCAAACCTGCCATTTCTAGGTAAAATCATTCAAAAAGTTGTTTTTCAACAGTTGAGTAATTTCTTGCATTTAAATAGTTGTTTCGATGTGTTCCAGTCAGGCTTTCATCCAAACCACAGCACTGAGACTGCTCTTGTAAAGGTCTTCAATGACATCCACTTAAACACAGACAGTGGCAGAACTTCAGTGTTAGTATTATTAGATCTCAGTGCTGCGTTTGACACTGTTGACCACAACATATTACTCGACCGACTAGAAAACTGTGTGGGACTTTTCGGAAACAGTTCTAAATTGGTTTGAATCCTACTTAAAGGACAGAAAAAACTTTGTTTCTATAGGTAAATACACATCTGAGTTGACAAATATGACATGTGGGGTACCTCAAGGCTCCATCTTTGGGCCTCTTCTCTTTAACATCTACATGCTACCACTGGCTCAGATAATGAAAAACAACAAAATAAGTTACCATAGCTATGCGGATGACACACACATTTACATAACAATTTCACCAGGAGATTATGCTCCAATTCAAACACTGAGTAAGTGCATTGAACAAATCAATGACTGGATGTGTCAGAACTTTCTCCAATTAAACAAAGATAAAACTGAGGTAATGGTTTTTGGAGCCGAGGCAGAACGTATAAAAGTTAGCGCTGAGCTTCAGTCTGCAATGTTCAAAACAACAGATACAGCCAGAAATCTAGGTGTAGTCATGGACTCTGACCTGAGTTTCAACTGTCACATTAAAACAGTTACTAAGTCAGGCTACTATCACCTAAAGAACATATCTAGGATTAAAAGACTAATGTCACAGCAGGATTTGGAAAAACTTGTCCATGCTTTTATCTTCAGTAGACTGGACTACTGTAATGGTGTCTTTACAGGTCTCACTAAAAAATATATTAGAAAGCTGCAGCTAATTCAGAACGCTGCTGCTTGAGTCCTCACTAACACTAAGAAAGTGGATCACTCTCCTGTTCTGAAGTCTTTACACTGGCTTCCTGTGTGTCAAAGAATATATTTCAAAATACTGCTGCTGGTTTATAAAGCACTGAATGGTTTAGGCCCAAAATACATTTCTGACCTACTGCTAAATTATGAACCATCCAGATCTCTCAGGTCTTCAGGGACTGGTCAGCTTTCTGTCCCCAGAGTCAGAACTAAACATGGTAAAGCAGCGTTCAGTTATTATGCTCCAAACATCTGGAACAAACTCCGCTGCAACTCCGCTGCAACTCTGACTACTTTTAAATCCAGACTAAAGACTTTTATTTTTGCCGCTGCTTTTAATTTAACTATTTACATCTTAAACTGCACTGTAACTTTTATCCATGTATTTTTTCTTTTAATGTTTATTTTATTATCTTTTCTTTTTAATGACTGATTTTAAATGCCATTTTGTTAATGTCTTTCGTTTTTTGTAAAGCACTTTGAATTGCCTTGTGTTGAAAGGTGCTATATAAATAAACTTGCCTTGCCTTGCCTTGCCTTGCCTTGCCTTGCTATCTCCAACTCTCAGCATTTCAACAAATAAGCAACACAACTGGAGCTGCTTTGATGTGTTTTAGGTGTTTGTGTGGGGGGTGATGTTATGGTTACTAATCCAGTAAGGAGTTGAAATGGCCTTACTGTATCCCACAATCCCTTTTAGTCCCCGATCAAGGAGCCTTCATGTGACAACATCCCTATTAACTCCATAATCCGACCATCTGATACCTTGGGATTCTTTATCTTCCCATTCATAACATCTTTCCATTTAGCTTAAAGAAACCTTGTGTCACAAATATAAGTGTACTTATAGATAACATATCTATTTTGTCACCTAGTACATACAACATAGAACATTTTGCAACTTGGAGGGTCTCTGTTAGAATATATGTTTACTGCAGGACAGTTTGACTCTTTTCCATGCCTTACCAACCATGTCTGAATTAATTGTATTACATTTTGCTTAAGTAATATTGCTCCTATGCAATTTAATTTGTATCATTCTGTATCTGACACATTGTAATATCAAAAAGGCATTCCCCTCTTCTTTGCCCATTGGCTGCGTAGGGGGCCCCTGATGTCTTCCTCGTAGCGAAGTTGTGTTGTTGAGTTACTCAGAGCGAGAGAGTCTTAAGAGTTTATAAATTCTTGAAACCACTCTCCTTGTCTGGCAACAACATCTCGTAACTTATCATTTATACCGTTCTGTCGCCATCGGCATCCCTTTATGCGTTTAAGGTTTAATTTAGCCCGAGCTGATTGCTAAAACAGTGATGCTATGTGCTGCATCTGTTTACCTGCTTGAATACAGAGGGCCCCCTATCTCTGTTTTAAACTGACAATGTGCCGGTGATTGAGCAGCAGCGCTCTCTAACTCTCTCTTACTTGGTAGTCTCAGCGAAATCACATTATTGGTTTTCCTCTGAGCCAAATAGAGTAATTTACTTAGCAAACTGACTTCATATATATACCTGCTAATGACTTGCTTAAGCTAACGCTGGAAACATTATGACATCATTATGGGCCAGGCACCATCAGGTGTCTCAAGGTTAATAGCGGCATGAAGGATGAAGGCTCAGCAATCTTTGTTGTCCCATTAAATAGAATTCTTGATCCTTGAATTGGATGCTAACAAATATTAAAGATTGCCTCCTTATCCGGTGCCGAATAAGACTAAATGACTGCATCAGTTTCACGGATATATTTGAAGCTTCAGAGACAGGTGCTATGCTTTTAATAAGACAAACATGTGACTGTGGAGATCCTGCACCAAATAAAAACGTTCACAATTCCTTCTTTTAAATGCAGGATTAAATCCTGAAAGAGGTTCTGTGGCAGATGTAAGTAAGAAAAAGCATTTGGAGTGGGGATAGTTTATAGGAGATAAAAAATGGAATGGTATTCCGACAGGCAGAGAGGGGGGCTCAAAGCGACACAGATGTATTTATTGCAGCTCTCCTATTAAACAGTTATGACAAACTCATGGCTAATATATTAACAGACTTATCCACCAACATGCATTATTTATTCATCATCAAAAATTCAATCTGGCAGACTGTGTGCCATTATTCAGATGTGCTGAGGGAAAGTGGCACATTTGAATAAATGAGGAATCGTAGCAGGACTCACTCCCGTGCCTTGTTGTCGCTCCAAAACCCTCCCGTTTAAATGATTTTTAACGTTAAATCAATCAAAAAACTGGATTGATATTGAAATGAAAATCCCATCTCGGGCTCACATGGATTTATTATATCATTGGGGAGAAATTTTGTATTTTTCCTGGCCCATTTGATATAAAAGCATGCTTATCAAACTGTTAGCGTTGACTGTTTTTCATTAGAAAGTTGCATCACATTTCAATACAGTTTCAACCCTCTTGCTTTGGCTCCAGTGGAATATCACACATTCACAATATTTGGTTTGCAATGTTTCCTCTTGTGAAATTCCGCACCGTCATGTTTCCTGGTGAAATGCTGCCCTTCTCTTCATTACTAGATTGGATATGGAAATGTAGCGTACTGCAGACCAGTAGTTTCTGCTGATGTTGTGGAACTTGGAGAACAGGACATATTCCTCAGAGAAACAAACACTTGTGCATACAGATACCTCTGTTCAAGCAGACATATGGAACATGACACACACACACACACACACACACACACTCTCCCTTTAGTTAATGTAGGACATTACACCAAAAGCAACCACAGTAAATATATAAAGTTGGGTGTCTCAACTATGCGAAAATTGGTAGCTAAATGGGGGAACATGCAGGCAACAATTTAACTTATTGGATATATTTTCCTCTTTACTGTTACTGTTACTTCACACACATACTGCATATCATAAACAACGAGAATCCTCCAGAAATAGCGTGTGAATGAAGAAAGCTGAAAAACTGACTCTGAACCGAAGAGCTGGCTGTACTGTATGAAGAAAGTGAATATTTGGTTAATAGGGAATAATGTTCAAATCAGAAAAAGCTCCGAACAAAGTGTAATATTTTAAAAAGTCTAAATCTGATTTAAAAGTTGTATTATATGACGGCTTTTGAGTGAAGTGCTTCTGAGTGGAAGTATGAAGGAGCAGTCAGCAGTTGAAGTTGCATGAAGATTTTTCAAGTCTGAAGAGTTTCTTCAGACTTTCATACATACTTTCATACTTCCATTTTATTTTTGACTGTTTTCGTAACCCTCTGAGACCCACGGGGCCGTATATGATCCCAAATATCACGTTGTATTCAAAATGTCATAACTTCTCAGCTGTTTCAGCCAGAGACATGCCGTGTTTTTCCTCTTAAACTACAGAAATGGCAATAAACAACTCTATTCAGTTTTTCATTGTGAGGCTTTTACTTATTTCGGTGAAACGAATGTGCATAAAGTTTTAAAAGATGCGGATAGTCTCACCTTGATTCTGGCGCATTGCTTATCGTTTTCTGTATGTTTTATAGATCTATTCTCATCCACCATATTTGTTTGTGATGTAAAGAGTGTACAGTAAGAGTCACGTTTCTGAGTCTGATTCAGAGGGTTGCTTGTCAGTTCCGTTGTTATGTGTACTGAAACGAGAACCGGTATAATCCCACTCGCAAAAACTAAATAAAAGTTGGAATACGTTCTTTTAGTGTCTTAAAAGTAGACTGAGGTATGGCAAGGAAGTTTTACTACAGCTGCGACTTTTTCAAGGTGACGATTAGGGATGCTCCGATCGATCGGTCACCAATCGAGATCGGCCGATACTCACTCTCTACCGATCGATCGGTGCTCTCTAAACATGCCGATCGCGAGAGCCGATCGCATGACGTAAAATACATGACGCTTTTCTCTGTGTGCGGCAAAACAAGCTCGCCAAAGTGGCTTCACCGGTCTGGCATTATTTTAAGGTGTCCGAAAAAGACAGTAAAATAGCGGAATGCAACGCGTGTGAAGCAGAAATCCTGCAGCTCCGCCCGCCGGACCGGTAAGCGGAGCGAAACACACAAGAGTTAGACCTAACACACTTAGCTATTTTATCTACCTCTGGAACAAGCTAAACTAGTCATTATAAATATATGTATTCTTCACTGTCGGGTCACTCATTATCAGTGTTGTGCTAGTTACTGGAAACCAGTAACTAGTGTTAGAGATTAAAAGGGATTTACGCTCCTCGTTTCAAATCTCTCCGCGTCCGTATAAAGCTGGTGTATGGAAGGAAATCAGTGCCGCCAAGTAAACAATAATCTACTTTAATGGCAATATCACAATGCAACACAATCGATACAATACATTCAATACAATATACATTCAATACAATATACTTGGGAACCCGAATTTACCTGGTGATCACGTCAGCCAGCCAGCAGAAAGAGACTGAATCCAGTGGTGTCTTCTGCATTTATGCTTAAGCAATGGGAGGGGTCATCCGATCCCCCCCCTTTGATTGGCAGCCCAAATATCCCCAACACCTCAAATCTTAAGTTCCCCCAATCACAGGTGGCGAGAGCATTTGCATACAGTGCAAGTCAAGACATGCTGCCACCTTCCCCCATTCCCCTTTGTCCTCAAAAACACATATGGTCTCTCAAAAGTCACATGTGATGGCCTCAAAGTCCAGCTCACAGTTTTACCCAAATAATTCCCATTTTTAAGCTTATCCATTTGGAGCTAACATAAATACATTCAAATATTCCACTACACTAGTTACCATTGCTAGTTACTTCATTTCAAAAGTAACTCAGTTACTTTACTGATTACTTACACCAAAAAGTAATGCGTTACTGTGAAAAGTAACGTTTTAGATACTTAAAAAAAGGGCTCCCATTAATGCCCTTATAGTCTTCATTTCAGTACTGTTATTGCATTGGAGAATAATACAATCTGTTGATCAACTTGACATGCATTATATGCAATCTGGATTGCATCGATATTAGCTGGCTTTCCATTTTTGTATATTCTTTCTCCAGGTAGTTGGAAAAAGTTTTCCGTCCCATATGCATACTTGCCAACCTTGAGACCTCAGAAATCGGGAGCATTTCCAAAACCACCGTGGGGGGGGATCGCCGGAGCAGGGTTCGCCGGAGCTGTATTAGATTAACATTAACATGCTTATTGTAGTTGTAAGTGCACTGTCTTGCGGCTTGTAGCACCATCCTTGATGGAGCATATGTGTGGGCAGGAAAGGAGTGAGCAGAGGAGAGTTGTCGATTCTTGTTCTGTTTTCTGTGACTATCTTCCTCACCCTCTCAGACTTTCAGTTGTGCGTGCTACTAATGAGATGCGCTACCATGGAAACCAAACAATGGTTCAGCTGTATTAAAGTCCGAGTGGAAACAGTCCTGAGTAAATCTGATTTTGTCAGAAATCGGGAGAAATGCGGGAGAAATATGACCCCGGGAGGAAACCGGGAGAGGGCAATGAAATCGGGGAGTCTCCCGCGAAAATCGGGAGGGTTGGCAAGTATGCCCATATGCCGTGTGCCGCCCGGACATGGTATCATGCTAACTAGCTCCCTGAAAGCGGGTGACTCCAATGTAGCAATAGCCTGCATGTGTTCTACAACATACCGTGCAATGGCTTTATCGACTTTCCCCTGGATAGCAGTCCCTTGGTTAAAATCCAGCCGCTGCTGCTTAGGTGGAGGTGGAGTGGCGTCGGCTGAGTCTGGGTCTGTGCCGGTTAGTTACTAGCTTCGTCCCAGCATGTTGTTTTTGCAGATGTTTTAAGAGATTTGAATGACTGGTTTGGGCAGTAGATAGACTCTTTGACCCGCCAGGACACAACTTACATTTAACAGAAACTTTCTTTTCTTTGTGCTCGACAAAAGAGAAATAGTGAGAATATCTCCAGGTGGAGAAACTAGACTTGAGCTCCGCGGCCACCATTCGATAGTCTTGTTAGTAAACAACACAAACACGCCCACAGCCCGTCTCCGCATGTGACACAGGAAGTATCTAAGTACATTTACTCAAGTACTGTACTTAAGTACAGTTCTCATCTCTGTTCGCCTGGCTGTTGACTATATAATAAACGCAGTAACGGAGTAACGCACCATGTAGTAACGGTAACTGAGTTACTGAATTTAAAAAGTAATGCGTTAGAGTACTAGTTACTGCCAAAAATAACGGCGTTATAGTGAAATCCCAACACTGCTCATTACTGGATCAGTGAGCTGCATGAGATACTGACAGGCTGTCGGGAGAGGGAGAGAGGAAAAGAGAGCGCTTCCGCTAATTTCTCCCGTGTTATTCTCCAAAGTAAATGTAAACTTGAATAATGTACATCATTTGAATGTAATAATTAAGTTGATTGTTGTTTGTGGAAGCTCCAGTGAATGAGCCCCATTAACTGAGTTTTAAACATCACTTTAAATGGAAGATTTAAAGTGATGTTTAAATCTTCCATTTAGGCCCCGCCCACTCGATCGGATCGGCGATCGGTATCGGCCGATACTGATTCCGGCGATCGGCGATCGGAGCATCCCTAGTGACGATGTCGATGAAAATTCAGACGAATCTGGTCAGCATGCCATGTGTGATTGTGGACAGGAACTAACATGTTATATATCATGTGTAGTTTTGACAAAAAATGACAATTCCTGGCAAAAAAAGGCCCATGGACACTGCCCAAAAGAATGGGCATAACTACGTGACGTCACCCCATTCAAAGTGAATGGGCAGAAGCGTTGAAGCTTCAACACACGCCACCGTGTGGACTAGGGCTGCACGATTTTGGGAAAAAATCTAATTGCGATTTTTCTGACAGATATTGCGATCGCGATTCGATTTGCGATATTTGTTTTTAAGCGACCCAACGGAAGTTTATTGTAAAATGCGGCCATATCTCCGGCTAGGAAGGTCGTATCAACGTGCTCCCGTCTCAGCTCCCCCGCATCCCGAGCTACGAGTGAAAGAACTAAACTTACATGAAACTTCCGTTGGGTTGCTTTAAAGTCAAGCTTCAGTTTAAGATTCACCCTGTAATAGAAACATGTGATGGAGCATTACTAACCTGACTCAGATGCTTTGTTTCACCAAACCATCTAGGAAAGCTCCATTGGAAGCCATTTGGAAAGGTCAGGCACTTTCAAAAATACTTGGCAGGTGATTGGATCAATCTGTCTATCACCTTCTATCATGGGCCACTTCTGATTGGTTAACAATGGCTGGTACATATGGAGCACAGCACTTCTGATTGGTGTGGATGACTGAGACACAAAAAAAAAAAAAATGTAAAAAAAAAAAAAAGTTAAAGAAAATTGCAGGCTTTGCGATTTCATAATCGCATCATTTAAAATCGCGATTTTGATTTAAAATCGATTAATCGTTCAGCCCTAGTGTGGATAAGGGACTGAGGGTGAAAGAGGTGCTGCAGCACAGGCAGTATGAGAACAATAAAGAACTTGTTGAACATTAAACATGGAAACATTTCACAGTAGAGGCACTAAATACAAATATGAACGTGAAAATGAGCACAATATGTCCTCTTAAATGTCCTGACTTTACTACAGATTTAATCACACTACAGTCATAATTGTAGCTTTCACATTTATGAATATCATCACATATACATCCTTGGCAATATTTCTGCATCATGGCATGCATATGAATATGAGCTCCCATTCACTGCCAGGTTTCATTAATGTCGTTACAACCGGAGTCCTGATAATCCCTCCATCTGTGCATCCATGTGTTCCCGGAATCATTTTCAGCCAGTGAGATATTTTGTAAAATCACACCAAGTGCAACAGTTAAAATATAGTTTACACCCCCTTTTATCTTCAAATGGCAAATGACAAATTAACCCTTTTACTTTCCATTGGACATCTTAGGTGGACTTTTCTCGGGGTATGTTGTGAGATAATCAGGTACTTGTAGTTCCATTCTGAGTACGCCTGGTATTATAAAAAGCCCATATAGAGCCTGTCAGCACAGCCATTTGTCTGCCACCTTTAGTCAAATGTTCTTTACAGATGCAATGACTAATAGATGGAGTTTGCAAGAGATGGAGCTGGACCACAGAGAGTGTGAGGAAACTTATTTAAAAAAAGAAAAATGAAGAAGTGTGATGTCCAGAGATTTCTGAGAGAAGCAAGGGTTTAGAGGAAGTACATCTGAGCTGTCTCATGCAGCCTTAGATGGAAACAGTAATTGCTGACACATGGATAATTGTTCTTCAGCTTTGTTTTGGTTCATACAGTGTCTTTCTTTAATTTCTCAGCTTCTCTCACTTGAGGAATGGGAACGGCAGGCTGCTCACCAGGCCTCTGTAATGTGCTAACATAACAATCAATCTGACTCGCAGTATTTCTCACCGCCCCTCAGCTCACATTGATTTATTGCAAATGTGTTGAAGATGAAGAGAGAAACTCTTTAGCACTGTGGGGCCGGCTGGTCAAGGGGAGAGGACGTATGGGAGAAGGATGAGAGGGGGACGATGACAGGTTTGGGATGAAGTGTGAGGGGGAGGATCCAGGGAAGGGGGGATGGGTCTCTGTGTTTTGACCTTTGTTTTGATAGGCTGACATTGTTCACCTCGAGGTCATCGCACTGTCAGGCGGCCTGGGAGAGAAAATTATGATAATGTGTTGTTGTATTTCAGATGTGTACGCTGTGCTGTGGTTTTCCAGTATGTGGAGCATGACAGCTGCTGTCAGCCTGTAGCGGGGGGGGGGGGGGGGGGGGGGGGGGGGTCGAGGGGTCACAATGGCATTGGCTTGGATTCCCATTCAAGGTCAGTAAAGTAACATGTCAACAGATGTTTCTCCATGCCATTTAGCATTTCTCCCAATTTTGTGGGTTGATACTATTGATAATGTTTTATAAAGTGTGTGAGTCACCTTGTGTTATAATCGGACACTTTTTTTCAAATGTACCAGGGATTCATGGATATAAAGGCATCTTTTGGAAAATTTCATCTGCTTTCTGAACTAATTATTGCCGTATTAGAGTGGTAATTTCTATTAGTAGTAATGCATTTTGTAATGGTTTTATGATGTTATTTATTTAAACACTTTTAAGTCTTTTTTCTTTTCAACTTTGAAAACAAATGATCATGCCATTGCCACTCACTTATGACTCAGAGCAATGTCATATATCATGCTCACACGGTTCAGGGGGCATATCTGGAGGAACGCTTCAACAGTAAATGTTGTTTTCGATTTTAAACATGTCAACAGTGAAAGGCTTGTTTATCTGATTTGGAAAAAGAAGGCTGTTGGAGACGGAGACGGAGTTAGTAGGAGCTCAATAGTAGCTTGGTATATTTATATTGTGGGCACACACTCAGAGACACTGAAGGGCGCTGATGGAGATGAGGATTGAAGTGGATTACCGAGCACCACCGAGAGAATGAAATCTTGTTTGTGTTAGGCTTTCATAAAAAATACTCATGCAGTAAAACATACGTCCATCCCCGGCCATATGTAGCAGAGTGCACCCCCCCCCCCGCGTTAAAGAGGAGATTAAAGTGATAATGTACATCTTTAATCCGCAGCACTTTAAGAGGTCATAGAGGGAAAAAAAATAACGCTTCAAAGCTCAGAGCTGGACATGAAGAGGATGCATTACTGGCCATCAGGGTCAGCAGTCACCATGGCAACAGATTATTCCGAATAATTATCCACCATATGCGTCTTGTCACAATTAGAAGTTGGCTGTGAGCTGGGTCGTGGGTCAAACTCTGATCAGAGCATTTGAGGGTGTTCATGTTTTATTCCAATAAAGTTGCTTATCGCATCTGTCGCATGGAGCGCTGTCACACAACCTCCGATCTGATGCTGCCAGCTGCATCACTCTGTCGCACTCTGTCTGTTTTTGAACTTCCAATACCCCCTTTTCTTCAATAATATATCTTACAAAAAGAAAATCTGGAAATTAATAAAAATGGATTCATGATTTCAATCAGAAATACTGAGCCACATGAATCAACGTTTCGGCTGAGTAGCGACGAAAGGAAATGATTGCGAGCTGGCGAAAATGTGAGCTGACAGGAGAGATTTAAAAAAAGAAAGAAAAACCTTTGTGGTTATTCTCACGACTTCCATTAGGAGACCAGACCTTTTAACTCATCGCTGCAGCTCCCGCAGGAGTTATACAGAAAATGCTTCATTTCCCATAAAGCCGTGTTCACACTACTGCCCTGGGAAAAGAAGCACAAAGGTGCAAAGTGGTTTACCCATTAGAGTGAATAATTTATTCTGTCACTCTTGTTTATGTGAGAAAAAGTCATTTTGAGTGACCTCTTTTCACTATTTACCGTCTTGGAGAGCATAAAGGCCAAAACCAGCGTTCAAAATCACTTTTTGGAACGATGTCAAGGGAAAGCGTTGTGAGTCTACTGTTTCTCATCTCATTCTCATGGTGTTTAGACACATGCAATCTGCAACAAAACATCCTCAAGTCACCCCGTGGCAATCTCTATTCAGATCCAGTCTCTCTTTCTAATTGTGGATTTTGTATGGAACAGTTTAGAATATCCCAAGGGGAAGTTTGAAACGTGACACTTTTAAAAATACTCACGCTACCTCCGGCTTATTACTGCGAGCTGTCAAGTCATTTGAGATGCACGGTGACACCGCTTTACTCTGATCAAGTTTGTCACATCATGCCAGGCAGGATCACAGGGTGGAGGCACTGCCGGCACATTTAGGGAAGAGCTGGATGTGTTCAGACAAGCTACTTATGTTTAACCACCAATTAAGCCCCATGCACTACGTACATCTCACGTCTATTAGATTGTCACCCATCACTATTAGTAGACACTCTGAGCCCTGTGGCATTCTGGGAAAAATAATTACATTCTTTCTGCGTCATAATTACTGCCTTGAAAGTGTCTCTTTCGAACACTAACAAAGCGGGCTCTTTCTCTTCTCCCCGAGCTCTGCCTTTCTCATCTCCTGTCTGTTGTCTCTCCAGACGCTAATGAAGTGGTTTAATCTGCTAACTCCAGAGGAACTGTCTGCACAGGACTGTATTAATTAAGTCCTCGCTTGTGTGTGTTCGTTTGAAAGTTCTCACTTTTTTGGATACCATTTTGAACATGTTTGCAGCCATCTCTTATTTGCTTTATGGGGAATAGTGTTAGGAATCAAGGAAATGTGTTGATTAGTCCAAATGAAACAAATGCAGTCTGTCGCTCTGAGAACTTCGCTAGCACATTGATTTCCCTCATTTGTTTAACTTTACCCAACTCTTCCAGTCCACACACATCTAATCTGTCACCATTTTGAATAAATGATTGTGTAATCCCTTGAGGGACACTACTACTGCTCCTCTGTTGCTGCTGTTGTTCTGTGCAGTGTATACAGAAATTAGTTAAGCATCTTAAGGCACTTGTAAGGCTGCACAATTAATTGAATTGTTAGCAAAAGCACAATAACGACTATTGCACTATTCAAAATAAAGGAAGCACCATCCATCCATCCATCTTCTCCCGCTTATCCGTGGTCGGGTCGCGGGGGTAGCAGTTCCAGCAGAGAGCCCCAAACTTCCTTTTCCCTGACATCAACCAGCTCTGACTGGGGGATCCCAAGGCGCTCCCAGGCCAGCGAAGAGATATAATCCCTCCACCTGGTCCTAGGTCTACCCCTTGGTCTCTTCCCAGCTGGACGTGCCTGGAACACCTCCCTAGGGAGGCTCCCAGGTGCTTCCTTTAGCACAAATATTGTGCTAAAGGAAGCACAATATTTGTTATTGGCTTAATATGTGTTAAAATATAATTTTGATATAAAGTATTGTGGAGCTGCAGAGATAATCAAGCCAAAAAGTTGTTTACAGTTTGGTACATAACCTCTTTAAAAATCAAACTATGATCAAAATAATTGATTTAGAATAATGATGCAAAAAGGATCAATCCCCCCAAAGTTGTAAATCATATTGCAATTGCTAAATCCTCAAAATATAATTTCAAATTGTTCTTTATTTTCTAAATCGTGCAGCCCTAGGCAGGTCCATACAAGAAATGTACCTAGATGTACAAAAACACATTCAAACAGACATAACAAAAACAATATCACATTATATCTTCTGGATTAATGTCTCATTTAGCTAAATAATAATTGAGCTTGCTGCGTTTAAAAGGAGGGACTGTAGCCTATTTAAGGGCAGAAGTCCTACTCCATTTAAAACATGCCAGGAGTCAGAAAGAATACTGTAAGAAAGTCTCAACATGCTATGGTTTTGAGTTGCTTATAATTTCTGCATCACTCATTTAAAAACTAAAGATCTTTATGCAGAATAATTTGAGATGACATGCTCATTTCTACTCACTCTAACTCATGAACCTAAACATTGTGACAGACGAGTTTGAGTTCTAAATATAAGGGTAACATAGAGAACGTGTTCGGATGCTTCCAGAAGGTGGCTGATGTTTAAGCATCAAATACAAACAGCATTTGTATTTGACAAACAGCCAGAGCGACTGCTTGTGATATTACATGTGCAGCTCCTGAGCCTTGAGGATTCAGGCTGTTGACTTAAGATTGTAGCTTTTCACAATAAAGTGTACCTCAGTTAATATCCCATCCATCGCCTAACATTTGTCTTATTTCACCACAGCTGTTTCAGTTCATATCTTATTTGGACAACAGTGTTCAAGTCAAATATGACAAATACAAGTTTCATGTATGAATTATGAAGGGGCTGCATTTCAGATGTGACTACAAACACATCTTATGAGAAGTGAAGCTTACATATCTTAACAAACTGAAGATTTCTGCCAGCCGACACAGATTCTAAAAAAGGGTAACAAAATATAAACTCATGAACCACAGGGTTGGGGACATGTGTACCTATTTTTTTAAAAGCTTGGTTGAATTTCTTCCAATGCATGGGCAACAGCACAGATTATTCTAAGTTTGTGAGAGAAAAAATAATAATAATTCCGCAGTAACTGCCTTGTGATTCATTTCACACTCTTTTTGGCATTAATAGTTTCCACTAAGGTGACTTTCCATTGCCTTCTCTAATGGAATAAAGACAAAGCAAATGATGCCTGCACAAGTCTTTTATTCCCTTTATTATCTGGTAGCTGTGTTTTATTTAAATCCCTTGTTTTACTTTTATTTATATTCACTTTAATCAATTATTACGGCATTACTACAGGATGTAAAGTAAATAAGAGCTGCATGTGCTCTACATTTGTCTTTGAATTTCAAAACCATAAATTGAACACTTAAACTATCTGAATTCTCAACTTCCATAAACACTTTCCTGTTGCTGATTCAACTCTCAAAAGACAGAGATCAACCCCCCACACTCCGCATCGAGGGGCCCATTCTGCAGCGTGTACTTTTCTCCTGACCACAGCTTCTGAAGGGTTATTTTGCACAGAAATGTAGAACGCTTCCATTATAGTGAAGGTCCTTCTGAGAAAATTGCTTTTGTATTTACGAGTAGTGCCACTTCAAGCAGTAGCACCACACTGTTGGCATGCTTTCTAACTGCTTACTAGACTGCAGCCGGAAACAATACTATCACTTCCAATAGGAAGTTAGGTTTTTGGAAAACCTGTCTTTTCATTGACGTGTCTTCTAACCCTGCTGTGAAGGGAATGAGCACAAATCTGTCATTCTTCTTCTTTCATCTTCCGCATAATTGAAAGCATAGAGAGGTGAGATATTGCACTTGGCAGGGAAAGGAAACTGTTTTGTTAGTATTTTTTTTTTTAAATCATAAATTGGTTGCATGATGGGAAAGTTGATTTTGTATAGAAGTCCATGTCCTGCAGAGACCAATATCCACTGCAGCACAACTTCCCCTCGGGGGGAGAAGCAACACGCAGCACTTACCACCCAATAGCACTTAACCAACTTATCCTTCAGTCATGCACACACACACATTCACACACACCCACCAATACTATTACCTTCAGTGTTTGACCTAAATTAAGGAGCCTTCTACACAGACATAGTTAGAGCTATGCGATATATTGTTTCCTCATCGAAAAATGAAGTTAAACACATCATTATACAATTTGTTTGCTGCTTGATATAGAAAGCTTCCACTTTTCATGACTTATCAAATGTTTCTCTTGCCAAGTTCAAACTGTCAAGATTTAGGGTATCCCCTGCGTTCGAACACAGTCACACATAGAGATAGATTGACAGTAAAAGACACACACACACACACACACACACACACACACACACACACACACACACACACACACACACACACACACACACACACACACACACACACACACACACACACACACAAGTCAGCCCTCCCTTTTGTGCTACTTGAGCTACATCCGTCAAGGTCGCTGTGCCATGAAGTGTAGACACCGGCATCCATAACAGGCGTGTATTATTTATGAGTGCCAGTGCGCCGTGCACATGTATGCAAATATATACATTAAGGAGACGAGGCTCTTTATTTCTGCCTGTTACAAGAAGTGTCTGCCTCCTTATCACCACTGCTATTACAATAGCAAGGCTGAAGGGCGGAGATCCATCTTTTCTTTTAAAGGCACGTCTTTGTGTGTGTGTGCAGAACATTATGGTGTATATGTGTTTGCGTGTATGGGTGAATCTCGTACATGTGTGATTGTGCCGTTGTACTTAACTGTGCCTGCAACTGCAATCAGGTCTGTAAGTGGCCTGCAATTTCAGAAAGCCGAATTGAAGTATGGAAGGGAAGGAAGAAAGAGATGTAAGACGACTGTAAAGTTAAAATGCGAGGCGTCCTTCATGAGAATCATTTTGATTATTCAAGACAAAGGTAAAGTGGATACCAAAATCTTTCCCTCCTTGCTATTTCCTGTAACAGTGTGTTTCCAACCAAATATATATCTGTGTTTGAGTGATGCAGCAGCAGCAGCAGCAGCATCAAAGGGCCAGTCTGTCGTTAAGGACTCTTGGAGTGCAATAATAATGTTTAACCGTCACAGAAATGCCGCTTTTGCATTTTCTGAATTATTAATAGAGGACATTTCTGTTGGATATGTTTGCTTTCATATGGTGTTATCCGCAGTCTTGCTCCTTACTTCTGCAAGGTGTGAGAGGGTTTATTTGTAGAGCCCAATCTCACTTTTAGTGCCTCAACGAGCCTACAAACTCACAGCAGCTAAAGTTCCCGAGTTCTCTCAAGCTCTATAAAAAGACAGAGTAAAACTTCAAAAAATGAATGTTCCCTCATTCACACCAGGGCCGGTTCGGAGCTGGAGCTTGAAAAGCACTGGGTTTTCCTGTTCACACCGCAGCTGAGCAGCCTCTTAGCTCCGGAATCGTTTCAAGCACCAAAAAATGGTCCGGCCAGAGCAAAAGCACCGCATACGTCACGCTTACGCCGAGGCGGGGGCAGGATCAACTCCTGAACAACAACAAAAAGCCGGCGTTGTATCCAGCTTGTACACAACGATGGAGAAACGTAACAAGCAGCAGTGGTCCACTGAAGAGACCAGCTACCTGCTGGGAATCTGGTCTTCCGAAGAGGTGCAGAGGAAGCTGGAGCACAATCGGCCATTGTTGTTGTTGTCGGTGTGAGCTGTGAGGGGGTTCCGCACGGTTTGGCTTTATGAAGCAGGCTCGCAAACGGTTACGTCCTGACGCAAACGATGACGCAATGACGCAGCACCAGTCGGACTCTGGGCGGTGTGAAAAGAGCTGGAGCTAAACCGAAGAACCGGTTCTGAACCTGAAAAGCTCTAGCACGGAACTTGAACCGGAGTTGCGTTGGTGTGAATGAGGTATAAGAGGGAATTGAGGGGGAAACGAAGAGCTCTCCTCGAGGCTCTTAAAGTTTCCCTTTCGATGTTGGGGCTTTTCCCTTTCCTGTAGTGTGTAGGGTTGTTGTGCATGTGAACGGTCTGCAAAAGCTAACATCCCTGTGTTTCCACTAGAGCTAGTTTCTCCATCCAAAGAGAGCTGTGGATGGACCGGAGCTGGGAAAAAGGCAGTAAAAGAAAAGGGAACAAAATAAATGTAACAATTACTGCAAATATATATTTTAGGTGGTTGAGCTTTCACATGTTTGGATCCCTGTTCTACATAAAAGCAAGTAGCAGAGAACGGAGCATAAGCAAGAGCGTGCTCAGATCATCTGTGTCCTGAGAAAGGAGAGGTTACTATAAAAACCATTAACACCCATTCCAGATTGAAAGACCGCTTACAATCTGGTTGTTTCACTTCACGCTCTCAAAGCAGCTGCTCTGACCTCTCAGTGATTGTGTGCTTTATAACCGCCGTGCGGTGATATGTTTTTGCATTCCGGTGCGTGCATGTGTCTGAGGGCTGGCGGGTGACAGACTCACTCCCTGTGTGTGGCCGATTGCAGCGCGAGCGCCAAGGACAAGCGGTGGAGGGTAGAGCGGGTAATTTGTCTCTTAGGATTGAACTCATCTCCCCCGGTCTCCCGCAGGCCTCTCCTCCCTCTCCTGTCTCTGCATGCTGTCTTATTTTGAAGGTGAAGAGCATTCCTCTCAGTGTTTGCATGCATCCGTTTCAGCTGATGCAGTTGATTGTGTTTTATGAATTTGCACAGTTGATGTGACTCTCAAGGACACGTCTGCACAGATTTATACTGTAGAGATGCTATAAAGTGAGCACGTCGTCTTTCACCTTTTTTCATGGTGCTATTTCAGACAATGGAGCGGAGGTTTTAGTGGACATAAAGCTTCCATTTCTGTATATCTATTTATATTTTTAAATAGAAAGGCCCCTTTAGTTCACAACACAAACACTTAGCATCATATTGTTACACCAATGTAAGTCTCCTAATTGACTGGCTGCTCTAACTGGTGTGTTTAAATGTGTGGTTTCTTTTGAACAGAGGGCAGTCTTGATAATGTGTTATTGAAATAATATTTAGTTTACACCTCTGTCTCTGAGCAGATGCAGCCAATCAGAGAAGAGTAAGAAATCCACTGACTGTTGAATTGAATAAAAAAAAGCCTCATAGAAAATAACATGGACAGCTCTTCCCGAGATATTCCCTCTAGGTGAGAAATAAACTGAGAATAAATCTAACTTGGACAGAAGGCATGAAAGGGAACAATAATTGATCTGCCATTATCCTGCAGGATGTCTCATATTGCCTCATATACTTAGTATTGCTACCAAATCACAGCAGTGTCCTTCCTGATATCATGTATAACCATTATTTATGTGCCAGTGGCAAAGTAGTCCAGAAAAAAAAATACACTGTCATCAGCCATCAGCAGGACAGGGAATTGTCCCTTTGAAGTCTGTAAAAGCTGCTCTGCTGCCATCACATCCATTGGCAGTGTCCTCTAAAATAGCCAGACCCAAATCTCTGCAGTCTGCAGAATACAATATACTCTAGGCTCTGGAGAGGTAAACAATGCTCTCATCAAATTCTGCAGTCCATGCAAAGATATTCTGTTTGCCACTAAATTCAGTTTGTGAAGAATGAGAGGAAGGTTACAACATGTCTTAGTTTGTGTGTTCCTTTTGTTCGTTTTATCAGCTTATGCAAACCTTATCTGCAAGTTACATTTATATATTTGTTATTTCATAGGGCCGACCCCTTTGAATTTAAGGGACCCTTTTATGCTTTCTAGATTTTCCCTTTCCTGTAGTGTGTAGGTTTCCTGAAACGCCTCCATAGAGTGCCGCAGTGACGCGTCCTAAAATCCGGAAGTAAACTCCTTCCGGTTCCTTCGACAAAAACGTAATGCAATTTCTCCATAGGGATTTGAAAAATAGCTCAAAATAAGGTCTGTGGTTGAGACACATTTAAGAGACGGGTCACGTTTTGTTCAGCCGGATAATCTCCACATGTCTATACTTTTATAATTTTCGTATCATAAATCTAGTCGCCAGAAGCAAAATGTTAACGTTATGCTATAAAGGAACTACAGCAGGGTCGCTGCTTCAACGTCACAGCAACTTAAGATCCATATTCAAACATACAGATTGTAAATGGTACAAGTTGAAGTGTTTGTTTGAACAGTTTGCAGGAGGCAGGGACTTGCTTTCAAGCAGAACACGGCAAACAAACTTAGCGGGAGTGTTTACGTGTTCGGTGTAAAGACGTAAAACGGCCTGGACATCTTCTGTAGTCCTATTCAGCCACTTGGTAACAACCATCGTTTTTCAGACACGTAAACTCTTCAGTAATCACCAGCGGGGTCACTGCTGATGTATCTAATGTCGTAGAACAAAACGTGATCTGTCTCTTCAATGTGTGTCAAACACAGACCTTATTTGGAGCTATTTTCCAAAATCCTATGGAGAAAATGCATTGCTTTTTCTCGAAGGAACCGGACATGATAAAATGATAACTTACTTCCGGGTTTTAGGACGCGTCACTGCGGCACTCTATTGGACTCCTTTTTCTACTTCCAAAACCTAGTGACATCACTGTGTAACACTCACACTTTACAGGCAAGCGCTCCAACACATTGTACTTGACAGGCTAAGGGGCGGGACATCTCTTAGCAGTTGACCAATCACAACAGAGCCGGCCAGCTAAGCAATCAGAGCAGACTGGGCTCTGGTTTCGGACAGAGGGTGAAAAGAGGGCACAGGCAGTATGAGAAATATAAAGAGCTTTTTGATCATTAAAGCATGGAGACATGTCCCAGTAGAGACACTACATACTGATATGAACCTGAAAATGAGCAGAATATGTCCTCTGTAAGAAAATGTAATCAGTGACATCCAAGTTTTTTTTAAATGTTTAGGAAATAGTGATCTCAAGAGAAACACGTTTGAAAATACGGCTTACACTTACAACTTCAGTTATGAAAGCAATCATTCACATATCACCCTCCTCCAAACCTCCACAGCTGCTCTTTTGCAACCTATTGTCATTATTTCTCTGGAAAAATAAATAGAGTACTTGAGACTCTCAGGTCGCAGCCATTTTTGCAGATAGGACATTGAATGATAATGTTTGCAACACATGATAACACGTTTGATGCCTCTTCAAGGAGTGTGTGTATGTGAGTAAGAGCTGCAGGATATTATAAGAAAACTGAAATTGCAATATATTTGTTTGTGAACAAATAGAGGAATACTCACCCTACATGTTATTGGTGGTGGATCTGCACTTTTTCTTTTCGTTTGCTAAATAGTTGAACTGAAACCTTGAGTAATTATCAATTAAGAGACACATCAGAGACAAACTGCTAATCAATAAGTATCAAATAAGTAGCTCTTGAATTACCCTGAGTTAGGACATATGTTTCAGCTAATGATAATGGAAAGTCATTTGAGACTTATGTCAATGATCCACGATCTAATGAGTTTTTAGATCTAGTTTTTAAATATCCAAATCTCATTCAAGATAAACTATCAGCTGCTAAATAACACATAACCAATAACTAATTATTTCCTAAGTATATACACTTCAGATTATATAGAAGTACTATCTTCGTGGCCCCCTCAAGTGAAATAGCACATCATCTTAATCCACTTACAAGTAGGCAAGACTCTTTATTGGGAATGCGTCATTAATTTAGGATTTATGAGATCATTAAAGTAGTTCATTAGTTCATGAATAATGTAAGACTTAGAAATCCTCAAATCATGTTCTTATCTCTCAACTTAAATGAACAGTCACTTCGAAAGAAATCCTTTTGCAATGTAGTTTTAAATCAGAGTTACCCAAGCATATAAAAAGCACCTTGTGTTTGTGAGGAGTAATCTTTATGCAGAGTCATGGTAATATGACGCCTCATTCTTGTCACTTGTTGTGCATTTGAAGATCCTCCCTCATTTATCTGAATGGCTTTATTCATTATGACAGTTGGAATATGTTCACGGTGTATGCTCTCAAGATGATGCAGTTCTATTCATTCATCCATTTGCTGTTAACCCTTCTCTTTCTTTGTGGATTAGAGAATGCATAGCAACATTTTCAGAAAATACACACTGAGCAAGATACTCTTATATGTACCAGTGTTGAACTGAGAACACAGTACCATTTATTCTGCTTCCTGCTGTGCCTCTTTTTACTTCTATTTTCCTCTCAGTCTTCGTCCCTTCACTGTCAAGGGGTGAACCCAGAGGAATGAACTCAAATGCACAACTCAGACTCAGGTGGTTTTCAAAAATAAAGACTGTAATGGACTTAACACAGTAACAAAAACAGGAAACACAAAATCACTCTTTCGAGGAAAAACTAATTGCTATCGTCAGGAGCTTGAAAACGGAATACGACCATGGAGCAGGCTTGAATGTGGTCATGAAAGAAAACAAACTGGCACTGGACAGGTGGGGACTAAAACAATATATACACAAGGTGAGTGATACAGGTGGAAACTATCAGGGCGGGGTCAACAATCACAAACGCAGGAGACACAGAGGGGTGGGGAGCATGGAGACCTGAAACGAGAGGGAGAATTACTTTTCAAAATAAAACAGGAAGGCACAGGACAAACGGACATGACACAACTCATTTAAATAATAAACGTTCACAATTATCTGAGACATAACATTCACTTAGCAGTCTGCAAGTCATGTTAAATGATTAGTAAGCCCACAAGTGAATATATGCAAAGCATCTTCCAATGCAACGGCTTACTGAACAGTGAGGTATGAACATACCTTGCAAAAAACCATGTCACACACACACACACACACACACACACACATACATAAAGGTATACGTGAGCAAGTAAATACTGAGAACAACCAATTTGATTAGATATGTGCTGGGATTCCTGCAAACACATAGGTAAACGCATCCTACAAGAGTGCAATCTTCCTGTCTTCTTAGACGTGAACCCGTCACATCGGATTCTGAATGAAAGGTCCAACTAACAAAATGCCCAAATATTCTATTAAGTGCAAATCCTCTCCGCTGGTGGAGCTTGTGGAGTCAGATTAGGGCAAGACAAACAGTGCCAAGCAGTCATGCCCACACTGGGACCGCTGCCAACCAGAAGCCCTGCAGACATTGCTGTGTGTGTGTGTGTGGGTGTGTGTGTGTGTGTGCGTGTGTGTAAAACTAATGTGAGCATTAGCAGGCCGGGGGACAACGTACTAAAGCTCTGATACTGCTGTTTAATGGGGAGGCTGTGTCAGGGTTGACTGCAGCTGTGACACGCAACCTTTGCTCTAGTGCACGTGTTCATACGATCGTGCATGCATTTCTATCGATTGGCCTGCCAGGAGTTTACCTCTGTGCCCATTTCCGTTCATGCACACCTGTGAACTTGGCAACCTCATTCCATTCCTGCACCTATTTGTTGGTTTTTAACAGTTTCATGTAATGCAATTGACTTGAACGTGTAACTGACTGAGTTTGTGTATCAGTCTGTTTGTTAGTAGCTGTGTAGCTGCTCTGTGTACGGCAGGCGCAGACACCTGCAATGTTTAAGGCAGAGCAGATTTCTATATCGCTGACCCTAAGCCTGCTCATTAGAATTCAGCACACCTCTCCCAAATCTCCCTCCATCTCCCATTCTCATCCCCCCCCCCACCCCCCCCCCCCCCCCGTTCACTTCTTCCTCTATCACCGCCTTCTTTTTTTCCCTCCTCTTGCTGTCGTACACTTTGGAAGAGAATGCTTAGAGCAAAGGGGTGAATTATTGGTCAGCCATCATAACAATGTCTCACTGACACGTATACGGCGACAAGTGCCAAATCATGCACAAACTGCTACACAACTGCAAGCATGTGCACACAAATACCGGAACATGTGCTCGTACAAAGGTAAGATTAGCATCCACTCATATGACTCTGTGAAATCTGACACTTTTAATCAGGGAATTATTAACCAAAGAGCTTGTAAGCCTCTTTAATGTATTATGTTGTTAAGGTGCACACAATTATTCTGTAGCAGAGTATGAGCTGCTCTCATTAAAACCCCCGAGGCAGTTGTTTCCACATAAGAAAAGCTCTAATCAAGTCATTGCACAACCTGTTAGCAATAATCGGTAGTCAGAAAAAAATGGACTAACTGGGTAAAGAAAGTTGAGCAAATTGAACAAAAAAGCCAGATTTATTTTAGAGTAATATTAATGTCTTTCCTAAATAAAGTTGCTTTATGTTTATTGGATGTGAAAGTAGGCAATTGTTTGCTAACTTGTTAACCAAACCAGTGTTAGTATCCTCCAAATCGATTTATTTTAACATTCTTCAGCTCCTGTTGTTAGTTTTGAAACATGCAGTCTCATAGCAACTGTAAAAAAGCACCTTTAGTTTGTCACACACATTCATACTCACGTACACAGGCTTATAACACAATGCTTGGATGGAGAGCACATTAATTGCTAATGTTTTGCCGCTTCCATTCTTAAGTAGGCATCTGTGTGCCCACGTGTGTGTCGGTGTGATTGTCCCAGGCTAATTGAGCAATTCGACAGTGGGAGCAACGAGCTTTACGGTCACGGAACTGCGTGCCCTCCCGGAGCCGTTAGAAAGCCCCTCACTTTCATAATTACTCCGCTTTTTATCTGTGCAGCAGCTCGAACTACTCCCAGACGAATACGAGCGCAAGAGGCACATATAATGGAGCATGTCATGTTCAGATATCGTATAAAACACCCACAAGCAATGTCACATGCTGTACTCACTCTCATCCAATGGAACCGTCATTATTACTTGATTTATTTTTCTGTTGCATTTGGCATCCAAGGAAACTTTGTGTACAGAAAACTATATATCTACTAAAAGGCATTGAGCCTGTAAATACTATTCCATTCAATGGTACCTTTGAGATGTACAGGGTTCAGATCTGTTCATGTCAGTGCGCGGGTTATATGTGTGGGTGGTTGAAGGTTATCAGTGCCAGCACCATTTATCTCTCAACAATACTTTGAGAGATTTGTGGCTTTTGGCTTAGAAAATGTTCTCTTCCTACAATTTCGAACCCTCTGTTTTAATTTGTATTTGCATGCATGTGTGTGTGTGTTTATGTGTGTGTTTGTGTGCATGTGCCTGCATGCTTTATTGCACATGTGACTTGAACAAACACCAACACTAGTGGCCCTGTCTGTTTGTCCCATGCAGAATTTCTGTGAATGTGTGCCCAGCTCCTCCCAGCTCAAACACCGCTGGTCAGACTCAGAAAGTGCCAGGGAGACCCCGGCCAAGGTAAGGCCGCCCACCCACAACATACTGTGTACATGTAGGCAGATATGCATGAACACACACACATACACATGCTTTTAATTGATGGCTTATATCAGAAGTACATAAGAAGTTACAGCAAAATAGGTGGTCTTTATTCTTAATAATGCATCACAATGTTGAGAACAAATATATCATATTATCATTTGAAAACTAAACATCGACTTTTTCATAACTGGATACTTCTTAAATTTGAGTAGGGCTGCCATTTTGTTCATCAGTCATTCATCTGCTGATTATTTTTCCCATTCAATATTGGCGACAAATTGTGAAAAGGTCAATGTGCTATCTTCAAATAGCTTGTTTGGGCAGACCAATAGCTACACACCAAAATATATTATAATTGATATCATAGCAAACTAACAAGAAGAACATATTCAGATATGAGAAGCAGAAAGCAGTGCATTGTTGTCATTCTTGCTTGAAAAAGGACCAAAGTTATTGACTGAATCAATTGTTTCAGCTTTAAATCCCCACTTGATTTATTGGAACAACTGTCACACTGTATATAATGGAATGTGCTGTACAGATAATCGGTTCACTGCATGTCCTTTGTGTACTGTATATATCCCACCTTCCTTCCAATAATAACCAGGGCACACTTTGAATAGTGGCATGCTCACCTGCGGAGGGGATTAGCTATCATTGATGGCAATTTTCATCGCAATCCCCTTTTCTCCCTGCTTTGCTGATGGCAGTGTGTAGGATTATTGCACATTACACCTTACATGTTGCCCCCACGCAGCAGCAGCGGCACAAACTCAGCTCTAGTACCCCAACACAAGTATGAAAGGGAATTAAGCCCTGCAGACTCTTTGAACTCTGCGGCGTGATCATGGCTCAACCAGGGAAACATTTAATGGGTGTATTTTAGAGGAAGGAATAAAACGTATGAATTGAATACCACTGTGAAAGTGTTTTCAAGCTGCCAGGGAATAAAATGGAATTGGAATTGGTGAAAAAAAACCTTTGTTCTCCAAATTGTTACATGGTCTTTAAAGGTGCCTTTGTATGTGCACTAGTTTTTTTTTTCTATGTATACATCACTGCCAGCATATTGTATGTGTGTATATATTTGTGTTAAAGAGGGATACAGTGAGGCAGGGAGAGTATGCAAGACTCCTGCTTATCTAATGAGCAGACAAAGCCTGTGTTCCAAGAACCATCTGCCAATGTTCCTGTGTGGGAGGGAAACAGCATTTTCATAGGGAAGACTTCTCTCTCATTCTCTGCCTCAACTTGTTCTATCTTTCCATCAGAATCCCCCTGTTGTCCTCTCTCAAGTCCCATGGCAGGGCATGAGTAGAGACATGAGAGGATCTGAAAGTCCGCCACTAATTACAGAGAGAGCTCCTGCTGATTGAGAGGCTCATATTCCAAAAAATTAAAATAACTGTGTTTAGAGGCTGCCTGCTTACCACTTCAATGGCATTACCCTACTGCAACTCTTGAGCTGAGTTGAGAGATTGTTTTTCTCTGTTGGGACATGAAGTAGGAAGCTGTTTTATTTGTATTGATCGTAGAAAAAACTAATAAGCCAGCAACAAAAACCTCCATGCTGACTTTCTCTTGCTTCCAGCCGTTCCCTCTGACTTCATTTCAGCCTGAACTCAGAAAAAGTGGGGGGTGACTTGAATTTTGAATTGAGCCGTCCCTTATAGATACTATCTCTTTACGTATGCACACACACACAATTTTGAATTGCGCCGTCCCTTATACTATCTCTTTACGTCTCCCCTCCTGGCATGGTCCTTGGAAGATGCGGCGGTGTTCAGTTTTTTCCATCACAGGAATGAGCTTTACTGGCGGTGAAAATAATCCCACCAGACTCCTTTGCCCCTCCAACTGAGGGATGTCCTTGTCCTTTTTCCTTTTTGTCATTTCAAGCGATAAAAACTCTCGATCTTCTCTCAAATTATTATTTTTTGTAGACACAATCGTCTCGAGTTCATGGCATTCCGAGCTGACTAAGGGCGTCAAATGACGGCGGAAACGCTTTTATGAAGCAGTACCTTTATAGTTTGTAGTAAACCAAAGTTTAATGTTATAAATGTACGGGTCCCCAGCACAATGCTAACTTGCATAATGGAATGTCCACAATAAGCAGAAGCCTCATTATTTAGCATCAATAAGCATATGCAGATAATAGCTAAAACATTTCTTGGACAATTTCATTGTGGTTATTGAGGATGTTGAATCCATTTCTGACATTTGTTTGATCAAAATCAATGGCAGTTTTGAGTCCCCTTTAACTTTAAAATGTACCTAAAATTAATCAAATTGAAAATTGTCCAAATCGGCAAAGCGATTTTTGACTCATTGTCTGCATATACAAATTAATGCAATTTATGTTTTGCAAATTGCCCAACATATCCAAGTTAAAATCTGGCAGTTTATACTGTATATACCGGGGGCTTTTACATATCAAACATAAAACTTTGGGTTACTTGACATGTCCGGGTTTCCCATTAGGACTCTATGAGCTGGCTAGAAAGACTGTTATGGTAGAGACACATTTGAAAGGGGGAGACAGAGGGGATGACACGCAGAAAACTGTCCGATTCTGGACTCGGTGTATTGCGCTTGTGACGACCCCTGCCTCACTATCTCTGGTGGTGTGTGTGGCCCTTTAATGACTCTTCCTCTGTTTGTGCTCACGGGGATTGAGGACACCTGGCGGCTGGAGCTAGCCGGATAAAGGACCGGGCCGGATCTCGCTCTCGCTCTCTCTGGCAGGAGGACGTAACGCGAAGAGCAGTCACGACCAGCTGACCTCTTGTTTCGCCTGTTTGTGTCCTTCAGCAGCAGGGAATAAACTCTCTTTTTCTAGTCACGCCCTCGTTTTCTGTCGCGCGTTTCTTGTGGCTGAGAGCCAAGCCATGACACGCTACACGGCAGCCCGTTGGTAGAAATGTCTGCCTTAAACCATAAATTACTACTTTATACCTTGTTGCTTAAAAGGTTAACATTGCGGGACATCATTATGCACCTGTAACGGCCCGTCCACACAGCAGCTTTGAAAACATCTTGGAGGTGGGCGTGTCTGAAAGCTTGGGGATTTTTTCGAGCAACGCGACCAACAACCAATCACATGAATCTCCCGCCCCCGACATACAAAGCAAAAAACCCCGGGGATTTTATGCGGGCAATATATATATATATATATATATATATATATAAACTCCACAAACAGGCGAAAACCTACCAGTTTCACCCACTGTCTCTGCCACCTCCCTCCATGCCTGGTTCCTCTGGTTTGTATCCCGGTAAATAGTCTGGTCGTAAAGAACCGGGGATAATTTCTCGTTTGGAATATGAGGAAATGAGGTATGTCTCTCCCAGCATACACGTGGTTTGATTGGCTAGCGCTTGTACTGTCAGATTTCCATACACGGGATTGGATTGGCTGACGCTTCCACCTCAGCTTCAAAAGTTGAACATTGCTCAACTTTTTTTGAACGCTACTGTGTAGACGGGCCGTAACAGTATATGCATAATGTTTCATTACATGCACTGCTTAGCTCTGTGTGTTTTTCAGTGAGTCGATAGCTGTCGGCTCGGTGTCTCACTGTGGGCATATCATGGGACACGGTGTACATATTCTGTTAAATGAACTATCAGTATGCTAGCAATGAATATTTAGCGCCATGCCAATGATGGTTCCCACTGATATGTTGGCCCGCTGGCGATGGAGCTCAGTTATAATATTACACTGCAGCCATTCTGCAGCGTGAAGCCATTATACACATTACTTACAGCACACAGAGATACCCTGCCACACACACAAAACACCAGAGCCCAGTTATAATCACTCAGCACCTGCACCAAAACACTCCGGGTACAAAAGAAAAACACTGTTGGAAATGCAAAGAGAGATTTCATCATGTCAGCGTCTAAATCCTTGAGTAAGAACAAAGAATACAGGTTACGTGCGGCAATACTTCCCTAGAGCTCTTTTCTGTGATGATGTATTTGGGTGAAAACCAGGAAGGGTCTGAAAAGTAATCCAATGTATTTCATGTGCATGTGCTTGCATGTCTGTTGCAAGTATTTGGCAGATAAAGGGCTGTAGAAAGTAGTGTGTGTGTGTGTGTGTGTGTGTGTGTGTGTGTGTGTGTGTGTGTGTGTGTGTGTGTGTGTGTGTGTGTGTGTGTGTGTGTGTGTGTGTGTGTGTGTGTGTGTGTGTGTGTGTGTGTGTGTGTGTGTGGTGTGTGTGTGGTGTGTGTGTGTGTGTGTGTGTTTGCAACCCATTTGGACAAACAGAGCCTGGGGGCAGTTTGCAGTGACAGTGTTTTCATAGATGCCAGTGGTGTCCACAAAACAGCCCCCACTTTACTGTGTGCCCTTGCAGAAAAAACATAATGCGTTCATTTAATCAATTCACTTTCAACGTCCTACACAATTGAAACTGAAAACAGAGAGTTCTATGCCATTTTTGCATAAACAATTACATTGAATGTATAATAACATGAGTTGGCGATTGTTTTTTTGTCGATGGACTAATTGCTGCAGAACTAGTCTGAACCTTTTTAATCCAATTAATTAAATGTCTTTAAATCAAAGTCCCTGTTTGCTCGTTTGTTTTGTGGGTTAGTTTTTTTAAATCACCGCTAATGTCTTCTTTTTTGGTAGAGCGTAAGGGCATAGGATTCCAGCAGGGACTCATCAGGCCTTTTAAAATGTGCGCTCTGGCTCCAGGCTCCATATGTGTCTGCCCATGTGAGTTGTGAATGAAGCCAGAGGGTTTGAAATTGTGCCCATTAGAGACCTCTGAAAGGGCACTTTTTTGTGCTAACAATCGGTGAAACTCATGGTTTACATTGAGTGTATGCCATGCAGGCTTATTGTCCACAGAGCCCGCATTTCTGCTCCTTCACGGTCAAGTTGTCAGGGGAGTTACAACTTTTTTTATTGTGGGTAAACACTGATGATAGGAGAGTTTCCCGGACAACACCATTGATTTTCATCACAATAAAGAAACCATAAACCTCTCATGTAAAGCAGACCATTAGCTGTCTATTAGTGTGCTTCACTGTGCTTGTACAGCCAATTTACATATTAATGAGCTTGCACATACTTGCACTTCCATATGCAAACAGGCAACACACGCACACACACACCTGCCCACACACACCTGTCCACATATTCTCACAAACAGATCATTCTACAATGCAGTTTCTGTGTCATTCAGAGGAAGATATAGGGAGCCAGGCTTTGTTAATCATGCATAGTTGGGCCATCTTATATCCATTGCTAGTTTCCTTGCCCTGAGTGGGGAAAATGGATCCGGATCATAAAGGGCCATCCTACAGGCCTTTATAGTCCAGTTAATGGAGACCATGTTACTGGTAGAGGCCTGCCTCTTTCCTCTAAGAGGATCCACTCTCTGATCATTCATTTAAATGATATAGGCTGCCTGAGAGTCTTCAGTTCTACTTTCTCTTCCTGGCGACTGTTGTTCCAGGTTTTTATTGTTCTTTCTGCCCCTGAAATGGAAAAATGGAAACACGTGTGCCTTGACCAGAGGTGTCCCAGGCCATCATCTTCCCTCTGCTGCACCTCCAATACTCTAATGACATACAGGGAGTTTTAAAAAGGAATGGCATTTGAATAAATCTCGCTTATGCTGCGACATAAATCATTCAAACTACATTCTGACAGATGGCATTATGTTTATATTGCTGCGTACTGAGCATATGGCATTCAAAATATCCCCAATGATGAATGAAAGACATTACTTTTTGACTAAGACAGGTTGTTGCCGTGACTCTTGGTGTTTTAACAACCGTGGATCTAACGCACACTTTTTTTCTCCTCCTCCCTTCTTCTTTTCTCTCACAGAGGATGAGCTGCAGCTACCTGCTCTGCACCATACTGCTGTTCGTGGCTGTGCTGCTGGCTGTCACTGTAACTGGCACCATACTTTTTATGAATCACTACCAGGCCCCGCCAATGTCCGATGGCCTGCCACACATCTCCACCAATCAGGATGAAGCCAACGCGCTAGTCACGGTCGAGCGAGGCGACGGCTCTCGCATCAACATATTCATCGACCCCAACTGTCCCGACTACAACAGTAACTTTTTGCGCCTGGAGGGTGTGCAGACGTCACTGCTGCACTCGCTATCCGACCACGACTCTGACCTGAAGTCAGTGAAAGGCCAGGACCGGGCTCTTCTCGTCAGTCTGGCTGAGGAGGTGGCCAAGCTGTCAGCCCACGCGGGGCAGCTGAAAATGGACTACGAGTCCCTGCGTAGGGGGCAGGGCAGCCTGGGGCAAGACCTGAACACACTGCAGACAGAGCAGGGCCGCCTCATACAGGTGAGACACACCAGAGATGGCAAAAGCACACATATCCTTTACTCAAGTAGAAGTACAGATACTCGTGTTTAAAAATACTCTGGTAAAGTAGAAGTACTGACTAAACTTCTTTACTCAAGTAAAAATAAAGAGGCTTTGAAATGTAAAAAGTACCCATAACTCCCAGCTGTTTTAAAGAGTACCTGTCCTCCCTTTATATTAATAGAACAATAGAGAACCGCAGTGACGCGTCCTAAAACCCGGATGTTAACTCCTTCCGGTTCCTTCGTCAAAAACGCAATTTAAATTCTCCATAGGATTTTGGAAAATAGCTGGAAATAAGGTCTGTGGTTGACACACATTTAAGAGAGGGATCACGTTTTGTTCAGCCGGATAATCTCCACATGTCAACCTTACTTTTATAATTTTTGAATCATAACTCTAGTCGCCAGAAGCAAAATGCTAACGTTGTGCTATAAACGAACTACAAGCCAGTACAGCAGCAGGGTCGCACGACTTCAACGTCACGCCAACTTTAGATCGTTTCAACTGACTTGCACTGAAACTGCACTTTGAACACTTTAAATATATTAACATTTTAAACTGTATACCACGTTTATCTAGGCCCTTTTTGTTTTGTTTTATGTATACATGTCACACTGTGGGAAACGATATTTCTGGATGTATAACACATGTACACATTTACAATAAAGCTGACTTTGACTTTCGCGCGCTTGCATATTTTAACAAAGCTTTTCATTTTAGCCACACTGAATGTAACTAGAAGTCATGGCTGTCAATTACCAGTCTGATATCCTTTTACAAAGATGACAAGAAGAGTGTAGATAGAGGAGAGAACCACTACAAGTCAGGACACGTACAGCAGTGCAGCCTAGATGAAGGTGTGCTTACCGGTGTTGTCAGCGTTAGCATGAGGGTCAAGGTTTATAGTGTCGGTGAGGAGTGATAGCAAGAGTACCGTTAACCTAGAGTTAATTTATTCACATTAGTGACATTAATTCCCATCAACAAATCAATTTTATGTGTCACATGAAATCTTTATTACAAATATTACACACCGGAAAACACAGAAATATCCATGAAATAAACGTACAGTAGGCTATAAACAATTAAAGGGATAATTGGGAAGACAAATGTAAATATATTTTAAATAATAAAACAATCCCACCACCACAAGTATCTACAGGAGAAGAGGGAATTCTCTCCACAAAATGTGAATGCCCACGTGGAGAATGGAAATGCAGTCATGCGGCTGCATTAGCCATCTTTGCCATCCACAATTTCAGCTGCACTGACTTCCTGTGTGTCAAAGAATAGATTTCAAAATACTGCTGCTGGTTTATAAAGCACTGAATGGTTTAGGCCCAAAATACATTTCTGACCTCCTGCTAAATGATGAACCATCCAGATCTCTCAGGTCTTCAGGGACTGGTCAGCTTTCTGTCCCCAGAGTCAGAACTAAACATGGAGAAGCAGCGTTCAGTTATTATGCTCCAAACATCTGGAACAAACTCCCAAAAACCTGCAGGTCCGCTGCAACTCTGACTACTTTTAAATCCAGCAAGAAGACTTTTCTTTTTGTCGCTGCTTTTAACTGAACTATTGACATCTTAGACTGCACTGTAACTTTTATCCATGTATTTTTTCTTTTAATGATTATTTTATTAGCTTTTCTTTTTAATGACTGATTTTAAATGCCATTTTCTTAATGTCTTTCATTTTTGTAAAGCACTTTGAATTGCCTTGTGTTGAAAAGTGCTATATAAATAAACTTGCCTTGCCTTGCACTGACTCCCCCTGTCAGTGGAAGAAGCCAAAGGCAGCTAAACGTACACATTCAGTGGAGGAGCTATTTCCTCCAACCAATAACTAATTTAACCCGCTAACAAGAGAGCCACCTCCGAAGATCGTGACTGGCTGAGGGACAGACTCGGGGGCAGGTTCTCAGGAATGTCTTGGCTTCTCTCCCCCGAGCCAGAAGAGGAACACTACAGCTTGGAAACACTTACTGTTCCTGAAATTCTCAAATCTGTCTCATGTAGGCGAGCCTCCAGAGCAAGTCGGACAAAATGACTAACCATCATGCAACGCACTAGCAAGCCGTTGATCGAAATTGCGCAGGTCTGCGCAGGTCTCGCTTGTCTCAAACAAGCCTAATGTTTACTGCCGTCGTTGCCGTCTCGTCATCGTCTCGTTTTCGTCATGGAAAAAAAGGTCATTGACGAACATATTTCGTCATAGTTTTAGTCAACGAAATTAACACTAATTGCTAGTGTAAGTGTGTGATAATGCATGCACTATAAATAATCTGTGATAATGAGCATATATTACCTTCAGTTTCTATCCCATCCTGGCACATAGCCATGGTTACCACTTTGTTAACAGCTGTTTGAATGCTGTAACTCTGGCTTGGAGAGAGTTATGCACCAATAACCTGCAGACTATTCCTTTGTCATAACTAGATATCCAGTAAAGAAATACAATGCTCCATGTTTTGGTTTGTTTCTCTATTAGTTTTTTATAGTTGAGCATTAAGGTGATTGGTTGAGCAGTAAACAGAGGAACTGAATCCAGTGTGCAAAACTCACTCATGCCTTTAAGTACTGTACCGAGTTGCTAAAAGACTGGATTGTGGAGCACCTATCAATATCTATTGATTGTGAAACCACGTGTAACACTTCATTGGACTTGAAATTCTCATTTAGGCCTTTTCCTTTTCCTGACAGCAAAACACCATCATTCACTAATCCAATTCCAACTTGACCATGTTCATTTATCTTTGAACTGTACAAGCTCAATAACGTTTAGATTAAAGTGCAAATAGGGCTCATGTTCCACTGAGTAAGAACTCTAGTCTAGTGTTTGGAAATGAGGTCCCATCCAAGAAAATAGAACAACTTTCACACACACTCAATAAGATAACATGATATGTTGCTAGATGTGTAGCACAGATTCTACATTGGAGGAAAACATGATTAACCCCCTTTTGTTTCGCTCTGTCCACATTGATTTATTGACAATGCATTTTTCTAAATGTGTGTGGAAAATCTTCACACTCCATGCTCTTTTAATTTTGGCCCATCAGGCTCAGTCTCTGTACTCTGCAGAAAATAGATTTCATAGCTGCCAGCCATACAGCTTGAACAGCTGAATGCTTTCTGCTTCTGCCAATCCTTTCTTTAAGTCTCTTTAGCACAGGGTTCAACATTGTTTAGAAACCACTGAAAATCTAGCTGGATGGGTTTGCACTGCCTTGGAGGGCTAAGACAAACATGGGTGTTGATGGTAGTACAATGGAGGCAGAAAGAGTTATTGTCCCTGCTGCTGTGCTGTAGGCATGGATGTGTAAAGAGAAGTGGATAAGTGTAGAGGCGGGGTCCTGTTCATTCCCATTAAAGTTTCTAAGTGGCAGATGAAGCCAAAATGGCCTGACTCTTGAGAACAAAATTCCTGCTAGGATCCTTTGGCAATATTCTGCATGCATAGGGCCCGTAGTGCATGTGATCTTATGTTTTCCTTAAGCCCCGCCTCCAATTTCCTCTGTCACAGCAGCACCTTGTTTGGTCTCTGCTAAGTCAAATGATTTAAGAAGGAAACTAACTAACTCTCCATAGGCTTTTTTGTGCATTATATCACTTTTAGACCCTCAAGATTTAAATAAAGGCATAAAGGGTATACAAATAGAGATATGTCTGAGTTTTTTGTAGGACTGCCCCGAGATTAGTCGATTAAACGTTATTTGGTGAAAAAAGTATTTGATACATTTTTCATAAAGTACGATCCCCACATGGTAACATGCAAACTCAGCAGGAAAAAAGTTTCTTCCATATCCACACCACCTGAGCGCAGCTTCCTGAATGCCGGCTTCAAAACAAATCATGGAGCTTAATTATCCCCGACAGCGTTCCTTTCTTGGACTCAGAAGAAAACAGCAGCAGTGAGTCAGGCAGTAGCTAGCCTTGTATCAACATATAAAGACCTATAATCATTCTGACCTCAGAGAACGATAAACTCAAGCTTTCATTCCATGATGAGGGCATATTGTGTGGAGGTATTTTTGGCGATGTTTCCCTTTCCTGTGTTTATTCGTTTGTTATATTCAGATATGAATTATAGACACTAGTACTAAATGCTCAGTGTGTGTCCTCGCTCCTTGTTCCGACACACATTAAGAGTCCTTATCGAGATATTGGTCAACTAGAACAATCTTTAATCAAGGGCAGCCCTAGTTGTAGCATTATGGATACCTTAGTGCAAATCAAAAACCCCTACGGGTACAAATATATAACCTGAACCTGAGGCCTATTCAAGTGTTAGTCCTGACAAGTTGACATTTATTTTCTTCTCAATGTTATTTTCTGAATTTTAGACCTCTCTTTCCCAATGTAAGTCAATGAGAAAAAAGAGTTTTTGAGCCCAAATGACCTTATCGACTGACATGAACATGTTGTACCAGGGTTTGTCCACTTCAAAAATGTTCATCAACACTCCCTGGGTTCTTTGGTGTAGGTGGCATAGCGTAGTGGTCTCTTGGGCTACAGTAGGTAGAGGTGGTGCTGGCAACCCAGACACTGCAGGTGATTGATGCACTCTTTGGAGGCTAGGCATGTGGTGTGCACATCCGCTGTTTCTGCCTGACACCGTGCTGTGACTGCATGATCTATAGGCCACCTGTGGCTATGACTCCAGATTTATACGATGACACTGGGCTGACTGTGCCTGTGTTAGTAACGGCTCTGTGTGCTGCAGCCCCCTCAAGAACAGTTTCCCTCAGAGAGAAACCCTTTCACATGCCCACACGGAGATAAGCAGGGACGTCTTATTTCAGTGACTTTAGGAGCAATGGGTGAGGATTTTGCACAACCCAACTTTTTTTTTTTTACAGTCACTGCTTCCAGCCTCAAATAAAACAGTGCAAACTGATGGGACCTCTAAAATGAAGTAAATCAACAATACATTTAACTGATACTTAGCTTTCAGGGTTATGGACATGGTGCAGCCTGCTGTTAGTGTAAATCAAACGTTTTGTTATGATACTGGCATTGTATTTTCTCCTTCAGTTCTGAAAATAAGAGGCCCGAGAGTTGATCCCTGGTGCACTTTTCATGTCTTGATCTCAAATGAATGAATGCTACTGAAAGCAACCCAGCCCATGACTTCTACAGTAAATACAACCTGACCTGACCAAGTGTACCAAAAAGAGGGATAGAGATATCAAGTACCTTTATTTAGTGCTGTCATTTTTTCATCATGCAGGTTGAATATTGTCAGAAAATCCAATTACATTAACAACAAAAAGTAGTTGATTAACTCTTAATAATTAAATTAAAAAGGCTTTAGTAACATTTGACATGTATAGCCAAAGCACAAATATTACATTATAGACCATAAATGTAAATGGATAGACAAAAAAGTAATAACATTAAAGCCAGTATTGGTTCAATCTCAGCATGACTTTACCATGTGAATGAAACTATGACAAAGAAAAACGTACAGGTTACTCTAATGGTAATACAAAAGGGATGTTATTATAGATAATAAAATATATTTAATATTCTTGAACAACCAAAAAACACACACAGCCATCCCATCAAAGCACCCTTTGTAGTCATCACTTCCTGACATCTGCCTTGCCTCAGTGACATATTTGATTTACAAGGAGTGTGTGCTGGTTCCTTTCCTGTTTGTTGTCAGAAACAGAACGGCATTGCTCTATTTACGAAAGTAAACTCAACTTCAGGATCACAGTTTATGTAAATTCATGAAAAACTTCCAAAACAAAATTTGAATTTGCCTGAGTCCCAAAGTTCATCCAGCCTTACCTTCTCACACACATGTGGTGCACACCTGTAAGCATTTTGAAGTGTTCTTATTACAGTCCTAGGCTCTCCGAGTACTGTCTCCATTGATGCTGCTCATGGAAACAAATGCAAACTTTTAGCCTAGGTTAGAGTTATGAAATATAAATGTATTTTTAGGCTTTGACCAGCCCTGTGCATAGGCAATGCAGTCAACCATGCATAATGCAGACTAGCTGGGGGTTTTATGACCTGCACTCGTGCACCCCTTCAGTGTTGGAAAAAAAATTGGAAAGGCTATATTCCCCATAGCAGAAGCTGAAATGACATAAAATGTAGTTCACATATTCAACTGACTTGACATTCAGTTGGGCACAATGTCTCACTGCCAAAAAAGAGTGCAAGGAAGACCAAGACTTACTGATTTCCTTGAACCACAGGTCACGGTTTAAAATGAATTATATGCCTTTGGAATATTAATGTCTTCTGACTAGTGACACCCACAACCTCTGTTAAGAATCTAGGGGCGGGCCTTTCTGCTGGAGAATAGAAAATCATATTGCCTCAAGATCCTAATTGTAGTCGACACACAGTCCTTTGAGGACCTGAAACATTAACATTCACTGAGTGCTTTTTTTGCACTCTGCTCCTTTTGCAGCATTTCAGCCAGGGAAATGAAACAAATAAATTCACAACCTCAACAAGAGTGGATAAACATACAATGTGGACATCTAATTCAATTCAGCAAATGGGAAGCCAATCACCAATTAAAAGGAATAAAGAACATCACTGTTTTCCAAACAACTGTTTTTGAAACACCACAGAACAATCTAAACACAGAGATTTACTTTAAATAAAGTATTGCCTGTGTACTAAAAATGTCTCCTATTCAAGGGGAGAAATGAATAAGCTGTTGTCCAGGAAAATCCAAAGTGTTCTATAGTGATTGCTTACAATGTACTGCAATATAAATGACTAAGACTGTTTTGTCTATATTATCGAAGCAAATCAAGATGTGTCATGTCAGCCGGCCAATGTAACAGCAATGTTTGATTAGCCACTAAGTGCACTCAAATGTTAAAGGGCTACCACTCCACTTTATTTAATTAGTAAATAAAGTCCGACTGTACATCAAACCACACTAGTCTTGTGTGATCAACAATGGTTTGATTCAATATCATATATTTAAAGTGAACTGCTGTCTCTCCAAACAATCCTTGCATTCTTCAGTTTAGTGGAGCTCTAGTCAGGTGCAAACAAACTAACCTTTCAAGTCATTTGTTTGGAAACAGTGTATTCATCTTACACAGTTCTCAGTTTTCCTATCAACTTGACTTGTTAGAGAGCTGCTTACTTCACAGAATGCACTAAACCAGAGGTGTCAAACTCGCCAAATCCGGCCCGTGACTTCATTTCATGCGGCCCCACAAGAGCTTGCAAAGATTATAATATGTTTACGGTTGCATTGTGATTTACAGATGCACGTTGCCCATAAACTAAATGTCCCACAATGCATCTCAGAATATGCCTTTTTTCCTTCCTTTTTTTCAAAATGTCACTTTTTTCAAAATTTCATTTTTTGCTCTGTGCCTCTCTTATGACTTAAAGTTGTAACTAGAACTCTTTATAATTTCTTTAATCAGGGACTAAGCACATACATTGGTGCTGTACATTATAGGGTAGGACTTTATCTTTTAGTGTGTAAACAATAGCTTTATCTAAGTGAATTCTCTGTTCTCTGTGTACTTGTTAGTGAGCAAAACTAAAAGTTCAGCCGTTGATCAGTTCAGTAATTTGGTAAACATGCAGTCATTGGCTGTTTTCTAATAATTTAGAACACTGACAATAATTCCTTTACCCGTTACCAAACCCCACAAAGACAAACCAAACGCCTGATCAAAGAGCAGAGACTGTATGAAGTATCAACACATTCCCTTTGTGTGACTGTTCTGTCCAGCATCGAGGTCATCTTTAATGAATTGGTTCTTTTCTTCAGAGGCCTATTCTATGTGTAGAAATCAAAAGGACACGTAGACTGTTGTACAGTAAATAAAGTAAAGTATTTATCTATAGTCAATTAACATCTTTTGGAAGGGAGGAAGTATGTGAATAAAGAACACTCTGTTTGGCATGAATGGTATCTTTAGTGAACCTTCTTCATCCATATGTTTTTATAAAAAAATAACCTACCGCTATAACTTTTTGGTATCAGGAAAAAAGAGAAAGGGAAAACAATCATCCACCCAGAAGTTGAATAAAAAATCTACCTCATTACGCGTCATTATGTTTTCCTGACTTCCTAAAGCACTGATTGGCACATGTCTACAGATGTTTGAAGTTCTCTCATTTCATTTCAAACCTTTACAAGTGAAGCATTGGAATACTTCAAATGTGCTTGAGGGTTTAAATTATTTTCAATTTGAAAAGAGCTACAGCCGTCAAGAGGAAAGAGAGGGCGACTTTTGGCTGCCCAGGCTCCAGTCGACTGGACAGCCGCTGTCTGTGAGGTGAAGATGTGGTAATGGGCAGATAGTGACTGAAAGACTTTTTAAACTCGCCGGTTCCACCCTTAAAACTCCTCTTTTTTCTGTGACTTTACCCAAAGGGATTTACCACGTATGAAACATATCATTAAGGGCCAACAAAACCATTCAATTCAAACCAGTCCGTGTTTCAACGGACAAATTGCTTTGTTTTTAATGCAAGTGTATCACATATTATTTGGAAAATATATTTTAAAAAGGTACCTCGTTAAAAAATATAATTGTTTCAACCCTTTCATGAATCTGACGCAGATGGGAAAAATAAATTGCTGGGGTTTAAAGGTTGACTGACAAAAACAAAGCTCCCCGTGTTAGTGCTGTGGGTGTGACTGATTTGTGAGCCAACGCAAACGCTTCCTAATGAGATAATTACATCGTGATCTTAATTGATGTGTCAGTCAAGACGGAAAATTAAGACTGCACTCCGCTGGTTTTGTCTCTCACTTTAACACCAGGCAGTGTTACCATAGTTTGGAGATTAAAGCAAAACCAAAAGCGTGGCACAATTATTTTTAAAAGTTTTGAAATCTTCTATAAAAATGACCCCAAGTTTTAATCGCCTTGCCCTGCCTAATAGTGTCATTTACGTTGTGTATGCAAGCGTGTTTCAGTTGTGTGTGTGGTTTTCTTTGCTTAAATATGTTAGTGTTCTTTATGACTTTGTTTGTTGGTAAAGCCCCAGTGCCATGTAATATGATTGCAGTGCAGCTTGCTGTGCCTCAGAGGTGTGTTGCATAGTTATTGCAGCCAGGGAAAGGCCACCGGGCATTCTGTCTAACTCAGTTTGAACACCTGAATATAGCTGCACAGACACGCCTTGAATAGAAGTCCCTGCAACCTGAATACAGTATGACTTTCAACTCTGCACTTCTTAGTGTAGAAGAGAGAGTGGAGGACATTAAAAAAAGAAATTGTCATGACCTGGCTCAAAAGGCCACAACAAAGAGGAGACGCACCATATCCACATTTAACAAAATATGTTTATTTAAGCAAAACATTAAAATCAGCCAAATGAATTAAGTGCAAAACAAGTAAAGCATGAGGTGTGGATGTCAGTGGTATCAGTAGTGTACATGCAGGGTGAGGATTGTATGGACATGTATGTGTGTGAGAGTGTTGAAGTGCACAAAGTGAAGCAACTGAAGAAACTCATAGCATACTCAACAAAACCGGGGTGTCTGCAGAGGGAAGACAGAGAGGAGCAGAGGCTTTAAATAACTGCAGGGCACCAGACCCAGGTGCCCTGAGTTACTGCAATCAAGGCAATCAAGGAGGCTGGATGCAGCACAGCCACACCCTCTCCAGATGAACCCACAGGGGCATCACAAAATGAATTCTGAATACCTTTTTTAAAAGTGAAGTTGGTATACACATCAGATGTTGGGGCAATATGTGACAATGACCTCTCGGCATTGAACAGCCACAGATCTCTATCTGTGGCTGTTCCAGGTAGGAGAGTGACCACAGCGGATGAGAGAGGTTACCCTGCTCTCTGCTAGTTCAAACACATACATTCATCACCAGTGCTCCCAGTGGAGGCTTCCAGCATTCACCAGGGTTTATTATGGGATACGTGGTGTCTTTGCTACATATGGCGCTCTTGTTGTTTCTGAAGGTCCTTAAAGGACTTTCCTGTACCAGTGGTTATATACCACATGATCTAGACCCTGAGCTAGGTAAATAAAGAGTTTGGTTAACGGAAATATATGAAAATATCTGAATGAAGTATTGTGGTTCTGCAAAGAAGTACTCGCCTGCAAATGGAATTCTAGAGACTTCTTTTTTTGGTACAGATCCTCCAAAAAGAGCAAATCAGGATCATCTTAAAGGGGCTCTTTTATGCTTTCTGGGGTGTTCCCTTCCCTGTAGTGTGTTCTATAGGGTTTTCTGCCTGCAAACACTACAATCCTTTTGTTCTCCTTTGTTTACTTCTGTAACATCTCTAAGTGGATGACCAATCACAACAGAGACGGCCAGCTAACCAATCAGAGCTGACTGGGCTCTGGTTTCAGACAGAAGGGGAACATAAGTGCTGCACCACAGGCAGTATGAGAAAAATAAAGAGCTTTTTGAACATTAAAGCATGGAGACATGTAACAGGAGAGGCACAAAATACATGACCTGAAAATGAGGGTAATATGTCCTCTTTAATATAGATCAAATATCATCATTCCCTCTTATATCACAATCATATCGCAATTACAATATCGGTACAAAATATAACAATTACTTGTTTTTCACCAAATGGTGCAGCCTGAATTATAAAGTTGTACCAATCTGATAGAAAACCAAAACTTTTTAGATAAACTTACTTCCTTTGAGGCAGCCCTTGGTTTTCATTTTCGATAAACACAGCTTTTGTCCCCCAAAGTCATTTCTCCCATCGCATAGACATGCAGTGGAATCTACTCTGAAAGCTATCCTTGCTTGTATGTTCAAGGTTGCTCAAAATGTGAGTTGCTGCTGAGGATTGTTGCATCCACAAGCTATAAACAAGGAATCAAATCCAGGAGACATGCATTAAGCAAACATGGACATAGTGGGATTGTTTTGTAGTGACCTTGTTTAAATGTCGTTTTTGGGCGCAGTGCTCTAAAATGTCAGAAATATAATTCCCTTCCTGCAGGTGCATTGCCATGCACATGTGATGTAACTCTGACAAAATCAATTGCAATAAAATGTATTTGGATTGCTTATTTTTAAGTCATAATCCGTAATGGTTGATTTTGTAACGCCTATGTTCATTTGAGATAACGCTAAGAAGTTGTTAACAAATCCCAGAGTTCAGTTCCAAATTCCTCGGGGCAACAAACGTACTCTGAGGAGCAACTCCATCATAACAACAACTGAAAAAGTGACTCCTATATGAGGATATTTATTTAGCCATGATGACATTTCTTTATTTGTCTGAAAGTATGTCTTGCAAAAATTAGATACAAATGTGTCCAGTACATGCATTCACTGTTTTCTGTGACTCAAACAGCATTCAGAAACAGGGCAGGAGTGAATGGCTGTAGTCGAATAAATACCCTCCATAAATAGCATCAAATATTGTGTTTAATATGATTTGAGTCGATCTGGTTGAAATGGATTGCTGCTTATAATGTGAAAGTTTAACACTCTGTCTGATATAATTGTTTTACTGTTTTGTTAAATTAATTGAAATCCATCTCTGGAAGGTTATAAAAAACATTGTACACTGTATACTGTAAACATCCTTTAGTACTACATGTTATTATATTGTTAATACATGTAACTGTGATGTGTTTTCCAGCTGCTGTCGGACAGTCATATCCAAATGGTGAAGATGGTGAACTCGGTGAGTGATTCTCTGAGCGCCATGCAGAAGGAGAACATGGGCCTGAAGGCACGTGTCAAGGCTGACCTGATGAAGGGCCCCGTCAGAGGGGCCCGCTTCAAGGGCTGCGCCAATGGTAAGAGAAATTCGGCATGGCTAGACGATCTGTACCCGTCTGTCTTGGATTTTTCCTTGTAGATTTGTTTGTCCGATACTCAGTTTGTGCCCCTGTGTCTGTATACATCACCGATATGTGTCACCCTCTTCCTCTGTCAGTGGCTTCCGCTATTTTGTTTTAACCTCATATACATTCACCTCAGCCTCTCCTGGTGATATCAGTGTATTTCCCTGGGCTACGTCTCCTCCACATTACCCAGTGGCCTTGGTAGAGATGTGGAATGTTTTACTGTACATGATAAATGACTGAATGTCCACTGGGCCGTGTTGCTGAGAGGCAGAGAAGGGCCCGAGGCATCATCCCATTGGAAGGCTTTTAACCAGGCGCACTCTACCCATCGGCATTCCCCTGTTGGATTCCCCTCACATAGGTAGCCGAGGAGCGCCGAGCGAAGACTGCTCATGTTTAGCACACAGCGTACGATATGTGGAGCATGTCTCCAACATCTGCAAACACGAGGGAATAAATAGGCAGGGAATTTGACTTGTGCTCCAAGGAGCTGAAGAGCTTCACATGACCCGTTGGATGTATTATTAAACAACAGTATCTGAGGCAATCAGTAAACAGTAACTTGTAACATGCTAATATCTTTGGTGGCAATTCATTATAATGTATTGGTAATGAAAGACTTCTTTAGATCTTAGCATAATCGTCATCTCACAGCAGGCATTCTAACTATATTGTGGAATTATTTCTTCAAGCTTAATTGAAATGTATTGTCTCCTGGCTGTGTATAAATGAATACAACGACAGAGACAGAAACATCGTTGTTTTTTATGGTTAAGGCAATCAATTTATAAACAGATAGCCCCCCCCCCCTGTATGCAGTGTATGAGGAGAACACAATTACAAGAACATGAAGAATATGATGCAACACAATGTGAAGTAACATTACTGTTCTAAAACTCTGATGTAGAATGAATACAACACGGCAATATGTATTGCAAGCTATTGTTTTGCATTGCATTAGATTATACATGTGTTTGTGTTATGCTATTAGGGGAAATGTCTGGTAAAGTCTTCATAATAAGGGATGATTATGCATGAGCTCTGTGTATTTTTAATATCCATTCCTGTACAACACGATTAAGTCAGCATGCACTTCATGTTGCTGTGATGATTACATCACAGTGTTGTTTCTGCTGGAGTTTCTCTTGTTTGCTGCTCCTGTTGTCATTGTTTCAGAATTTGAAAGGTACTTCTGTGCAGCGATAGCGTCTAAATGTGTTTTGGGGGAAATGTCCGGGCTGCAAAGTAAGCAGTACGGCCATAGCCTTTCAGTTCCCCCCTACAATGTATATTGAAATAAATCAACATGGAACCAGTAATCACTAACTTTGTTTCCCCCGGCCCCTTATCGGAGAACACCCAGTTAGTAACCTAGCAACCAAGCTTCAGCTAGCGGCAGCCAGAAATTAGGTATCTTCAGATCTACTTACAAATAAATAATGGGGAAGTGTAAGTTCAACCGTATTTGATTGGAAAACATTGAATTTAGTGCTTGGTTGAAACCAGTGGAGGGAACGTGTTTGAAGCCCGCTGCACCTTTTGCAAACACAATTAGCGTTCTAACAACACCGGGGGGCCTCAGGGTGACGTTTGGGTCTACGTCAACCCTAAAAGCAGAGGTGCTGTGGACGCTAAATACCGTAGCTAAACACCAATCATACAACAGCATGAAGACAGCAGAGCTCTGACTATAGCTCTTGACACACACACACACACACACACACACACACACACACACACACACACACACACACACACACACACACACACACACACACACACACACACACACACACACACACACAGTTCTGTGTGCTGTTATGTTCAGTTATCGTTCTTATGTTGAACATGAATACATTTACTTTGTAAGTAATTATGAGACGTATTTCTTCTTTCATAGCAATTTTCCTTCATACTTTCTTGCCGTGAAATAGGTCTTAAATTCTATTCAAAGTGGTCTTAAAAAGTCTTACATTTGAGTTGGTGAAAGCTGCAGGAGCCCTGTTTAAATGAAATAAAATACATTTGCTCCACAGTATGCTATAATACCTCCTTTGCTTTGACAGGTTTCAGGGCATATTCCTGTTATTAGGTTTATAATTACCTCCACTTTAAATTCCTGTATGCTTCATGTCAATGTTCTAAGAGAACTTCATAACATGAAACCTAGCTATTAAAGACACATGTAAATCTAAGGAGTCAAGCTGTGCAGTATTCAGACTCATGACCAACCAAGGTTCAGCACCATGGCCATCGCTCCACATATTCTCTGCTCAAGGTTTACTCTGCAGCAGTGCTTGAAAGTTCTCACAGTCTCTATAAGATATAGTATAATGAAATAACAGGCAGAGAAACAACAAAAACATCAGTGCTGCTCTAAATTGATATACAACACAAACTGTACCTTCCTCAAAATGCCCCCATTTTTTTCATTATATGATATATCCTTTTTTTAAATTATTATTATGCCATTCTTTTTTTGGTAAGCTTGCTTTTGGCTATCTGTTCATAAAGATACCTGAATGGTATGCTACACTATAAACACACGATACGATATTTCTCCAGCGCATATGTATCAATTTGTGAATTCTGACATAGGGTCAGTGTACCAGGTGTCGACCATCTAATATATGAACATAATAATGGTGTAACTGAGATGCACATACATACTAAACAGCTTAATATTGAATGTCTGCTGTGTATGTTGTGTAGTGTTAAACCCAAGCAGGGACATCTTTGCCTGCCTGTCTGTGCTACTGTGCCTGTGGATATTTGAATTCTTCATCCCTGTGCTCTTTGCATTGGATTCCCATAAGAGCATATTCGATTTTCAAAGTTGAATGAAGCCCAACATGATAGCAGTGAAGCCCTTCTCAGCTCTGACTAGCAGAGTTTGTAGTCGCATTAAAGCACTGAATACGTCCTCTTTCACTTCATGGACTGCCTGCCTTTGCTGCACAGTGGCTTTCTGAAAGGATTCACAAGTCAAGTCAAATGTATTTTGTCAGAAGTGAATCTAAAAGTCATGGCTGGGCATCTGGTCGGTGGTGGAAGAAGTACAAATACACGGTTACAAGTAAAAGTACTGCATTCACAATCTAAAAGTACAAAAATATGATGGGACAGTGTGTAATGTCCCATTTTAGAACATTATACATTAAATTACTGGATTGTTACTTTTTCAGCACAAATGTGTTCATCACATCTGGTACAAGTGGAGCTACTTTTAATAACGTTATAAAATAGTGCTGGATATGTTAACTATAACTTTATAGCATAGTTTATGTCTTAATTTATTTGTTTTTGCTAATAATCTGAACCTGTGAAGTAACGAGTAACTCATTCTGTAAAATTAATATAGTGGAGTAAAAAGTAGGTTATTAGCTTCCAAAATGTAGTTGAGGAGAATTATGAAGTAGTATAAAAATAAAAATACTTAAGTTACAATTACCACAACATTGACTTAAGTACAATACTTGAGTTCTTCATTACACCACTGCATCTGGTAGACTTCTTTATTTGGATTTTCTTGCTGCCACATCAATTATTCTACTGTATGCTTATTGCGTTCTAAACAAATATAGAGTAAGATCAAATATAATCAGAAAAGTTGGATGCAGGACATGTGTATGTTTGGAGACGACTTCAATGTGTTCCACAGATGAGCAGTGTGAGGGGAGACGGAGGATGGAGTGCATTACGATGAGTTCACTTCCCACTGTGCAGGGCCTGCCTTGTCACACTGACTTATTTTGAAGGGTTTATGTGACTTAGAACTTTGTCACCAAACTGATGAGATTCAGAACCGGTACTTTCTTCAAAGGTCCTCACTAGCAAATGCACACACACCCACCCAAACTCACACACATCATTAGAAACTCAATAGACTTTAAAGATGTTATATTTTCTATGTTCAACACATTATCCTATTTCTAAATAATTGTCTGTGTTGCCAAAGCCTGATAAACTATGAACTTGTTACAGCCATAGACCTTTATTGATGTCCAAAAGCTATTAAAAACAATCAATGAGACACACCCATGGATGTAAGAACTGGATACAGCGTGGGAGGCGGGGCCTCGTTCATTCCTATGAGAGTTGCTCATTGGTGTATGAAGACAAAATGGCCCAACTTTTGAGAGAGCGAAACGTCACGAAAGTATTCATTTAATCCGTTCTTATTGTGCATCCATGGGTAAAGGTAAAACTCATGTAGTACTGAACACGTCACATGAACGAGCCGGGCGGCGCGGTCCCGTGGGATAGATCCGCCTTCATAATGCCGAGGAAAATAACTCTCAGAATAACGTTATTAGCACATTTTACAACTTGAGGACCGAATGTTTTTAATAAGGGCTATACAAATGTTCATACTGGGTAGTTTATTTAGTTTAAAAAAATGTATCCAACGATTTACAGACCACTCTTTCCCCATGTAAGTCAATGGGAAAAAGTATTCTGTGTCAGTCAGTTGACTCTTTCAATTGTTTTGCAGTCATTTTAGCTGGTAGAGATCTGTACATTTCAGATCGGCTCAGAGGAAAGCTGTAATTTCTGCTCCTCTCTAAAGCCCAGTCGAAACCGCGTGAGAATATACACGCCCTGCCCAGCTGATAGCGTGAAGTACATACACGCTGTGAATTAATTATTTGCCAGCTGAAAAGCATTTAAATACGCATTTAAAAACTGACAATAACTCAGTCTTCATAGCGATCCGGTCGTGACAAGATCGATTTGAAACAGCAACCACTGTAAGGTATATTCTTGGTTAATTCTACTATTCTGTGTCAGTCAGTTGACTCTTTCAATTGTTTTGCAGTCATTTTAGCTGGTAGAGATCTGTACATTTCAGATCGGCTCAGAGGAAAGCTGTAATTTCTGCTCCTCTCTAAAGCCCAGTCGAAACCGCGTGAGAATATACACGCCCTGCCCAGCTGATAGCGTGAAGTACATACACGCTGTGAATTAATTATTTGCCAGCTGAAAAGCATTTAAATACGCATTTAAAAACTGACAATAACTCAGTCTTCATAGCGATCCGGTCGTGACAAGATCGATTTGAAACAGCAACCACTGTAAGGTATATTCTTGGTTAATTCTACTATTCTGTGTCAGTCAGTTGACTCTTTCAATTGTTTTGCAGTCATTTTAGCTGGTAGAGATCTGTACATTTCAGATCGGCTCAGAGGAAAGCTGTAATTTCTGCTCCTCTCTAAAGCCCAGTCGAAACCGCGTGAGAATATACACGCCCTGCCCAGCTGTCGCCCATCAGCTGTAGAGAGTTAACTAATTAGAGGGGCGTGGCCCCACTGCTGTGTGAACTCATCAATCAGGCTCCATTTTAGGTAGCTATTTCCTGGAGCGTCAGCTTCAGCGTCAGACAGACGAAGACATTGGAGTCCTACAGGAGTCACGAGGGAGGCAAAGAGGAGGCAAATCCTACTCTGATTGAGCTAAGTATCGCTGGTACTTTATTTCATTTTGGTTAGTCCCGCATGCTAGAATCATGTGTATTTTCTCCATTCCCGTTCATGTGTCCTCTCGCCATTATCACTGGCCCCGTGTATCTCGTAATCGAAATATTCGGCCTGTTCTGGTCTATCCCTCATGCTCCTCTGACATCCAACACTTAGTTTCAGGTGGCCTGTGGAACTGCCAGTCAGCTGTTCCTAAGGCTGACTTCATCTCTGGCTACGCTTCCCTGCAGTCTCTGGATTTCCTTGCCCTCACGGAGACCTGGATCACTCCATCCAACACATCCACCCCAGCAGCTCTCTCCACAGCATATTCCTTCTCACATACGCCCAGACCCACTGGCAGAGGAGGTGGCACTGGTCTCCTGCTCTCTCCAAAATGGAGCTTTTCCCTCTTCAAGCTTCCTAACTTCACTCCTTCCACCTTTGAATTCCATGCAGTCACAGTAACCCATCCTATACAATTAACCATTGTTGTTCTCTACCGTCCGCCAGGCGCCTTGGGGGACTTCTTGGAGGAGTTAGATCATCTTCTCTCACACATCCCTGAAACTGGCCCTCCGGCTGTACTTCTCGGAGACTTCAACCTCCAGACGGGGAAGATAGACGAACTAATATCTCTGTTAACCGCCTTTGCTTTCTCATTGTCTCCATCCCCACCAACTCATAAAGCTGGCAATGTCCTTGATCTCATATTCTCAAGGAACTGCACTACTTCTAACCTCTCTGTTAACCCGCTCCACACATCCGATCACTTCTTCCTTTCATTCTCTCTACCTCTTTCCAAACATAACAAAATAACCTCTTCTCAGCCTGCACCTGTCCGCCGTAACCTTCGTTCCCTCTCCCCCCTCTACCTTTGCCTCATCGGTGCTCTCAGCCCTCCCTTCCTCTGATTCGTTTCAACTCCTGCCTCCAAACTCTGCTGCAGAAACTCTCCTCTCTACTCTCTCATCCTCTCTGGACTCTCTCTGTCCTCTCACATCTCGGCAGGCTCGTCAGTCCCCTCCTGCTCCCTGGCTAAATGACGCACTGCGTGCTAATAGAACCGTCCTTCGGGCAGCGGAGCGGAAATGGTGGAAATCCAGACACCGTGACGACCTCCTAACCTATCAGGCTCTCCTCTCCTCTTTCTCTGCCTCCATCTCTCAGGCAAAGAGCACTTTCTTTCAAGATAAGATCCAATCTTCCTATTCCAATCCCAAAAAACTATTTTCCATCTTCTCCACCCTCTTGGACCCTCCCAAAGCCCCTCCCCCCTCCTCACTTCTGTCAAGCGACTTTGTTAACCATTTCGAAAAAAAGGTTGATGATATTCGCTCTTCTTTTTCTGACTCACCTTTACTCACCGCTGGGTCACCAGACCCTCTTTTCAACCACTCACTAACCTCCTTTTCCCCTCTCTCTCCAAGTGAGGTTCTTACCCTCATTACCTCTGCCCGCCCTACCACCTGTCCTCTGGACCCCATCCCTTCAAACCTCCTTCAGACTATCGCTCCTGATATTCTACCGTTTCTCACCCATTTCATTAACACTTCTCTAACTTCTGGTCACTTTCCAAACAGTCTCAAGGAGGCGAGAGTGAACCCTCTCCTAAAGAAACCCACTCTCAACCCGTCCGATGTTATAAACTACAGGCCTGTCTCTCTCCTCCCGTTCCTGTCTAAAACACTTGAACGCGCTGTCTTTAAACAACTCTCCTGTTATCTCCACCAGAACAACCTCCTGGATCCGCACCAGTCTGGTTTCAAGGCAGGTCACTCCACAGAAACGGCCCTCCTTGCTGTCACTGAGGAACTGCACACTGCTAAAGCTGTATCCCTCTCCTCTGTCATCATCATGTTGGACCTGTCAGCTGCATTCGACACGGTGAACCATCAGATCCTCCTTCGCACTCTCCAAGAACTTGGAGTTTCAGGCTCTGCACTCTCCCTCCTCGCCTCATACCTCAAAGACCGTACCTACAGGGTAACTTGGAGAGGGTCTGAGTCTGACCCTTGTCAATTAACTACAGGGGTCCCTCAGGGCTCTGTTCTTGGTCCCCTCCTTTTCTCTCTGTACACAAACTCGCTCGGCTCGGTCATTAGCCCGCATGGTTTTTCTTACCACTGCTATGCTGACGACACCCAATTGATTCTGTCCTTTCCCCGCTCAGAGACCCAGGTCGTCGCACGCATCTCTGCTTGTCTAGCTGACATCTCTCAGTGGATGTCTGCTCATCACCTCAAGCTCAACCTTGACAAGACTGAACTGCTTTTCCTTCCGGGAAAAGATTGTCCTACTCTTGACCTGACGATCAACATCGGCACCTCTGTTGTTTCCCCGACTCTGACCGCAAGGAATCTGGGTGTGACCCTGGATAACAACCTCTCCTTCACTGCAAACATCGCTGCTACAACTCGTTGCTGCAGATATACGCTATACAACATAAGGAAGATTCGTCCCCAGCTGACCCAGAAAGCCACCCAGGTTCTGGTCCAGGCTCTCGTCATCTCACGCCTAGACTACTGCAACTCCCTCCTGGCTGGTCTACCTGCATGTGCCATCCGACCTCTGCAGCTCATCCAGAATGCAGCGGCTCGTCTGGTCTTCAACCTTCCAAAATTTTCCCACACCACTCCGCTCCTCCGCTCCCTTCACTGGCTCCCGGTAACTGCTAGAATCCACTTCAAGACACTAGTACTTGCATACCATGCTGCGAATGGATCTGGCCCTTCCTACATCCAGGACATGGTTAAACTGTACACCCCAGTGCGTGCACTCCGCTCGGCATCAGCCAAACGACTCGCTGCACCCTCGCTGCGAGGTGGACCCAAGTTCCCATCAGCAAAAACACGTGGGTTTGCTATCCTGGCTCCAAGATGGTGGAATGAGCTCCCCATTGACATCAGGACGGCAGAAAGCCTGCACATCTTCCGGCGCAGACTGAAAACTCATCTCTTTAGATTCCACTTCGAGCGATAGAATTACTATCAAAGCACTTATATATTACTATCAAAGCACTTATATACTAACATAGGACTGGCTTATCTATAGCCAGCTGACAAAGCATTTATATACTAACATAGGACTGGCCTATCTATAGCCAGCTGAATAGCACTTGAAATGTGTGGCTCTATGATACCTGTTGTACTTATATGATTCTGTTTTTCTTCTGGGCTGTGTCTTCCTGGTCGTATGTACTTATTGTAAGTCGCTTTGGACAAAAGCGTCTGCTAAATGCAATGTAATGTAATGTAATATTTCTGGGCCCAGCGACTGATACGGATGTGTAGTACCGCCGTTTGGCCACAACGAATATTTTCCTCAGCACTTCCTGGGGGCTTGGACATACCACATGTTCCTTATTTGCATCAACACTAATGCTATGCTTTGATCCCACATCCTGCTGCCATAAATGCTTAATAGTGCACCAAATCAACAGCTGAAAAAAATCCCAAACAAATTAACTTCTTCCTCCTTTCTGATTCAAATGTGCTACACGCCTGTTCAGCTGTAAGATGACGTTTTTAATCTTTAGTTTTCTTTAATACATTTCAGTAGGAACCAGAAAGTTCAAGGTGTTGTTTGTTGGTTTTGGTGTTTTTGTAGGATTTATTTTACGGTAAGAAAAATATGGAATAAGAGGGACCATGAAGTCCACAATAGAGCTGGCATGATACATTTTACTAAGTTTACCAAAAGAACAATTATTTGGTTGATTAGTATAGCAAGTGTTGTTAACATGGCAGAATAAGCTGCAATTAAGACTTCAAATATATATATACTCACAAGTCCTCGGTTGGGTGCTTCGTTGTTGGAGTTTACTCCAGTGGACGAGAGGGTCGCCTCCCTACGCCTGCGGGTTATGGGGGGGAAAACTCTGACTGTTGTGTGTGCTTATGCACCCAACAGCAGTTCAGAGTATACGGCCTTCTTGGAGACCCTGGAAAGAGTCCTGTATTGGGCTCCTGAAGGGGACTCTTTAGTCTTGCTGGGAGACTTCAACGCACATGTGGGCAATGATGGAGACACTTGGAGGGGTGTGATTGGGAGGAACGCCCCCCCTGATCTGAACCGGAGTGGTGGTTTGTTACTGGACTTCTGTGCTAGTCATGGATTGGCCATAACAAACACCATGTTCGAACATAAGGATGCTCATAAGTGTACGTGGTACCAGAGCACCCTAGGCAGAAGGTCCATGATCGATTTCGTTATCGTATCATCGGGCCCGAGGCCGTATGTTTTGGACACTCCGGTAAAGAGAGGGGCGGAGTTGTCAACTGATCACCAGCTGGTGGTGAGTTGGGTCGAGTGGCGGGGGAAGCCTCTGGATAGACCTGGTAAGCCCAAACGTGTAGTTCGGTTGAACTGGGAATGTCTGGAGGAGGCCCAAGTTCAGGAGGCCTTCAACTCACACCTCCGGCGGAGCTTTTCAGGCATTCCTGTGGAGGTTGGGGACATTGAACCAGAGTGGTCGGTGTTCAAAGCCTCTATTGCCGAAGCCGCGGCGGGGAGCTGTGGTCTCAAGGTCCTAGGTGCCTCAAGGGGCGGTAACCCTCGAACCTCCTGGTGGACACCGGTGGTCAGGGAAGCCGTCCGACTGAAGAAGGAGGCCTTCCGAGGCAGTTGCAAGGTACCGACAGGCCCGAAGGGCAGCAGCCTCATCCGTGGCCGAGGCAAAGCAGCGGGTGTGGGAGAAGTTCGGAGAAGACATGGAGAAGGACTTTCGGGCGGCACCAAAGTTGTTCTGGAAAACTGTCCGACACCTCAGGAATGGGAAGCAGGGAACCATCCAAGCTGTGTACAGTAAGGATGGGACGTTGTTGACCTCAACTGATGGAGTGTTAGTGCGTTGGAAGGAACACTTTGAGGAATTCCTGAACCCGACAACTCCGCCTTCTATGTTAGAGGCAGAGCTGGAGTATGACGGGGGATCAACACCAATCTCCCGGGGGGAGGTCACTGAGGTTGTTAAACAACTCCACAGTGGCAAAGCCCCGGGGGTGGATGAGATCCGCCCATAAATGCTGAAGGCTCTGGGTGTTGAGGGACTGTCATGGTTGACACGTCTCATCAACATTGCGTGGAAGTCGGAAACAGTACCGAAGGAGTGGCAGACCGGGGTGGTGGTTCCCCATCTCTGTACTCCCAAAGCGAGAGTTGTGTCCGGGTCCTCGGCAGTAAGTCGGACCCATTTCCGGTGAGAGTTGGCCTCCACCAGGGCTGCGCTTTGTCACCAATCCTGTTTGTAATATACATGGATCGGATTTCGAGGCGCAGTCATGGGGGAGGGGGTCTGCAGTTCGGTGGACTAAGGATTGCACCACTGCTTTTTGCAGATGATGTGGTTCTGATGGCTTCATCGGTCTGCGACCTTCAGCACTCACTGGATCGGTTCGCAACCGAATGTGAAGCGGCTGGGATGAGGATCAGCACCTCCAAATCTGAGGCCATGGTTCTCAGCAGGAAACCGATGGACTGTCCACTCCAAGTAGGGAATGAGTCCTTACCACAAGTGAAGGAGTTCAAGTATCTCGGGGTTTTGTTCTCGAGTGAGGGAACAATGGAGTGTGAGATGGGCCGGAGAATCGGAGCAGCAGGAGCGGTACTGCAGTCGCTTTACCGCACCGTTGTGACGAAAAGGGAGCTGAGCCAGAAGGCAAAGCTCTCTGTCTACCGGGCCATTTTCGTTCCTACCCTCACCTATGGTCATGAAGGATGGGTCATGACCGAAAGAACGAGATTGCGGATACAAGCGGTCGAGATGGGTTTTCTCCGCAGGGTGGCTGGTGTCTCCCTTAGGGATAAGGTGAGAAGTTCGGTCATCCGGGAGGGACTCGGAGTTGAGCCGCTCCTCCTTCGCGTCGAAAGGAGCCAGTTGAGGTGGTTCGGGCACCTAATTAGGATGCGCCTCCCTAGGGAGGTGTTCCAGGCACGTCCAGCTGGGAAGAGACCAAGGGGTAGACCTAGGACCAGGTGGAGGGATTATATCTCTTCGCTGGCCTGGGAGCGCCTTGGGATCCCCCAGTCAGAGCTGGTTGATGTCGCCAGGGAAAAGGAATGTTTGGGGCTCTCTGCTGGAACTGCTACCCCCGCGACCCGACCACGGATAAGCGGAAGAAGATGGATGGATGGATGGACACTGGAATAGACTTTTTTCACATTTTCTACACTTTAAAGAACAATCTATAAATCAAAGAAATAATAATAAGATTGATCAATAATGAACATAATTCTTAGTGTACTCTACCCTAGTCCACAGTGTTCATATTCGCCAACAGGAGGGACACTTGGCAAGAGATACACAGGAGGGATGAATTATTGAAGTAAACCCTGGTGACTAACACCTGAGAGGGAGGGGAGAGCAGGCTCTGACATTACAGAAACTATCAGTGACTGACGTACTGACAACTACATTGATAGAAGTTACAATAAAAGCTCATGAAGCCATGCATGACCAGAAACCAAGGACATATACAAGCTTTTTCTGAAACACCATGTCAGTGTGTTGTCACTGGAATAGATACAGTAGGTATGGATTGTAAATCAATTAGGTCACATAAGAAGACCAACAATCTTCTTCTGTGTAAAATAAAAGCTTGGAAGCTGAAGTAGAGGTGGAGTGTCAGTATAATCATGGAATGGGTCTGTGTAAGGTGTAAGGAAGAATTTGTTTTGCTGTAAGGGATCATTAAACTGAACATTTTGAAAGCCCCGGTTTCAAAGATCCAAATGCCTCACTAATAATGGTAGTCTCTTTTAGTAATGTTCCATGGAAGCCAGACAGCTTGAGCTTCCTGTAATGAAAAGGAGAACTGGGAAATGTTAACATTTATATGTGATGGGGATGAAAGTCGAAGCGCAGAAGTGGAGGCTAACACTGAGACCAAACATTTTATATTGTGTAGAGCCTGTGAGGACATCTTGTGTGGCCTTTTCAAATACTCTAGCTGTTTAACATTTCAACAATTCTAAGGTTGAAGCGCACTGTGACAGTGGGTGTTTCTCAATATCGAGGAAGGCTGCTCCAGAGCCACCATTTCAAGCATACTACGTCATCGAGTGCCACCGAAGGACTGTTCCAATGTCCAGCATACTTTGAATTCTACCCAGGCCGGCGTACTTCGTAGCGAGAAATTTCGAGGCTGCACATGTGTAGATTCCGCGGTCTTAAAATCCCCACAATGCTTTGCACACGGACCAATTTCCAAATCTTTGACGGAAATCAAGCTCCATTTAAGGCGGGGCCTCTCATATGACGCACACCTGCACATCTGTTAGCTTGTTCCACAATTCTTCGTTTTCTGAGGCTAGGAAGGATTCTTGCCTCGCTTCTGAAGCAAGTGACTCGGAAGACATGTGCTATCAAGCAAGCGTCCTCGACATTGAGAAACACCCAGTGCCTTCATCACAGAGTTCCTGGGGAATATATCTCTCAAATATACATGTTGGGAAAATACTCGATGTACTCTTTCAATATCAGAGTAACATGACAACAAAGGTATCCCATCTGTAGCTTTGCACATAGCAGGATGTATGATTACCTAGAAGAGCATCAGGACTGTTTTCGGCATGTGATAGCTATGTGATTAACATGGAGATAGACATATGACAAGCATGATCATTTCTGACGTGGGTCTTAGCTAATCTGAACTAAGCATAGTATACTGCTTTGAACCGGTATTCTTCCATCTTGTGACAGTGATACTCTCTCTCTTGTATATCAGCATGTGAAGGACACTGTTCAGGAACTAGTTGTACCAAATACTCTGTATGTGATGACTACTTCCGTTCTTGCAAGGATAATGAATACATGGATCCTGATATTGAAGCTCAAGCCGGTGACGAGAGATATTTTTCTAACAATACATGTCATAACTTTACCACTTCTCCTCCTCTCCGTCCTCCATTATTTGTTTTATTTCCTCTTTCTTCCTACAACGTGTGTTATCTGAAATCTGCCTCGGTGCTATAAATCTGCGTCTGCAACCTGCAGGATCACGTCCACCCTCCACCCTTTATGTCTTCATTTCGACCTACTTGTGTTCCATCTTTTTTTACTTTTTGATCTTTGCTGCACTTAGCCTCCGTTGTCCCACAGTGTCATCTATCACCCCCCCCCCCCCCATTCATCTCACCATCTATCTTTCTTGAGTCTATGTCTTCCACACATCCGTACTCTTCCTCCTCATTGATCTTCTTGAGACAATCTATCAGGAAGAGATTGACTAATACTAGACTTTGAGGTTTTCATTTCATAGGATGACTTCATATTAGGACTGGGCAATTAGCCAAAATCTTCTTTCATGATATAGGTCTTCTCATATCTCCATAACGATATTTATCACAATATATTATGTTTCGCTTAGCATGTGAATTAAAAGTTTGAAGTTCTGGTTGATTTACCATTTAACTCTGAACTTAGTAGAAAATGAACATCACAGTTTCAAGGGAAATTACAGTATAGAGACAATAAAATGGTCTATTGCATGAAATCACTGCCAATGTGAAATGTGTTGTCAAACAAATCCCTTGTCTAAAATAAAATCCCATGAGAAATGTGAGTTATTATTACATTTAATTGAATATACTTCCAAGCTTTGAAAAATGATTAATACGTCGAAACAAACAAGTTATATATATATATAACTTGTTTGTTTCGACGTATTATATATATATATATATATACACTGTATATAGAGAATACACAATCAAATTCCATAAATCATAAATAATGATGTACATATACAAATGACTTTGAAAGCCACGCAAATGAACTTTTCCAAATGTAGGATCAAGGAGAAACTGCTTTCCTCGTCTAACTATCTCGTACTGTATGCTTGTTATTTAAATTTGGTCGATTTAATGGTGTATCATTTGTTGATATATTATTTCCTCACAATTCCATGGAAAGACAATTCATTATCATATTGAATTAGCCTGTATCACTACATAGAACCAGAGCTGCTCTTTTAGTATCTAATTAACTCATATGCCTCTTTCCCCCTGCTGCAGACAGAGGTCAGAGTGCTGAAAGTGTTATATCATGTTTTCCTCATCCTCTCCATATTACTGATTCCACTTTCCCGCTCCTAGCAATCGTTCCCTGTGCAAGCCATATTGGAGCTAATTTATTTCATGTCTCGTCCTCTCACCTCTCCCCAGGCTCGCGTCCCCGTGACTGCGGTGATCTGTACGCCAGCGGACAGCGAGAGGACGGCATCTACTCCGTGTTCCCTGTGCACCACCCTGCAGGCTTCCAGGTCTACTGCGACATGACCACAGAGGGAGGAGGCTGGACGGTGAGTCAGAGGAGAACACACACACCTATAATGCTATACACACAAACAACCCTCATAAACTGTATGAGTATATGCCTAAAATAGAGACAGCCCCTACATTTATAGCAGGGGTATAATCAAAATAAAAGCAGGGAAACAGAGGCATGAAAGAATGTCTGCTTGTTGTTGTTGGTCTGCAAACGCTAAAATCCCTGTGTCTCCCACACACCCCCCCCCCCCTGTCTGAAAACAGGCAGTATGAGAAAAATAAAGAGCTTTTTGAACATTAAAGCATGGAGACGTGTCAGATTAGAGCCGCAAAATACAGATTATGAACCTGAAAATGAGTGTAAAATACTAATTTGTTGACCCCGACATAGAAATGATTCACTAAGCATGATTTGTTCAAACTGCAGCATGGGTTCAATTCAAAATGAGTCATGCAGTGCAAGAGGTCGTTTGCTGTTTTTCTGGGCACCTGCTGTGATTACAGATGTACCGCCTTAAGAATCTCGTGCATCTACACTGAACAAAAATATAAACGCAACACTTTTGTTTTTGCTCCCATTTTTCATGAGATGAACTCAAAGATCTAAAACATTTTCTATATACACAAAATAACAATTTCTCTCAAATATTGTTTCCAAATCTGAACAAATCTGTGATAGTGAGCACTTCTCCTTTGCCGAGATAATCCATCCCACCTCACAGGTGTGGCATATCAAGATGCTGATTAGACAGCATGATTATTGCACAGGTGTGCCTTAGGCTGGCCACAATAAAAGGCCACTCTGAAACGTGCATTTCTGCTTTATTGGGGGGGGTCTGGGGGGGGTCCGAAAACCAGTCAGTATCTGGTGTTAGGGGTAGGGTTAGGGTTAGGGTAATGGTGTGAATCGAGTGGCCCATGGTGGTGGTGGGGCTATGGTATGGGCAGGCGTATGTTATGGACGACGAACACAGGCCACTCGATTCACAACATTACCCTACCCCTACCCCTCACACCAGATACTGACTGGTTTTCGGACCCCCCCCCCCCCCCCCCCCCCAATAAAGCAACAATGCACGTTTCAGAGTGGCCTTTTATTGTGGCCAGCCTAAGGCACACCTGTGCAATAATCATGCTGTCTAATCAGCATCTTGATATGCCACACCTGTGAGGTGGGATGGATTATCTCGGCAAAGGAGAAGTGCTCACTATCACAGATTTTTTCAGATTTATGAACAATATTTGAGAGAAATGGTTATTTTGTGTATATAGAAAATGTTTTAGATCTTTGAGTTCATCTCATGAAAAATGGGAGCAAAAACAAAAGTGTTGCGTTTATATTTTTGTTCAGTGTATCTGCAAAGGTCTCATCAAAGTGTTATCACAAGAGATCTTACGCAAAGGTTTCATGCAAACCTGTTTGAAAGCTGTTTTTATTTTTGGTTTTTCATTTAGAAAACATAACAGTAATTAGTCACATCTAAGTGAGGGTGTCATAGGTAGATTGCTTAAAGGAAAATGAATAAAGAAAAAGCTAGACAAAGAGTGATGAGACAATGAAGCAGAGCAACAACACAGAAATGATATCCGAAGAGTCGTGATGTGTTTATGGGTTAAGTTAATGCTGCCATGATGACACAGGTAAGCTGTTACCTTGACAAACGATCACATAACACCACAAGATCATGGGAATCTAATCACTGTGTCTGACGCTAACATATTTCTCCTGTTATAAAGACAGAATTGTTTACAATAAGCAAGACACAATGCTCATTAAAATCCAGCTTCCATATTGCATGTGCCAACAAGTGTTCTTCTTGATTTTAATTCAGATACAAGTCCATTACAACTGGTGCATGTCTGACCTGTTTAAGTTTTGGTTTGTCTTTCTGTAAAAACATTTTGAGAGGATTTAGATTATATAAAGGTAACAAGAAAAAAAAAAGGACACTTAGAGTTCTTTAAATGCTTTTTTCCCTTGATCAAACATCCGTCAGTTACGAAAGTAAACAGTTGTTTAAGTGAGAGTGTATACTGGAAGCGCTGTGTCTTTTGGGAATGAGAGACAGCGAGGTGAACAAACATTGACACTGAGCTGTTTGAAGTTATATTTGGATGTATTTTACTGTGAGAGCACACACACACACACACACACACACACACACACACACACACACACACACACACACACACACACACACACTTACTGGTTAGAGCCATTTATTTCTCTTTGTTCTGAAGTATACTGTAGCCGTCCTTAGGGAAAGAGGAGCCGTTCTTAATAGAGAACTGAGGCCTTGTCCCACTTGAAATGTCAGCTACATGAATCCATCACAACGTGTTTTTTTCACAGGTTGTGATGCATGTATTAAAGCATCAAGGGTCTGATTTAGCTATTTAGAGATCTCTTTGCCAAATCTATTCTATAAACTGCTATGGAAATAACGTCTGTTTCTTTAATGCCGTACGAAGTGATGCAAGGCTGGATTAAAAAAGCGTAATAAATACATGTACGGCCTATATTAAATCTGCTACCTTCTTTCAGCGTGTAAATGTGTCGCTATCTTGTTGACATAATGTCCCCGGATAATTTTAGACTACTTAAGACGGACATGTTTAATCTTCCTCCCATGAATGTGTGACGACGTTATGAAGATGTGAAAGTGTCAGTCAGAAGTGTTTCTCGGACCTGTCAACAGCTTATTTATTTGCAAATGTTACTATGTAAATACTACGAAAATATTGGCAGGTATAATAACAATTACACTTAGAAGGAACAAAATGATGTGTATTCTCATCTATCTCTGCACACTTCATATTGCACACTCACTAAAAACACATGCAGCAGATATCAAAATCAACTCAACTCATGGCAGTGATATGTTTGTGTGTTTGCTTGTAAATCGGTGACTAACTGCGTGAGGTAGGCAGGGTTGTACCCTCCGATCATGAAATAAAACTGTCAGAGTGACAGAGTGCTGAGCACAGCGTGATGAAATAGTGCTACATAGCAGACTGTCAGGGGGTAAATGTGTGTGTGTGTGTGTGTGTGTGTGTGTGTGTGTGTGTGTGTGTGTTGGTGTGTGTGTGTGTTGTGTGTGTGTGTGTGTGTGTGTGTGTGTGTGGTGTGTGTGAATCAATCAATGTGCCATTGGGCCAATGTGCGTGCACCTATCCAGAAATAGCTTGTGATCATGCTCTCGGCTTAGCTTCCTTTTCACACCAAGTGTTAAGTAACATATTGTCCCATAATGTGATTTACACAGCAGCTCCAATTGGAGATATAAAGCAGCCGTTACTGATCCTTCCTGGTGTGTTGAGCTGATTGTGATAACGCCTGAGATCCTCATTAAGAGATCGGGCAGGAAGGGAGAAGGGATGCTCGGTGAGTTGAGTGGCTTACTGTCTGTCTGAGTTTAAATAAGGAATGAGCCATATGCCGCCACCTCATTAGCATACTTTGACATATACCGTAGCAGTGTTGCAGAGGCTGCTGCACACACACTCAGAGAGGAGCAGGGTGTGATTCAGAAGACATTACATTACATGTCATTTGTTAGACTTACATACATTCAGTACTGTGGACAATCCCCACAGGAGCAATTTGGCGCGAAGTGTCTTGCCCAGGGACACAACGACATGCTGACTACAGTGGGACTCAAACTTGCTATCCCCTGATTCAAAGTCCAGCACTCTATCCACTGAGCCACAGCCTCAGATATAAAGAACATACGGCCTGATGTGGAGAGAGAAAGTGAGATATACAGATACAACACAATAAGGGAGCAGCAATTTCATTTCTTCCCTCTATACTCTGAAATGCGTTCATTCAGATGTGGTGAAAGATAAAATCTCTCGGTTCTATTATATTTGCAGTATAAAGGTAAGCCAGAGGGAGCCTCCGGGATAATGCAGCTGTCTTAAGTAATGGTGACAGCAGGAACAGGACTCTGGATTTAGATGTCACTCAGCAGAACTGTAGCGTCAGTCAGGCATAACCTTTGGGAGGATGTTTGTTCATACGTCTGTTCACATGTCTACATACTGTATACAGCAATCAAAATTCACTGTAGCCCAACAGAGATTTGTTTGAGTCAGTATGACGACAATAGGGTTTGTGGGTTAGTTTCCAAGCCCACATTTTGATTTAAAGCTTTGCTTTAGAACATGTTACAAAAAAAGAACATCATATGTCATCAGCTTTTGAAAAAATAAACTGTTTTCTATTGTTAAATTAATTATTTTGCATAATGTTGATCTGTATGGTCAAACAGCCGAACAACCTGGCCACCGTCACATGCCACAGTTTAAAACGTTTGTATGGGAAATTATGATTATCAATATCAAGTGAAATATATATTTTAAATTACTTAAACATTTACTTAAAGGTATGTAAGTTTGAGAAACCAGCTCGAGTCCGCTAGAATTTGAAAATACACGACCGGAGGAAATCTGCCACTTCCTTACAGAGCCCCTCCTCCAACGCGCACATGACCAATGAGGGCACGAGATAAGTTTGTGCACAGATGTAAGGCTGACAGGCAGGTAGGCCATCCAGTTACTTTAGCCGGGCCGGCTAAAATGATTGGTCGTGCTTTTTACAGTACTACGGCTTCCACAGATGATGTTTTTTATGGATTTATTGTCAAAGCACTTCAGATATTCATTGCTATCGGGATGTTAAGAACATGGAATATAACAAAAAGTGTATCTCGAGCCGGTTTCTCAAACTTACATACCCCACCTTTAAGGTCTTAGAACTTGTCCCAAAATCCATCAGCTGATGGCTGTTTCCCATACTGTTTCTATGCAGGATGCAGAATCAAACAGCCCAACCCAATCTGCATGGCTGCCAACAAATGCCACAGTTCAATTTATTTTATTTAAACTATTATTATCAAGTGAATGGAAAGCTATAATGCTTTAAAAATAGTTATATTCTGGAAGTCTTACATGCCACAAGAGATTAGATCCATTTAGTATGGTCCCTTTGTAAAATGACCAGTCAGAAGGTACCATGTGACCACTCAAGTCGTGACTATTGATGTTAAATTAAATTGGTAAATGATCTCATGACGGATCATGTATAATCCAGACAAAAGACTAATAAGTATGACTACTGTAGTTGTACTCGGCTGTAGAGACCTTGTATTCTGAATGCTGTGGGCCTCTCTCACAAAGATTAAACACTCAGAAGGACAACTCTTTGATTAGTTTATCGACAGAATTTCCATCAGAGTTTATTCATGAAAACATTTCAAAAGCCAGGCTATTACAATGTGAAACTATATAGTACATTGCAAAATACCACACATACTATAAATACCATATTACCACATCAATGACGGTACTGCTTCATCAATAGTGTTTGCTGAACATTTCAAGTTAGAAATAATTGTTTTCTTTAGGGTGCAAGGCAAGGCAAGTTTATTTATATAGCATCTTTCAACACAAGGCCATTTCAGAGAAAAAATAGATACTGTGTACCATGTCAGGTTTTTCCAGAAAACAGAAGACATGGGAAAGGATATGAGAAGAAGAAAATGTATGGTATAGCTCCGAGGTGTTGTGAAGAAGAAGAAGAAGAAGAAGAAGAAGAAGAAGAAGATAATAAGAAGAAGAAGAAGAAGAAGAAGAGAAGAGAAGAAGAAGAAGAAAAGAAAAGCAATAAGAATAATAGAAGAAAAAAAGAAGAATGAATAAGAAGAAGAATAAGAATAAGAGAAGAAGAATAAGAAAGGAAGAAGAAGAAGACATAAGTAAGAATAATCCTCACGAGCATAATAGAATAAGAAGAAGAAGAAACAACATCTGCAGTAATGAGTGTATCATTCCAAGTTTTCTTGGCTGTATGGATACAACATATAATATGAGGTGCCGCTGACAAACCTTGAATCACAAGAACATATGGAGAAACATGCTCTGGGGCATAATGACTCATAGATCACATACATGTTTCAAACATTCATGTTTTCCCTTATGTGAAGAACCTAGACAAAAACAGCACTGTAGGTTTCTCAGAAGCTCTGGTTATGTCCTATCTAGCTACTTCAAAACAGTGCCAGGTGTTCATTTTAGACCTAAAGTGCACTTGATCACCTATTTAGCTTAGAGCACAGTGTTTGCTGTAAATAACTTGGCATTGCATCAACACAAAGACAGTAAAATGCCCAGAGGATGTAGTAAAGTATATAGTGATTGATTTTACACTGATTTGGAGTCAGAAGTGTAAGTTTGGGCACAGCTGTGCATCCTGAGCAGAGCTGTTGCTGGGTGGAGTAATCACTGCAGCTTACGTGATTGTAATTGGCTGAAACCATCATGTCATCAACATGACTCAAAAACAAAACCTTATGTTAGATTACGTCAGGAGGGGAAAAGCACGTTCATTGCTGACTTCTGGTGCAATGCATTTCAGTATGTAATAGAAAACCTGATGTCCTTTAAGAAATAAAGGGACGACTATGAGTCAGTAGTTGATTGGTCGTCATCTAATAGGAAGATTGACATGTCAAAGAACTTATTATACAAGATCCATAACCCCAAGTTGCTCTCAATAGCATGGCCAATGGTGGCACCTTGAATAGCACCCTCTTTATGAATGGTGTGAATGCTGATTGTGTCTGTAAAAAGCACTTCAAGGGGTTTGAAACACTGGAATAGAGTCATCTAAATTCGTCTTGTGGCTTCAGTTGTTCATTAAGGTTTCGTAAAATATTCAAACAGAGCAGTAACTTTGCAACACTGTGCATTTTGCAAAAGAACACAGGGACATTATTTCTACTTCAATACAATGTAAATCATCAGACTGTTATGTCATGTAAGGTGTTTTGGAAACACGAATAGGAGGACAGATACATAGTGAGGGCTGATTGCGTAGTTGTCAGAGGAAATTGGTCAGTATATCTTCACAGACATAACTCACGCCCTGCAGAATGTCTGACCACCGAGGCGAGGAGGATGATGAGGCAGATAAGACATCAAAGAAAAGAGCACTCATTACTTACTAGAGGCCCCGAGCCCCTTCAAAACACACCTACACACAGGCACGTTCACCTACCTTACAGGAAGAGTACATTGGAATATAGCACAACACATCTATATAATCAAAGAGGCATACATGTGGACATACAGTAAACATGTACTAAAATATGTATACACAGTAGCCCCAGATAGAGTACTCCTCTGGGCTTGTGCTCTACCTGTTTCTGCAAAGAGAGATTTGAAATGCCATTTAAACACTGCCCCGCGGCACAGGCTAATGTCTTCTATTATTACTATTTTATTTGTTAAAAGGAAGGGACTAAAAATGACCTTGTTATAAATACTAAATGAGAGTAGATATATCAGAGTGCATTATCAAATGGTGCTTTTATCAGAAGTACTGCAATCACTCTCAAATATACAATTCAGCTAAGAACTGAAATGTAAAAGTTTTAGATTGAATGTAGGATTGTGTGCATGTTGTGTCGCTCTTAGTGCTTTTGAGCATTTCATAGTGTACTGAATAAGCTTTTCCCGATCTGTATCTGGCTCACAGGCTCTTCAATATTTCATCTCTGTTGGTTTATTGGTTCGGAATAAAAAGAAAATCCAGGAAAGATGTTTTTGCAGTTGTGTATTATTATCTGTAAATGTGTTTGTCGAGAAAGGGAATTGAAAACTTCAGAGTGCAATCTAACTTTCCTTCTAAACACAATTGTTTTTATAATAGTTTTAATAAGTATAGGCATGAATGGAATAGTCAACTGACTCTTTAACAGATTTAAAACATTATAACCCAGATTTCGGAAATGGTATACTTTGTGTTGTTGGCATGTAAGAGGCGTTCCTCTTAGGATGCCAATGTCATATTGTTTTTGATACTACTTCGGTCCTGACTGAGCAATCTGACGGATTGATCTACAGAAATCTGCTGTTTATCTTAAAGGGCCCCTGTTATGCTGATGTTCAGCTTCATATATGTATTTAGTGCCTCTGCTGTGACATGTTACTACTTACAAAGCCCTCAACAATCAGCCCCCCCCCCTATGTCACAGACCTGCTGCACCACCACACCCCTTCCCGCTGCCTCCGCTCATCAGAAGCCCACCTCCTATCCATCCCCACCCGCATCAATCACCGGACCTGGGGGGACAGAGCCTTCTCCGTCGCTGCCCCCTCCCTCTGGAACTCACTCCCCCAACACATCAGAGACTGCACTGACCTCACCACCTTCAAAACACTCACAAAAACTCACCTCTTCAATCTGGCTTTTAATGTGTGATTGTGTTTCTATTATTTGACTTTAACTATATATATATATTTGTTGTTCTTTTCTTTTCACTATATCTGTAAAGCGTCTTTGAGCACCTGTAAAAGCGCTAACAAAATAAATCTATTATTATTATGTTGCCAGGCTTTAATGTTCAAAAAGCTCTTTATTGTTCTCATACTGCCTTTGCTGCAGCACCTCTTTTCACCCTCTGTCTGAAACCAGAACCCAGTCAGCTCTGATTTGTTAGCTGGCCGGCTCTGTTGGGATTGGTCAACCGTTAAGAGACGTCCTGCCCCTTAGCCTGTCATGTACACTGTGTTGGAGCGCTAATCAATAAAAGTGTGAGTGTTACGTCCAAATGAGGCATTTCAGGCAGGGAGTGTGTGGGAGAGAAACTCCCTCTGGGGGTAACTTTGGGATTGTAGCCTTTGCAGACCATTTACATGCACAATAACACACCACAAGAAAGGGAAACCCCTAAAGCATAAAAGGCCTCTTACAGTACATCCGTGCTTGGGTCCGCCCTCGGAGAGCTGCTCGCTGCTGAAGACTTTCAATTTAAAACATTTAATAAATGACATGATTTCAGTTGTTGTTAATTGTTTATTGCAAGAGACTATTTTGTTCATATGCCTAGCAGTTGTGATGTTCCAATGTGTCCTGCCAGGCTTATATGTGTTGTTCTGCAGTTGGTCTTGTCATGCATATTGCAATACAATAATTAAATAAAAGTATAAGAAGCCTTTTCAGAAACCCTACCTGTGGTAATCTGGTTTCTTCTAATCCCTTTACTTAGCAAGGAAGAGTTGGTTTCTATTGTGTTTAAAAAATCAGGTTACTGCCGGAAGCCAGGGAAAATCTTTTCAGCACGTAGAAATGCAGAAATTGTGTTTAGGTGTATGAGAGGGAGTGAGAGCGAGAATAGGACTTTTTGTGGGTGACTGTTTCTCCTTCTGCTCGTTTGCTGCTGCTGTGTTCGGAACACATCTGTCTTTCTGATAGGATTATAAAACATTCACCAACAGATGTTCTCAGTCCTCTTTGAAGATAGTAATTCTGCAGACTGCTGTGGATTTATGAGTGCTTTCATCAGGCAGTGTTGAATGTGTCACCATGTCATCAATATTCTTAACAATGTAATCAAATTGTTAGCAATTCATCTGCCTGTCTGTTTTGATCTATCACAAATCTATGAAAGGAGACAGCTTTTTGAGCGGCATCAACACACTTGGTTTTCTTTATTTATATGTTTCCAAATTTCTGTTCCCCCATGTTATTCTGTCACTCATGGCTAATACTCTCTGAAGATGTTGCAAATTATCTCCAGTTAGTTGGTATACAGCAGCTGTACTAAGTGACATCTGCTGCCAAACATATACACATAGTGTGTGCACAGTGTGTACATGCCAGGAGCTAACAAGCTATTGGCACTTTTCCTATTTTCCACCCAGTCACATGCCAGATTGTAAATCTCCCACAATCAGCTTCCGAGTGCTCGTGTTGATTCTTCCCTGTGTTCTGCTCTGTCAGTCGGGGTGTCCATCTGTGGCCAGTGTGAGCTCTCAGTGGTTGACAGAAAGCCCGCTGAAGAGCTTAAGGCTGCTTGTTAAGTTGCATTAAGTAGCTTAATGTGATCATGCCAATGCAACAGCCCTTTAGCAAGTGTGAGGTGGTTAAGCATCACAGATTTACTCCGTAACACTGTTGCACCTGACAAATGTGTTCGTGGGTTGAACTCATTGACCTATACAAAGTGATTTAAAGTAACTTAAAACATTAAGTTAAGTACTCGTACTTTACTAATATTATACTTTCATCCCCCTACATTTATTTGAATGAAGTTTATTCAACTGTTTATGTTTTAGTGCATGTAAACGGTCTGAAAAGGCTAAAATCGCAAAAATGCCTCCAACACAGGCAATATGAGAAAAATAAAGAGCTTTTTGAACATTAAAGCATATAAACATGTTGCAGTAGAGTAGAGGCACAAAATACAAATATGAACCTGAAAATAAATATAATATGTCCCCTTTAAATAAGGATTATACAAAGTAAATTAGCTCCACATTTAGCTGTGATAAACAAATGACTGCATCATTATTTAGAATTCAAACATATACTACTTGAAATGGGCCTTCGGCATTATTATTACCTTGCTCATCCCTTTTATCTTTAACTTTAACCATATTTTGATGCTAATGCTTTTGTACTTTTTCTTGAGTAACATCTTTTATGCAGGACTTGTGCTTTTGACAAAGTATTTTGTACGTTTCACTTACAAGATCTAAATAATTCTTTCACCTCTGCCTACAGTATGTCTCAAACTCACCGTTTACCATTCACAGCGCTGTTTTATGTTGTTTTCATATACATTTTATTGTCGCACTGTTCTCTAGTTATTTTTATATTTGTATTCTTCCCTGCACATGGGGTTGCAGTCCTGGAACAGAGGTCTCACTTTTCTGACAAACTGTCACAGAGTTCCCTTGACTGGGGAGGAAGAGTACATGAGACTTTGAGCTGTCAATACTTAGTTTATGGTGCCTTGCTGACACCGAAAACCTGACAAAACATGTTACGGCAACCACTCTCCCCCTCAAAGGTACTTTCCTTCATCCGAACGGCCTGTCTGCCTTTTTGCTGTGCTATCTTACAATGCATCAATACAAAATGCTGGTGCAGAAAGTACGAGCGGGGTGAACGACAGCTTTTACAAATCTTCAACTTTAGCTGTACATAACTTTTAGATTGAATGGGGACTGAGGGTGTTTCTCAATGTCGAGTAAAGCTGCTCTAGAGCCACTATTTCAAGCATACTACGTCATCGAGTGCCGCCGAAGTACTGTTCCAATGTCCAGCATACTTGGAATTCTACCGAGCCCGGCGTACTTCGTTTGGAGACATTTCGAGGCTGTGTAGACTCCGCGGTCTTAAAATCCCCACAATGCTTTGCACACGGTCCAATTTCCCCAAATCTGTGGCGGAAAATGTAAGGCGGGGCTTCTCATATGACGCACACCTGCACACTTGCTAGCCTGTTCCACTCTTCGTTTTCCGAATGCCAGGAAGGATTATTGCCTCGCTTCTGAAGCAAGTGACTCGGAAGACATGTGCTACCAAGCAAGCGTACTCGACATTGAGAAACACCCTGAGAATTAAGTCTAATCCGTAATTTAAAGTTTTATATTTCTATGACAGGAGTCAATTTAGTGCATCTTTTTAACATCAGCAGAAAAGAACAACAAGTATGCTTACCCAGTATAATTTGTGCATGTGCTTAAATAAAGACAATGGAGGTAATGGAGTGAAAGACAAACAGAAGGCGCAACTATAGGGTATATATTTAGTAACTGCTTTGTCTGCTGCTTAGTTAGGATTTAAGATTTACTAACTTGCAAACAGCCGTCACCCTTTTGTAAACTACAATATACACTGTCATTATAAGGAAGCAAATGCCTCATATTGACAGTTTACTAATGGTAAATATGTGCTGCTACAGAAATGATTGAGGTTTTTCTGAGAAAAGCTACCTCTGAGAAATGGGCGGTTCAAGCTTTGTGTAGCATGTGGAACAGCATGTATAAAGAATGAATTACCTAAGAGCTTCAAGCAGAAAGTAAATACACTGCAATGGAGAAAGACAGATAGAGAGTCCCAGAGCTACAAGATAAGAGGAAGCTGCACATATAACTGAAATAGAATCATCCGTTATGATTATGTACACACATACTTTGCAATACAACACAATAAATAAAAGCTTTGTGAAGCTTCGAATATTGCACGTTTGTCCAGATGCTGGGTAATTGTTGAGTCCAATGTGGTACCTACTGTATATCGACTAAATCATCTGATACATTGAATACCATCTGTAGTCTACTTTATCGTACATCTCTAATTTTGTGGGCAACTTGAGACAAATATTGAAGCTCCTGGTGCCAAACTGTTATTTGCACTAGATTAAATTATTAATAAGAATAAAACTGGAAGAAGGCAACTCCTGTATTTGAAGTAACACTAGCCGATGGAGAGATGACGTTTCCCTCGGTTGCATTTGTTTGAAACACTTAATGTGCTTGTGTGCTTTACTCACAAAAGATCTCAAGAACAGACGCAGGCTTGCAAAGAGCACGAAAAGTGCTCAGCAGACACATGAATCATGATCCAATCAAGTGTTCCATAGAAATAACACAATAGCCACAGATACAGTGGGGCAAAAAAGTCAGCCACCAATTGTGCAAGTTCTCCCACTTAAAAAGATGAGAGAGGCCTGTAATTTTCATCCTAGGTACACTTCAACTATGAGAGACAGAATGAGAAAAAAAAAAAATCCAGAAAATCACATTGTCTGATTTTTAAAGAATTTATTTGCAAATGATGGTGGAAAATAAGTATTTGGTTAATAACAAAAGTTAATCTCAATACTTTGTTATATACCCTTTGTTGGCAATGACAGAGGTCAAACATTTTCTGTAAGTCTTCACAAGGTTTTCACACACTGTTGCTGGTATTTTGGCCCATTCCTCCATGCAGATCTCCTCTAGAGCAGTGATGTTTTGGGGCTGTCGCTGGGCAACACGGACTTTCAACTCCCTCCAAAGATTGTCTATGGGGTTGAGATCTGGAGACTGGCTAGGCCACTCCAGGACCTTGAAATGCTTCTTATGAAGCCACTCCTTCGTTGCCCGGGCGGTGTGTTTGGGATCATTGTCATTCTGAAAGACCCAGCCACGTTTCATCTTCAATGCCCTTGCTGATGGAAGAAGGTTGTCACTCAAAATCTCACGATACATGGCCCCATTCATTCTTTCCTTTACACGGATCAGTCGTCCTGGTCCCTTTGCAGAAAAACAGCCCCAAAGCATGGTGTTTCCACCCCCATGTTTCACAGTAGGTATGGTGTTCTTTGGATGCAACTCAGCATTCTTTCTCCTCCAAACACGTCTAGTTGAGTTTTTACCAAAAAGTTCTATTTTGGTTTCATCTGACCATATGACATTCTCCCAATCCTCTTCTGGATCATCTAAATGCTCTCTAGCAAACTTCAGACGGGCCTGGACATGTACTGGCTTAAGCAGGGGGACACGTCTGGCACTGCAGAATTTGAGTCCCTGGCGGCGTAGAGTGTTAGGGATGGTAGCCTTTGTTACTTTGGTCCCAGCTCTCTGCAGGTCATTGACTAGGTCCCCCCGTGTGGTTCTGTGATTTTTGCTCACCGTTCTTGTGATCATTTTGACCTCACGGGTTGAGATCTTGCGTGGAGCCCCAGATCGAGGGAGATTATCAGTGGTCTTGTATGTCTTCCATTTTTTGCTCCCACAGTTGATTTCTTCACACCAAGCTGCTTACCTATTGCAGATTCAGTCTTCCCAGCCTGGTGCAGGTCTACAATTTTGTTTCTGGTGTCCTTTGACAGCTCTTTGGTCTTGGCCATAGTGGAGTTTGGAGTGTGACTGTTTGAGGTTGTGGACAGGTGTATTTTATACTGATAACGAGTTCAAACAGGTGCCATTAATACAGTTAACGAGTGGAGGACAGAGGAGGCTCTTAAAGAAGAAGTTACAGGTCTGTGAGAGCCAGAAATCTTGTTTGTTTGTAGGTGACCAAATACTTATTTTCCAGAGGAATTTACCAATTAATTCATTAAAAATCCTACAATGTGATTTCCTGGATTATTTCCCCCCATTCTGTCTCTCATAGTTGAAGAGTACCTTGGATGAAAATTACAGGCCTCTCATCTTTTTAAGTGGGAGAACTTGCACAATTGGTGGCTGACTAAATGCTTTTTTGCCCCACTGTATATAAGCTGCTCCCTGGGTGTTCTGCACACTGCTGTTTGCTAATGGAACATTTGATTTCTAGCTGTTCATTTCTTTCAGAATTCAAAGTAACTCACTGGTATAACTGTTTATATAATTTCCTCCATTGTTCTCACAATCTTAACTTGAATGTGAAGTGAAATGCAAATACACCCAGAAGGAGTTCAGATGTAACCATCATGTAATAGGGTCATATTTCAGCAATAATCCATTTCTGTTCACATTTTGTTATAATAACACTTTTCTTTCCTTCTTTAACCTTTGAAACAATATCCTTGCGGCTGGCAAGGCAGCAATCATCCTCTTCTCCTCCATCTTCATACAGAAACACAACGCAGAGCTGGCAGAAAAAATGGAGCAGTAGAGGATGCATACGCACACTGTAAAATGTTTGGCTGTACAATTACAGTAAATTACTGGCTACCAGTTGCTTGGATTTCACAGTAATTGACTGTAGATATTTTACAGTAAATTAGAATAAAAGTACAACTAAATACTGACTTTACAGTTGCCATGCCCATGGAATTACTGTGATATAGCAGTACAGAGCTGTGGTATTATGGTACCTTGCTGTACATAAATTACAGTAATTACTTGTATTTTCACACTTTTACTGTAGAAGTAATGTAACACATTAGCCAGTAATTTACTGTAAATATAAAAATGTAAATAATACCATATTATATTGTAAATCTGACTAGTTAACTGGGATTTTACCATAACTACTAGGGGTGTAACGGTTCACAGAAGTCACGGTTCGGTTCATACCTCGGTTTGGGGGTCACGGTTCGGTACGGGTTCGGTACAACAAGAAAAAGCAAAAAAAAGTCCCAAATGCATAATTCCAGGTTTGTTGTTATTTATTTTTGAACAGTAGTGCAAGTTTCAGTTTAAAAATAAGGAACTCTGACATTTTGAATAATTAACTGTATTAAACAGTTAAAAACAAACCACAAACAGTACCACACACACTCAGATGGTCATATTATCTATAATGGCTGATGTCAAACAAAAATGTTTCATCAAGCTGTAAAACTAAATAGAATGTCTTGAAAATATTACAAAATAAATAATAAGAAATTGTTTCAAGAGCGCAAAGTCGTTGAAAAACATATGCCAAAAGCTTCTGTTATTTATTTTGGTCTCTCGGCTTTCATGTCCATTGTGTTCTTAAAAACAGCGGGGATAAGCTGTTGAACTATAGGTTACTTACGTAACCCCAGTTCTCAGAGTAACATGAAGTGAGATGTCTCACTATGGGATGCGCCTCAACGCGTTTGCAAACAGAAGCATCAATTTCATTACGCCAATCCTGATTGGCTGGTGATATTGACGTCTACATCAGGGAATCCACCCACCCTTTAAGTAGCTTGCGCTACGTCGCAGCGTCATTCAAAATAAGCACCTCTTCTCGCTTCGCCTTAGCAAGAAGGGCCGTCTGGTGAGACATCTCACTTCATGTTAATCTGAGAACTGGGGTTACGTAAGTAACCTATAGTTCTCATTCATAACACTCCGTTCGATGTCTCACTATGGGATATTGAAACTCCTGTATTGCTTGACATGCTTATCTCGAAAATCACCAAAACAACCAGAACTTAACAGGTAGAACCCTGTCTCAACACGGGGCCCAGCACTGCGCGGGCCACACTTGGAGCAGAGACATCTAGCCTGTAAAAGCAGACAAAAGTGAGCGGCGAGGACCAGCTCGCTGCTGCACAAATGTCTTGGATGGAAACACCCTTGAACAAAGCCCAGGATGTAGCCAGTCCACGAGTAGAATGAGCACGCAGGCCCGTTGGTGCCTGCAAACCCTGACTCGTATAAGCCAAGTAATCGCTTCCACAATCCAGTGGAAATTCGGCTGCTGTTCCTCAGAGGAACACAGTGGCGGAGGAAATGCCTCAATGTCAATGGGGGTACATGAGCCAATCACCTTAGGTACAAAGGCAGGGTTGGGCTTCAGCAACACTCTCGTTTGCCCCGGGGCAAACTGAGCGCATGAATGTCACTGACTCGCTTGGCAGATGCCAGAGCCAGTAACAACACTGTCTTCATTGACAGGTGTTTCATGTCAGCTTCTTCCAGGGGTTCAAATGGAGGTCGAGTGAGCCCATCTAAAACCACTGCCAAGTCCCATAAGGGCACCAGTGACCTGGAAACAGGGAGGAGCCTGCGAGCCCCTTTCATAAAACGGCAGACCAAGGGATGTTGGCTAGCCGTCTTTCCCTCAAAGCCCACATGGCATGCAGCAATAGCAGCCAGGTACACTTTGATCGTAGAGAAAGCTCTGTGTTTATCAATCAGGTCCTGTAGAAATGATAGAATCACCCCGACAGGACATTGAAAAGAGATGTGTCCTTTTTGAAGGCATCACTCCTCAAACACCCTCCACTTACAGTCATAGAGGGACCTGGTGGAGGAAGCTCTTGCACTCTGAATAGTGTTTATCACCTTCTGAGGGAGTCCCACTGTATTCAGGTTATACCACTCACGGGCCAGGCCCATAGTGCCAAGCGCTCTGGGTGTGGGTGTAAAATCATCCCCCCCGCCTGAGACAGTATGTCCCTGCGTAGCGGGAGCTGCCACGGCTGACCGCACAGCAGCTGATATATCTCCGCCAGCCAGTACATTGCAGGCCAGTGTGGAGCTATTAGGATCAGTGTGTGGCGTTGTTCTCTCACTCTGGCCAGAGTTGGGGGTATCAGAGCCAGGGGTGGGAACGCGTACAGAAGGACCGGGGGCCAAGCGTGCGCGAGCGCGTCCACGCCTAACGGTGCGTTTAAATCGCGCATTGAAAAGAACATCTGACATTGAGCGTTTTCTTTTGATGCGAACAGACACGCACCCACAGCTGACTCACAATTATTGGATGTAGAGTCCAGTCTGCACCTCTCGACAGCAGATCTGCCCCGAGGTTCATCACTCCTGGTACGTGCGTCGCTCTCAGAGAGAGGAGACGTCCGCAGCTCCATAAGATCAGTTTGCATGCCAGCATGTGTAACTGGAGAGAATGCAAACCCCCTTGGCGGTTTATATACGATATTGTGGTCGTGTTGATGATGTCCTCTGAGAAAAGGCAGAAAGCGTTTCAGGGTGAGGAATACTGCTAAAAGCTCCAGATAATTTATGTGTGACAGTTGGATGTCTCTGCTCCAGAGACCCCTCACAGGTCGACCTTCGTATATACCCCCCCAGTCCGTCAGACATGCGTCTGTGGTGACCACCTTCCACGATAGGACAGCACCCATAGGCTCGCCCCGTACTAGAAAAGTCGGGTGCAGCCAGTGGCGCAGTGCCATTACGCATTTCATAGTGACCATCACTCTCTGCGCGCCATGACGCACGGCGTCCAGTCTGAGGGCAGCTACCCAGCGCTGAAACTCCCTCATGTGTAAGCGTCCCAATCGTACCAACCATACCCTGTTGTCTTAACGGGGCTATCGCGGCTTCCGTACAACGTACAAACACTCGTGGGCTGAGAGACAGACCGAAGGGAAGTACTCTGTACTCGTAACAGACACCCACCCTGAAAGGCGAACCTCAGATATTTCCTGTGTGGATAATATACTGGGATGTGGAAATACGCGTCTTTCAGGTCGACTGATGTGAACCAATCGTTTTGGCGCACAAGACGCAACAGAGATGTGTGAGTGAGCATTCTGAATTTGTATCTTTTGAGATATTTGTTCAGAGCCCTCAAATCTAGTATAGACCGAATTCCGTTCCCTCCCAGTTTGGGAACGAGGAAATACTTGGAATAAAAGCCGCTCTGACTCTGTTCGGAGGGTATTATAGATATAGCCTTCTTGTCTAGTAGCGAGAGGATCTCTGGCTCTAGAATATGGGCCGACTCTCCCCGGGCTTGCGAATGCAGAATGCCCGAAAAGTGAGGGGGGGTGACAGCGAATTGGAGTCTTTAACCCCATGTTATCGTCTTGAAAACCCAAGCAGAATCTGTTAGCATCCTCCATTTTTCGCTTCTCAAAGCGAGTGGAGATGTCACATCCCTGTCGTCTGCCCTCTGTGTCTTTATTTGTTGTGTTATGGGGCCCTCTAGTGTCTGAACACGGTGGTACCCCAGGTTGACAACCCCGGTTGACTCTGCGCATGCGCGTGGCGGTGATGCCTTCACAGCCCCATCCATCATCCGCCTTCTGAGAGAGGTAGCAGCCACTCTTTGAAGGGGGGTAGACGTCAGACTGTTTATTGTTTTTATTGTCTTTCTTTTCATTTGTATTGACTGCGCCCTTGGCTTTAAGCCTGGAAACAACAGTGGAAAATGATTTATTAAAAGACAATAGTGATGACATGTGTTTGTGTGACTTAAACGAGCAGTGGAGCTTGCTTGTTGATGTTAAGTCCATTTCCCTCATGGCGCGAACTTGAGGATGACGTTCATCACTCGAGGCGGTGGGAAGATGGGGGCATGGTTGCACCCCGGAAATACATGAGCATCTAACACTGGAACGTGTTCTGGAGCTGGAGAACAGGGAACTTCCAGCTCCTTTATCGAGGAGAGGAGGCTGTCAGGCCGCCCTCTTCTTCTTCCTCGTCTGGTGGCTGAAAGTCTGGGCCGGCTGTGTCTGAGCGGCTGCTGCCGGAACCGGAGACTTTCTTGGCCAGCTCGTCCTCGCCTCGTGTCTTCTTCGAAGTTAGAGCGGAGCCAAATATGCCCTCGGGAACAATAGGCATGTCCAAGACGTCCTCTTTTTCCCGGTCTGGAAGGTTCGTCAGGGTAAGCCACCTGGCTCTCTCCTGTACCACCATTATCCCCAGTGCTTTGCCCGTGGCTTGGACTGCACAGCGCTGCACACGGAGGCAAATGTCCGTGATCGCTGTGATTTCGTCCCACACGGCAGGCTCAGGTTTGATCGCCATGTCCTCGCAGAGCTCCGCCTGGTAGGCGGTCAGCAGCGAGGAGACGTTGAGCGCCCTGGCGGACAAAGCTGCGGCGTTATAGGCTCGTTCGGTCATTGCTGACTGGAAGCGGACTGCCTTTGCCGGTAGCGTGGAGTTCCTGCTCGGTGCCGAAGCCAGCCACGGTTGGAGGTGGGCTGCCACCAGCGGTTCCATGTGTGGCATGAAAAAGGAGGCACCCTGGATTGGGGCCTTGTTGCTAAAAGGGCGGTCTCTCCACAAGACCGCCACCTCGTCCAGCATCTCTGGAAAGACTGGGAGAAGCTGCTTCCTCATCCTCGCTGCTTGGGGCAAGTTCTTCCCCTCATAGCGAGATCTGGAGGTCTCCTTGGCCACTTCAGGCCAGGGGATGTCCAGCCTGGACGCAGCGCATTGGCACACGGTCTGCAAGTCCATACTGAGGCAGGGCGAAGCTGGTGTGCTTTCGCCCGGTAGAGCGGACTTCGCCTCCGGCTTGGCAGCCTGGGCAGATGAAACGAAGAAGTCATCTTCGTGCTCATCCTAGTCAGATAAGAGGAACTCAGAGGCATCCTCTTCCTCCTCCTCCATATAATCCAGCTGTAGGACATCCTCCGCGGGTGGAACCACGGTGAGGTCCAGTTGGGAGCCCCAGCTTGACACAGCGCCGGGCTCCGCTCTCGCGGCTCTTGCCGCCACCGGGCCCCAGCCTGACACAGCGCGGGGCTCCGATTCCGCGGGGCTCCGATTCCGCGGCTACCGCCGTTGTTGAGCCCCAGCCTGACACAGCGCGGGGCTCAATCTCCGCGGCGGTCGCCACCATGTCCCGTTTGCCGGCCGGCGAATCAACGGACATGAAGGGGTCCCGTCCCGACAGGCTAGCTTGGCGCGCTAGCCGTCGGCGGAGGCTCTTGATGGTGAAGCGGGCACAATGCCCGCACGAACCGGGGGTATCGATAGCTTCCTGGGCGTGTTCCAGCCCAATGCAGGACGAGCAGACCTGGTGTGAGTCCGTGCCCGAGATCCTAAACCCGCAGCCGCAGAGCCGAGCCTCCGACTCCTCTGGTGTGAGGGAGCGAAGGGTCCATACTCATTTGCGGGGGTGTCGGCGCGGACAAGCTAGTAACAGGTATGTTTCCGAAAAAAATCCAACCTTATCGTTATTCCGAAAGGAAAAGACGACGGGGTAGATTTTTCTTAAAAAAATATTAACTGGTGTGTTAATATCTTTCTTATCTCCGTCTCCTCTGGTGTGAGGGAGAGAAGAGTCCGTCCCCACTCGCTGTGGTGTCGGCGCGGAGGGATAAACTAGCAACAGGTATGTTACTGTTTGAAGAAAAAAATCAAACCTTACCGTTATTTCGAAATAAAAAAACGACGGGGCAGATAACAATATTAACTGGTGTGTTAATAATTGTTCAATTCTTCTGCAAAGCAAAAAAGTAACCAGCAAGCGCCCGTCGACCGAATGTTAGCTTGGGTTCAGTCTGTGGACCCTTAAGCTAGCCCGGCTATTGATATTCGAGATGTGCTCTGAAGCGAGAAGAGGTGTTTGAATGACGCTGCGACGTAGGGCAAACTACTTAAAGGGTGGGTGGATTCCCTGACGTAGACGTCAAGATCACCAGCCAATCAGGATTGGCGTAGTGAGATTGATGCTTCTGTTTGCATACGCGTTGAGGTGCATCCATAGTGAGACATCGAACGGAGTGTTACGAATGAGAACTGCTGTTGTCTTTTCTCCGGTGATTGGCAAATCTGGGTGATGCCTTCTAATATGATTTAGCATGTTTGGCGTGTGTTACCATTAGCATACCGCACCGCTATCGAACAACGCCGACACACCGTCCTCGTCCGATCTACCAGTCGCACTCCATCGTTACTGTAGTCCACATGGAACCCGAAATGTTCCCACACAGCTGATTTAAAAGAAGCAGGTGGGTTCTAGCTTCTGTGTGTTATCTGAAATCACCATACTAACTTTTCTTCTTGTTGTATTTTGTTAGTTTTGTTGTCTTTTCTTCTTGTTCGTCATTTGTTGTTTAAGGGCGGCTAGCAAACAGCTTTTAGGCGCAATACCGCCCCCTGGATTATAAATAGTGTAGTGGATATTGCCCTGAATGACAGACTTTTTTCCCACTCGTAAAAAAAAGGCGTATTCGACGTGTGACTGCATGTCCCGAACCGTGACGTCCGAACCGTGACGGTACGGGACGAATACGGATACCGTTACACCCCTAATAACTACATAATTCAATCAACAAAGAAAAACAAAGAAAATGCCCATTTTAACTTTGTATTACTCCATTGAAGTACAAAGTACATTTCACAGTGTCTTGGACATGTTGTTACGGCCCCAACCTCTACTCCGCGGTATGGCTCGTGCTGAGACCCGCAACATGAAAGAATACACGCAATAACCGGTACTTGGTAACAAGCATTTATTGATAATCAGCCGTTTGCTCACACAAGCGAAACGGGAAACAAAAAGAGGTCTGGAGGACTGACCAAAAGGAACAAACAGAAGGAGGGAACCCGAGCCAGCCACACCACGGGCCGTAAGACCCAGAGCTTCACCCCCCTAACCAGAAATCAATTATAAACCCTGTGGGAAACAAAATAAAGCTGCGAAAACTGGACTACCAGGTCCTCCAGGCTAAACATAAACACATCTGCAAAAATATGGCCTACAGCTCAAAATGGCAAAGAGGTATTCTAAGGAGAGTGTCTCCCGGCGTTAGGATAGGCGAGACATCCTTCTCCTCCAGCTTCTCTTTATATATACACGGCTGAGTGTAATTTGGAACACCTGGGCAGAGGCGGAGCCAGGGGCAGACCAGGTGCACCTGTGCAGCAGGGAGACAGAAAAGAAAACAAGGAGGGGAGCACATGTCTACACAGACATCCACTCGAAGTCAACAATTTTCTGAAGAATGTGCTGACATGGGGGTTCAAATTGCCATGCCTCTTGTTGGCTTTCGAGTCCGTCTCAGGGTTAATGCCCAGGAAGCACCTGAAAACAATAAGCCAAGACAACAATTTCAATTTTACATAGATTTATATGTTGCATCGTTTATTTTAAGGCATATGCAGCGGTGCCCCTTTCAATTTAAGTAAAACCTGCACCAAAGAAATAAATTAGTATTTAAAGCCAAGCAAGAGCGATAAAAGCAAGAAAATCACTTAATTTGTTGTGTTATCACAGAGGATGGTCTGAATACAGTATTTTACTGTGAAATAATACAATAACATGTTGTGAAATCCTGGTAATCATTTATCCTGTACATGCACAGTAATTAACTGTGCCTGCATTGATTTCACTGTGAAATTCAAAATGACAGTATTATATTGTGAACATCACAGGTAAAGACTGTAAAGTGGTAAAACAGTAATTTATTGTAAAATATTACAGCTAAATATTGTGAAATCATGGTAATATTTTACAGTGCATGTTTTTTAAACATTTGCAATACTTAGAACTCAATAAGTGTGGCTGCACAGGGTTCCATTAGCTGTTATTGGCGTGTGTGAATGCAAACACAGGCTGTCGTCACTGCTGATTTTGTAGGCCTGTTTTTACATGTTTTTATTGTTTATATTGTGAGACCTAGCTCATCTATTTTCTCTAAAATGTCTGCTGTATCTCCACTGCAGTCCTCAGTGTGTGTATGGCCCACACTTCACCTTCCCCACACCCACATAGAACACTTAGGTCAGCTTCTGACCTTGACAGAAACAACTTTGATGTCAGCCTCTGTCCTCCAGCCAGACATTGTTTGTAAATATTTGTCAGTTGGGATGTTAAGCTGCGTCCCAGAGGAAACTGTGTGTGTGTGTGTGTGTGTGTGTGTGAGTGTGTGTGTGTGTGTGTGTGTGTGTGGTGTGTGTGTGTGTGTGTGTGTGTGTGTGTGTGTGTGTGTGTGTGTGTGTGTGTGTGTGTGTGTGTGTGTGTGTGTGTGTGTGTGTGTGTGTGGACAGTGTGGTGAGGTGACAACTAAGCCAAGACGCTTAAAAAAACAGCATTTGAGCCACAGTATGTCAAATCGGTTTATTTATATAAGACTTTAAAAAACAATAGGAGGAGACCCAAAGTGCCTTTCATTCAAGGTAGAGGGGTTAGGATCTGCAGGAATACAGGTATACAGAGTAAAGGTGCATTCACTTCAATTATATATAAACTGAAATAATGGTCAAAACATATTCATAATTTAGGAGAAATGGAAGAAAAAACATCAAATAAAAAACCACGAGGACATTAGAATACAGGTACAAGGGTACTTGACAAAAGCCAAGAGGCCCCCTCAGACTAAAACTAAAATCAGGCAAAAAAAAAGACAGTGTTTACATTTTGTTTTAAATTGTCAATGGTTGAACAGAGCTTGATGTGGAAAGCAAAGCTATTTCGTAGCAGAAGAGCAGTCACAGATAAAGCTTGTTAGTTTTGGTTATGAGGCATGAGTGAGGGAATAGTGGAGTTGTTTTGTGGAATACCTAAGTGGCCTGAGGGCAAAATATGGAGTAGTAGCAGTTCAGTATTTTTTGGTGGAGCTATTCCATTAAATCTTTTTTAAATCAACTCAGTATTTCCCTGGTTACCATTGCAGTTGAGCCAGATCAGGGATTGTGTGAAGTAAAAGAGGAGAAATTATGCCTATTCTCACGTCATTGTTGTATTTTGTGCCTCTACTGTGACATGTCTCCGTGCTTTAATGTTCAAAATGCTCTTTATTGTTCTTCCTGTGCTGCAGCACCTCTTTTCACCCTCTGTCTGAAACCAGAGCCCAGTCTGCTCTGATTAGTTAGCTGGCCGGCTCTCTGGTTATTGGTCAACCGCTTAGCCTATCACGTACAATGTGTTGGAGCGCTAGCAAATAGAAGCATGAGTGTTACGTAGTGATGTCACTATATTTCGGATGTAAACAAAGGAGTCCAATGGAGGCGTTTCAGACGAGGGGAGTGTGTGAGAGAGAAACTCCCTCTGGAGGGAACACAGAAAATGTATTCTTTGCAGACCATTTATGTATCCATTGTATCTTTGTAACTCTGGCACAACAATGTCCTTCGGGATATAACATCTTATCTTATGTGCATACAACCTATATAAAACACTACAGGGAAGGGAACATAATATGCCCCTTCAAAATTCTAACACATGCAGTTCAAACCATTTGGTGTTGAGAAAAGGTTGAATTGGCGCACCGGAAATAAGAATAATCAAGAAGTGAATGAATAACTGTTAATAAGATAAGAGCTGATTTAATTTGGATAAGATTTTGAGATGATAAAAGCTGCCCTTCACAATACAGCTGATCTCTTTGTTAAAAATCAATGTTAAACATGTAGAGAAATATCCCCCTTTGTAATGCTCCAGAGACTTCTTTGAAAGGTTAAAAATAAAAGCTGTTTTTTTGTTGCGCGAAGGATCTTATAAAATATTCTTTGCCCTTTTCTTCATGCCACTGCGATGACCAGTACTGGGGGGCAAGTTCTTTGTAAGAGTCAGAGCAGATGTACCGTCTGCTTATCTGCCTCATGGCTGTGGATCCCCGCATGTTCTTAACTTTCAGTGAGAAAACAGGCCAGAAGCAACATCACTTTTTTTTTTCACGGTGCCCACAAACTTCAACATTAATATTAACACCCACACGCACATGAACCACACACACATAAAAGCAACTGTGACTGGACTCAAATGTGAAACATGCATTTATTTAACAGCTTTAGAAACAGAAGCATAAAATACAGAAATTCTGGTGGATATGACCTTTGCGGCTTTCCATCAAAACACAAACAGACACCTGCACACTACAGGCATGCATGCTAACTATGAACAATAACACGTCCAATAGGTATCCAAATTTGACCACTGTGTTTCTCTGAAAAAGATTGGAGTCTTTGTGTGCTCCATGTTTTCAGGGAACACACATCCCTGATCTACAGGGTCAACATGCAATTTAATCTCAGAGGGGCTCTCCAGTCTTACAAGGCTTCTAGACATGGAAGGAGGCAGGGCCAAAAAGACAAGAGTGTTGACCCTTATCTGAACCCAACTACATGCAGGTTAACCTACTACTGAAGACCACTGGTCAAGTTCGTACTGCTGCAGTGACTCACAGTAGCACAGACTGCTGGTACTCTCGTCTCAAAGGCAACATCCTACATTTATCATTGTCTCCCAATTGCGTTTTGTGTAAAAAAAGCAGAGATGATGGTCTATCTGCGTCAATAGAACAATGCTATAGTATAAGAGCATACTGCTATTTATTCTCCATTCTTCCCATTTCAACTCTGGATATGTCTTTGTCACATGTCAGGTGGCTCTACACTATGTATTTAGCCAGACAGGCTTTGATGTATATGAAGCTGTGATAATGTGGGCGATAAATTGTTCTGAAAGGCCATAGAAGATATGAAAAGATATTAAGGGCTTGAGTAGTAATTGTATACAATCTTTTCACAAAGACTGACTGTAGTCTGACACGTCAGTTTGACTTTCTTTTGTGTTTATTTAAAAGAAAAAAATGTGTTTTATGATTTATATAGCCAAGGGGGCACTTTTTTTGGATTTGTCTTGCCTCCTAAAGTGCTGCTAATACAGTGAGTGCCGGGGGCTATAGAACAAAAAGCCATTAGGGATGGTTGAAAAGGAAGCTCATTTTTAACATAGCGTCAATTTGCAGTCTTCTCTATTCCTGCTGATTTGAATGTGGAAAAAAGGAGGGAGGGCGTCAGATAAGGAAGCAGGAAGGTCATTATTTCTAGGAGAATTGAGTGAAATGAATGTTGTCATTTTTGCAGACAGTCATGCTTTACTGCAGTGCTTTTATCAGAGAGTTTGACATCAATATCAGCAGTTAACCCTGATATTCAGTAGAAAACACAGCGGGGGGGCAGCCCCCTCTCAGTCCTTGAGTGCCCCTCTGCCATATCAGTAACATGATGACGGTGCATTGTTTGCTCTGCCAAATGCCAAAGCCTTTTTTCCCAAGGTCTTTTGATTAGTCTAATCAGGACATCACTGCCGTAATGGCGTTATTAACAGGATATTGGCCCCAAGGTGTCAAACACAATATAATTGAATATCACAGTGAAAAGATTGATTTGAGGTGAATATGTGAATGGATCATTAGCACGTATATTATAGGCAAGTGTTAAACTAAGGTATTAAAATATGAAATCACTCAAGCAGAACTTTAAACACTGAGGAAATTCAATTGATCGCCAAAAAAATGGGTATTAAAATTTGCAAAATGACTCAAAACTCAATGAATAATCTCGATAAAGGATAAATACTAAGTGAAAGAATAAAAGGCAGATTTCTTTAGATATACATATTTTTACACATTTAAAACCCATTTTACACACACATTAATCCAGCAAAAGTCTTTTAGATTTCTAATTATTTTCGATGTAAGTATTTTCGGTCTGTAACTAAGTGTTTTTCTTTATACTTCTGCCTGTCTTGGCCAGATTTAAGCCCCTGTCACACTGTCCCGAAGTTGACACCCGATGGACACACGAATATGGAATTGTGAATTTTGCACGAAGATGGCCCCGAACCACACGAAGGCAACATTTACATTACATTTAAGACATACAACTGCAACGAAAGTAACACAAACAATTATGTTACAGTACTATGATACTGTACTGATATTTTCAGACTTTGTTCTTTACTTTCTCCGTCTTTATATGTAGAAGATATTACGTTTTCTCCGTCATGTTGTTGTTTCCATAGCAACAACAACTTCCTGTCAACTCTCCTTCAAAATAATATATTATATCCTTTTCAGTTTCACAGAACACAAATTGGGTTATTTACATAATATGTTTACATGATTTTGTTGTGCAATAAAACAACCAGATGGACACGATAAAGGAAATGTTCAAATTCGGCTGTGATCGTAGCAACATCGGGCCATTCGTGAGGGCATCTTAAGCCATCGTATGACCGCCGGTGGAGTTTCTCAGGCTCCGGCAGCAACTTCGTGAGCGGTGGCAAAATCGTTGGCATGCCAAAAAATAGCCGAAGGACCTTGAGAAGGTTCATTTTGGTGTTGAATTCGTGTGTCAATTTTGCCCTTCGTAAGGCCATCGTTAGGGCATCTTGTTATCATCGGTGCCATCGGGCATTCGCCCCGATCAGAGTGAGGGCGAATGCACCGATGATAACACGAAGATGACACGACTTGACAAAATGCCCTCACGAGTGCCTTACGAAGTTGCCGCTCACGAAGTTGCTGCCGGAGCCTGAGAAACTCCACCGGCGGTCATACGGTGGCTTAAGATGCCCTCACGAATGGCCCGATGTTGCTACGATCACAGCCGAATTTGAACATTTCCTTTATCGTGTCTCCATCGGGTGTCAATTTTGGACAGTGTGACAGGGGCTTTACCGAGGCAACATATTTATTTCTTTACTTACTTTGTCATTTCAAATTCACCCTACAGATATCTTATTACATTTCATCTTGTGACTGAGTGCGTTGGATGCCACATGTTAAGTATAACGCTCTGTATCTCTTAACAATATTATAATGCAACTTTAGTAGGGTTTTATTATATGAATTACAGTGAAGTTGACACCACTCCATCTGTGCATAAAGATGTTCTGAAGCCTTAAACTTGGAATGTGAAAATGAGCAACACTCCAGCCTTTTGTATAAATAATTGATAACATTATTTAAATACACTCTATACCACGCATTAATATTGAAATCTACAGCGATAATATGTATGCTACGTATCAGTTTCATGGATACAGAAAATGGTGTTTATTCCAGTGCTGCAGCGTCAAACCACACAATGGTTTCTTATTAAAAGAGGCCCTATTATGCTTTTTAGGTGTTTGCTTTTCTGTATTGTGTTATAAATGGGTTTTTTTGCATGTGAATGGTCTGCAAAGGCTAACATCCCTGTGTTTCCTCCAGAGGGAGTTTCTCAACCACACACTCTGCCTGAAACGCCTCCATTGGACTCCTGTGTTTACTTCTGTAACATAATGACATCACTACGTAACACTTGCGCTATCATTGGCTCGTGCTCCAACACATTGCACGTGATAAGGGGCGGGACATCTCTAAGCGGTTGACCAATCACAACAGAGCCGGCCAGCTAACCAATCAGAGCAGAGTGGGCTCTGGTTTCAGACAGAGGGTGAAAAGAGGTGCTGCAGCACAGACAGTATGAGAAAAATAAAGAGCTTTTTGAACATTAGAGCAAAGAGATATGTCAGAGTAGAGACACTAAATATAAATATGTACCAGAAAATAAGCAAAATGGACCTTTTAATCAAAGGACACTGTAATTAGTGAATGAGAAGACAGGACTACAGTGAACTCTCACTAATAACAGTCACTCACACCATATTAATAGGTTTGATTTGGTTTGATATAAGGATTTGAATTCTAAGCAGATAGATGGATGGATGGAAGAATGGTTGAGTTAGATTTTTGTGTCAGCTTAAGACGACATCATTACAGATAACTGGGACTTCTTCTGATGGAGTAATGCACCGTGACTGTGAGAGTCTTATGCAACGTCTGATACAAATCCCTTTTTGTTTCTTGAGTTTATGACAGCTTCATGCAGCAAACTGTAGGCTCCATAGAGGTATTACTGAAAATGTCATAGGGTTGTAGTATATGCATGGGGTGTTAAATAAACCCCCTAAATAACAATTCTCAATTGTATCTTTCAGTTGAACAAATAATATTTTGTATTCTGGACAAATCAAATGAAAGCACAGGTATATATAAAGCAAATGCTGTGTAGGGATATATCTTAATACTCCTCAAGTAGACTTATTTAAGAAATGCCATTACACTGACTGGCATGGCATTTTTTTATTTTATATTATATATTCTATAATGTATTTTACAGTAGTAGGATTATGTATGTGGGATAGAAGCAAAATAAATTAGTGCTCCAAACACATATAAATCCACAGCTGAAAAATAGTTCCGTACAATTGCACTATTTACTTTGCTGAACTTTACAGTTCCCTGCTGCATAATTCAGGATTTGTGGCTGCGGAATTGTTTTTTCTGAAAGTAGTAGTAGTAGTAGCTACAAAGGGTGAGGCTAATGCAGGACACCTAAAACTTTCTCGGTGACGGTTTCCAAAAAAACCACAGCTGAACTGTTGGGATTAATAAGAATGAATCTGTCAACAGAATGTAGGTCTGAAGGGGATCATATCTCTGGAAATAATATAGTAAGAAGGAAAACAATATTTGCTATTATGTTTTAGGAATTCAGAGTGCTCTGCAAGTCGCTGTAATCCCTAGATGGTGTTGATAAATTATGATGACACAGTAATGATGATTAAGATGATCACAAAGCAGACAATTATGAGGATGAAAATGATGTGATGGAAGATTTTGCCAATTGCTCTGCAGGATTGTTTTTCTTTGTTGGCACTGATGTTAAAAGCAAATATGGCTGTTGGTGCCATCTGGTACCGTATGGTATGTTAGGGGATTAGTCACTCTCAACATAAATTGTCTAAGGGAATGTCCTTTGTCATTTCAGTATGGCCACCGCCCCCCAACAGCGAGCTCTAGTCTATTTTCCATCTGCATGCATTTCCTCTTCAGGAGCATATTTCCAATTTACTTTCATCCTCAGCCTGGCACTTGGTATGTCAGCACATTTGTAATGCATAGAGTTTTTCATTGGAGGATACAGATACTTCACATGTGCACACACACACACACACACACACACACACACACACACACACACACACACACACACACACACACACACACACACACACACACACAGCTGAGCTAAATTGCTGCTATTTGCAAAAACTCCTTTGTCCTCACATCGATAAAAAAAAACATCACTCAACTTCTCCACATTCATCATTGCTTCCTAGCATTTCATTAATCCCGGTACAGTAGAAAGAAGAGAAATAATTATTATTGTTCTTCTATTTCTTGGCATTTCAATTCATGACGCAGATTCCACGACGATTTGATTCAAAGTCAGTCAAGATTGAATGGATTCCGTTTATTCGCTTCCGACAAATTGCCTTTTTAGTGAGGGAAGAGCATTTGCATTATTCATGTGTGAAAGAGCAAGCATTTATGAGTTCATTCGGTGTAGTTGTAGATGGACTCAGAGATGAATGACTAATCACAGAGGAGGATGAACCACGGAGAGATGAATCTGTTCTGACCTTTAACCTCACGTTTTGCTTGTGTAGGTGATCCAGCGCAGGGAGGATGGCTCGGTCAACTTCTTCAGAGCATGGGAGTCCTATCGTGAGGGATTTGGCAAGATCACCGGTGAACACTGGCTCGGTAAGTGACTAAGAGTGTGTGAGTGTGTGTTTACCATATGCGTACTGTGGCCTGTAATGCAAGATGAAACCCTGGAGCTAGATAAGATAAGATCAAATAAGATAGAACTTTATTGATCCCAATTTGGGAAATGTTTGTGTTGCAGCAGCATAACAAGACATGGCATTATAAACTACAAATTAAAAGACAAGAAATAAACAAGAAAGTAGAAAATATACATGTTGAATTTACAAATTAACAATAACAAGATATAAAACAAGGTATTATATTTACATAAGTATGTGATAGATGGAATATTACATATTAGACTGAATATATAAATGTAAAATGTACAGTGAAGAGAGAAGCTATGGAGCCAGAGGTGATTTGTTGTACAGTGTTATTGCAGTGGGCAGGAATGTTTTCCTATATCTGTCCTTGTGACAGCGGACATATACACAGTATTGTCAACGTAGGTCCATTAGCTGAAGTGTTATCTTGATTATGAGACCTAATAAAACCTTAACTCTTAACAACACCACAATGGCAGCCGCTTTGAGATAAAGCAGAAAGAAGGAAGGACGTCAAACAGACGTGAATATAAGAGTAGAGTGAAATAATGACGAGTGATTGAGCGAGACAAATAGACAGCCATAGAAATGCAGATAGGGAGAGATAAGATGACTTTTCACATCATAAAGAAATGAATAATGAAAACCACTTGAGTGAGCATAATGAAGACGATTGCATCTAAAGTACAAGATGTGTGTAAAGTGCACTTTTATTATGGAAGTCTGTTCGGCACCACAATATCACAACACAAGCCAAAAGACGAGCAATTCAATTACAATATGTCTTTTTCCGCAAGCAAAAAACAAACAACAGTATCATTTTTCTTTTTACTATAATTTGTATGTTTCAGACTATGCTTGTCCAAATCCTTTTTTTTCCTCCTGGAAGCATGACACATTAGTCTATGCCTCCACTCAGATTTGACAGGAAGAGAATGCCAACATAGAATTAATTCGACTGTGAAATTATCAACTTTTCTAAAGCCAAATTATTTGTCTTGACACCACTTCTCATTATATGTTACAAACAAATTCTTCTTGGGGTGAATACGCTCAGCTTCCACCAAGTCGCACATTCATATCACTTGTATATATTTTTGAATATGTTCACATTCACACAGACTACACACGTCATCGAGCGTATATTGAAATAGACAGCTTCTTCTTCCATCATGGCCTTTGTAGCTTCCTTTTAATTGGTCTGACATTTGTTCAGGTAGCGGGAGAGACAGAGCTTGAAAGCACATTTCTCACATCAGTTGTTGAGACTGAAAATGAGAAAAAGCTCATATTAAGGTGAACACAGGACAAGTGAGTCAAACAGAAACAACTGCAGCGTTGAGTGCGACTTGCAAAATATAATCACATAATCAAAAGTTGTTATGTCTCCATCACAACATTATCTTAACTATTATCCCTGTATACCTCTCTGGGATGCCTTCATATCTTGCTATTGTTTGTTTTCTACTTGCAATCATGTTATTGAAGTTACACATGAACAGGACCTGTAATGCTTAAGTGGTTTTCCCTTCCCTGTAGTGTGTTATAAAGGTTTAAGTGCATGTAACCATTTGCAAAGGCTAAAATCCCATGTTACCTCCGGAGGGAGTTTATCTGAACATTAAAGCATGTGAACATGTCACAGTAGAGGCAAAATATAGTAATATATTTACCTGAAAATGAGCCTAATATGGTCCCTTTAAAATAATGTTTTATAATAGTGTTTCTGATCCCAGACGCTCCAGGGCTTCTGCTGTACCCGTTACCAGCTGTCGTACATACTGTTATTGCACTGTGATTACTTTCAAACTAAAGCAGTGAAATTGTGAAGTTGCCAACCGTCGGAAGCTTGCCAGATGCCCACAAGTGATGATTCATCACATCAAACAAAGTGGATGTGAAAACAACTTGGCTTATGAACTTCAACAAGAAAAGTCCATCACCCAATCAGCAATCAAGGGGATAAATATTGTGATAGTAAGCTATTTTATATTATTGCGAGCGCGTTACTGATCACCACATTTTGCCTGCTTACACAAAAACACCAGTCCCAAAAGCCCCAAGCATTTGCAGAAATGTTGTTTCCTGAGGACATTTGGATTGAGCTACAGTGTTAATGAGCTATCGCCATGCTCCGTCTGTGTGGGTCTTTAAAACCTTTCTTTGCTGTTTGCACACTGGTTGAGTAAGTGGAGCTTGAAGAAGTCTATTTCTGTAAAAATACAAATCTCAGTGATGGTCAAGGTTGTGGACATGCCAAACCACAGCAGAGATACCCTCCAATGAGCACTCTACATTAAAGCACATGTTCACACACATCAGCAGCATTACTGAGATCATTAACAAGTATCTGTGGGGAGCTCAGTTTTTCAGTCATGCTAAATATGGCCCTGACACCAAAGGGGGACATTTGAGTGCAATGCCTGATCAGGGCACATCTATTTTATTTATTAAGTCTGACTGTAATGATGTGTATTAAATGGCTTGATTACAATAGTATTGCATGCAAGTCTTAAGATGATCACACCAAAAAATCCAGCCTCACCCAAAATGTAGTCATCAATTCCTCCATGGGTTCCGTACAAAAGCATCTACAACGATAAATATATTAAAATAAAATGTACTGTGTAAACAATATATCCGTTGTTTCCCATTACCATTTTCTACGATTGACACTTTAAAAATACAGTGGAGCCTCGCAGATGGGGGTGGTGCAGCCCCCTCAGCCCCCCCCCCCCTTCTCGCATCCATTTGCGATGTATCGCTGTCACGCAGCAAGCAGGAATTGAACCCAGCTCACACTGTCCGCTCCTCGCAGCAGCAAGCCGCGCAACGTCCCGCCAACACGGCACCCAGACCCACGCAGCATTCTCAGCTGTTTGTCATTACTGGTGTCATTTTCTGGTTGCTAACGCTATTGTAACACATAATCACTGATGTTCCTCTGTAACGGTGGTAGACTCATCAGAACAGAGTGGGCGAGCCGACCAATCGGAGCACAGTGGGCTCACAGGGAGGGGGGGGGGGGGGGGGGGGGGGGGGCAGGAGCTCCAACAAGGCGTTTAGGACAGAGTGAATACACATACTAAACAGGGATGCTGTTTGAGAAACCAATGTGAGTTTGGCACAATATATATCTATTCTAGTAGACCTCAAAAATGGAATTATGATCAGTAGAAATGGCCATGACCTTTAACACTTGTGCCACCTCCAGGCAAATTGTTGCACAGCAGCAGTTATTTATTTTTGTATAGGCAGATTTCAGAGTGATTGAGAATCTACTAATTCAATGATTGATCAGGATGTGAACATTTAACTTTGGATATGAGCATGCAGGTTGACACAGTCAGGTCTGAAACATTCGGGACTGTAGCTCTCACTACATCTGTATAATAGTAAGTGGGCCTGCCTGCTTTTGGGTTATTCTCCACCTTCACCACTCTTTACCCTATAGACAGATAGAAATGCTTGCATAGACTGTTTAGCGTTTGCAGAGGTTATGTGAATGAATGGAGATCTAGGTCTCTTTACTGACCTGAGGCCATTGCAAAGTGCAGCACATAATAAAAACGTGGTTAGTGTGCCAGCGAGATCTCCCCATGGTACGCTGCAGGAGCATGGTGGGAATATGGAAAGCTCTGGATTTAGTACACTGAATTCCAATGAGCCGGCAGGCAACTTTGAACTTTTCAGAATACCCTTGCTCATCTAGTGTGTGCTGTTGTCTCGTCACCCCCATCATCGATTATGTATTGAAGTCAATGGAGAGAGAAAGATTATCTTTCGATCCCGTTTGAATTGTGCCACGAATTACACATATGATCTTTGTCAATTTAAAAGATAATTTTAATAAGTCAAAAAAAAAAAAAAGTGTCGTAAAACTATGAAGTAACACTTTTTTTGGGTGAAACGCTGAATGAACTACATCTCTGGTCTCGCAGAACAACACACGTCACCAAGATGGCCGTCACTACTGTCTTGTCAACAAAACGATTGACTATCACCACAATGAAACACGTCCAGAAGAATGTCATGCAAAGCTGCCTGCCTGCCTTTGATTCTCTCTGAACTGCCTGGTCTTTTTAATGTTTAATGTCAACCATTTGTACAGATAACATGAAGCAGAAAAGATCGGCGATCGCCGATGCTAGCTTTAGCATTTCTCCCTGACAAACCAAGTCATGCCATAACATTTTAATTTCTAACAAAGCCCAGGGTGCCATATTTTGCCCGTTTTTTGTTTAGATGCAGAGAGTAAGGTAAGTACTGGTCATAGTTACTACTGTAATTACGGTCCTAGGCCATGTAAGCACTGGCCATGGTTGTGACCATGGCCTCGATTGTTAGCAGCAGCCGCTTGGCTAACACCTTGCATATACTGTTAAGCTTAATTATTTAACTCAGTCGGTGAGGGCAGTGCTCTCGCTCCCGGTAACAGAGGGTTTTGATTGCAGTAGCGCTATATCGTTGTATTACTGCTCTTAGTACTAGACTCCTAGTACTAGACTCCTAGTACTAGGATGATATGCAGAGAACAATCTTCACTGTGTGTGCTGTGTGCTCTGCATGTGTGGTTACTACTGTAACCATGGCCTACGGTTCTATGCGGGCTGTTCTCTTTCTTAGAAGCTAATTATCTGGTCTTAACATTTGTATTCTGACTTGGTTGCTTGATTGTTAGCAGCAGCCAGTTGGGTAACACCTTGCATGTACTGTTAAGCTTCAGTATTTAACTCAGCCGGTGAGGGCAGTGCTCTCGCTCCCGCTCCCTGTAACGCATGGTTTTGATTGCAGTAGCGCTATATCGTTGTATTTACTGCTCCTAGTACTAGACTCCTAGCACTAGGATGATATGCAGAGAACAATCTTCACTGTGTGTGCTGTGTGTTCTGCATGTGTGGCCATTAAAGAGGATTTCATCCTCCCAATATTATATTATCTATTATGCAGCCGTTTGGCTGACACTTTTAGGCACCGGCCACAGTTGCAACTGTAACTATGATTCTAAGCTGTGTAAGTACTGGCCATAGTTACTACTGTAACTACGGTTCTAAGCCGTGTAAGTACTGGCCATAGATACAACTATAATTACAGTTCTAAGCCGTGTAAGTACTGGCCATAGTTACTACTGTAACTACGGTTCTATGCCGTGTGAGCACTGGCATTCGTCTCTAACTCAACCAGTGACGGCAGTGTTCTCGCCCCCGCTCCTGGTAGACGCTAAACTGCCGTGTTTTTTAATCCAGCCAGGTGAAGGCAGTGCTCTCGCTCCCGCTCCCTCTGCCGGTAACGTGGGTGTAATTACATCCCTCTTTCTGTTCGGCGAGTAGCAGCAACGCTCTACTCTTTCCATTAAGCAGGTAGCTGGTGAAGGCTGTGTTCCCGCCCCCGCTCCCGGCTACACTGCATCTGGCTACCTACAGAATGGCTCATTCATGTAGCGCCTGTATGGCTTCTCTTGAGCCCGAGGATGGCCATGACCGCATCCCCTCTTGCCTCGGCCGCCTCTGGCTGTCAGTAGGGACGAAATTTGAGCATCTAAGGGAGGTTCTCACGGTAAACACCTGCATGAGCTGTAGCTGCATGCCTCGGGCGCTCAGAGTGGCTAGAATCACTGAGGTGGAATGTCTGGCAGCAGCCAACCAGACACCTCTCCTTGTCACATCCTCCTCCAGATTAGTTCGGCCGTTCCTGTGACTTGAGGGAGCGATGGCTATGGGTGCCCCCCCAATAGGAGGACTAGAAACAGGCTGTCCTCTAAAGTGGATCAGCTAGCTGCCGATATGGGCATGATGAAGTCGCTCCTCTTCGCCCTTCAGCCTGGGCCCGGTATAGGGGCTGCTAACGTGCCGCCTGCCCCTCCTTCGGTTGACGCCCCTCCTGCGGTTGATGCACCTCTGTATGAGGATGCCTTGTCGCTAACGGCTTCAGCTAACCTCTTCAATGAAGAGATGGAGGACGAGGTCCCGCTCGAGGAGACTTCCCCCTCCTCTGCTCAGGGTTCTCTGCAGGGCGTGGAGGACGACTCCATGGCGGCCACTATTCGTACGGCCCTGGCGCAGATTCCGGTTCCGCAGGCCTACTTGGCTCAGGCTAGCGCCTTCTTCAGGCATAGCCCTGCCCCTGTCCCCCTCACCATTCCTCCTTCAGAGGAGTACCTGAGAGTACCTGAGTTCATCCAGTGCTAAAGCACCGTCTCTGGCGGTCAGTAGGGACGAAATCAGAGGTCGCGTTAACCGAATATTTTCCATCTATGGCGGATTTTTTTTAACAATGACGGACAAATCTGAAAGCAGTCCGTCATTTTGACAGATTTGAACAAACTCGGAAAACAGCGCCAAAGTTTCCCCTGCAGCGAGGCGCGTTATGCCGTGTTATGCATGCCCTCCAAAAAGGAAATTATACCGTTTCCAAACCTAACTGTGCCGTACAAATCATTGAAATGTCTGTGAGTTTTGGCTTTACGCTGTGCACGCTCCTGCGAGGTGCAGCAGCCATGCATAAGACGGCGCATGTGAACTGTGAACTGTTGCATGTGACACCCCCCCCCCCCCCCCCCCCGTTGACAGTTCACGAGCATACTTCCCCCCCCCCCCCCGTCAGAGTTGTGTAAAGGCCGAAGGGTAATTCTGGATTTTGACGGAAGATTTACGATCCTGTCCGTCAAAATGACGGGCAGCGAAAAAGTCTAGCGCAACCTCTGGTCGAAATAGAACGATAGTTACGGCTGTAACTACGGTTATATGAGTCCCGGATGACCGCCAGAGTTTCCTGTCACTCAGAATTCTTGTGTGCTCGCGAGAAGATTCTGGGAACAGATCCTCTGAGGCCAACGGCTGATATAGCCTGTGTCACATGGGTCACAGGTGACTTTGTTGTTATTGGTACTCGAGCTGCGCATGCGCGATGGACATATCCAGTGCTAAAGCACCGCCTCTGGCGGTCATCTGGGACTCATAGAACCGTAGTTACAGCCGTAACTATCGTTATAAAGGAAGTTTGAAACCTCCTCTCCTATCGTCTAGAGAATTTGAACGGCTCTTATCATGGCTGCCACTGAGGTACTTCCGCATCATTTCACTCCGTTAGGAAGGTTCCTAAGTGACGTTTGATTCCATGCTAGAAATATGGCAAGTCAAAAGAATTGTCCAAACATTTTCAGAGAAAAGATCATTGCCTTGTACAAACAAGGAAAAGGATACAAGAAGATAGCAATAGCACTGAATGTTCCTAGAGATACACTTGAAGGCATAGTTTGCAGGTTCAAAGTTAAAGGAATAGTGGCTACACTACCTAGATAGGCAGAAAGAGGAAGCTATCAGCGGCTGCCACCAGATCCCTGAGGAGTCAAGTCAAAAACACTTGAGTGACTGCAAAACACCTGCAACAAGACTTGGTGGCAGCAGGAACTGAGGTTTCAGTAAGGTGCATTATAAACACTGAAGGGCTCCATGCCCGGACTCTAAGACGTACACCACTACTGACCTGAAGCTCCAATATGCTCAAAACCATAAATATGCCACACAAGTTTTGGAATTCTGTTTTTTGGGCCTATGGATCAGCTGTAAGTCTGGAGGAAAAAGAATGAAGCATATGCTTTAAAGCAGTGGTTCTCAACTGGTCAGGCCTCGGGACCCACTTTTTACTTGGTCAATACATCGCGACCCATCATTTTGAAGCACTCAAATCTATTCAACAAAAAATCGTGCTGTAATATATACGCTTTTCAGCATACAATATTAATAACAGTGAAGTACAGTACAGTGCATATATCCCTTATATCCCTTCACAGAACTAAAGTATGCTTTTAAAAAAGGTTTAATGAGATGATGGAATCAAAGCTGCTGAACACCGAACCCCAGCAGGGGGGTCTGGGGGGATTCTCCCCCAGGAGATTTTAAGAAATACTAACATAAACTATGCATTCTGGTACACTCTGAGAAGAAAATAAATAGATGTATTACTACCCGACATGTTAATAATATTTTATGCCATTGTTTGTTTTTCACTTTGTTCTAACATCTTGCTGCGAGAAGAGTAAAGAGGAGATAGTCTGTGTGACTTACTTTAAATTGTGGGTAAGGGGAGATAGCTCCCATTGTTCTGTGACCTGTCAATCATCAAATCGGGAGTCATATTTCATTATGTGTTCACTTTTATCTGAAGTTGTACCCATGGATGTATAAAGAATAGTTCTACCGCAAAGTTATTTTCCGTCCGGACTTCCGGCAACAATCTTGATTCTGATTGGCCAGAAGTTTTCAAAACCGTTTATGGTCTCCGGTATTTCCAGTCCAACGCCGACTGCATCCACAGCGTAAGAAAATCGGGCCTTCAAAATAAAAGTTTGACTTTTTCCCCCCAAAAAAAAATTCAATTCAATTTTTTTTTGTAATCTTTTTTTTCTTCACTCACACATCCGCGACCCACTCCTAACGGGTCCGCGACCCACTTTTGGGTCGCGACCCACCAGTTGAGAACCACTGCTTTAAAGAACACCCTCTCTACAGTGAAGCATGGCGATGGCTCAGTGATGCTCTGGGGCTGCTTTGCTGCCTCTGGACACCTGCAGCATGTGAAGGGCACAATGGATTCAGTCAAGTATCAGGAAATCTTAGGAAAGAACGCCATTCCATCTGTGAGGAAGCTGAAGCTTGGGCGTCATTGGACCTTCCAACAGGACAATGATCCCAAGCATATCTCAAAGTCCACCAAGGCTTGGTTTCAGAAGAAGAAATGGAAGATTCTAGAGTGGCCGTAACAGACGCCTTGACTTGAACCCCGATAGAAAATCTCTGGTGGGATTTGAAGAAGGTGGTTGCAAAACGCACACACACAATATTACTGAACTGGAGGCCATTGCCCATGAGGCTAGGTGGATAAGAGTCCTCAGGAATGCTTTCAGAAGCTGGTGTCTGGCAATGCATCATGTTTGCAGCAGGTCATAACAGCAATGGTTGCTCTTCTAAGTACTGAAGGTGCTTCTCATGAAGGGGTTGAATAATTTTGAGACTGCAGTAGTCATTAAAAGTAGCATTTTGGGTTGAATTTGGATAAAAACCTTTGTCACATTAGTTTAATTGAACTACTTAAACAGTTTGTCTGTTATTTGTTTATTGCAAACAACTGAGAAATTGTTTATTTTGCCAATAAACCTAATGTGCAATTGGGGTTGAATAATTCCGATTGCAACTATAACAATCACACTTGTGAGAAAATTCTAGCACATTTTATATCACATGCATGAGGCAAATCAATATATCTGTTAGGAAGCTGAGGTGTTAGAGTGTCAATTCAAGTAATTGCAATAATACTCGTCCCCACATTGAAAGAGATTTGTGCTACTTTTGTTATTACAATACCAAAGATAGTGTAACACTTTAAATAGTCCCTATTAGGCTTTTTAGGGTGCTCTCTTTCCTGTAGTGTGTTATATAGGTTGTTGTGCATGTAAATGGTCTGCAAAGGCTAAAATCCCTGTGTCCCCTCTAGAGGGAGGTTCTCACCCCCCCCTGCCTGAAACGCATCCATTGGATTCCTCTGGTTAATTCTGTCACATAGTTGCATCACTATGTAACACTCGCGTTTCAATTGGCTAGCACTTAAACACATAGCACGTTATTAGCTAAGGGACTTCTTTAAGTGGTTGACACAACAGAGCTGGCCAGCTAACCAATCAGAGCAGACTGGGTTCTGGTTTCAGACAGCGGGTGAAAAGAGGTGCTGCAGCACAGGCAGTTTGAGAAAAATAAAGAGCTTTTTGAACATTAAAGCATGGAGACATGAACAACTTGACATAAAGCATGAGTCTTTATTTACTGTCATTTTGGGGGTTTTGTTCTCCTTAAATTGAGTGACATCATGCATCTGCTGTTAATGTTTGGAAACAGTAAATATCAAACAAGCAGACAGCAAAAGGAACACGGGTCCTGTGGCTCAGACATCATTTCTGCATGCTGTGTGTTTTAAAGTAAAAACAAATTGCTGAATAATCTCTCCCCAAGGAGCACCGACAATAAGCTTTAAACTGGGTCAAGCAACTCCATTGTTGTCATCAAATCTATTAGACACCTGGTCTGAAAGGCTTATGTAGTCTTTTCTACCTGTAATGTAGGTCCTGAAAGAATGTATTGCTGTCCCAAAGAGACTAGCCTAGTTTTCCAGATGTCCTATTACAATAATATACTTTAGTCTGAATAGTGTTGAAAGCAGGACTTAAATACAGCGGAAAGAGGATAGACACAGTATTGTCATATTCACGTCCTCTCTTCTGGCTTCACGCCGATAAACTGCTCCTATAATTTATACTTTTGCAAACAAAAGATTAAACCAACAACTCAAAGATGCCACTTGTGTGTGAATAATGGAATATCAATCTAAAGTTTACAAAAAACATTTCCCTCTAACATGTATTTCTTTCTTTTTGTGAAAACCATCATCAGGGGAGTGATATTCACAAGAAATGTTTCCAAAGTTTTGAAGGCTATGTCAGAAAGATTGGTTGTTAGTTTAGGTGTCATTTAAGATCACACTGATGGGTTTATGTATACAAACTGAAAAAACATGTTTGAATTTACAGTTAAATGTGATTTTAACATCAATATCCATCTGTTTTATCTCCATTAAACCAAAAGGCTTCAGTATTTTATTCATTAACGTTGACTCTCCTGGTTGTTTTTGTTCACCATTTCCATATAAAGAAAAGCAGAAACACTTCAGATTACCGAGCAGTTCTCAATCCTCAATCATTGGATCACTAATTGTTGAATCAATACCTCTCATGGAATCTAGTCTTTTTGTATCCACAAGAAATCACATCACACACTTGTCAACTTCTTTTAATGGGAAAATAAACGTTGTTTTCTCTTTTTCATTCATTTTTTTTACATCATGTTTCATATTATAGTCATTATGATTGTATAATCAAGACACAAGATCAAGATTTAAATATACAAAATCTAATAAAGAAAACACCACATGTTAAAGTCAATTCTCGCAGCAACTCTGCAATGAAGCATTTTCAATATTTTCATTTCGACACTATATTTCTCTCATACAGCACATTTACTGGATGTTCTAGTTTGAGCATTAGCAATCCCCTTTAGCAACTAGGAAACACTCTTGTACTGCTAAAACTCAGAAAGAGCGTTTTCAGAGTCAGCTCACGAGTTTACGCCTGATGAGTCTTTGCTTTCTGGGTAATAAGAGAGACTGTTGCTCTACCTCAGAACCAGCAAGGTCTGCTCACTTTCTGTTGCCCTTTGAGGTGAATCCACCCAGGACATTGTGTTATATCGGCCTGTTTTCTCTCTGAATGATGGACCTCGCACCAGAGCCGGTCTTTCATTTGAATTAGTACAAACTGAATCTGCTTTTATATCACGAAGGTTGGTGTATTGGTGTCACGGTGTATTGGTGTCACGGTGTTAAAGAAAATCTGTTGCCTTCACCTTCAAGCTCTTTTCATTAACGGTAAGCCGATTTATTCACCGCAGGAGTTATCCTTCTTTATACTGGCCATTGTTTACATCGCGCCTCCAGCCTGTGTGAGCGAGGTGCTGCCACGCTTCACTAAACAGCTAACCAGTATGGAGCAAGAACACCCAGACTCTTTTCTCATTATTCTAGGGGCTTTTGAGCAAACCTCAGCCATGAACTGCTCAAATATAGACAGTTGTATCCCATTGGGGACAAAAAAAACACTGTCGCACAGTATTAAGAAATGCTCCCTGTTCGGCCCCACCGTACTGCTTCTGGACCCTTTGTTCTGTTATATTCTCCCAATGTGCACACATTATCCAGAGAGCCAGTGGTAAACATTGTTGGAAGATGGGAACATGATCTGATAGACATTACTGATAATAAGATGTCAGTGCAGATGGATCGAATCTGTGCTCCCACCAAGACTTGTTTTAAAACAGCAATAAAAACTGTTTTACAGCCAAAGTCAGGCAGCTTCCTCGGTCCAAGGATGAGTTCCACAACGGTGAACAAGAAATTAGCAGACAAAAAAGCAAGACTCAAAATCCCTACCAAAAAACAAAGCTTTCACATCTTCCTGGCTTCAACTCACTCATTATAGAACCACAAACCCAAGTGATTGGCCATCACACACCACTCTTGCCATGCAACCTGCATGCTGCTCCAGTGATGAGGATGTCTTACATCTCCTTCAGTGAAAAAAGACCAGGAAGGCCCCATGCCCAGATGGCGTCTCACACTTCTGTCTGAAAGCCTGTGGTGACCAACTTTCTCCTGTATTCTCACACATCTTGAGCAAATCACTCGCTCTCTGCAAAAAGTCCATTACCGTGCTGTTGCCTTTACAGCCTGCATGCAGGAACAATGTCTAGAGGCATGTGTTCTGCACATCTGTGGCCACAGAAATCTTTGAAAAACTATTGTTGTCCCACCCAAAGTGCATCATGGGCCCCCTGCTGGAGCCCCAGCAGCCTGGCTACAGGGCTAACACGTTGCTTAATGAAGCAGTCACTATGGCACTGCACGCTTTGCTGCAACATTTTTAATTGCAAGAATTCTTGTTTTTGTCCAAAGACTCCAAATCACCTGACAGTCATCCATCTCAAGGAGCGAATCACAAACTTGCTGAAAGACAGGAAGATACAGGAGAGGATGGGGAGATGGGCGTTCCTGTTGTGGCATTCCCTGGGGAGGTTTGTGTGTGTGCGTTTCTCCACTGCTCTTTTCCCTTTAAACCAAGACTGTACCCGTGGGGACATTGGTCTTATATTGATGCTCAGCTTCACAAACCAACCCAGTGGATAACATGGGAATTTCAGGTTCTCACATGCACTGAAAGACAACCCTTTTGAATGTCTGAGTTTGCATGTTTTTTTGCAAGAAGTGAGCATGTTATGATAAGAGGCTGCTGCTCAGTACCACTGAACAAGACAATCTTAGATTGCATTTAACTTGCATCAAACCGAACAACACCGTGGAACTGACTTGTCAATCCTGAGGTTGGCCTGTCCTTTATCATCTATGTTACTCTTATTTGGACTTGAATTCACAAAATGGACATAATGTTGTACTAAAACATATGTATAATGCGCAATAAATCTTCAACTCATAAGGAACATGTTTACTGTTATAATAAATCAAGTGAGATACAAAGACATTTCCTCATTGACTTCTATGAAATCTGTAATCAGTGCCCGTTATTAGAAATAATGCAGATCAAGACACTTTTGCATTGGCTTCCCCTTTCAGGCCCGCTAGGGTTTACAAGTCGTTTTGTAAATAGGCCCAGCAGAGAGGGTTCTTCCTGTGCCAGGAAAATAAGTTCTGAACTGATCTAGGATTGCTGTGTGTATGCTTAGTTTTTTTGCCACAGCACAGGAAAAGAGCATGCTGCAACAGATGGTCCAAACTGATAAAAAGATCACTGGCCCCAACCTACCTTCCCTCCAGGATTTGTACACCTAGCAGTTTTTCTGACACTTTTAACCGATGGAATTATTCACCTCTACACTTCTGGCAGGTTTTCTGATCCAAATCACTGTCATCCCAAATCTCATATTTTATTGAAAAGCTGTCCCCTATGCGCCTCAGGGAAAACACGACATGTGTAGCCATCATGGATTGTTTTAATATAAAACAAAAAATGCTAATACAGTTACTCAGCTGTTTAATAAGCCAGCTGTAGAAGACATGAACTGAAAATAAGCCTAATTAAATGTCTTTAAAAAAATAAAAAACGACTTCAGCCTGAGGCAGTGAGGACAGAAAGTGGACGACAATGTTATGGTTTGTGTCCTTGTTTCTCTGACAGTTTGTCATTCCCAATTGCAAACCAGATGCTTTAATGTGCCTTCAGAGCAGCAGTGATAGTGTTTTAGTTTCAGAGCAGATTTGGTTTAGGCTTTCTCATGTTGTAACTAAATGTATGAATCTAGCTGCACAGCTATTTTACACAGAGAAAAAAGGAGACAAGTACTTAAACAACAAAAAAGTCAACTGAAATGTAATCGGTGCTCTATTTGGATCCCATGCTCATCCTGTCATAATAATGACTGCTTGTGTTTCTGTTGCAGCCATCTAATTCACATCATCATAGAACACACAGAAACATGCTCTCTGCATTTCATTACAGTAATGAACAGATAACTCCAGATAGCGCCATCTTACCTGTGCATAACACGTTATGTGCAGCTGCATTGTTACAACTTCAAACAAAACACTGTTACTCTAATATTATTGATTACACACATCATTATTTATTTAGACCTTTTTTTCACTCCTACTTCCTGTATATACACTTTCTTACTACATCAAAGCCATGTAATGACTAGACCTGTTAATGGTACATGTGCATTGTGGTTCTTAATAGGTGTATATTTGTTGTTTTGTCCAATAGTTTTTGCCCCATATTATGCACACTAAGGCACTGACAACCGGAGTGAAAATACTTGTATGTCAGAGCTTTAAAGCATACTTATTTAATAGACTTAGTAACAATAGTTCTGACTCTTTTTTGGTCATTATCTCTTGTATGTTAATAAGGAAAGTGTTTACCCACTAGGCAAAACAACTGAATTATGTCTCTATTATTACAGCAAAAGAGTCCTTTTTATCTTCAAATATTTAGTGATAATCTTTTTCCCGAGGATGCTCAGTGCATGGCATATTGTTGTGTTGAATCCTAATAGTACCAGTAGGGAAACATTGTAATAAGACCCTTGTGTATTGACTGCTGTGCTGAGAGTTGTTCTCTATCTGATCAATGTATCGTACTTGTAACTCTGATCAGCTGACTGCTTCATTAAAGCAAATCAAAGCTGCCTTTCAGAAGAAACGTAAAAGTAAACCCCTCGTTTTCCTCCCCTATAGGCTCTTCTCCTGCTTGTCACTAAAATTGCACAGAATCCTGCGGAAAATTGCACTGTTAACCACTTTGCACACCGCTCAACTTTAATGAGCGGGGCATATTTGAGTGCTATAATTGAGCTCTTAGTCTGCCCTGAGTATTGTAAGCCCATGTGATTGACATAGCGTGTTTTGTGTGTGTTTGTGCTAAAGTGAAGGTGCAGATGGGAGGGCAGGCGGGGGGGGATGACCGTAATTTGGAGATGGGCATTTGACAGGCTTGACTTTCTGGCAAGTGAGGGCCACTTCACTTCAAAAGGGCAGCCTGATAAGAAGTAGGGGAGACAACAGTGTAAAGCAACAGTCAGGGAAATGTAAGGGTTTAATAAATGTAACACATACTTTTGGTAAATGTATTTTGACTGATGCTCATGAAGCTACAATGTTAGAGGAGATGCCATGACATTAACACGTCTTCAGCTACCTGCGTTCACACACAAATACACGTTGGAATTCATCTCCTCCTATCCCCGGTAACTTTTCTGTTTTCTGTGAAAGCGGCCATGTTCCTCAGATCAATGTGAATCGGCAGAGTCTTTGGCAATTAACCCCCAGGCTGTAGAAGTACTCAGAGCTTAGAGAAGCAGAGGAGCCACACACAGCAGGGGAGCACATTCATCTTCAGTCTGCAGAGAAGAACATACTACACACACACACACGTACAAAGAGACTGAAGGAATAGATGTGATGAAAAATTGTCCAATCAGCTTGAAGAGAGATTTTGTTCATTGCAGTCAAATATTGTTCTCCGTATGGGTGTGATATGCAAACGGACATTTTGTTGTTTCACATGTTATTCTGTTAAATCGTTGTAGTCTTAGGAACAAAATAAAAATGGACAGCCTAAGTAGTTGAAGCCACCAGTAAGTGGGCTTTCCATCTCTCTTTTCTTAAGTACATTTAATGTGCGCTTAAAAAGTGTGGCGGGAAATATAGAAAAGTAGAACAAATTTGCAAATTTGCAAAAGTGGAAAAGTTAGTATATAAATAAAGGCAAAACTGTCTCCCCATCAATCTGCACAGATCTGGTGCAACCATCCTTACAATAATACATAACAGACATACGAAAATATCATACTGCAAATCCATCAAGTTTTTCCTCATTTGATGTCCTACTGGCGATATTTTAATTTTGCCATTTTGTCACGCCTTTTTCATTTTTTTCCAAATGGGCAAATGCTGCAATCTACTACTATACACATGCATTCACCACCATATAGAACTACATATGTTTCCCTTATGCAACTATTTTCCCTTCTTGTTTATCATTCCATTCCTCCTAATCTTTATCCTTCCCAGAGACAGAACCATAAACACTTCCTTACACACACTTATCCTCCACTGCCTGCCTCCACCACAATGCAGCATCTTGAGGCTTGTATTTATATTTTTGTCACGCAGTGGAAAATCTAAAGAGAACTGTATCTACAGAAGAGAGCACAAATCAAAGAACATCACAATTCCTGCGAGGATGACGGCCCATTTTGCCGTTCTTTGTGTATTTTTTTTCAATTACTCTCTCTGTGGACACTTAGTTTTGTGCCATTCAAATATGCCAGACAAGGTCGGCCCGGCCAGGAAAGAATGGGCCGAGGATTGAAATAAACATTAAATCGCACTATTCATCTTACCCACTTTTTTTTTTATCTTACCCAGAAGTCCAAGAAGGAATTGCGTCAGACACCTTCAGAAACATCCATGATAGACAGCAGCAGTGATTACCCTTAAAGCATATCTGTCTGAGGGATAGAGGAGAAACAAACTGTTAAAACAATGCACTAGAAATGCATTGACCCCGTCCATGGTTTATCTGTAAAGAAATCCACCAAACTCTCCCATCATTTGTCGCTGCCTCTTCTCTCAGCTGGGCAGCAGCATCACTGACAGCAGCAAGGTCAAAGGTCAGTTTCTCTCACTACTCACAGGTTAGTGAACATAGTGGGATGGAGTGCTGAGGGCTCAAAACTAGGGCCAACAGGGTGGGTGGAGGGGGTCTGGAGGACGGGCTTGGGCTGACAGCCCAGGGGCACAGCGGAGGACCCGGAAGGGGTCTCGGGGGGACGGCCCAGGGGCAAGGCAGAGATTAAGGATGGGGTCTCAGGCGGACGGCCCGGGGGCAAGGCAGAGTTTGAAAAGGGCGACTCGGGCAGACGGCCCAGGGCCAAGGCAGAGTTCAAAAAGGGGAGCTCGGGCGGACGGCCCGGGGGCAAGGCAGAGTCCAAGGTGGGTCGAAGGCCACAGCAGACGAACTCAGGGGGGCGAGCGTGAGGGCGAAGGCAGCGGCAGGAAGAGTCAGGGAGCCGGGCCCGAGGGCGAAGGCAGCGGCAGGAAGAGTCAGGGAGCCGGGCCCGAGGGCGAAGGCAGCGGCAGGAAGAGTCAGGGGGCCGGGCCCGAGAGCGAGGACCGCGGCACTCAAGGGGCCGGGCTCGAGGGTGAAGACCGCGGCTCTCAGGGGGCCGGGCTCGAGGGCGAAGTCCGTGGCTCTCATGGGGCCGGGCTCAAGGGCAAGGACCGCGGCTCTCAGGGGGCCGGGCTCGAGGGTGAAGACCGCGGCTCTCAGGGGGCCGGGCTCGAGGGCGAAGACCAGACAGCTCCGGAGGCCGGGCAGGAAGGCGCTGACGGGACAGTGCCGGAGGCCGGGCAGGACCCGGTGTCGGCCGGACAGGAACCGGAGCTGGTGGGACAGGCCTCGGCAGGATCCCCCACGGAAGATGACCAGGAGTTGGCAGGACCCCCAACGGGTGGGACTGGAGAAGGGACTAGAGAAGTGACCTGAGGAGGGACTAGGGAAGGGACCAGAGAAGGGACTTAGGAAGGGACTAGAGGGGGAACTCGAGAAGAGCCTAGAGAGGGGACCAGAGAAGGGACTTGAGTTAGGACTTGAGAAAAGACTAGAGAAGGGACCAGAGATGGGACAAGAGATGGGACTATGGCAGCTGGAGCCAGAGCTGGGTCTGGAACCATGGCCGCTGGGGCCGGAACTGGGGCTGGGACCATGGCTGCTGGGGCCAGAACTAGGTCTGGAACCATGGCTGCTGGGGCCAGAACTGGGTCTGGAACCATGGCTGCTGGGACCAGAACTGAGTCTGGAACCATGGCTGCTGGGACCAGAACTGAGTCTGGAACCATGGCTGCTGGGGCCGGAACCATGGCTGCTGGGGCCAGAACTGAGTCTGGAACCATGGCTGCTGGGGCCAGAACTGGGGCCGGAACCATGGCTACTGGGGCCAGAACTGAGTCTGGAACCATGGCTGCTGGGGCCGGAACAATGGCTGCTGGGGCCGGAACCAGGGCCGGAAACATGGCCGCTGGGGCCAGAACTGGGTCTGGGACCATGGCTGCTGGGGCCGGAACTGGTTCTGGAACCATGGCTGCTGGGGCCTGAACTGGGGCCGGAACCATGGATCTTTGGGCTCGGGCTGCTAACCTGGCCTTGCGACTCCTTCCTTTAGGAGCCGTTTGGAGGCTCCGTGGAACTCCAAAGGCCAGACGAGTTCCAGATAACGGCTCCTGGACAGGAGCAGGCAATGGGGCAGAAGCCAGGGTTGACTCCAAACGAACCACACCGATGCGTGTGGTGTCATAACGGGAGTTGGTAGGCCTGGGGCTGTCAGGCAGGGGATAACACACCATGAGGAAATCCAAAATCCCGCCCGGCAAGAATCTCACCAAGCCTGGTTTCTCCATAGTTATCTGGGGCACACCTCTGCCAGAGCAGCCTCTCGCTGCTGAACCCCGGACGCTCCCATCCATCGATCAGAGCAGGTAGCCAAAGAAAAAGTAAAATCCAACAATTCCTGCTCAAAAGGATCTGCTGGGCCCATATTTGGTGAGTTCCTTCTGTCAGGGTTGAGTGAGGCAAGCAGGACCCAAATGCAGATGAACTGAAAATACCTTTATTTCAAGGGTACAGACAGAGCAAAACAGAACTCTTCCCCGTGAACAACGTCAAACTACAAAAAGGAACTCACAAAGACTAACAGACAACACAGAACCTAAATACACACAGGACTAATCAAACAAACAAGAGACAGGTGAGGAGGGAGGAGAAAACACAGGGGCACCAGGTGAACACAATCGGGTAATCAGGGAGGGAAAACAGACAGTAAGCAACAGGCAGGAACGGGGGGTGAACACTTTACAAAATAACACAGGAAACCAAAGACAGAAAAAGACAAGACAAAACACAACACGGACAGATCGTGACAGGTAGGGAGAGTCGATGGGTGCATATTAATTGGTGAGGTTGAATGAAAAGCAAATAAATAGGCAGCTCTTGCCAGGATTGTGGTACAATGGTACGTCACAAAAATGTGCATCAATGGAAGCAGAGTTCATTGCCACAATGAGCATAAGAAGTGTCATGTCAATAAAGGCTGCTTGCAGGAGAATCACAGAATAAAGAAACTCCCCACAAGCCTCTGCACTTCTCCCCCCGAACGCTCTGCCTTCCCTTTAAAAGTAATAAACAGCCTCATTATTCCGCCAGGTGCTCACCATCTATCCTCATCGATAACTTCCATTGTTGTCTCCTGATCACGGTGCAATCAAAACTCTTCATTCTGACTCCTTACCAAAAATATTCCCCACGGAATTCTTCTCACAATATACATTTAATGTGTGTGATACAATTTAGAACCTCCCTACGGTGCTTTGATCTGCATGGGGAAGCAAATACTATATTAAATGAAATGTGTGTTTACAGCAGGTGACATTAAAGCCCTCCCAATTCCACACGTTTACATCTCCTGCAACACATCAGTGTCCCCCTTCAACACAATGATAGGGTGTTAAGTTGGTACTCTTTGACGACTCATTAACCACTCGTGTTTTCATGTTACAGCTGTAAGCATTGATATATGTACTCTTGATGATCACCATAGTGGCAACAAGTCAACTACATCTGTTAATGTGATTTCTGAATAGAATGTCGCAATGTTTATTCCACCAACTCATACTGGTTTTTATGAAACATTTTACATTTTTAAATCTCTCACATTTAAAGTCGGCATGTTTTTAGTCCATTTTTGATACTTTAGATGCAGCAATTAAGCAGTGATAAGCCTACACCTGCTATGTCATCTTCATAATATACTGTACCAACACTGATGGTCTAATGAGCAATTAAAAAGAAGTATAATATTAGCAAAAACAATCACTATTCCCCCTAGGGATTTTATGGCAACATTTATGTATGATATTAATTATGCGTTTGAATAGTACACTTGAATTGCCATGCATATTGCCAATAGTTCACATCTTGACAAATAATCATCCGAACTATAATAATTCCATAATGTATTCATCAAAGCTTCCCTATAATACAAAAATACAGCCACTTTTTAATAGTGCCTTTTTTAGAAACACTATCATTCCAAACACGTCACATATTGCACTATAGAAAACAATGTTATGTGCTCACCTAAAGATGACCCCAATGTCAGGATAACAATTGTTATTTTAGTGGCGTATGCTGCTCTTTACAGTCAGTGTCGCCCACACACTGTACCCGTGAGGCTCATACTGCCTGCAGATTTCCCTCCAGCTGTACCCACTGATAATTATAATCCAGAAAACCATTTCATGGGGAAGGACAACCTTGTGTTAACGCTATGTTTAATCCCACACTATGACGGTGTACAATTTTAATAGCGTTTCCAGCTAGAGCGTCTCATTCAATTGCTGCCGTAATAAAAGGGTCCCCATGAAAAGGGCTATGAAGCTTATGTATTATAATGGTCCCTGACTATTTGCTTAATACTTGGAGAGACTAGTCAAATCCACAGACAGGTGCTATATATAGCTGCACAAACCAGAACAAAATATGTCTCTCTGAGGCAATGGACAAGTTACTCTCAATGTCAGCGTAGGATGAGTAAAGATTTTATCTTTGAAACAAGATGTTACATTTCAGTATCTTTTTTTTCTACCATCTACCTATCATCGCATTGTAACTCTTTACACACGTTTGACTTGGATATGGATATTAAATACACAGTCATAATAATAATATGATGTGCCATTTAAAAATTGCATCCAGAATCAAACTGCACTTTGTGGCAGTGTGGAATCACATAAGTGTGGTTACATCTTGACACGCTCATTAATATACATATTTTGATTTAAGTACCATCACAGGCTACAGATCTCAAATCAAAGCACATCATGGGAACTGATTGAGCTAAGTGTCAAACCCAGCTGTTGGGAAATAGCTGATATATGATACCATCTCCTGCATGACAAAGGGAAAATATCAACTCCCAGGACTTGAATCCCAGGCAATCTATTATTTAGAGCTCGTGTAAGTGTTTTCAGTTAAAGCTCCTCCAATACTGCATTCATATCCGATCAATTATTCAGCAGTGTGATTCCTCCTCTGTCAATCCGACACACGGGCTGGCCGTCCGGGGATCCAGTCGGTCGGCCAGCTGAGGTCTTGCCAATCAGCGTTGATGCTGACACGATGATGCCTCTGCTTCCTTCAGGAGGGTTTTCTGCGTCTGATTGGTGTGGCTGTACCCTGGCAGACACTCCATCTGCACTAGATTGCACTGGTGGAGTGGAGATAGCTGCAATTTGCTGCAATTCTGCCAGTAATTTCGGTATGTATGAGCACCAGAGCAGTTTTTTTAGCCCTCTCCACAAGGCCTGGGTACTTTATTCGATGCCTCTCATCCCCAGCGTACAGGTGAATTCCTGCACTTCTCTTCCTTCTACTTGTGCTGCCGCCAAAGTCTGGTTTGGCTCAAGCTAGGAAAAAGACTCTTTGAAATGTGAAGATTTTATTTGCCTGAAGATATTAAAATGTATGAGCAGAATCTTCTCATAAAGGCATTTTGAACGAGCACAGATGGGCTGATTGGAAGTTGGACTAAGGGATGATTGAACAGATCTCCTAATGACACTGGCAGGAAAATCATTATGCAAAAGAACCACACAAGTCCCTTTTCATTTGGTGCCTCGTCATAATTAAATTCATTATAAATGCGGGTTTTCTTAAGTGGCTTAAATGAAAAGATAATGACACTTTTTCAGTACTTTGTATATAGCAGTGCCACATTGTTCCTGCCTGGTCAGACATTAGACAACAGAACAATGTAGTTGAATAATTCATCATTTCTAACACAGTCTAGACTCCTCTGAGATAAGCACGTATCACTGCAGGATGGCATGCCTGTTTTGTGCTACTGCACTCTGAGTAAGACTCAAAATAAGGGGTGAGGCAAGGGTGACTCTCACTTTTGTCACCCAACTACTACTGTAATTTTTGAAAGTGGTTGCTCCCTCTATGGGAAGCTCTTGTTTCACATTTCCCTGGGAGTATATATAGCATCATATCGAATATTTTCTTCTTTGCAAACTGCAATCTGGCTTCAATTTCTGCCTCATTTTATTGCATTAGTCAGGGAATTTGTGAATGTTTTTAGCAGTCCCAATGTGCAGCAAAAGCCTGTCTGTTGATCATATTAATATGTGAAGGAGAGTATCATGCCCTTTTCAAAAATATTATGGAATTCTAATCATACATGGTGCTTGATTAGCGCTGAACTCTTAGCAACCTTATTACGTGCAAACAGTGCTGAAGGGCCTGAAGATGTGTCTCCCCTCAGACAGTCTCTCTCTCCTTCAAGCCCCTCATTACTTTCACCCTGGCATAGGAGGTGTTACGATTATTGTGTTATGTCACGTTTTGTATGTCTTGTTTTGCTGTTCTCCCTGTCATGTTTTCCTCTTGGTATATTGTCTGGTCCTTTTCCCTGTGTTTTTCCTCCTGTCGTTAGTTTCCCTGGTGTGTCTAGTTGTCTGATTGTGTTCACCTGGTGCCCCTGTGTTTTCTCCTCCCTCCTCACCTGTCTCTTGTTTGTTTTATTAGTCCTGGGTGTATTTAGGTTCTGTGTTTTCTGTTAGTCTTTGTGAGTTCCTTGTTGTATTTGGACGTTGTTCACGGAGTGAGAGTACTGTTTTGTCGAAGTTTGTTCCAGTAGCCTTGAAATAAAGGTATTTTTTCTGTTCATCTGCATTTGGGTCCTGCTTGCCTCACTCAACCCTGACAGAAGGAACTCACCAAATATGGGCCCAGCAGATCCTTTTGAGCAGGAATTGTTGGATTTTACTTTTTCTTTGGCTACCTGCTCTGATCAATGGATGGGAGTGTCCGGGGTTCGGCAGCGAGAGGCTGCTCTGGCAGCGGCGCGCCAGATAACTATGGAGAAACCAGGCTTGGTGAGATTCTTGCCGGGCGGGATTTTGGATTTCCTCATGGTGTGTTATCCCCTGCCTGACAGCCCCAGGCCTCCCAACTCCCGTTATGACACCACACGCATCGGTGTGGTCCATTTGGAGTCAACCATGGCTTCTGCCCCAGTGTTTGCTACAGTCCAGGAGCCATTCGCTGGTACTCGTCTGGCTTTTGGAGGTCCCAAAGGGCCATGGTTCCAGAACCAGTTCAGCCATGGATTCGGCTCCAGAGCCGGCCCATACAGCCATGTTTCCGGCTCCAGAACCGGACCTTACAGTCATGTTTCCGGCTCCAGAACCGGACCTTACAGCCATGTTTCCGGCTCCAGAACCGGACCTTACAGCCATGTTTCTGGCTTCAATTCCGGCCCCACAGCCATGGTTCCAGACCCAGCTCTTGCCCCAGCTGCCATAGTCCCATCTCTTGTCCCTTCTCTAGTCTCTTCTCGAGTTCCCCCTCTAGTCCCTTCTCAGGTCACTTCTCCAGTCACTTCTCTAGTCACTTCTCTGGTACCAACTCTAGTCCCATCTCCAGTTCCCTCTCGAGTCCCCTCTCCAGTCCCCTCTCGAGCCCCCTGTCGAGTTCCCTCTCCAGTCCCAATTCAAGTTCCTACTGAAGTGCCGTTGGAGGTTCCGCTGGGGGTCCTGCCAACTCCATGTCTTGTCCCGTTGGGGGTCCCGCCGACTACCCTCCTGCCAGGGGTCCTGCCAACCCTATGTCCTGTCCCGTTGGGGGTCCCGCCGACTACCCTCCTGCCGGGGGTCCTGCCAACCCTATGTCCAGTCCCGTTGGAGGTCCCGCCGACTACTCTCCCGCCGGGGGTCCTACCAATCCTATGTCCTGTTCCGTTGGGGGTCCCGCCGACTGCGCTTCTGCCGGGGGTCCTGCCAACCCTGTGTCCTGTCCTGTTGGAGGTCCCGCCGACTGCTCTCCTGCCGGGGGTCCTGCCCCGTTGTGGGTGCCGCCGACTGCCCTCCTGCCGGAGGTCCTGCCAACTCCTAGTCCTCTTCCTTGGGGGATCCTGCCGAGGCCTGTCCCACCGGCGCCGGGTTCTGCCCGGCCTCCGGCGTTGTCCCGACGGCGTCTTCCTACCCGGCCCCCTGAGAGCCGTGGTCTACGCCTTCGAGCCCGGCCCCCTGACTTTCCCGGCCGCGGCCCTCGCCCTCATGCTCGGCCCCCTGACTTTTCCGGCCGCGGTCCTCTCCCTCATGCTCGGCCCCCTGAGTTCGCCCGCGGCGGCCTTCGCCCCTCCATAACCCCCACCTTGGACTCTGTCTTGCCCCCGGGCCGTCTGCCCGAGATCTCTTCCGGGTCCTCCGCAGTGCTCCTGGGTTGTCAGCCCAAACCCGTCCTCCTGACCCCCTCCACCCACCCTGGTGACCCTTGTTTTGCTGTTCTCCCTGTCATGTTTTCCTCTTGGTATATTGTCTGGTCCTTTTCCCTGTGTTTTTCCTCCTGTCGTTAGTTTCCCTGGTGTGTCTAGTTGTCTGATTGTGTTCACCTGGTGCCTCTGTGTTTTCTCCTCCCTCCTCACCTTTCTCTTGTTTGTTTGATTAGTCCTGGGTGTATTTAGGTTCTGTGTTTTCTGTTAGTCTTTGTGAGTTCCTTGTCGTATTTGGACGTTGTTCACGGGGTGAGAGTACTGTTTTGTCGAAGTTTGTTCCAGTAGCCTTGAAATAAAGGTATTTTTTCCTGTTCATCTGCATTTGGGTCCTGCTTGCCTCACTCAACCCTGACAGGAGGGGCTTAACAAGACTATCACACCTTGCCAAGCTTTATTGGTGTCTTGTCCATGATCAAAGCCTCCATGACATTTCTGTGTGCTACTCTGTCATGCATGCTCATCATGCCTAGCTCAATGTCTACTCTTTCTCTGTTTTCCTCTCTGTCACTGTTTCTCCTCATCCGACACATGCTCTATGCTCAGCAATCTTTTTTTTTTTTAACCATTTTATCCCCCAAAGGACTTATCGTATGTTCTCTAATGGTCTTTACGGGTTAACTCGGTTTATACCAAGACCAGAACCAAATGCTATTCAGTCTATCAGCTCCAGTTATATTGCCTTGGGTCTGGGGTCCATGTATACACATGTCTAATACTCGGGTGGATCAAAGTGGTTTCTGTATCTGCTCTGTTCATGTGGTGTGTAAGAATCATTTCAAGAGACATATGTAAATCTTTACAGCAAGAAAATGTTTGTCAACCATTATCTTAATGGGAATGTCATGCTGATATGTTTTCTTCATTGGAAAGTTGATAGTAAAAAGGCAGACTGGACATGGGGGGAATAAGGGGAGGCACATGCAACAAAGGTTTAGAGCCAATATCAAACTGTTTATAATATAGCTACTAGGGCTTTTTCTTCCTCGGAGCCTTCTTTTATATGTATTTCCAGTGGTTGGTGCAGGCGATCGCAGCGGCATTTGGTTCGTCCAGGTCATGTCAGGTACATTGTGGAGCTTGGCTGCAACTCATGATGTGCTCCATTGTTTGTGATTCGCCACTCACACATATCGGAAGTTGTTTTCAGAGGTGGGAGTAAGTCATACATGTGCAAATCTCAAGTCTTAACCTACAAGTCTCAGTCACTGGTGAGAGTCAAACAAGTGTGTTTGTGTGCAGACAGTGCGACATTAAGATTAAACCAATGTATTTAATTTGGGAACACCCACATATACATATGGAGTTGGCCAGATGTGTGTAAATTACTGTTCATGGTAATTTGAAAACAGATGCCGTTGTCGGACACACACAAACACCGAACACACACAGAGCTGAGCAGAGCACAAACAGACACACACATCATGCGCCTTAGTGACCGGACATCGCCTTCATAAAACGAGTAATAGGGGGATTAATCGGGCAGTTGGATGTGTTTCGAGGTGTGTGTGGTTAAAACAAAGCAGCCTGCGGTCGCTCTTCAGCTGTTCTAATGAAAGAAAACACAGTGAAGGCGTTGCGTAAAAGGCATAGCTCTTTGCGCACTGGTGCTGCACTTCTCAGAGGCGGAGTTACACGGGCTTGACTCATTGCCCTTTAGGGACAATACAAAAACAAATGCAAATATTTTATTTTAAAAAGTAAAGTCCTTTCGAGTCATCTGTCTCAAGTCAAGTCAAGTCTCAAGTCATGAATACGAAGTCCAAGTCAAGTCTTTATCAATGTTAGTCAAGCAAGTCTTGAGTCCAAAAATATGCGAGTCAAGTCATGTGACTCGAGTCCCCCACCTCTGGTTGTTTTCCATTTCTTCATGAACGTCCTTCTCCGACTCGCAAGGCAGTTTATTGTTTTCCAGACAGCCCAAGGTTGGTCGTAGCCAGTAGCGAGTCATTCGTCTGGGGTGTATGGCTGCCAAGGCTGTTCCACTGGTTCTGCCATTCACTAGTCCTGGCATCAGGACTAGGGGTGGTCTCCAGTACTTCAGTGGGGTCCAGAAAACTGCTCCTGGATTTAAGGCGTTTCTGGGCAGCAGAGTGCTCGTGAAGTTGGTGCCGGTTGTCTTTGGCCTGCTTTGTGCGCTCGGTTTTTGTGATGATTGCTCTGTGGATATCAGGGAGGGGCATAAAGGTAGTGTACGGGGGTTGTTTTAATACACCCAGTCACAATCCTGCATGCCTCGTTGAGGATAGGGTCTAGTTTACGGGCTTGACTAGATCTGCTCCATACTGGGCAAGAGAAGCACAGGGCTAGTGCTGATGTAAGCAATGAACTTGGGTGGGCCCCCCACTTTGACTTTGTTAGTTGTTGTAGGAGGTTGTTCCTGGTGGAGACCCTCCCTCTCGTCTTTTGGATGCGTTCTTTGTAACTAATGGTACAATCTAAGGTTAATCCCAAATAGACCTGGTGCTGGTGATTGTTAAAGCTTTATACCATCTCAGGTTACGTCGAGCTCCCGTTTAGCCTCTCTGTTTTTGAGATGGAAGCTACAGATTTGAGTTTTCCAGTGTTTGGGCGCAGGTGGTTTTTAAGATAGTACCCAGACATATCTGAAAGGCGTCGTTCCAGGGTCGACTCCATTTCTGGGAAGGTGTGATGCTCTGTTACCATGGCTAGGGTATCTGCATTAATAAACCTGCTGCATCCTTCCGGTTGGGGCTTGTCGGTGGTGTAGATATTGAAGAGGAGAGGGGCCAAGACCCTGCCCTGCAGTAGCCCATTGGTCTGGTGGAACCATAAACTCTTCCTGTTGTTGAGTGTGACGTAGAACATCCGGTCTTCGATGTGTTGGGTGAGGTTCAGCAGTTGGCATGTGCATGATTTACCACATCTGAAACCAGCTTGGTCTTTGATTAGCTTAGCATCGATCTGAGGGGATAGCTAAGAAGTAGTCTCTTGAACAGCTTGGAGGTTGTACATAGCTACCACTAGTAACCACACAGGAGTAAGCTACTAGGGTACCTAACAGGAAGTTATTACTACGGTCTTTGTTGTATATATAAGACTATAGACTACGACATTTGGGTTGAGCGTTTATTGAACACGTTATTGCACACGCTGCCATGACAACCCAACAACAACTAACTGTATCCGGTTCACACATCCCCAAACTCCCAGTGCCATCTTAAAGGCACAGTCACACCAGATGTGACACAGTCTTCATATACGTTTAGCACGTTAGCTTGCTTAGATTCATCAGTTAGCACAAAAAACAGTGTACAGCTGAGGCTAACTTTCTCACTCATTTTGTAGGTATTTGTTCTTATCTAAAGTTTTGTAGGAGATATTGGAACTAAATAAAACGTTTTTATTTGTGCTCCAGTTGTTGGTAGTTTACCTATTGGCGTGGTCTTGACCGACAAGCAATATACAGATAATATATAATAAGAAATACTACAAAATGTTATAAATTTCACTCAAAACTGAATTATTATTTTATTTTGAATAGGTTTTCACTGTTTGTGTTTATTGATTGTGTTTTGTTTACTGGATTCATGCACGCTGGGTTCAGCTACTGTAGGTTCTACAGGGGTCTGTTTCAGATCATGTTCAAAATCGTATACCTGACTCCATTTGAATGGATCTCTACCTGTCTTGTGCTCGGCCCAGTAACTGTTAATGAAAAAAGAATGTTATGCAAATGTTTTCCTAACACAAATGTGTTTCTACCACAAAACCTTGAAGCTCTGTGTGTGTGAGATGGTGGCACACCCAGCGGACCTTTATGCCTGACTGTTGCCATCCCCTCCTGTCAAGCTGGGCCTGCTCTGCTCATTTTGTTTTACCTGAGAGCTCCTCTAAATATTAATGTGGTCTTCTCCCAGAATTACAGCCCTACGGGCCTGCCAACTCTCTCAGCATTTGTCTCCATGCCTCTCTTTTCTCTCTCTGTTTCTCTCTTCACTTGGCTCAGTCTTTCCACCCCGAAGGTTAATTTCTGATGATATCAAACGTAAAGGTTTGTTGGCTCTCATTCTTCTCTCTCACCGTTTTATGACAGAGATTCTGCCACTTGAGTTAAATCCCTTCCTTTATTTTGCCCTGTGGATGGCATTTTGAGGCATTTAGTTTCAAAAAGGTTGAAAGCAAACTTGAAATCTGATACTGACATCAACCTGAGCTTTCTAGCATCACATAGATTGATCTAACATGACGTTAGCTGACATTGAAACCTGCATGACCTCGGAGATGTTAATTTGTTTTGTCGCCTGTGTCTTAGCTGCCCTTCCGATCACCAATAAATCAATCCAGTTCAAGTGGGATAAACAAGCTGGATTTTGGCACATTGCTGCTTTTAAAGAGCATCTTTAGTAGACCAATAAGATACCATACAGCCCATTTACCCACATGCACTGTTATTCAAATTATCTCAAAAACAACAAGAGATTCAACAGTGGAGTACTCCTAGCTAATACAAAACTATTTAAGGAAACACAATTTCAAAACAAGTGCAGTGCTTTTTTTCAGTGATTGCCTTTCAAATCAATTTGTATACCAAAAGACAACTACATATTAACAAATAACATGTAAGCTTTGATACTGATTTGTATTCATTATTACTATTGTTGTACAATGCAATATGCACACCAAAAATGTGAACCAAAACTACATATTAAACCCTTCCACACTCAATCTCACCTGCATAGTCCTTGCATACATTATGACTTCCTAATTCTGCATGAATTATTCTGGAAGTAAAGGCAATGTTATGTGCATAATATATAAAAACTGGACCTCGATGCACAAGGAAATCCCACATGGACCTTACCGGTGAAAAGTTGAGACGATGAGAAGGGAAAATGTAGTCAGTGGAATAAGTGTGCGTGTGTGTTCTTGATGTTTAATTGATCAGCATGTTTGCTTGGTTAAACTGGTAAAATGTTATCAGGAGGGGCAAATTCATTCATTTTAATCAAGACTCATCGCGATTATACATCATGACCTGCCAATTAGCTTTGCGTCGTGTACGTTTCAACCACCTCTGCCTGTCCCCTTCTATTAGAATGATATACCCGCTCATTAATAATAGTCATGGAGAAAAACATGAGGGAAGATGAAGAAGGCTTCTTTTTGAGAGGAGCTTGAAATCAAGCTCACTAGCTGTCGTTGAACCATGCAGTAAAAACATGGAATTAAATTGTTTAAGCTGCATTGCTAGTAGCTTGAGCAAACATGTCACCTCCTCTGAGCTATGACAAAAAGCAACAAGAGACAAAATGGTGAGGAGTGATTCTTGCGACAGGGAAAAGTTGAGCTGAGTTACATTTTAGATGAGGAGCAGCCTCAGACACCTCATTACTTACTATCAGTGAAGAAACTGATATTGATCACATCTAATTATCCCCTGCTGATTTGAACCGTCCTCATTTGATGTAATGAGGCTGCTAACATATTGTATTTTGTTGCCAATAACAAAACATCAAAATACGTCCTGCAATTTAGAAAGAATTTCATGAGCTGTCCCTGATAGAAAAAGAGAGAATTGTTTAATCACAATGCAGCATTTTTTTTGTTGGTGGAATAACATTCAATTATACCTCGCATCAGAACACCACCATAATAACTTTCTTTCTGTCATTTAAACGCTTCCACAGTAACAGCTTTGCTTTCAGTCGCTGTCTGCCTTTGTGATTCTGTATCGCTTTATGTTCAAACACGGCCCACTTAAAATGCGACCTCTGACCATAAAAATAATAATGAACAGAAGCCTGAGCTCAGAATGTGATATAGAAATGTCTTACTTCTCTCATGATTATAGTATTAACATATCTGTGTTCAGGGGGTCGCAAAATAAAAAAGACATATCATCCCTCCCGTCTTTCATCAGATCTAAAGCAGCGCCTGTTCACACCTAAAGTCATGCTGAGCCCCCACCCTCATGTGAGACACTGTGAGAAAACCTCCATTGAGACTGATGGATTTAATTCAGTGAAAAGGCTGCAGGTCAGAAGAATGCGTCAGAGTGAGTTTTGGTCTGTTCAGTAACCCGTAAGGATCCAAATGAAACAATATGTATTAATAATATATCGCTAAATGTACCTATCTTCAAAGATGAAGCAATTGACTCCCCAGAACAGTAATGAGGGCGCTGTGGGCAAAGTGAACAAACATTTCCAAGATCATTATTCCCAAGTTCCCAGGCGCCGGCTGCTGAACAAATAGAGCCGCCGAATGTTCATTCAGTTAAAGAAGATTTTATGTGAAATGCTTTTGAATACAGTGGAATCTGCCTCATACTAGTATGCACTTGTTCTAATAGCCAAATGTGGGGCGTTCGCATGTGCATGAGTAAAACCAAGCAAGTGAAAAAGTACAGCCCACTCGCTCTTTTTATATTAGTCAACATGCATGAAGGAATTTGGACCATGTTAGTGCCCATAATTAGCCATATCTCGTTTGATCCGCAGCCAGTGTGAACAAAAACCATTCAGAAGTGAGAAGTCAGTGGGATGAGTTTACAAGGTGTGTGTGTGTGTGTGTGTGTGTGTGTGTGTGTGTGTGTGTGTGTGTGTGTGTGTGTGTGTGTGTGTGTGTGTGTGTGTGTGTGTGTGTGTGTGTGTGTGTGTGTGTGTGTGTGTGTGTGTGTGTGTGTGTGTGTGTGTGTATAGTGTGCTAGTATATCCCTTCCTAAAGCCAACATTAAAAAGCCTACCAGAGCTTAGAAAAGGCTTAGATATTGTATATGTTCTTACAGTATGATGAACAACATGCAGTTTGCATCAAAAGGAACTGTCTTTAACAGGAATTTGCAAACAGGCGTCGACATGGCAGAGCTATGACAGTAAATGTCAAAATTATTTCCCTTTCTGTCGCACCAAATGTCACTGTTGGCTCCAGGGGAGCAGCAAGAGTTCAGCACACACCTGTCTCTGTTTTTCTCCCCGCGCTCCTCTCTTTTCACGACAAGAGAAGTCATGAAAAGACGGTCAACGCAAGCCTTTTCTCTTCCGAGGACAGCATCCTTTCAGCAGATGCGTGTTCGCAGACCTTGGTGCCAAAGGGCAAAGCAACTGTCCTTGTGGCTATGGAAATAGCCCGTCCCCCCTTCCAACTCCTCCCCATCCACTGAGTGCAGAGAAAAAACGTTTGACAGGAAGTTTAAGCAAGAGGGAGGGAAGGAGCAAGAAGAGCAAAAATACGACAAAACGAGGGAGGGCTTGAGATATGGAGGGAGGAAGCGCGGAGGAGGAGACGGAAGAGTGCTGCTTCTTTTCTCCTTTCCAGCTGAAACAGTCTCAGGAGCGGCCCCCTGCAGCACAGGGAGAAAAGCATGATGAATAATTAAATTTGAAAAATGTCACAAGTGGCAGAGAGAAGTGTAATCATTCCTCTGTTGGGTTTAGAGATCTGTTTTTGTATTATTTTCCTTTATGCCCTGTAGTGCTGCACTGCGCTGAGACTCTAACCCGTCCCCTAAAAGCATCCAATACATTCCTCTACATACTTTTCAAATAAAAGCAAATAAATCATTAATATTTGGGCCTTTTAGCAGAATCAAAGAGACATCTGACAGAGGTCTTCTACATATTTAATCCAGTCATTGATGTCAGTCTCATTAACTGTAGAATCATGTTAAAATCGCAGGATTCTTTCTGGGTAATAGTTTAATTAATGTCAGGGGGGCTTGAGCTTTCTTTCTTTCTAGCTATGAAACAGAACGTGTCTTCACAGAATGAATACAAGATTAAAAAAAATATGATAAATTACTGTCTTCTCGTTCCAAACAAGCTAAGTGTGTCCTCTTTCCCATAAACCTCAGAGCTGTGAAAATGAGTTATGGATTACCACGGCCTAGTTTAATGAGGTAATTGCAGATATATATCATTTGTATTGTCATCTTTCATAGATTTATTACCAAAGAAAATCAATATTTGTTGTGTATAACATTATAAGAGAGCCCTGCTTTTCACCTATAGGGAGAATAATCGTGTGTTTTTACGACCTGAAGTGCTAATAATCATATTAATGGCCATGATTAAGAAAATGGTTAAAATGATGTGAATGGTGCTGCGTTGTTGTATCCTCTCAGGCCTCAGCTGTTGTCACTGTAGCAGACATTGTAAAGGAGACTGTGATGACATGGGTGATTTAATGCCAAATCATTCTTAAAGATGTGTGTCCCGTCTACGTGTTTGCTAATCACTCACACGCTAAATGAGATTCTCTATGAGTAAACACATTGATTGTTAAAAATGAGATGCTGGTTGTGCCAGTATTATTTATCTCCTTCTCACATTACATCAGATAAGTATTCCTGTTGCTTGTGGAGATTAATGTGTAGAAAGAAGAAAGCTTCCCAATAACGTTTTGTTATTTTCAGTGTTGGATAGCATGGGCAACATAAGCTGGGTCCTTACTTTTAAACAGGCCCTATTTCAGTTATGTCCCCTTTCCTGTAGTTATATAGGTTTGCTGTAGGATCTGCAAAGAATAAAATCCCTGTGTTCCCTCCAGAGGGAGTGTTTCCCCCTCTCACTCCCCCCCTGCCTGAAACACCTCCATTGGACTCCTTTGTTAATCCCATTATTGACATTAAGGGGTGGAATTAAATATTTCAATTATCAAACCTGAAAATGGGACTCTTAAGTCTAGATTCATCCTTAGATCAAATCTGAAATGAATCCAATATTTAGTTTAATGATCACATACCTGCAAAGCTTATGAAAACAGCCCCTTCTGTACTTATTAGCAAATGTTAGCATGCTAAAATGCTAAACTAAGATGACAACAATAGTACGTTTTTTTCGCTACGTTAGTATGCTAAATGTAGCGTTTAAATGTCACTGTGCCCAGATACAGCAACTAGCATGGCTTTACAGACACACACAAACATATACACAAGATGCGCTGCCTTGTACACGCTTTCAGGTGAACGGAAATGGCTCATTTGAGGACATATTATTTGTGTCCTAGTGATTTGAGGAATAGTATCAAACCACACACACTTAAGGGAAAAGTATCCTCGAGTGATTTGACATACTTCAAAAGAAAGACCTTCTTTAGAAAAAAATTGAAAATAATATTAATATTATAATAACATTAATACTTTATTTTTATAAATGTCCAAATAGCAATTAAAAACAATGTGCCACAATATGACCTGGATTTAAAAGCAAGGAATAAAGAAAGAAACCCCTAATTGCACATCTAAAGCGTGCGGGAGGGCAGAAGTTTTTGGACTCTCCGCTAAGCTTCCTATGAACGGCAAATCAGTGAGAAGAGAGAAGTATTTTTCCCAACGGAACAATCAGCATGTTAATACTGAAGCAAAACACCTCTGAATCATCCCTTGTATCAGAGCCCATTTAAAATAACCTAACAATGGATTTAATTAACAGCGAGTTACACCTGAGCATTTAGATTTTAACCAAAGAAGTCTCTGTTGTTGTTGCGTGAGTCTTTCCTTTTAATTATTCTGAATCTCTGGGAGATTCTCTGGGGCTTTAATTAGAGACTGAATTAAAGTTATGTAAATACACTTGGAAGTCTTTAAATAGAGTTGTGTTGCATCTGGTACTTTATTTTTATTTCCTTTTTTTTCCGAAAGAGAAAACATCCTAAGTCTTTTGAAGTTTGTGAAATGACTTGCATACTTTTCCCTTAGGTGTTTGTGTGGATTGATACTTTTTCTCAAAGGGCTGCGACAAGAAAACTTCCTGCAAATGAGCCATTTTTGTTCCTTTGAATGCGTCAAAATGTGTTGGATGTGATGTGTGTTTAATCGCACACATCCATGAGTATATATATATGTTAGTAGTTAATGGAAAAACGGGCGTGCGTGAAGTTACCTACCCATGAATGTATTAATCACTGATTTTCCACCTCCAATTTTACTGATCCGCTGTGAAAATGAAAAGAGCAGGATCAACCTCCCATTGGGCTAGATTCAATCCTCACTAAGTGCCGGGCCCAGCCTGCAAGCTCCCCTCTCTGAATAATAATGGGTTCTTTCAGCTGTGTTTGTCATCAAATTAGCTTTCTACTTCAGGCGAGCCGCTCGCAGAGTGCCATTTCAACGACGGAATTCAAATTAGGCAAAGTCAGTTTGAGGTTTGAAGGCATTAAAAAGGAGAATGAGTTTCATTTGTGAAGGTGATGATTGCAGCAGGAGGTACTATGACAGTGTTTAGGTTCATAAAGACACCTTGCTTCCTGCGGTGCAGCTGCTTTCATGGTGATTCACGTTACAGCAGAGACAGAAAAGCAAACCTTAACCAGCCTACAGCCTCCTCTACATGCTCTAATTCCAACAGTCTTTGAAGCCCTTTCTTTTTGTCTCCCAAATAAACACTGCATAGAGTGCGTTTATAGGCATGGAGGAAGGCTGCTTAACTCAGTCTTGAGGCTGAGTTCACTTTTGTTTGTCTTCCTGCCTTCAATTTTGTGTTGGAAGGACCCAGTTTTAGTTCCTCCTGCTCCTCTCCGCCTGACACACCACTCATCTGGTGCCTTTGATCAACTCAGGAGAGGAAAACACGCCCAGGGACACACCATCACTCCAACACAGCGGGGGGGGACAGAGAGCAGGAGGGGGCAAGGAAGAAGGGATGGGAAACCTTTTTCCTTCTGGCACTTTCTGTCTTACACATTTCTCTCCAAAGGTTTGAGCAACAATTAAAAGAGTGGTTCGGGGCATCTGATGAAGAGGTGGCAAGCTGGAATTGGAAATAGCTCAGACATGTGGATGTGAACAAGTTCACAAGAATTCAGAAGACTTTATCATAACTAATGACTTCATGCACACAATCAAGGAGTTATAAAATCATACTTTTATGCAACCAACATCAGATTCTAGGGTGTTCCGTATTAATGTGCTTATAGCTGATGCTTTATCATATGTGTGAAATTAAAAGTTACCTAAGGCATTTCAAGAGCTTAGTGCTTCTCCAAGGCTGTTTCCATAAGTGAAAAATAATTAGTGAATTTGCACCGTGTACATTTGAAATGTAATGTGTTCTTCCTCTGCTCATATTATAATATGACAGTAAGTTTCATGTTAATCAGGCTTATTGATTTGCAAGAATCCTTCTGACAAACAAACTATCAAACCAACCAAGATACTGTACGAATTGAACTGACGGAGAGAACAAAATATTGTTTCTTTAAAAAACGAAGGAAACTCCTTAGCACAATGAAACAAAACAACCTATTTATGCTTAACCGCTGCCCTAACTATGACTAACCACATGTTCCTCTTCCCGCTGGGTGTTAATGTCTCCTCCAGCAGTGCATCATGTTAGTCTATTGAGCTTTTATATCACTGATTTAAAATATATATTATGTTAGACTAAAGTAGTTTTTTTCTCTGGTCAGAGCTGAGCTGAAGGGCACACAAATAAAAAAATTAGATCAGCTTTGAGATCTGAAATAATCATATTTAATCGGTGTTGTTGAATGAAGCTGCAGTCCATTTCAAACACATGATTAATGTGAGCGCCCATTGCAATTGACTTCAGAATACTTTGCATGTTTTATAACCAGGAGGCCACAGATGTTGTTGACCCTGCTGGTAGATTTCCATCTTTGATATTAAAATGTTTTAATTGAATTAGGTTGTTCAAATTCAATTTCACATTCATGGAGAAGTTTCCATTCCTCTAGTATACTCCAAAAAAGGTATTTTTGGACAAAACAACACATTACCTGTAGTACATGGCCAGGTGAAATGTTACAGTATGTCCTTTATCCAGGAAACTTAACCTTGTAATTACAGACACATTCCTAATCTCTAACATTAAGAATGCGGAATGGTTGACATCTAACCCACGCCTGCTGAAACTGAGGTTAAGAATGAGGATGAAATAGAAATATAAATACATATTTGAAATGTGCTAAACATTGCTGATACATACAATTATTTCACAATGTTTGTGCAGATGTTCTTATAAAAATGTGTTGCTTAAAAAAGACCACAAACTGTCATTGTAAAAGCAGTTTCAGCAGATGAAACGGGTCTTCCCATCCTCTTGGCAAACAGTTCTGAAAGCAGTGTGCACTGTTTTTGGAAAGAAAGCCTACACATGCACGGGTAGCCTCTAAATGGGCCAACACCCATGTTACATCTCGCTCTCCTTCTCCCTGCAGGGCTGAAGCAGATCCATGCTCTGTCTATCCAGGGGAACTATGAGCTGCGGATCGACTTGGAGGACTTTGAAAATAGCACCGCTTACGCCCAGTATGGAACCTTTGGAGTGGGCCTCTTCTCCGTCGACCCTGATGATGACGGCTATCCTTTGACTGTGGGAGACTATTCTGGCAATGCAGGTATGTATTCTCAGTGAGATAGTTACACTTCCTGCATCTGCTTGATTAGGAGGTTTAGGGAGTAATGGATTACATGTAACGAGATTACATAATCAGGATACGAAACAAAGGTTATTTACAGGTACGTAACACATCGGATTACTGTTACATTTCAAAATATTGGAGAATAGTAGAATCAAAATGTTACTTAAAAACTGAAAGGAGCATATTGGGTTTGTTGTTAAAAGATCAGATTTGCTTTCTTCTCTGTAAGATGTACTGTTCTGTAAGCTAACACTTTGAAGTGTGAATCTATACGCCTACTGCCTGAATACACTTTCACTTTCTTTGGTTATATTTGTCAGTGTTTTAATTCAGTAGGTGAACCTATACAATATTAATAATAATTATTATAATAATAATAACTTGGATTGATATAGCACCTTTCATGAAACCCAAGGACGCTATATAAGTAGAAAGAGTAGGAGGGACAAAAGGAAAAGAGTTACACAAATAGGGACGAACAAATAAGAAATTAAATAAACACATGACTGGGCACACAAAAAAGATGTTCATAAAATGTTCATAAAATAGTGTGTGTATTAAACCATAACGGAGCATTTTCTGTCAGCTCAGATTTGATTTGTTAAACTGAAGTGTGTGCTCATGTGTTTCAGTGGCGTATAGGCTACTGCCTGAATATGCTTCATGACAACCAGGTGTTCCTATAAATGAAATCAGCAGAGGACACCATTTTTCATACTAAGTATCTTGCTTGTTTCTCTACTAAGGTTACATAAGGTCACTGTAGTACATAGTACATTTGTTTTTACTGTGAGGTGAATCCACTCGTTAAACCATGCAGACAGTTACACAGAGAAAGGGAGTGTCTTTACCTCTGCCCCCCAAACATCAGATCCAAGCCAGCTTCCTGTCACCTTATTAAATTACCGCAAACTAATTGCACTGCTTGACCTGCAGCGTAAACAAAAAACCCGCCGTGGAAATGAAGAAGCAATTTAAAAACCTGGTGCTGGAACACAACGAGAGAATGGGGACAGATATGAGAAATGGCACAAGAGTAAAAGGGGAAAGGAAAGGTTGGGAAAAAGTGGGATAGAGGAAGAAGGGGACAGGTGCGAAAGAAAAGAGAGGAAGGTAAATACAAATGATCGAGGTTTTAAGGGAAAGAAGAGGGCAGCAGACTGGGAAATAGAAAAATGTGGCACCACTCTTTCCCAGACATGGTGTCCTGTAATGCGTTTATCCTCAGCACGGACTGACCTTGAACTCATCTGCCTGTTGGACATTTGAATTAGATCAAATGAAGAGTCTTCAAGCTCTCTCTGGATGCTTTCACCTCCCTTTAGGCAGTGTTACTGTTATTATTATTCGCCACGGCTGTTTTCCGATCAGCTGACAGGTGCTCATTTGGGCCCGAAGCAGCTGGATCTTAATGGGCATCAATGGAGGCTGCCGGTCCCCAACCACCAAGGTGACAACCGGCGCGGCGTAAATGAGCCTTTAAGTGCTTCTGTTCTGTTTTCAGTATTTTTCTCACTTCTTCTTTTTCTACATCCCCCGGATATCATCTCACTGTCAATGCCATTGAGCATCTCCTTTTTTCTTCTTCTCCCCCGTCTCCTTTTTCTCCTAACGTGCAGTAGCACACAACATGAATATCAGACTCGCCTGCCAGATTATTTTTCCAGTGACTGGTTTCCATGGTAATGCCAAATGGAGAGCAGAGTATGGGGGAGAATGAGAGGGTAAGGAGCTGGGCGGCCACATCCTGAGCAATTAAGGGCTGTTTGATGCCCTCACAAGCTGTTAGCTCGCACCTGATGGCTGGTGAGCGCACTTTCATTCTGGTCTCAGCTCCATCCTTCATCCACTTCTGGGCACAGTGTGAAGCATGCCTTTCGAAATAAAGGAAAGGACGGAGAGTGCAGCTGGGGGGGTTTGCTTATGTAGAATTTTTTGAACATTATAATCTGATTGAACTGAATTGCTAAGACTTTGTACCGCATTATGTGATGTTGCTTTCGCTTTACTTGTGGCAGTGACTGATCAGGAGAAACGGGAATATTCCAAGTGGGCGGGGCTTGTTGTCAAACTGTAAAAGCCGGTGACAGGGTTGCTAAACACAATGAATTTATAAATAGATCTTGTAGGCTGTCTGATTATGTTCCTATGATCTCTGACGACTACTGCTAAAGAATTATGCTCAACTTTACACTAAAGCATTTAGCAGTAAACTCACTTATATATATATTTAAATATAATATGCATTTTTAATTAACACGTTGTCTTTCCATTAACTAAATCCCTGAACAGAATCCCTGATGAAATCATTGGGAGTGGGGTATTAAAAAGACGACCTTTGATAAATTGGCTTTAAAGCCATTTGACCTCCTGCCTTAGATAAGAAGCAGTACTCTGGGGAACTGTTGGGGAGATGTTTTGTTATTTATGAAAGATCCTTTCTTGCTTTATTATACAATTGATTTATTGAAAGAGTACTGGCTTCTGGTATCAGATCCAAGAAAGTGTAAGAAGACACAAAGGATTTCATAGAATTGATGATGTAATTGTTAACTCTGGTGTTTGAGTTATTGCCTTTACTTTTCTATTATACAAAACTTTATTTTCCTATTGTCTCCAATACTGATTGCAGAATGAAAAAGATGTAATTATAGAAACAAAAGAGATGCATAGCTGCTGCTCAACACTTCTTTCTCCAAACTGCACTTGTTTATGAGAGCTTGTTCTCACAGTTTGATTCATCAGTCGAATACATATAAGTTATCAGTGCTTATCACTACTATTCTAATATGCCAGATGGGTCAAACTGCACCTAAAGTAGTTATGAAATTAAAAAACAACACAACACGTTTAGCTGACCAAAAGGGTGGTGGTTTGGGTTAAAAGGACAAGATTTGAGAAGTGAAAATTAAACCTAATGCGAACAAAATGACACATTTTACACGTGACGGTAACTATTAATGTATGCAAAAGTCCTGTGTTGACTTTGTCTGTCCTGTGTCTTCTCACTTCCACCGTTGCTCCTGTTATACCTAAAGCTTTGTCTTTTGAATTGTATCTTTTGGTCATCAAGCGTGTAAGCAGATTGTAAAACCTTCTAGTAAGTCCAACAGCCCCCTATCTGACCTCCATCTATATGTTTAATAACCACGGATAACATTTGAACCAGGCGACTTGTTATACACTGAAATAAGCCTTAGCCTATTCTTTTAAATGCACTGTTCTCACAATGAAACGTTTCCCCCACTAGGTGACGCTCTGCTGAAGCACAATGGGATGAAGTTCACCACCAAAGACCGGGATAACGACCACTCGGAGAACAACTGCGCCTCCTTCTACCACGGGGCCTGGTGGTACCGCAACTGCCACACCTCCAACCTGAACGGGCAGTACCTGCGGGGCCAGCACACCTCCTACGCCGACGGCATCGAGTGGTCCACCTGGACCGGCTGGCAGTACTCCCTCAAGTTCTCCGAGATGAAGATAAGACCCACCCGTGACCAAGACAAAAAATAAGACAGACGGCAGGAAAAAGTTACAAACATCACCAACCACAATTTCTGACAGCTAGGCGGAGTTTCTTGATATAGTTTATTCACTAAAACATACCTCTGTGAGTTTAGTTCCCTCCCTATGTTTCGCTTCCTTTTTGCTCCCCCATCATTCAGCTACTAGTGTCATGCCGGCTACCATTATTCTTCCTCATGGTCCCTTTCTTGAACAAATAACCATCATCATGCATACAAGCAACATACCAGAGCTCTGACATCCACAGTCCACTGAGCTAGCTTTACTCAGTCTGACATGGCGGTCCAAGCATCGCCGGCAGGATCACACACCAGTAATTCGCTCCTGACATGTGGCTCTGACCTCCCATCGGGGCTGACATGGCACTTCAATTGTGGTTCAGTCTCACTGCCCATAGCTGTATAATCTGTGAACGCTCCAACTATAGTATAAAACAAACAAACCCTTCACAAAAAAGTGAAAAAGGAGAGACAAGATCCTCCAGCGGTGAGGAGAGACTGTGTCACATTTACATCCCTGATCCGTGTGAATGAGACCCAGCAGGGCTAGGGGGAAGGAGTGCGGCATCTCAGATAATTAGAAAGAGACAGAGATGGAGAGAACGGGGAAACAATTTGACGAGAGTTAAATTAGTCGAGAAAGAAAGGGGGGCAGTGCGAATCAGAGGCGAGTGAGGAAGAGGAAGGAGAGGAGGTGCAAAAAGAAAAATGGGAAAAAGAAAGAGACAACGCAGGATCTCATTCATCTGACTTGGGCCATTAGGGAGCATATTGGGCACTTTTTCTGATCTGCCTGCCAGCTGATTACTGGCCAACTGATGCAGCACTCACAGATGGTAACCCAGCACGTGTGTGTGTGTGTGTGTGTGTGTGTGTGTGTGTGTGTGTGTGTGTGTGTGTGTGTGTGTGTGTGTGTGTGTGTGTGTGTGTGTGTGTGTGTGTGTGTGTGTGTGTGTGTCTAGGACAGGGAGACACAGACAGAGTACTCTAACATTATCAAGTTCCTGTCATGGGTTCAGTCGAGCGTCTCCACTGACCATGTTTAGCACTGACAGACTCAATGTGATGCATGGCTGGCACACTTGCACTCCCTTCATTAAGGTAGTTTGCGTGGGATAACAGCGCCTGTAATGTATGTAAAGTAATAGAAATTAAAAACTCAATTCAAGAGGGATGACAACATTTAAGATGAATCAAAAACTGTATCAGACCTTCCCTAGTTTATTATATTTTATCGGACTTGTTAAGGACATTTATATTCGTATTTGACAACAACCCACCCCATTCCCACCTTTTTATTTGTCCTCTTTTTGTTTTTGGTTGCTTCTTATAGGTTTGACTTGTGTGACACATTGTCTCATGTCATGAGAAAAGGTTGAGAAAGTTGCCGTAAAATAAGATTTGACGCTCTCAACCGCCGTCTTCTGAGTAGGAATTCTACAATGTGTTATGGCCAAAACAAAATCCGCAAACTAAAAAAAGAATAATAATAATAGAAAAGGAACAAAAAAATGTCATGAAGTAAAAAACACAAAGGCAAACTGTGGGCAGAAAATAGTGCAATCCTGATTTCCCGTCTCTATCTTTATTTTTCAAGTCGGTGAATCAACCTTTGTCTTTGTTTCAAGTTTATTTGGATGTACTAAAAGCTTTAAAAAAAATCTGTAGATTCTATTGTACAGTGTGTTTGACTTTTAGAGCATGTGAAGCTGTTTTCTTACTATGCTACAACACAAAGAATACTCACATGGACTTCACAAATCCACCAGTTCAAAAAAAATAAAGAGTATTTACAGAACTTTTCTCGACCTGATCAACAAGTGGGAGTGTCCCGTGCCGCTCTGAAGGTCGGATACGAGTGAAGAGGAGGCATTTGATTATCCCTAAAGCACACGCCCGTTCAAATCTGCAGCACAAATATAAATATTATGGAGGCACAATAAGAGAGGGATTTTGGCACATCGCTGCCAGCTGGACACAAATGATCTTTCTGACATCTTGGTATTTGCGTGTCACTGGGAGACCATTTTAAATGTGTTGCTGCCCCAGCGGACAGTGAGGTAAAGTGTGGCACTGCTGCGCTGAATGCCTCTGACTCTGGACCTGCTGCGAGTTGTTCCGCCATCACCGTTTCTGGAAGGATTTCCCTTTGCTGCGTGTGTTTCTGCAGCACCTCGGCTGTTTTGCATACAGATCCATGTCTCTGAGGACATCAGCCTCTTCTCTTCAACATTGAAAAGCACAGACTCATGCTACAAATACTTACTGATGTTATTATGGCACAGAGTGTGAGGTTTGATAATGTCAGAGGATATGGCAAATTGCAAATGATTGAAGTCACTCAAGGGGAAGGAGCTGGACTGCGTTTGAGAACGAATGTGAGTGTGTGTGTGTCCCTGTGTTAGACAGAGGGTGTGTGTGTGCACATGTGTGTGTCTACAGTGTCTCTGTGTGTACACATATATGAACATGATGCGGTTTGTACATGCCCAATGTGCATGAGCCAGACGACAGAGCGGGAGTGCGTCTCTGTGGGCATTTTGAAGTATTGTGATGCTTATGTACAACTTGCCCCCCCCCCCCCCCCCCCCCTTGCTATTTGTGTTGATAACAGAGAGATTTACATAATTATAATAAACTATTACTTATTGTGATTGTGAACCCATAAGAGTGGACACCACCTTCTGGTACTGTGTTGAACTGCGCTCGAAACCCTTAAAATCCCCCGAGAACCCACTCCCTATATCTCCAACCACCTCAACGCAGCGTTGTGCCCACTGTATATGTTGATGCTAGTTGCCCCCTCTTGTTATTTAAATGTAAAATTATAATTTGCCATGCCCCCCTTCTGTGTTTCTGTTGAGTGAATGCCTTTGTAGTCACTCTCTCTGCTGCGGCTTGCTAAGTTTCCAACGGAGGTTGATGATAAAAGAGTGAAATCAGAGGCTCTAATCATTCCCAGTTATCCCGCTCATTACAGTGCATCACCCCCCCCCCCCCTGATCGACCCCCCAAACCTCCTATCTTTCTTACTGTGTACCTCCTTAATTGCCTTAGCCTCTGCTGCCAATTCCCCCTCATTCTAAAGCTCCTAAATTCTGCTCCCAGCCCCCGACTCCCTGCCTCTTTATTGCTCTGCTTTTTCACTCTCAGTCCCAGCGCAGAACTAACTCTGTTCTTCTTTTAGTTTTGGTGAAGTACTATAGATTGTTTTGCTGAATCTTGATACTGTGTTTTAATGTTCTTGTCGACATTTAATAAACATTCACATTTTATAAATGGGGAACACCTTGAAGTGTGTGGGGTTTTATCTGTGGTATGTCAGTGTGTTTGGTATACATTTGCAGAGTAATAAACAGGGAGTGAACATTTGATAGACTTTCCCATGTAAAAAAGATAAGATCGAGGTAAATAAAAGGACATGCAGCTTGGTGAGAAAGGCAGCCTTTGCAGACCTTTAATGTAAAAATGATTTTGGTTTTTATTGGCCATGAGAGTCTAGGCTTTATCTGCCAAGGTTTTACGATAAAATCTTAAAGTGTTCTGCCTCCAATGCAATAGAAGTAATTGAATTTAGTTTGTGGAGCTCCAATATCTTTTTAGAAATGGTATTTTGAAAAACCTTAACTCAGCAGAAATATTTCTTCCTTAAACAATGCCACTTTAGTGTAGATATCCCATAGTACTAAAGTGTTCACTTATTAACACCAAAGAAATCATCTTAACGAAAATAAATTATTGCCCATTTTGCTTTATACCCGCGAGGTGCTGTTATCACCATGAACAAGATTATACAGCACCATTGCACACCTAGGAATCTGCAATACATTTAAGTAAAATTGCCTTATTAATAAAGCAAGTGAAGATATCAGGGCAAATTAATTAGCTCTCTCTTAAATCATGTACTATCTTAATTTCCACAGGTAGTGCCTTGGCCCCGCTGTAGCGATATGGACTGCGGTCAACTCAGCCGTCTCTCGCATTTGCTTGGTCAAATGAGCAGTGCTTCATTTTTGAGTGCGCGATTAATAGCGTCTTTAAGGTAATTGCCGAGAAGCGGCGCTGACGGTAGTACAAGAACTATGCTATTTGATCAATCAATCAATGATATTTGATGAGGGATAACATGATTTTTAGCCATAAATTCTTAAAATTGGTACTGTTGGACTCAGTACTTGTTAGACTACTACTACCACAAATACAATCAAGTACTTTTACTGTGTAGGCTACTATTTGAGTAATACTCCAGAGTACAATAATGCATGTTTTCTGCCCTCTTTGATGAAAGATAAAAATATGTTTTGCTATAAGTTCTTAATACAATTGGTACTGTTGGATTCAGTACTACTTGGACTACTACCAAAAGTACAATCACGTACTTTTACTGTGTAGTTTTTTAGTAATACTTGTTTAAACTCCTGTCCTGAGTACACAAATTAATGTATTCTGCTATCTTTGATGAGATAAAATGATTTTTTGCTATAAGTTCTTAATAAAATTGGTACTGTTGGATTCAGTACTACTACCAAAAGTACAATCAAGTACAGACAGAAATAAACCAGCGACTGTATTCGCCATGACACAGACAGTCTGTGGTTTGTACTTCTTTAACTTATGTCTAGTTTCTGAACAGATATGAGGAGGAGCTGTGTCACCGGAGACTTGTCAGATATTAATTTTAAACCTTTTTTCCCATGAAAATTAGCTCTAAACTTAGGGAACATAACTACATAACTATTAACTGTAACAATGTATAGATATTGAAATGTATTCACTAGTTTTTTGGATTTTCTTTTAGCATTTAGCATTTTTCTTCACATCATAAGGTTAAAAAGGCTCACCATGTACTGGTATGTATAACATGTATAATTCCTCATCTTTTTTAAGTCTTGCTCAACTGATTTGACTGCTTTCTGGTAAATCAAACAACACGGATGACTGGTTTTATCTTATTTTCATATTACATACACTTCTCTTGTAAATCTCAGAGCGGGCTGATAATTAGCTTTACAAGCTTCTATCCAGGAACACCACTGTTAAGTCTTCTCTAGCGGGGTAACTCAAATTAATCCTAATGCTTCCTAAGATTCCCCGGCGTTTTGAAGTCCAAGATAATGCAACTTGTCACTGATCAAATTGTAATAGTCTCTATGGCCACAAGCCAAGCCAATATGGTGCATCTGCTAATTGCCTGGAAGGAGTGCGAGTCATGGTCTGGAGGGTAAAAGTTGAAAGAGTAACATCGGGACGGATGCCATGCCGTGTGATCTAGCTCTCAATTCATAGTTTAGAAGACAGCAAATGATGTCAGGGACTGAGTTCCTATCTCTGTAGAGCCAGTACATGCACAAGGCATTAAAGTGTGTCCCTGACACTGTGTGTGTGTGATCTACTCAGCCTTCAAAGCATGAGAATTGGCCACAAATATGTGTTTGCTTTGTGGAACGGTGTCAAGTGGTTTTAAATACCATTCCAACTGCTCATACCGACTTCTGTCAAGGAAGCATGATACATCATCGGTGTACTATCTGTGCAATATATTACTGATTTAGTGAGTCATTCATTTTAGCAAGGTTATTTAGGCCTGTGTTTGTTCTAGCGTTAAAGGAATATTTTTGACACATTGAACAGGAAGTCCCTGCATAAGGAGAGAAATAATTCCAGCACATATTAGAACACCCATGCCCCCGCTAAGAGCTCTCGACTCAGAGCTAATTGTGGCACACTGGGGTGGCCACACTTGGATTGAAGTATCACATAATGCACGCTAACCAAAAACACCTTTTTTAAATGACATGTATTAGCAAGACGTATGTCGTCTCGCTATTTTATATAGGTTCTCTGTCTGTGAAAGGCATACGGTAACAGTATGGATATCTTCATCACGAAGGCAAGAAAGCAAATATTCCTAAAATGTCAGACTTTAACTGTGAATTTTATTAGCAAAGAAAATGCATGGGGGGTGTGGCAGTCGCTCACTGTTTGCTACTTTTTGTTATTTCCCTTGTATGCTATTCATTTAAGCTAATCGTCATATTTTCACTGAGTTGGAGGGTGATTCAGATCACTTTGTGGCTCCTGATTAAGAACTGATTTATCTCTTGGCCAATCAGGCTGTTGAACACCAAGGGATTCCTGATCATTCCTTGTCTTAATGCAAACTTCATTTTTCAGCCATCAACTCTTTTTGCTCTTCTGAGACTTCTTAGCTGTCTTTCCTTTTTCTGATTTGGTTTGAACGTTCTGAATCCTAGCTGGAGCAATTCTTTTTCAGAACACCTTTTCTACAAGACCATGCTTCAGGGCAGATCTTTGGTTCTGTTCGTGCGAGAGGTTTTACCTGACGCCCGCATTTTGTTATTCGATTCATTTCATCAAAACCCCTACATACACATTCCCTTAATATCGATGACATATATTTTTTAGGAGGAATTTGTTTTATTATAAAGCCATGTTTTCATTGTGAAATAACTTTTGAGATTTGTTTCACAAAGTAAATGTATTTTAATTTGTATGCAGTTTGAGGCCGGTGTTTATGCTTCTTACTGATGTCGCAGAAACACCACAGGGAAACTAGAAGATCAAGGATCTAAAATGGTATTTGTGTGCAGACCTAACCCAAATACAAGTCAACTCAAAGAGTTGCCGGGCTTCGTGAACATATTTTGTCATCAGGTATGAAGACTTGCTGGGTTCTTACTAAGAATCCTCTGCATCACACTTCTGGGTTTATTAGCATTTCCTTTAGGCTTGCCAGGTAAGCTTTCAGATTACAGCCGTGAAAACCAACTAAACACATGGACACCTGACTGAAACTAAGCATTTTATGAGTTCAGTGTCATGCTTTGCTAATCTATCTGTTAAATCCAGCACACACCAATCTCCATCCGTCTTTTTAGATGACTTGCTGTACACGGAGTGTTGTGTAAACTGCTGTAACCCCATTTTGCTGCAAAGTAAATCCTTGTTCCCACCTCCCCATATCTTTATCTGATGCAGTCTAACCAGTGGCTCTGACACCGATAACACTACTGTTGTTGCCTTGGCTTTGCTCTGTGAACACCCGTGGGGGGGTTTGCATTACATCCTGGCTGCAAGCTTGCTGTGAAGGCAGGGGGCAGCTTACCGCAGATACATATCAAATGGAACGGAGTTCATGTTTGTTGCTTTAGAGGGTTTGGTATTTTGAAAGGCATGTTTTTGATGGATTTTGCTTAATGTTGCTTTGTATTGTCTTTAGTCTTAGTCTATTTATTATAATTTAAGACTTGATTTGATTTATCCTGCTCCAGAGTTGATGGCACAGCAATTGGTATGCATGTTAAAAAGTAAAACATAGCCTATGTATTTAAACAACACACACTCTACACAACTGCACTCTTCCATTGGAAACATATTGAAAGCCCCCAGGTCATCAACACGTTTCAATAGGATTGGGATTAGAAGAGTCCATGCCTTTTTGATTTCATTCATAAACCAAAAAACCCGAAACAGTAACTGAAGCTAAGTTTAAATATAATCGTGTAACGTCAGAGGTCCAACTCGATGTCGTGTAGCCATGCCCACATCTCTGGTCCTAAGTCGAAGAGGCTGGCTTCCGAGGGTGGTCTATATAAAGGGCAGGTGGTTGTTATATGTTCGTCAGTCTGTTCAGGGTCACCACCCTCGCATGCAGCACTGTCATTAAAGTGCTTAAAACAATGCAGTGTCGACAGATTACTATGCCAGATTTTCTTATGTATTTTTTTTATTGTGTGTGTGTGTGTGTGTGTGTGTGTATTGCTATCCCCAAAGTATGGACCAGTTTATCGAATGTTTTTGTTCTTTAATGTAACTTTGCGGGAACATTAATTAAATTGTCTCTCCTCTGTGCATGAAAGTAACCCATATCACCCTGCATCAGCGTGTCCTTCAAGTGACAGCAGTAGTACAGCCACATTTAAATAGAGATAATGCACGTCCCTTTAAAGTCCATATTTTATTTTTTGTGGTTCTCAAATCTTACGTTACTGACTGCATGGCCACTGTCTTCCTTTAGAAAGAAAATACAACAGTGCCCAGGTATATTTGCACATAGAGCTGTTTGTCCACTAGACTTTAAGGTCACCTAATACGCAAAATCCACTTTTTCATGTCTTTTATAAATAAATACGTGTCCCCTCTTTGTCAAGAGATTCGGAAAGTTTTAGAAAAAAAGATTCCCTTTCCTTTTCTCCTGATACACCTGTGTAAAAACCTGTCTGAAAATGAGCTGATGAGATTTGGCCACTTTGTGATGTCAATACTGTGTTTGCGTTGTGCAACCAATAGCCACTAATACACCAAGGTATCACTTGATTCTCCTCCTAGAGCACCATTGGGTGTTTGTCAACCAATCACTTCACAGAGTGGTGTGGCCAGCAGCAGCTCATTAGCATTTAAGCTACAGACACCGAATCAGCACTTTTGAAACAGGGCTGAAACAGAGGGGATTATGGGATGCTTCAATGATCTGTTAAGTGTTTCAGCCAAACACTTCAGAGAAATGGTTTGCATATATCTGAGACCTATAATATATTGATGACAGAGTATAATAGGGCACCTTTAAACCCTTCCTTGTAAGTATCGTTGTCTTTTAATATTGCATCTCTGTATGGATGTACAGTTGTTTTGCGGTTGGAGCCACAGAGACCCCTCTTTAGTATTTCTTGATGTAAGTGTCACCTCCGCTCCATGTCAACCGCTGTGCTTGGACAGCTGATAGCGTACGGAGAGAAAAGGATCTGTCGCCCGCACACATGGGAAATGATGGTAAAGTATTGCTGTCTGTTTGAGAAATGTCTAACACAATAACATCAACTCATTCCCACTTAACAGACCTGATGTCTAAAGCCACTTACCAAAACATTTTTAGGAAAGCATTTCTAACTCATGATATTGGGATGTATCAGTTGTTTGAGACCAAATGTTCCCTTTTCTGTAGACATACACCTCACATTCTCACACAGCACAAACAAGCAAAGCATTTACGTTCTTCTATTGCAGCAGCAGATATTGCATTATGCCAGAGTGGGTTCCTTTGAGGCTATTATCACACGAAGAGTCTCTGCGGACATGATGGAGCAGTGACGGGGACTCATTGTAATGATTAGCTCGAGAGCATCAGTCTCTCCGTGGCCTCTTCACACAGCCTTGATGTTCCCAAAGTTTCCTCTGATGAGCTTTCAGGTGTTTAGGTTCGTAAATAAGCCTCCACTTTCCTCTATTGCAGAAGTCCCCTTTTTTGTTTTGGCAATGCTTTTATTTTCATGAATTTGGCTGCCTTGGTCTCAACATCTGCCGTGTGAAACTGGGAACGTCAGGAGGAAACACACGCGTACTGTACTGTAAGTGGAACCTGCTCTTGACATGTCAGAACCTTAATTAGAATAATAACTCAAAGAGAGAATGGGAACGGAAGAGGAAATACTCGGGCAATATCTTTACTTACCTGACAATCATCTTTCTTAATAAATCAGACTCATGAAAGCATGACCCCTGAATTTTCCGTTTGATTACATATCATGTACATTTATATATATATATATATATATATATATATATATATATATATATATATATATATATATATGAAATACATTTGAACTCTTGACAAATGTAAAGCAGGGCTTAAAATATTTGTCTTTATAAATCACTTTGCATATTTGTCATTTGATGTTAAAGATGTTATTATGATCATTTTCAGTTTCATTGAGAAACTTCCTCTGGAGGGAACACATGGATTGTAGCCTTTGCAGACCATTTACATCCACAAAGACCTGCACACTACATGGAAGGGAGGACCCATACAAGCCTATTAGGGCTCCTTTAAATGAATACAAACTTGTATTCTGATTGTAAACATAAGAAAATTGATCTCTTAAATGTAAAGCAGATCCACAGCTGGGATGAAGAGTTGCAGCAATTTTATGAAAATATTATTGTATTAAATAAGTGATGTATTGACCCTTATCTCAATGTTTAATGTTGTTGTTTTGCTTATGGTGTATGTCATCTTTGTTTTATTGTATTACAAACCACTGTAAGTGTATTCTTCTTCAAATCCAAGACATATTCAGGCGATTATGTGAATCACATTATGAAAATCTATGTTGCCCATTACACTGTAATGAAAGGTAGTAAGTAGACACGAAATGTAATGTCTCTGATTAATGATGGTTCTTTGCACAAAGCTAAAGTTATCTCCTGAAGTAAATGACAACACAAAAGACCAAATTATAAAACAGCAGAAAAGGCCTTTCTCTCTGTGACAGAGTTTCTTTCTGTCAAAGAACTAATTCCACCTGTGTCCATTGAATGTTCCCAGCAGAAGGAGCCAACCATCCTGACCCTGTAGGTGGGCGTCAAAGTGAACCTCCCGAACAAAAGAGTCTGAGACAGCCTGCCTCCGACCCTCGCTATTTCCATCAGACATGCAAACACAATCAGGAACCTTTTGCAGGGTCCAGCTTTGGCAGCATCAGGGACAAACCCTACAACCGAAAAACACTCACAGCAGCCGTGACATGGAGAGGCAGGCCGAGCAACGGAGTCATTCATTTCAAATGAGTGCTCGGACATGGAGAGGGACAGAGAGGAGCAGAGCCATGCAGGAGGAGGGAGAGGAAGGTGAACAGAACTCCACTTGATGTGAAAAGTCGTCTGGTGTTCCGACAGCTGTGAAGTGTGTAGTGGGCTGCTATATAACTTGTCTTGTCATGACTTTTTTATAAATTCAGGCTATGATAAACTCTGACTGACTCAGACTGATGCTGGTTCCAGAGGTGGGAAGTAGTGGAGTACAAATACTTTGTTACTGTACTTACATTTGTCTGGTATCAGTACTTTACTCCACTACTTATTTTTCTGACAACTTTTTACTTTCACTTCTTACATTTTTAACACAAATACCTGTACTTTTTACTTTACAGGTTTGTTACTTTAGTTTTAATCTGCAATTGGTGGCCAGGGGCCTCATTTATAACGCCGTGCGTAGGATTCAAGTGGGAAGGTTGATTACGTAGTAGAAATCCAAAAAATAGGTACAGAAATGTTCCGACATTTTCCGATTTACCAAACATTGCGTACCGGCGAGGAAAGTGCGTACAACACTTCCTACGCCTGTTTCCCTTTGTAAATCACAATCGACTCGAAATGCGGTGCAGCTTTTGCGGGCTTCACGTAACGCCCATATTTGCCTATAAATAGTCAAAGAAACGCCCATTCATTCATTCATTTTGACTGACTTTATGAAGAAGATTGCATGAAATGACAACAGAACAGCTAATAAAGACATCTCACACCGTGTCAGATTTTGGTTATTTATTATTTTATTGGAGGTGGAGATAAATCATATTGTTTGGTGGATGCCGTTTGAACCAGAGTAACAGCATGGAGGTCGGATCGTCACCAAAATAAATAAATAAGTGGTCCGAAAAAGGTTAATGACAAAAAAAATACACATAGCCTTCCTCAGGCAGTGTGTTTGTCCCGGGGACAGGAGACACACCCTTGATGAGAGACTGTAAGAAATGATCGGAGAATCCCTCCGGTGTGGAGTCATGACGACTGGATCTGAATTATGTTTTCGTATTTGGTGGTTTGTGTCCCAGCTGTCGATCAGCTGTGCGCAGCGTCTCCACTGCAGCCTGTGCATCTCAACCCCCCCCCCCCCCCCCCCTCCCCGCAGCAACTATATATCCACCAGTTAAAGGAAATACAACTAATGTGTTGTGTTATATTAGCTGTACAATTGACCACATATGGTGTTCTTAGTTTCCATACCTCCTGTGTTTTACGAGCGACTTATCAAGTCTTGGCAAGCGGCATAAATCACGATTAAACATGATAGTATAGTGCCAGGAGATATGAGAGTCGGAGGCGGTGCATCGAAGGTGCAGAAGGGTACTTTAATAAGGAGGTGTTGTCGGGTCGCAGCCCGGGACAACAAGAGAGAGAGAAAAGGAGGAGGACACAGTATATACAGATAAGAACACATATGTCCGTGTGGGAACAATACCCCCCACTGTAGTTCCATGTATGAATTATGTCCCAGTGTTACAGGTGGTCACCACACAAGCCCCCCCAGAATTCAAACAGGGCAAAAAAAAATCCTCGCGTCCGGGAGGAAGCACCACAGGGTCCGAGGAGGGTGGGGCCGGGCCATGGAACGGGCCGTCGGAAGGGGGCCGCAGGGGAGGGTAGGGGCCCTAACGAGGGCGAGGGCATCCTCACCGGGGGTGGAAGACGGGCCGGAACGGGGCCGCAGTAGGCGTCGTAAGGGGGCCGCAGTGCTGCGAGGCGGGGACGGCGCGAACATCCCGGCGGTCCCCAGCAGGGAGGAGCGCTGCCCGGCCGCAGGCGAGGGCACAACGGCAGCGGGCACAAAGTCCTCGGGGGGAAAGAGCCGGGTCCCCGGGGGGCAGGAGCAGCATCCCCGGGAGGAAAGAGCCGGGTCCCCGGGGGGCAGGAGCAGCATCCCCGGGAGGAAAGAGCAGCATCCCCGGGAGGAAGGAGCCGTGGACAGGGGAGAGGCCAGACGGGGCGCCGTCCGGAGCCGCCGTCGAGATGAACCGTGAGCCGCGGTAAGAGGAGAGGCCAGGCAGGGTCCCGAAGCGCGCCACCCACGGGCCGATGAAAACATGGGGACGTCCGAAACCGCCGAGGCGAAGGAAGAGGCCAGACAGGTCCCGGAGCGCGCCACCCACGGGCCGGTGAAGGCATGGGGACGTCCGAAACCGTCGAGGCGAGGGAAGAGGCCAGGCAGGGTCCCGGAGCGCGCCACCCACGGGCCGGTGAAGGCATGGGGACGTCCGAAACCGCCGAGGCGAGACGAGGTCCAGGAGTGCACCACCCAGGCGTCGATGAGCGTGAGTGGCGTCTGAAGCCGCCGTCGAGGTGGTGAAACAGGTGAGAGTGTCCACACGAGGACGACCAGACATGGTCGAACCTCCTCTCAGGCACCAGAAAAAGCTCAAAAAGGGCCGTACTGTCCACGGTCAAAAACAGGTGGGCGAAATAGCCGTTAGCAGCTAGCCGTTAGCAGCTAACCGTTAGCTGAGGCCGTTATCTGGCAGCCATCGGTAGCTGCTAGCCGTCGTTAGCCCCACGTGAATAGCTGCTAGTCGTGGTTAGCTAGCGCCGCTGGGACGTGCAGCCGCACGCCCCGGAGAAACAGCCCCATGAGGTAGCCATGGGGTTGCTGGTCGACCCAGCAGGTCGTGCATCGTCCCCCCGATGCGGGAACGGCGAGCAACGTCTCCAGCCATCTGCGGAGCACGCACCGAGCCTCAGTCCGCGTGCCGGTGGCAGCCACGGACGTCTCCAAAAAATCCCCGGCATTTCGAGAAAGGAACCGGAGTTCCTTTTGCCGTGTTCGGCTTCTTACCCCGGACACAGAAGGTCCTGCTGTGAGACATCACCTCTTCCTCATCGAACCTCTCTGTCTCCAGTCACATCTTCAGAAACATGCGCGAGTGCCTCTCAATTCACGTCAGAGTCACCAATATAGTGCCAGGAGATATGAGAGTCGGAGGCGGTGCATCGAAGGTGCAGAAGGGTACTTTAATAAGGAGGTGTTGTCGGGTCGCAGCCCGGGACAACAAGAGAGAGAGAAAAGGAGGAGGACACAGTATATACAGATAAGAACACATATGTCCGTGTGGGAACAATACCCCCCACTGTAGTTCCATGTATGAATTATGTCCCAGTGTTACAGGTGGTCACCACAATAGTATATAAAACCATGCTCGTATCTACAACCTATAGAAAAGCAAAACGGCGTCAGTTTAGAGGTAATTCTGACCTCCTGCTTACCGCATAATTTATGAGAAAACATTTCATAACATTAGCACAACATATTCGAGGTGGTTTTAAATAACATATCCGTATTTATTTATTTCTCCAAGTTATGTGTGTGTGTGCACTGAGGAGGAGTCTCAAACAGGCATTTGTTTAATCATTTTAAGATTGGCTTTAATCAATGTTTGAAAATGAATTCTTCATATACAGTATTGTGCTAGTTACTGAAAACCAGTAACTAGTTACCATTGCTAGTTACTTCATTTCAAAAGTAACTCCGTTACTTTACTGATTACTTACACCAAAAAGTAATGCATTACTGTAAAAAGTAACGTTTTAGTTACTTAAAAAAAGGGCTCCCATTAATGCCCTTATAGCCTTCATTTCAGTTTGTTATTGCATTGGAGAATAATACAATCTGTTGATCAACTTGACATGCATTATATGCAATCTGGATTGCATCGATATTAGCTGGCTTTCCATTTTTCTATATTCTTTCTCCAGGTAGTTGGAAAAAGTGTTCCGTCCCATATGCCGTGTGCCGCCCGGACATGGTATCATGCTAACTAGCTCCCTGAAAGCGGGTGACTCCACTGTAGCAATAGCCTGCATGTGTTCTACAACATACCGTGCAATGGCTTTATCGACTTTTCCCTGGATAGCAGTCCCTTGGTTAAAATCCAGCCGCTGTTGCTTCGGTGGAGGTGGAGTGGAGTCGGCTGAGTCTGGGTCTGTGCCGGTCTTAGTTACTAGCTTCCCAGCATGTAGTTTTTGCAGATGTTTTAAGAGATTTGAATGACTGGTTTGGGCAGTAGATAGACTCTTTAACCCGCCAGGACACAACTTACATTTAACTAAAACGTTCTTTTCTTTGTGCTCGACAAAAGTGAAATAGTGAGAATATCTCCAGGTGGAGAAACTAGACTTGGGCTCCGCCGCCGCCATTCGCTAGTCTTGTTAGTAAACAACACAAACACGCCCACAGCCACAGCCCGTCTCCGCATGTGACGCAGGAAGTATTTAAGTACATTTACTCAAGTACTGTACAGTTCTCATCTCTGTTCGCCTGGCTGTTGACTATATAAAAGAACTAACGCAGTAACGCACCATGTAGTAATGGTAACTGAGTTACTGAATCTAAAAAATAATGCGTTAGAGTACTAGTTACTGCCAAAAATAACGGCGTTACAGTAACGCGTTAGTCCCAACACTGTTCATATATGATAAATGAGGTAACATTTTATTAATGGTATTATGTCCACATATTTCTCTCCATTCTTCCTTCTGCCAACGCGGTGTCGCAGTTTCTCGTCTCTCCCGTTTTTGTGCTTAGCAGTGATTCCATGTCAGCCACAGCTTGTCACTAAACATCTGACTGATGGTGTGTTTAACGAACTTAAACTAGCTTTATTAAATGTCAGGTCTTTGGCAGGGAAAACATTTTTAATCAATGATTTTATCACAAAATGGCAGTGCAGCTGTTCTTATTGAATCAACCCCTCCCAACTTTATTTTTTTGAGTCAGGAAAGAATGCATAAGAAAGGGAGTGGAGTTGCTATTTTGTTCAATGATTCCCTTCAATGCAGGAAGACATCTTATGGGAACTTTGCTTCTTATGAATATGTGGCCCTTCAGCTGAAATGCTCCTCTCGAGCTCTGTTCCTAAATATCTATAGACCACCCAAATACTGTGCAAGCTTTTTTGATGACTTTACTGAACTGCTATCTATAGTGTGTATTGACTTTGATCGTCTAGTCATTGTTGGTGATTTTAACATCCATGTTGACAACCCCCAGGACAGAGGGGCAAAAGAACTGTTTTGTGTTCTTGATAACTATGGACTGACTCAGCATGTGACGGAGCCCACGCACAATAAGGGACACACTCTGGACTTAATTATCTCAAAGGGTCTGAATATCTCTAAGGTTGTGGTGACTGATGTTGCACTCTGACCATTCCTGTGTGTTCTTTGAGAGCTCTAATTCTGTTCACAAAAATGTTCAAAAATAGGTAACCACAAAGCGATATTTAACTGAAAATACTAGGGAAATGTTTACTCAGAATTTTTCTTCCACACTTGCCCCTGCTAACATCTCAGTAAATTAGCTAGTAGATCATTTTAATTCAAAAATTAAAAATGTTATAGATGCCATTGCTCCAACTAAGGTAAAGGAAGTGACTGGGAAGAAAATATCTCCATGGAGAAAGGCCATGACCGTGAGAGCAGAAAAAAGAGGAGTGTCGAAAAGCTGAACGCAGGTGGCGAAAAACAAATCTCCAGGTTCACTTTGAAATCTATAAAGAGAGACTTGGCCTTTATAATTTGGAATTGAAAAACGCACGCCAGTCTTTCTTCTCTGACATCATTACCAAAAACAAAAACAATGCACGTGCCTTGTTTGCTATCGTTGACAGACTAACTAACCCCCCAGTGTCAGTAGCCTCTGAATTTCTATCCACCAGGGCATGCAATGATTTTGCCTCCTTTTTCACTGACAAAAATCAGACAAGCAGTCAGTGCCTCTGCATCAGGTACAGTACATGTGTTGTCCCTATGTCCACCTAATATCAATTCAAACACCATGACACAATTCCATCAGATTAATGATAAAAACCTAGAGGACATTATTCAACTTCTGAAATCTTCCTCCTGCTGCCTTGATATTATTCCAACAGGATTTTTCAAAGATGTTTTTCGTTGCATGGCCTCAGATCTACTTCATATAGTAAACAAATCTCTTCACTCAGGTATTTTTCCACAGGCCCTGAAAACTGCAGTCATTAAACCGCTCTTAAAAAATAATAATCTAGATGCTTCAGTAATGAACAATTACAGGCCCATATCAAACCTGCCATTTCTAGGTAAAATCATTGAAAAAGTTGTTTTTCAACAGTTGAGTAATTTCTTGCATTTAAATAGTTGTTTCGATGTGTTCCAGTCAGGCTTTCGTCCAAACCACAGCACTGAGACTGCTCTTGTAAAGGTCTTCAATGACATCCACTTAAACACAGACAGTGGCAGAACTTCAGTGTTAGTATTATTAGATCTCAGTGCTGCGTTTGACACTGTTGACCACAACATATTACTCGACCGACTAGAAAACTGTGTGGGACTTTCGAAAATAGTTCTAAATTGGTTTGTATCCTACTTAAAAAGGACAGAAACCACTTTGTTTCTATAGGTAAATACACATCTGAGTTGACAAATATGACATGTGGGGTACCTCAAGGCTCCATCTTGGGGCCTCTTCTCTTTAACATCTACATGCTACCAATGGCTCAGATAATGAAAAACAACAAAATAAGTTACCATAGCTATGCGGATGACACACAAATGTACGTAACAATTTCACCAGGAGACTATGCTCCAATTCAAACACTGAGTAAGTGCATTGAACAAATCAATGACTGGATGTGTCAGAACTTTCTCCAATTAAACAAAGATAAAACTGAGATAATGGTTTTTGGAGCCAAGGCAGAACGTATAAAAGTTAGCGCTGAGCTTCAGTCTGCAATGTTCAAAACAGATAAAGCCAGAAATCTAGGTGTAGTCATGGACTCTGACCTGAGTTTCAACAGTCACATTAAAACAGTTAATAAATCAGCCTACTATCACCTAAAGAATATATCTAGGATTAAAAGACTAATTTCACAGCAGGATTTGGAAAAACTTGTCCATGCTTTTATCTTCAGTAGACTGGACTACTGCAATGGTGTCTTCACAGGTCTCACTAAAAAATCTATTAGAAAGCGGCAGCTAATTCAGAACGCTGCTGCTCAAGTCCTCACTAACACTAAGAAAGTGGATCACATCACTCCTGTTCTGAAGTGTTTACACTGGCTTCCTGTGTGTCAAAGAATAGATTTCAAAATACTGCTGCTGGTTTATAAAGCTTTGAATGGTTTAGGCCCAAAATACATTTCTGACCTCCTGCTAAATTATGAACCATCCAGATCTCTCAGGTCTTCAGGGACTGGTCAGCTTTCTGTCCCCAGAGTCAGAACTAAACATGGTAAAGCAGCGTTCAGTTATTATGCTCCAAATATCTGCAACAAACTCCCAGAAACCTGCAGGTCCGCTGCAACTCTGACTACTTTTAAATCCAGACTAAAGACTTTTCTTTTTGCCGCTGCTTTTAATTGAACTATTCACATCTTAAACTGCAATGTAACCTTTATCCTTGTATTTTTCTTTTTATGTTTCTTTTATTATCTTTTCTTTTTAATGACTGATTTTAAATGCCATTGTCTTAATGTCTTTCGTTTTTTGTAAAGCACTTTGAATTGCCTTATGTTGAAAGGTGCTATATAAATAAACTTGCCTTGCCTTGCCTTAGTGCGTACGCATGGGTTAGAGTTTGCGTGGAGGACCGCACATTTTCCCGTCAAGTTAGTATTTTATAAATCGCGAACATTGCGTAGAAACTGGCGTACGCCATTTTTTGAGCGTATATCCCTTTATAAATGAGGCCCCTGGATCATTATTATTTAGAGTCATTTCCTGGTCTTCTCTAAAGAAGAGGGACCAATGTAAATGTTGTCATGTTGCCGTTGTTCAGCATGGAAACATTCATTAGCTAACAATGACATTATTGTTCTATTAATCAAATCAAAATCAAATCAAATTTTATTTATAGAGCACATTTAAAAACGATGTTTGGTCGAGCCAAAGTGCTGTACATGTAATAAAAACATTTTACTGCAGTGCAATTGTAAAAAAGACAGTCATTTAGCAACAGCAAATATAAAAAACAATACACAGGGAAATGTCAGTAGTCGTGCTCCGCTCTAGCTAGAAAGCCTGAGAGAAGAAGTGAGTTTTTAGATATGATTTAAAAACCCCTAGGGTCTGGGCCGACCTCACATGGAGGGGCAGAGTGTTCCAGAGCCTCGGGCCAGCTGCTGCGAAGGCTCGGTGCCCTCGTGTTTTGAGCCTAGTCTTCGGCACTACCAGCAGCAGCTGGTCAGCAGACCTTAAAGCTCTGGCTGGGGTGTAGCGCTGGAGGAGTTCAACTATATAGGCCGGAGCCAGCCCATTTAGAGCTTTAAAAACGAATAAAAGGATTTTAAAATCAATTCTGAACTGAACTGGAAGCCAGTGTAGTGAGGCCAGAATTGGGGTGATGTGGTCGCGCTTTTTGTGTCCAGTCAGCAAACGTGCAGCTGCATTTTGGACCAGCTGCAGGCGTTTAATTGACGCGTGGTCCATACCCACATACAGAGCGTTGCAATAGTCCAGTCTCGAGGTCACAAAGGCGTTGATGACCCTTTCCATGTCTTTAAAAGATAAATAGGACTTGGTTTTGGCCAATAGTCTTATTTTAAAAAAGCAGGATTTGACTACGCTGCTGACCTGCTTATCGAATTTAAAAGTGTTCGTCAAGGTCACGCCAAGGTTCATGACCGAGGGGAGGATGTTTAGTTGGAGGGAGCCCAGAATATCAACCTGAGAGGCTGGAGGTTGTGGTCCAAAAAAGATGACCTCCGTCTTGCCCTCGTTAAGAGTCAGGAAGTTGTTGCTCAGCCAGGATTTGATCTCCGTTAAGCAGTCCATCAACTGCTGTAGTGACTGTGTTATGTTTGCTTTGAGCGGGAGATAAATCTGGACGTCGTCAGCGTAGCAGTGGAAGGGAATGTTGTGTTTTGTTAGAATAGAACCTAGGGGCAGTATGTATAGTAGGAACAGGATGGGGCCCAGAATCGAGCCTTGGGGGACCCCACAGGTAAGAGGGGCTTTGGCAGAGGAGAAGGCACCTAGCTGCACTGAAAAGCTACGGTCCTTAAGGTAGGACCTGAACCATGCGAGGGCAGAGCCTGTGATGCCAGCGGACTGTTCAAGCCGTGACAGCAGGATGCCATGGTCCACGGTGTCGAAGGCAGCTGTCAGGTCCAACAGCACCAAGACAGCTGGGCTACCTGAGTCGGCGGCTAGGAGCAGATCGTTAAAAACTCTTAAAAGGGCTGTTTCAGTGCTGTGCATGGGTTTGAAGCCAGACTGAAACTTTTCATGGATGCCATGAAGGATTAAAAAAGACTGCAGCTGGGCGTAGACTACGCGCTCCAGGGCTTTTGATAAAAACGGTAGCTGGGAGATGGGCCTAAAATTTGCGAGAGTGGAGGGGTCGAGACTTTTCTTTTTAAGTAGTGGGGTAACCACGGCATGTTTAAAGGCAGCTGGGACACATCCTGAGGTAAGAGAGGTGTTTAAAAGTAATAAAATACTTGCTCCAACTGAATGAAAAACCTCTTTGAGAAGGCGTGAGGGAATGCTGTCCGAGGAGCAGCTTGTCGGTCGCAGGTGCTCCACTATGTCCGAGAGAGAAGAGAGGGAAATAGGCTCAAAGTGGTCGAGGACAGCAGGGCACAGAGAGGGAGCAGGATCGGGGGTAGCACTAGTGTGAGCTAGCCTAAGAGCAGATATTTTTCCAATAAAAAATTTAAGAAACTTATCGCAGAGAGCAGGCGATGGCACAACAGAAGAAACATCACGGGGATTAATGATGGAGTTGAGGACATTAAAAAGAACCTGAGGTTTGTGGCTGTTTTTAGAGATGAACAGAGAAATGTGCTCTGTTTTGGCTGCTTTGACTGCCGTCTGGTAGTCAGACAGGGAAGCACGAAGGATTTCCAGGGAGACATGGAGTTTATCCTTTTTCCACTTTCTCTCAGCACGCCTGCAAGCGCGTCTGAGAGCACGAGTACAGTCATTGAGCCACGGTTCTGATAGAACTTTGTTGCGTCTAAGCGTAAAAGGAGCAACAGAATCCAGTATTGGTGTGCATGTCAAGTCAAACATAGAGAGAAGCTCATCAGCATTAAAAGCACAGTCCACATCTAATTTACAGATAGGAGAAGCATTAAAAACATCAGAGAACTGTGAGGCAGTCAAGGGGTTAATCGAACGCAGACGACGCGCAGGGGCACGTGATTCGACTCCTGCGGAAGGGATGGAGGTTGTAAACAGAACCGGTAAATGGTCTGAGATACGCGTTGCTGCACATATTTCATCCACAGATACAGACAGTCCAAACGACAATACCAAGTCCAAAGTGTGTCCTTTTTCGTGTGTTGGGCCAGCCACGGACTGAACAAGACCAAAAGAATCAAGGAGATTTAAAAAGTCCCTAACCAGAGGTTTGGACTCACAACACACATGGACATTGAAGTCTCCGGAGATCAAAACACGATCATAATTCACCATGATCCCGGACAGAAAGTCAGAAAAGTCATTTATGAAATCCTTATTGTGCTTTGGCGGACGATACACAACTGCGCAGAGTATAGGCGAGGCCGGATTCAGTTCAAAAAGCTGCAACTCAAAGCTAGCATAGCTAGTGACATGGTGTAGCAATCGGCACTGGAGGCTAGCTCTAAACACCGAAGCTATGCCCCCGCCATGGCCGGTGGCACGGGGGGAGCTGAAGAATGTACAGTCAGGAGGAAAGAAGATCAAAGAATGATGTGTACTCGCCAGCGTGTGCCCAGGTCTCCGTCAGGAACATGAAATCCAGTTCACGGGAGGTGAAGAAGTCGTTCAGCAGGAACGTTTTTGTTAGCTATCGACCTAGCATTTAGCAAAGCCAGACGTAGTTTTTGCTCCGGGCTTGCCGACGGTGTAGATCGTCTCAGCTGACGAAGATGTCCGTGGTGAACGCCGCGCGGGCCGGGAGCAGTCAGGCGGGCAGGAGTAGCTGCCAGTCGGACAGGAGGAGCAGTCAGTCGGACAGGAGGAGCTGCCAGCGGATCCAGCAGAGTCCGTAGCTCCGGAAAGACAGGGCGAATCCACCGATCCCTCACATGGCGTGCAGCGGGAGGGCCATGACATCCGAGGCGTGGATAGGTCCCGGAAGAAGCCGTCAGGTAAGCTTTTAGGTGGACCAGTGCACCACCACGCTTTCCCCGTCGTCTGAAGCGCTTTCGGCGAGGCAGGATGCGGGGCAACCGGCGCAGGTAGGTGGGTATATCCAACAGAAGAGGGGGGGGGGACGATTTTTGGTTGCCAGATGTGGTTTTGGGCAGCAGTATCAACTCCAGTGAGGGTCTGAGGTGGAGGAGAGCTTGGCGATCATAGACGAGCAGAGCAGAGACATTCTGACAAACATAAAACAAAAACAAGAAAGCTATAGGTAGACAGCTGAGCGAGCGGCGGGCCGACACAGGCGCCATCTTGAATCACGTCATTCACGTCCACCAGTGTGGTCTAAAAGGGAGGTCAGGTACTCTTTAAAACAGCTGCTAGTTATGGGTACTTTTTACTTAATTTCCAAGCCCACACTTCTTTACTTTTACCAGAGTATTTTTAAACATGAGTATCTGTACTTTTACTTAAGTAAAGGATGTGTGTACTTTTGCCATCTCTGGCTGGTTCTGTTTGAAGACACCAAGAATCCAGGAGGAAGGTGAACCAACAACCTTCAGACTGTACAAACATCTCTCTCGCAGCAAAACTATATATTTTCTTTTTTTATTGAGTCAGGCACAATGAGTTACATTTATACAGTCTATATTTCTCCTCGCAACTCAGCATTTTTTCTCCTCCAAACACGTCTAGTTGAGTTTTTACCAAAAAGTTCTATTTTGGTTTCATCTGATCATATGACATTCTCCCAATCCTCTTCTGGATCATCTAAATGCTCTCTAGCAAACTTCAGACGGGCCTGGACATGTACTGGCTTAAGCAGGGGGACACGTCTGGCACTGGAGGATTTGAGTCCCTGGCGGCGTAGTGTGTTACTGATGGTAGCCTTTGTTACTTTGGTCCCAACTCTCTGCAGGTCATTGACTAGGTCCCCCCGTGTGGTTCTGGGATTTTTGCTCACCGTTCTTGTGATCATTTTGACCCCACGGGGTGAGATCTTGCGTGGAGCCCCAGATCGAGGGAGATTATCAGTGGTCTTGTATGTCTTCCATTTTCTAATAATTGCTCCCACAGTTGATTTCTTCACACCAAGCTGCTTACCTATTGCAGATTCAGTCTTCCCAGCCTGGTGCACGTCTACACTTGTGTTTCTGGTGTCCTTTGACAGCTCTTTGGTCTTGGCCATAGTGGAGTTTGGAGTGTGACTGTTTGAGGTTGTGGACAGGTGTCTTTTATACTGATAACGAGTTCAAACAGGTGCCATTAATACAGTTAATGAGTGGAGGACAGAGGAGGCTCTTAAAGAAGAAGTTACAGGTCTGTGAGAGCCAGAAATCTTGTTTGTTTGTAGGTGACCAAATACTTATTTTACCGAGGAATTTACCAATTAATTCATTAAAAATCCTACAATGTGATTTCCTGGATTATTTCCCCCCATTCTGTCTCTCATAGTTGAAGTATACCTAGGATGAAAAGGACAGGCCTCTCTCATCTTTTTAAGTGGGAGAACTTGCACAATTGGTGGCTGACCAAATACTTTTTTGCCCCACATAGGTACAAATAAAGTAATGTAAAAGATCATTTCAAATTAATTAATAGATAAGGAAATAAAGAATAATAACAATAATACATGTACCCATATACTCACATATGTATAGTTGCAAGAAAAAGTATGTGAACCCTTTGGATTCTCCACACATAGCGTTGTGTGTTCCTTCCAAACAACTCAACTTTGGTTTCATCTGTCCACAGAATATTTTGCCAGTAGTGCTGTGGAACATCCAGGTGCTCTTTTGCAAACTTCAAACGTGCAGCAATGTTTTTTCTGGACAGCAGTGGCTTCCTCCGTGGTGTCCTCCCATGAACTCCATTCTTGTTCAGTGTTTTACGTCTCGTAGATTCGTCAACAGGGATGTTAGCATGTGCCAGAGATTTCTTTAAGTCTCTAGCTGACACTCTAGGATTCTTCTTCACCTCATTGAGCATTCTGCGCTGTGCTCTTGCAGTCATCTTTACAGGACGGCCTAGGGAGAGTAGCAACAGTGCTGAACTTTCTCCATTTATAGACAACATGTGTCTTACCGTGGACTGATGAACAGAGATACTTCTGTAACCCTTTCCAGCTTTATGCAAGTCAACAATTCTTAATCGTAGGTCTTCTGTGAGCTCTTTTGTGCGAGGCATGGTTCACATCTGGCAATGCTTCTTAAGAATAGCAAATTCTGGTGTGTATTTTTTAAAGGGCAGGACAGCTTTAACCAACACCTCCAATCTCGTCTCATTGATTGGAGTCCAGGTTGGCTGACTCCTGACTCACATACTTTTTCCACCCTGCACTGTGAATGTTTACATGGTGTGTTCAATAAAAACATGAAAACATATAATTGTTTGTGTGGTATTAGTTTAAGGCGAGACACGGCAGGCAAAAACATCGTTTTTCAAGTACTGGTCAATTTTGAGATTTTGTGCTATTTTGATTCTATAACATGTTTTCTTTCAGGCTTTTGGAAGGAAAACGTACAAAATACACATTTAAGTGTTTATTTTACTATAGTTTGTCTATTTGCGTCTGTAGATTTCTCCTAAATTCACCAAAAGTTAGCATTCTAACGTAACATAAAGTACCGCGACCGCTGTGTGCACCATGTCAACAGAGGTATCGTTGGAAAGCTCCGTCTCTCCTGCACAATCTCATCGGATCCAAATATGGTCATTTCCTTTGTATCAGCAACCAATCGTGAAAGCACAAAGGGGTCTTAAACCAAGAAACAAAATCTCATTGGCTGGTGTCAATTTCTGACAACGTGATTCGTTCAGATGCGTCACGTGGTGTGCTAAAACACTTCCTGTTTAGCTTTCCGCTAGAAATTGAAATCTCAAAATCGCAAAAGAACGGCGAAAAAAACGTTCACAGAGAAGACGACAACAATTGTCTCTTGCACGAAGCAAGGTTATACAAAAAACAAATGACCCCGAACATGAAATACCTTCACGGAGTGCGTCGATGCGCAAGCTATCATCCAAAGAACAGGAGGAGTTAGCTAGCGCCTCACTGCAATCTTTAAAGGTCGTTTTCTCAAAATGAGTTTTTTCTCCTACTCTGAGTTCGAAATTTCAACTTCAGAAGCACGTAGAGACACCAAACCTTCCAGTTATATTCCTATCAATATTATGAAGGCTTTTACAGAAGGGTTTGTTCATATATAATTCATAGCCTGAATTATACAACATTGTATACCTAAAAACATGGCGAAAATTGATATTTTAGGGCTGTTGACAGTATTTTCTGATTTATTGAGTGATAAAAAGAGATATCCAATATCCCTTCTGTAAAAGCCTTAGATACTAATATGACTACAAAATGAAACAAGAATTTGGAACCTGGCTTTATCCAAAGTTCAGATTTCGATTCCTGAAATGTGTTAAAATATGTGCATATTTAATGAGATAATGGCTAATTTGCATATTTAAACATGCTATTTCAGAAAACTTGTAATACAAAAGACAATTGCCTTATTGTAAGACATTAACTGGAGAAATTTCTAGCTGATACCTTTAAGTTAAAAAAATTACCCTATTCACCTGGGGTGTCTCGCCTAGCAGACTGTGTTTGTCTATTGTTGTGACTTAGATGAAGATCAGAACACATTTTATGACCAACGTATGCAGAAATCCAGGTAATTCCAAAGGGTTCACATACTTTTTCTTGCAACTGTATACCCACATATACATATATATATGTACATTCCTACACCCATACCCACACATTTACATATACATACACATTCACATACACATACATACACATACATACATGTATATAAAAAACATACATTCATAGTCCCCCCTTTCTTCTTAACTTAGTGTCTTAAGTTCAGCTATGTAGGCTATCACAGAGCACCAGACAGACTCAAACATTTCTGAAGAGCCCCTCAGGTTATATTTAATGTTCTCCAGGTTCAGATATAACATTAGATCTTTAAGCCATAGAGATGCTTTAGGTGCTATTGAGGATTTCCATTCTAGGAGTATTCTTCTACTTGCTAATACAGATGCAAAGGCTATACTGTCTTTAGTTTTCCTCCTCATCATTCGGTGGCCAGGTAGTACTCCAAAAATGGCAGTTTCTGCACATGGTGTCAATACCACGTCCAAGGCCTCAGTGAGGTGTTTGAAAATGCTTGTCCAGTGTCCTTGTAGGCGAGGACAAGACTAAAACATATGAGTCATGTTTGCTGGTGACATGTGACATCTGTTACAGGTATCCGTGGCATTAGGGTATATTTTGGAGAGTGTTGGTGTAATAGATACAATACAATACAATACAACTTTATTTATAAAGCACTTTAAACCTCCAGACCAAAGTGCTGTACAGGCAAATAGATAAAACAAAGCATACAAAGAAGATACGGTGGACAACTTTAAATTGTATAAGATTGAGCCTGGAACAGGACGTACTATTGTTCCCTCTCGTTAATATGCCATCCCAAACATCATCATCTATTGCTTGGACTAGTTCCTCTACCCAATCTTGTTTGATTTTACCAAGAGACGTTTCTGTGAGATGGGAGATGGAATTGTAAATTCTTGAAACCAGACCTTTTTCGGTTGTTAGAGTGTCCAGAATTGAGTCAATTATTGAATCCGGGGGGCTATTGGGAAAACTATATCTGAACTCGGTCAACATGTCACAATGGAAACTTGTCTCAGCCTTCAATATAAACTTTGTTTCTGTGCAGGTTGATGAAGGGGAAGTTACTGCAGGTTCAGTCTGATCTTCTTTCTCTCTTCAAGGCGATCGATTGCCAAATGCTGAAGGACTGAGACTGACGTCCTAGAGAGACTACCTGAGGTAAGTCATACAGGAGTGTGTGTGAGGAATGTGTGTGGGGTTCTGCCTCGAACAACTCATATCTATAAAAACAGGGATTTTAGCCTTTGCATTTACATGTACAAAAACCTATAGAACACACTAGAGGAAAGTGAAAACCCCACAGGGCATTATAGGCCCCTTATGGTAGATAACCAATTCAAGGGTTCCTTCTAGCTGATCAAATGTGCTGCAGTGCCATACAGGCTGCCCTATATGCTAGAAAATGTTTTAAGGCTGGTGCTCAACTGCATGCAGCTGGCGTGTAAATTACCTCTGCCCACTTCAGGCAAGGGAAAATAGGACAGAGAAAAATAAATAAATGGCCTAACAAAAACCTCTCATGTGAAATGACCAAAACTTAATATTAAAAACTGATTGAGAAAATGTGTTTTCAAAGCCTGAAAGTAGTCAATTGCCATCAAGACTATATGGCGTTGCAGCATTCTTTCTTCCTTCACGGAAAAAACTGAAGCAATGACTTTAATTCATGTATTATGTCATGACAGATTTCACATAACTGTATTAGGTTAGTTGAAAACAATAATCTTAAATTGAAATAGGTTCAACCTAATAGTATTGCTTCCAACTAACCTAATACTTTGATGTGACCTTTGTTGACATAAAAAATGTAATTAAAGTCAATGCTTCAGTTTTTTCAGTATTCTGTTGTTCATCACTTTTTTTTAAATGTTTCAGTACATTGTACATTATATATTGATGCATGCAACTGTGTGCAATAATTTCTTGCAGCTCCCCTTCTGTGATTAAGTAAGAGAAAATTCTTCAGGCCAGAGATTGGTGCACCAGGAGCGCCATCTCCCTGTGGCATGTGGCGTTATTGTGCGTTAGGCTAATTGATGGTGCTGGCGGTGGAAGGTGAACTGTGGGTCCAATCTTCAACTTGACAGACAGAGGCAGAGGTAAGCTACCTGCTTATTACTGGTGACACCTCACAAATATGGAGCAGTGGCTAATAACTAGACAGACCTCAAGAGAGCCTCTGAGAGGAGGATGTTGGGAAGGATAAGGCTAACAGGCTTTTATTGAAATGACACAAAGGGATCTCGCTTATGCTTTGGGATACAAGGGACTAGCTAGTCATGTAATACCAAGCCTCAGCTCTCTGTCCTGTGCCAGCCCAGGATAAATGTGGGTACATATTGACACAAGTTTTTTTAAGTGTCTGTCATGACTGTGGAGATTTATACAACCTTAAAATAGAAGCTGTTCTGTGACACAAGAAGTAAAAAGTAGTACTTTATTCTTTTTTTCAGTGTAGAATGGATTTGTTCCTTAATCTGGTGGTAGTAAACACAACAGTCATTTACATCTGTAATAATAGTGGCGCAAATACATAAGGCAGACAACAGAAGTCCAATTACTTTCTTTATATGTATGGCTTTAAAATACTAATGTTGATGAAAGCCCTTTGGTCACCACTTTGATTTGGACTAAAATATCCAAACAAATATTGTATCATTATATTATATCATATATGTCTTAAATAAATAACAACTTGACAACTACTGAATGCTTTGCAATGATATTTTGGTAGAGACGATATCATAGTAATCAGATAATTAGGCTTAAGGATTGTTGGTATTCCTCTTGTAAGGGAAACTTCTGCAGCAATGGAGAGTCAGGACTCAGAGAGACACGAGGAGAGTTGGAGCTTTGATGTCAAACACTGGCAGTTTATTACAAGTCAACGGCCGAAGAATTCATATCACAAGTCACAGCAGCAAAAGGTTCTGACTGCACGGGTGGGTTGTCATGTCAATTCTGATCAGCCTATCTCTCGATAGACCTTTTAACTAGTTTACAGAGAGTTAATCAGCATATTGGGGAAGGCGTAAACATCCGTGGAGCTTAGAAAGCCAGCATTCCCACAGCCGTAAACCATTTTGTGACCGAGAGTTGAACTGGTTTATCAAGATAGCTGGAGCCTCCCATTCCTTAAGAGAGATAACAGAGCCAGGGTTTGGTCGTAAACGTCAACAAGCAATAAGGTTAAATATCTTAGGAGTAAGGAAGAATTATTCCCTCACAGTTTCTCTCTTTTTATCATTCATGATAACATTAAAACATTAGTCTAATAATAATTTGGTCAATACTTAAATCAATAGGTGTCTTCAGATTTGAGTGTGGTCTCACCGTACATCAATTACATCACAGAGTAGAATACGATTGAAACATCCCTTCACAATGATTGATACAGACAATCACAATAGGAAAATCATCTCTCATCAATGTTTGGATCATCTGTTGTCAAAAGCACAATAATGAACACACATAAAACACAGATGCATAATATCAAAAACATCTACTTTAAAATAATATGTTTTAACATGTAACCATTAATTGATCTCACTTATCAAACTATAAAATCAAAACCAGCTTGCAGTTTAAAGATTTAGTTTAAGGCAATCACTAGTCAAATGCATTTAAAAACATAGGATCATAAGAGATCCAGCTGAGGTATAAAATCACAGTTAAGGTATAAAATTCACAGTGGTGATTTGATCAATATGTAATCTGCAAAGTTACAGTGTCCTCAATTTTAGGATTACTTTACGTTTACTTCATTACATATTTAATCAAAAGACTATGGCATGATAACATAATTACATTACTTCAACTATCAATCATTATGTCATTTCAAAATCTGAAGGGAAAATTAAACAATTTTCAAAATGTTTAACAATCTGAAAAGGAAAAGTTAGGCAAATATTCAAAGACTTTTGTAAACACCTGGAAAGGAAGGTTTACACATTTAAAACTTGAACCATCATTTTAGGTCTGTCTGTGCATGGATAATACCTTGAAGAGTAGTGTTGTTAAACCTGATTGCTGGACAATTAAGGATATTAACATTATTTGTTATAATATTAGAAATATCTTATTATTCAATACCTTATAATCTGAAAATATCAATTAATTTATTTTGTTTAGTGTGAACGTGTAATCTGATCTGACAAAATGTATTTATCACCACTATTTAACACATGTCTGTTCATTGGAAATATAAAAAACAATCATTAATTGTACATCTGTAAACATCTGGTCATTCAATTCAAATGTTATCTTTGTACAAGAGCTGGAAGAACATGTCCTCCTGACTCGTTCTCCTCCTCTCTTTATAACACAGAATGTCTGGTGTGTAAAGGCATCCTGATACTGTAGATTAGCACTGAGGTGCTGATTGGCTCAAAACTCTTCTTCATCAGAGCGCCATATTTCAACCCCCCAATTGCTCTGTTTTATGTGGCTCATTCAGTGAGCACTGTGTGATCCCCCAGTGAAACGGAGGCTCATCTGCCTGCATTCCTTCTGCTATCTGCTTGAGAGCAGTGCAACTGCGTATTCTAAGTGGCAGAAAGATGAAGAAGCATCCCATCTCCTCAGAAAGTTGAAAATTAGAATCCTCTCGTCTCCAACGACCTCGTGCCTCCTTGCCCGTGGCTGGGGTGCTCTCTGCAGCCGGAGAGTGTGACCCTCTCTCTCTGACCCTTGGCCTTCAGAGCTGTCCTAGTTATTGGGTTAACACTTGATAGGGATTTTTCCTGAGTGCAGACAACTCAAAGTAATGGATTAACACATTATCATTCAATTACAAAAATAGGATAGGGCCCTCAGAATTATTTGGGAGCCTTCCTGACACATGCACATGCATAAATGTAAGGTTTGTGTTAGTCATTTAACATACAAGAATCATATACTCATCAGTCCAAAGCAGAGAAATGTTATTTTAAGTTAAAGGTGAGCTAGTCCCTGTGGATATAACCCCTTCTCAATGATTCTAAATGTTATATTAATTCACCATTTACCGTTTGATAAAAGATTAGTTTATCAGAAATACATTTCCTCTTCCATAAAACATAGGTTTGAGAAATAAATGTTCTAATATGAAATCAATTACTCAATATAATTGACTCTCCCCTCCCTTTTCTTACATATGTCACATGTGTAATAACAACGTAGGAGTCTATTTAAACATGTTATTGTCTATAAGCTATTAATCGAGAAGACTCAGTATCAGTATGCAACTCGCAAATATCTCTTCTCTCTTTCCTATCCCTTTCTTCCCTCTTCTCTCTATGCTCTCTTTCACATCTCTCTCTATTCTCTCTTCCTCATCAATCTCTCTTCCTCATCTCTCTCTCATCCTCATCTCCCTCTTTCCTCACTTCCCCATCTGTTTCTCTTCTCACTTTCCCATGTCTTTCTTCTCTCACTTCTGTCAGATATGAAATAAAACATACGAGTCAATGTAAGCATGGTATAGATAATAATCCATTACTCGATAAGACTCAGTATCACCTGTGCGCAGCTCACAAAAAACAATTGTGAGAAACATATATTATGCAGGAAATGCATACCTTTGTTAAAAAAAAACAAAGCATAGCAGATGCAGGAGGAAAAGCTTCAACCCCCTTAACATCTGAGTTACCACTGAAGGCATAGCATGAATGATAGTGGGCGTCTGATGGTGTCATTACTGAGAAATGTCAAACAAATTAAAAACCTTACATTTGAAAACAGGTTTGCATTCCTCCACTTATAATAAGTGTAAATAAAAACGAACTGTTTTGATGTAGAATCTATAAATGGAATCGTTAGAGCAGAACAGAATGGTTGTATTGTCAGCCTCTAGTTTTACCAGGTGGAAACATGGTCCATATAATGTGAATACATGCAGAATTAGACAGTAAGAGGCCCCTGGCATTAGGCCTATACTAAAAATAGTAGGGGCTTTTAACAGCTTGCCAACTTACAAGCATCCTCTGCATAGCAGTATGAATAGCCTTAAAGAAACAAACAACCCACTCTATGGTAACGAGAGTCATATTTCTGACCCAAATGCCCGAAGTGAAGCCGTTAGTCCATACTTGCCAACCCTCCCCATTTTCGCGGGAGACTCCCGATTTCATTGCCCTCTCCCGGTTTCCTCCCAGGGTCATATTTCTCCCGCATTTCTCCCGATTTCTGACAAAATCAGATTTACCTAGGACTGTTTCCACTAAGTATTCCCCTTACTGTCGATTGATTTTACAGTGATATCTGCTGCACTACTCATCGACTAAAAAACACCAGATTATCCTTGTTAATTAAACAACATTGATTGGTTTAAATTGTGTGCAATGCTTTTGTATTTTTCCCCTTCAATTCGGAGAAACAAATATTTTTTCGGAGTAAAGGATAGCAGAACTACCCAGAATCCCCAGCTATCGTTTGGACTACACCATGTGCTCTGTTTGACAAACCCCGTGATAGTCCTCAAGCTCTGTGATTGGAGAGTGTGCTCCGAGGGTTACGCAGAGCCTCGAACATCACTTGAAATGGGATGGAACCACGGCAGACTGTCCAAAACTGGATTTCAACGGGTCCACCTCGTGCCCCACCCCGTCCCCAGAACTACACATGCTGGCTATTCTGTTTCGCAACATGTTCTCTATCTATGGCACGTCTCTACTGGGAGTTGTAGTTTTAAAAGACGTTTTCGTATTTCCCATAATAAGAAGTTGCCAGTATTAAACTGTGTACATCCCTGGAGGTTTAGGGGATAGGAAACACTCAAATTTAAAACATATAATTAATAAATGGGTGAAAATTGCTTGTGCCCATAATGGGCAGCATTAATATATACCCACACGACAGCTAAGGTCAGAAGAGCTTTATTTAACAGCTGGTCTTATGTTTGTGACCCCTCCTGTTGTTAATTGATAACATTACATTACATTAATTGATAAGCCTGAAACATGCACTTGTCAAGGTTCAGAGGCAAATTTTGCAAATATGGCAGTAGCAATCGATCAGATAAAATATGCAAATATGCAGTGGTGTTTAATTTTGTAAATGTTTTAGTATAATCACACAAATTCTGTGTTTTATATTTAACAATTCTGTGTTCTTTATTTATTGATTGTTCAATACCTGACAAGGCCGGAGATGAAATATCTACATACATCTTATAAGAGTATAATACATTATGTATAATATCAGTTAAAATAAGTGCTTCAACATAGTTAACATTGCTGGAGGTATGCACAAATATTGAAAGATGTCTTGTAATGCACTATTGAGGAACCTGCGACCCAAGTTTTTCATTCAATGCATAACTACACCATAGTTGTGTAGGCCTATATAAATAAACCTTAGAAAATCTTGAAATCTTGAAAGGCATGTGCAAAATAGTCATTATATACAGTCTTTAATTAACTATTAGTAGAGAATAACGAGTAATGAATATACTTTATAGGGATCCTATTAATATCTAATAATAAAAATAATGAAAGTCAATAACATGCTTTAACCACTAGGTGTCCCTTTATATCAGCTGTGCACCTTTATGGTGTAAATACAGCCTATCTATCAATTGGATCAAATATAAAAGTCAGCCGAATTAGTGTTGATACTGCAAGGAGACGTATTGTGTGAAAAGAAATGTAAGATGTTGTTTAATGGCTGATATATTTATGATCCACGTCACGTTTTCAGTTCCTCATGTTTGTCTAGAAGTCTTCTCATCAGGGCTCTATAAATGCAGAACTACGGCAGATATGTAATATCTAATGCAGCCGAACCGTGTATTACAATGCCGTTATGTGATGACTTTCAAAGAGAAAAGCAAGCACACTCGGAATAAAGTATTATTTTATATTTTTTAAATGTTTTCGGTCTGTTTCCGGTATTTGTTAATGACGATGTGATGTGAGATGTGAGACTGGAATTGCACAGGGGAAAATAACACGTTTGCGCTGTGGACCAACACTATACATTGACGGGGAAGGGGGTAGCAATAAAGATAATACCATTAAACAGTTACACAACATAACAGAAATAATATCGATAGCAGCGTTCCTAGCAACCACCTTGGTAACAATGAAAACGTTCTATGGACGCAATTTCCTGAAGTAATCTTTGTAATAACTAGCAAACTAAAGATCATGTACATCCACTGCACACATAATCTGAAATAACAACTCATATGTCTCGCATCAAATGACATCAAAACGCATTTTAATGGTCAAACTAACTTTAAAATAAGCATTTTCCACCGAGAATAAAACGAAGTTCGGCCATGTTTTTTTTTCTGCAGGGAGAAATTTGAAGATCACGTGACATAGACGCCAGCCATTGGAATGAATGGTGAAAAAAACGGGGTTTGTCAAACAGAGCACATGGTGTTGTCCAAACGATAGCTGGGGATTCTGGGTAGTGTAGTGTCTTCTGCTATCCTTTACTCCGAAAAAATATTTGTTTCTCCGAATCGAAGGGGAAAAATACAAAAGCATTGCACACAATTTAAACCAATCAATGTTGTGTAATTAACAAGGATAATCTGGTGTTTTTTAGTCGATGAGTAGTGCAGATATCACTGTAAAATCAATCGACAGTAAGGGGAATACTTACTTCCGGGTGTACAATTCTCCGTTATCCAATGAGAATGGACGCTCACATTGCCTTTAAGGGCAGCCAACACAAACGAATGCCGTGCTTCCATGAGCGTCATTACCAGTAGAAATGCATTGCTTTTAAAATCGTGCTGTGCAACACGAAAAAAAGGGGAAAATCGTGTTGGTGAACACGAATCAATAGATTAAAAATCGTGTTGGTGAACACGAAATGCCATGAGACTGGGTTAGCTGGAAAGAAGTCGACTCTCAACCGCAGGGTCCCTGGTTCAACGCCTGGTCAATATGTCTTTTTGTTGTTTATAAAAGCTACAGCTAAATGAGATAATGTAGTTAACAAATGTATTCTTTGATATGGTTTAGCCTTTCTCAGGCTACAACATGGTTAAGTTTATGAATATTATTAAGGAATACAAATCCCTCTTTGCAATGTTTACCAGCCTCCTTAGGCTTTTCAATCACAATCATTCAACTGGAATAAATACAATATTGTTAACATGAAAATATGATTTTATGTTCATTGTTTAGAGTTATTCTAAGGCTTTACTCATTGGGAACTCGGTATGAGATAGAGCACACTGTTGAGATGTCCAATCTGCCTGTTTTACACACTTTGACCAACAGGGGGTTTGTGTTCAAATGGTTCAAATGAAGCCTCATGTGGTGAACCCTTTTACGAACCAATTGGCTGGAAAGCTTCAAAGCTTCATCTCGCCATCATTACTTGTTACTGTCAGGGTTGGGGGAAAATAGGACCCAAATGCAGTAAAAGGACTAACAAAAGGTCAAGTAACAAAAAGCGAGCTTTATTTCCCAAAGCCGATGACAAAAGAAAACAAGGAACAACTTGACATTACCAAAACCAGGGGAGTACAAAGAAGGAAACCAGGAAGCACGAGGAAGGATCAGGACAAAAAACTTCAGGAATAAACATGGAGCGTGACATCAAAGACGGACGGGTAGCATGGACTAGCATAGACGAGGCAGGGAACATGGACGAGAAGAGACACCGAACAGACATGGAGCACAGGGGAAGACAAGACTAAATACACAGAAGGGTAATCACAGGACAAGACACAGCTGGGCAGGGGAGGCAGAAACACAAGGGCAACAGGTGAACACAATCAGACAATCAGACACACCAGGGACACTAAAGACAGGAAGGCAAACACAGGAAGTAGGATCAGACAAGACACAAGGAGGAAAACATTTCAAAATAAAAGGTGGAAAATGAAAACATAAATCCAAAACCATGACAGTTCCGTCCTATTATCTGCTTGTCAGTCATCTGTGAAGTTCTTTAAACTAAATGTACCTGTCTGAAAGTTGCTATACATATCATATAAGCATTGATTGATTGATGTGGCCCCAGGCATACAAAGTTTGGACTCCACTGGTGCTCGTCTTGTTTCTTAACAGCCTCAGTTTGAACAGAATTAGTCAGGGTGTTAACTGTGCTGGGATCTGAGGCAGCTTTACAGGCTTCACAGAGACCATACATCAGCACCATATAAGCCTCAGCTTATTCACCAGAGTTTTCACAAAGAAATGTTTTCCTTAATAGCATGACTGATGGTGTTTAAGTGGAAAGCTATGTGCATACAATTTCACTGGAGCCATTGTCATTCCCTTGTGTGCCCACCAAACTCATCACTTTCTGTACACATTACCCTTTGTCTACAGTCCCCTCACTTTGTGCCAGCATACTTCTCTTCACACATTTAATAACGCACTCCACCACCAACAAACACAGCCACACTTTTCAATGGCTGTGACTCAGACAAGGAGATGTTAATATAGCCAAAAGTCACACAACAGCAAGAACGTTTTTATTTCGAAGTGCGATTTCCTTGTGTTTCACGCTGAATTAAAATAAGACATTAGTTTATCAGCTTTCTTGTAGCATGGAGTGGGAAATTATGTGTTTATTTAAACGATTGCCAACGCTCTTGTGACATATCTTAACTGAAAATGCATATTGTCACAAATGTGCCATAAGCAGCTGGTGATGCTTGACTCAAAAACGCGCCAAACTTTATGTCTTGAAAAAAAAAGAAGCCGTCTTTGTGCTGACATTTACCTCAGCTAATTCAGCAGTTCATTTTTATTCCTCTTGAGGCTCTTGAGTTTTTCAAAGTGTGACAATTTAATCATTTGTTTTGTAAGTAAAATGTATTTTCGCTCAGCATGACTGGTCCCATTTGTGCTCTAAATGAAGTTTGGTCCTTTTTATAAGACAATGAATAAGAGATTTAGCACTGCAGATTAGTCTGAGGCCTAATTGATTATGAGTAACATTTAACTATGTCTCAGCTCGTAGTAAATGGGACATTAATACCATCTCCTTTGTCTCTCTCTCCTTCACTCTTCATCTGCATTTCCATTCGTTTATCCACCTCAGTGATTATCTGATATATTCTTTACTCTATTCTCAATTCAATTTGCCGTCTTGGCTTCCTTCAGGCCTGTCATGGAGCCTGGAGCTGAAGGTTGAGACGTACCTACTGATCAACACACCAACTCTCACCTTTACTCACAAGCTTTGCATCGTGACCAAAAGGCTGAAACTGCCGATACACGCTGCTGAAATTAGTTTTCTTTGCAAAGGGAGGCTGGGGGCTCAGATTCTCTGATACTCCATCGAAGCTCATAACCTTCTCTTGCAACAGTTGCTCCTTTATGTTGAACAAAGGCTGCTGAGGTGGTGAGGGCATCTGATTAAGATTTCACCCGAAGCCTCCCTGTGGAGGTATTCTGGGCACGTCTAACTGGGAGGAAGCCCAGAAGACTCGGGAGGGATTATGTATTCCAACTGGTGTGGGAATGCCTCAGGATCCCCTAGAAGGAGCTCAGGGGATGAAGGCTCGGGCCTCAGGGTGCCTGAGCTGCCCTTAGTTGGCTGCCACTGGCGGCAGGACCCTGATAAGGGGACGGACGGCTTAAATGTTAAGGATGAATATTGCAACAGCTTCCATTACAATGGTATAAAGTAGAACATGTATTTAATGTATCTGCTGAGGCCGTACAATTCTTGGAATATGTTTTGTGGGGTTGGGATCAGGATCTCCTCTATCCGCCTGTCCACCTGTTCCTCACTGAATTCAATGTTTGAGCTTTAGACAGATATTGGATCCAGTAATGAGAGCAGAGTGACATAACACCCATGTTTTCTCTGTGAGCCTGGGGGTGGCAGTAGCTCAGTCTTCGGGACTTAGCTTGGGAACTGAAGGGTTGCCATTTCATGTCCCGATCTGCCCAAAACAAAATGTACTGTGGATTGGTAGATCGATGCCAGTTCACCTCCTGGAAAAAGTGGCAGCCTGTTTCTCTGACACCTCTCCATAGCAGAATAATGCATGTGTTTCTATATGTTTATATAAGTATTCAGACCCAATGTCATTAGGGCCTGTCCTGTGCATGTGTGTGTTTTGTACTGTGTATACAGTAAGAACAACTCAGTGAACAAGTGAATTTCCTCATGGGAATAAATAAAGGATCTTCTTTCTCAGGATAAACAATGCTAATACTCATATTCCAAGAGATGACGTACTTAATCAAGAACTATCTATTCTTTACATAGCACATAGAAAGGTTTGGCTGATTTAAAGTCAATGCAGTCACACTAACAATCGTTTGGCATTTTTGATAAGTAACGTACCTGCAGGATTCTTGCTTTTTATACATGTCTTTCACTCATTAGCTTAAAAAGCATCAGCTTGATGGAATGCAAGGAACAAAGACACTTATTTTGGTGTGTATATTCATAATAGTCAATACATATTTCATTTATAAACAAAGTGCATGTGTAACTCTACAGGAAACAAAATATAATATTAAGATAATTGTCTTGACCTCTAAAGAGTTAGGTGCCCTTATTCACAAGTACATTTTCATTTTAAATAGCCAAAATATGCTTGGAGTTTAATATTTCAATCCACATTATAGTATATTATTAAGAAATTTATATCTGCATCTGCCTTGTAAAGTATTGCCTAAAAGTCTATTAAAATGTGTTAAGTTGTTTTGGTTTTTTTGTAATATGCTGCTGACAAAATGGAACTGAAAACCCACCCGCTAGGCGGTAATTATGGAGCTTTTACTGCACTCAGAGCTGCTCTTTGTACCGTCAGGGTTATGTGTGTATGCATTTATGTGTGGTGAAAAAACACAGATAAAATCAGTCACTCGCAGTTGTTGAATTGGAAGCCTCCACTATGCTGCAGAATGCTGCGTGACCTTTCCATAGTGTTGCTTTAATCCTGTTCAGAATAGATAACATAAACACCACTCTGCTGATTATCCAGTGACTAAACGTAAACAAAGGTTCCAAAACAAATGAGTGGGAAATGGATTCAAAAGGTTTAATGACCAAACCTCTGTATAGAATCATCTTTTGTGGTTGATTTTTTTGCGTCAAAGTCCTCACTGACATAGTGGCAGCACTGCATCTGTCAGCAGATTCCCAGCATCAAGACTCCCTTTATATTTCTGAAATCTCTCATCGTTACAGCAGATGTCGGCGGGTCCAGGGTGTTGTCTAGTATCTTGATTTTTCCACTAGAACAGAAGGTACCCTGAGTTAGGAAACAAATCCTGGGCTTGTGTTTTAAGGCAGGGATCTGCACAAGTGCTTCTTTGTGCCATCCAGGATCTGTCATGTCTTATCTGTGCATGGGGATCTTCCCTTGTGAATTGCATGTCCTGGCATTGGAAGTTCCACCTGACTCTACACATGGTCAGTTAGTTTCACAAAGAAAAGTGTGTTTAGGCATGCGTGTGAAGACAGCCAAAATGCCAAGAAGATAAAGGTTTTAGTGGCATTTTTTATTATGTTTGATCCTATTGCCCATTCTTGCATTTCACCCAATCACACGCTAGGATCATTTACAAGCCTGCGCCTTTCATTTATTTTTACCACCGGTAATACTGATGTCTTCAGTAGCCCTGTGTGAAATTACATATGAGGCGCTGAGCGAGGGGCCGGTAGGAATTTAATGGCAAATTGATAGCGTTTTATTCATCCTACGTGTACATGTACCATGTACCATGTAATAGGGTGGCATTTAGTAGCCTACCGTAAACTTAGGGTCATTCTGAGAAAGGACTGTACAGCCTAAGGCAGTTTTATACCCACACACACCACCAACACCTACAAATATAAGCATTCAAAAGGATAAAAGTTTTGAATCAACATTTCTGATTCTCAAATTGAAGCTGCATGCATGCACGGATGCATACAATTGTCTGTTGTTTCAACGTGCTTTACATCAAGATACCTCACAATGAAAACATACTGCTGAATGTATAGTTTATTTGACCTTTTTTATGAATACCAACATCCAGACTGCAGTGAGTTCTTTTCAAAATTCCTATTTTGGCCAGATATGGTCAAGGAACCCCGTTTAAATGTATGTCTCACATACAGCAAAGTTCAGAAAACAATGTCTGTCTATAGGAATCCCTGATTCATTTGAATAGATGAAATTGTCCTAGGCAGTTTTCTTTAAGCATTTATTGGCCTTAAATGTGCAGAGAACCCATTGTTCACTTGAATCAATGCAGCATAACTCCAAAGTCAGCTGACTCCAAACAAGAGGAAGAAGCTGGTGACACTAACATATCTGTTTAATTCAAATCACACAATTTAATACAATTACAAAAGCAAAGACGGAGCTTTTACAAATCAAACTCTTACACTGTTTTGTTCCTGTGTTCTTTCTAGGAACAATACATACTTTTAGCATTATCTTGAACCATTCTTTGGATATTGCAGAAAATGCTTTTCCAGCCTGCCAAATCATTTATTGTCCAATAAATCCAGTTATTCTGACTGTTGCCCCTGACCCTGACGAACCGTCACTGCTGTGTGTGTTGCCTTGATGCTAATGTGCAGCATTGTAAGTGTCCTTGTTGGCTTGGGGCAAAGAATACTAGAAAACCTTAAAAGCATGGAAGATATGCTTGATGTATTATTGATTTTCACTTTTCTACGGGCAACATGGATTTACCAGAATTCCTAAAGATGGCTCTTGAACTTCATAAGGAAGACTGAACATCTGCATATGAACAAGGATGTGCGGTTTCATATTTTGCGTGTTTGACTTCTCCCTTCCATGCATGACCCTGAATGTGATCCAGCTCTGTCATCACTATCATCTCTTAATCTTGTTCAGAGGAGCGAGGAACCCTCCAGAGGTACTGGGTGCAAGGTTTCACATGAGCATCTGATGAAAATCCGTTAGATCCTCTTGCTGATCTGAAGAGGCTGGCAGATCAAGTTGCAGTGGAGAGTCTACGTCACCTTAGTGCTGCAGTTTTGTCTTGCTACAAGCTGGGACATGCAACATGACACCACACACAAGCAAGGGATATTTGACCCTTTACCTGTTGTATTTTCTTATGTTGTGTGACTTTTGGAGATATCAGTCGTAGCCATGTCTTCCTTTTCTCCAATATAATGCATCTAGATGTCACTGTTAGTTAAGGAAGCGCTCACAAGATATGTAACCCCAAGTTGCTCCCGATGGCGGTATGTGAGTGTGTGTGAATGGTGGCACCATGCATGGTAACCCTGCCTCTATGATTGGGGTGTGAGTGGGTGAAAGATGACTTGTAAAAGCCTCAGTAAAAGCGCTCTGAGGAGTTGTAAAGACTGGATGAAATGCAGTCCATTTACATTCCATTTAAAAAAAGAAACTCAACCGAAGTTTCTCTTTTTACAGAAATCATGACCTCAAGATATTCCACAGACCTTATTATGAGCAGTCATGTAGGAACTATTTTCTTTCTCCAGAAGTCCACCTACCAATCTTATTACACCTCAAAAGATGCCGTTATTGTTCACCTTTAACATTGTCAAGAGTAAGAGCATCTCTGAGTAGCATCCTTCTCTGATGTTAGAATTAGTGGGTGTAGAGCGATAGAAAAAAAAGAGTTACTTCGTGAAAGTGCTCCCCGTAAAGTCTGTGAATCATCTTGGGGAATTAGGTCCTGATGTTTGGAAAGAGACATTGCTGTTGAATATTTGAAATGGTTTTTTGTTGGGGCTTTGAGCATGACATGTGAGTGCTTTCTAGTTCTTATATCTCAGAGAGAAGTCTGAGGTTGTACATGTTGTGACGAGATCTAAGATGACCTTTGAACGTGCAGTAATTACATGCATTAAAGGTCTCCTATCATGCTATTTTTAGGCATATATTATGGGTCTCAGAATTATAAAAATATATAAAAAACATATCTATGATGTGTTTGGCTCAAAATACCTAACAGATCCTGCATTTTAGACATCCCTCAGCCCTGTTAGAGAACTGCATGTTCGGGGTCCTTAGCTTGAAAAAAAAAGGAGGAGGGGGAGCTTGTGCCTGCTCAGAAATGCTGTCCGAACCACATCATGGATTATTTCTGAAACAGTATGGAGCTCAAATGCTTCTTTTCTTGCGGGTTTACCACAAGGTGAGTTCCTTTTTTTATTTCCTGCTTCTTTACACATACTCTCTCCAGTACAGGTAAGCTCTGAGTGTTAGCGATGTTTGCTAATGTAAACAAAGACCATATTACGTCTAAACACGTCAGGCTTTGTTTCTGAAGGCAACTTTCTGATGATCCGTGGGTACACATTTCCGATATTACGTCATACACAGTCAATTTCTCTGAGTAAAATTGACTCAAATTGAAGAAAATGTGACTCTAAAAATATTACATTTGGTCCCAACCTATATAGAGTAAAATGTACTCTTTGTTCAGAGTTGTATTTTTAGAGTTCATTTTACTCTATTATGTGCTTAGATTTGACTCTGCTTAATGGTTATTTACTCTATGTAGTGTATATTAAAAACAACTCTACTACCATTTTACTCATAATAGAAGGTAATTTTACTCCCAATCAAATGTCATTTCACTCCAACTAGAAGGTCATGTTACTCAGAATAGAATAAATGAACCATAATGATCTTTATAATAAAAAAGGTCAATAAACCAAAGTGCTTAAGTAACACGAGTGGGCGTGTGTGAAGCTGACCATTGAGCGGCCGGACCAAGCAAGGAGGCAGAGAGTTCAAATACAACCCGGTGTGGGCATTTATTCATCGCTGTGGATACACAGCCTCAATATTACTGTCTCACGTGAACACAGTCACCAGCAACAAGGACCTCACACACACTAACAGGAAAACAGAACTTAAATACACACAGAACTAATCAAACCAACAAGACACAGGTGAGGAGGGAGGAGAAAACACAGGGGCACCAGGTGAACACAATCACCAGCAACAGACAAGACGGGAGGGGGAACACTTTTCAAACTACAACAGCAAACAGAGACAGACAAACTAAAACATAGACAGATCGTGACAAATAGATGCATAAATGACATAGATTCACATGCTTCCTGTGCAATGTTTTAGCGTGGAACAAAGTAATATACTTCGCCAATAATTAAGCTATATAATATAAGAGACCGAGATCTACGGCCCCAGAGATCACCTCCGTTACAGCGTGGTCATGGTTTGACTCCAATAGAATTGACTCTGCATTTTTGATCGCACTCTAGAAGCTATGAGTAATAAATACACTCCAAAATGATTAAATATCACTATTTCAGAGCAAAATAGTAATTACTCTGGAAAAAATACTCAACAATATTTTCTGTGTATCTGTGGGGGAAACTTCTGTAGCAATGGAGAGTCAGGACTCAGAGAGACACGAGAAGAGCTGGAGCTTTGATGGCAAACACTGACGGTTTATTTGGAGCTTCGGCCGGAGAATTCACCAGACATGTCACTGAACAAAAATATAAAGACAACACTTTTGTTTTTGCTCCCATTTTTCATGAGATGAACTCAAAGATCTAAAACATTTTCTATATACACAAAATAACCATTTCTCTCAAATATTGTTCACAAATCTGAACAAATCTGTGATAGTGAGCACTTCTCCTTTGCCGAGATAATCCATCCCACCTCACAGGTGTGGCATATCAAGATGCTGATTAGACAGCATGATTATTGCACAGGTGTGCCTTAGGCTGGCCACAATAAAAGGCCACTCTGAAACATGCATTTCTGCTTTATTGGGGGGTCTGGGGGGGTCCGAAAACCAGTCAGTATCTGGTGTGAGGGGTAGGAGTAGGGTTAGGGTTAGGGTTAGGGTAATGTTGTGAATCGAGTGGCCCATGGTGGTGGTGGGGTTATGGTATGGGCAGGCGTATGTTATGGACGACGAACACAGGCCACTCGATTTACAACATTACCCTACCCCTACCCCTAACACCAGATACTGACTGGTTTTCGGACCCCCCCAGACCCCCCCAATAAAGCAAAAATGCACGTTTCAGAGTGGCCTTTTATTGTGCCCAGCCTAAGGCACACCTGTGCAATAATCATGCTGTCTAATCAGCATCTTGATATGCCACACCTGTGATCGTGAAAAATGGGAGCAAAAACAAAAGTGTTGCGTTTATATTTTTGTTCAGTGTAGTTCAGAGTGTAATAATCAACCTTCTTCAATAGATAGACTGAACAGCTGAGGACACTGAATCACATTTGTTGTCGCTTATGGCTCGGGGTCATCTACACCCCGAGAAGGATGTGTTCCAGGTGTCCCATAACAATAACTATCTCTGACCGAAGTTGCCTGGTCATAAACTGGTAAAAACAACAAAATGCTTGGGCAGCCCCTCCTTAAGGGAGATAGCTGCTGCCCGAGGCTGGGCATCTGCGTCAGAGGGTGAAAGGGAAACATGTATACAGAATTATTCCCTGACAATATCGGACGCAAATCTGGATCAGCTCCGTTGTTCCCCCCCGATTTGGGTACGGAGGAAAAGAGAGAGGGTTTTATTTTCTGACACTTTGTGAGTTCCCTGACACTTAGGACACATATGTATTTATAAAATACATCATAAAGTGCATTTAGCATGATAGGTCCCCTTAGAGGGATGCAGATTCAGATTGGTGCATTACAAACATTCATCGGCAACATTCACAAGTCATTAAAACGGTCACTGTTCAGAAAACACTATCTATGAATTCAGACTTTAGAGACATCCCCATTTGTCTATTAACTGCCGGAAGAAAAGGCTTGTTACTGGTCCCTGGGCTTTTAATAATAGCGCTGATATTGCTTCAATAGCAGTCTCATCTTGTTTTCATTCTTCCTGTGTGACTTCACAATTTCTGGCAAATGCCTCTTTTCTTCTCTGTGTTTTCAGAGAGCACGTTATCTCTATTTAATTTGCCACACAGCGCCTTTGTCCCTTCAGCTTCTCTGCATATCATGCCATGCAGAGTTCAGCCATTTATTTACTGCCTCCGCTGCGTGATATGGTTCTCTGTTTAAAGAGAATCCTAATGACAGGGAAATAATGGATTTGTATGTACACCCTTCCTAGTCTTCTTTTGAGTTCATCCAGGTACATGTTCAGCATATGGACTTCAGACAGAACAAACTAAATGCAGATGATTCCTCTAACCTGACAAGTTGTCCCAGTGATGTGGCTGAGGCTGCTGCAAACCCTCATGCATAGATCAGCTCACATATGATTTGAAGAAAACAGCTCAGTGTATGAATTTGGATGAGGAAGATTGAAGACTCCTGCACATGCTGAGCCATGTCACGCATACACATGATGGATGAGTCAAATGGAGGGTGTTCATGATTTCCTCATTTGTTTCCAGGCATCACCAATCACACACGGAGCTCACTCTCCATCTGTAGCCTGCTGTTGAATGTCAGGAGTTCATCCGTATCATTTCCTCTGTAGCACATTTGCTGAATGACTGCGACTGTGGTGCTGAAGGTTATCTGCATCAGAAGATAATGAGTATATGATTGGCCTGCTTTAAGCACTCTTAGTGCTATGTGTTTCTGTGAAGAGATGCTTTCTAGAAAGATTTAAATGCAGCACTACAGAGCGCCATTTGTGTTTCTTATCTTATGTTCCTGCCAGTTGGGGCCCAGGAGTTGAATATATCCCAGACTCAAGATAAACTTTCTGCGATTTGAATAGCCTACATGACTTTGTGGTCAAGGGCATGCATTTCAGCACCATTAACAGTAATTAAATGAACAGTAACTGCCAACATATTAACAGAAACAATATTTACAGGGATTGGAAATCACAACTAAAGATACACAGGACAGCGTGAAATGTACGAAAAGTAACAAAACACACATAATAAAATGCGACATTGTTCTAGATGGTATGGCCAATGGTGTGTAAACGTGTGTGAGTGTTCGTGTCCCTGAGCAGGTGGCACATTGAATGGCAGCATCAGCCTCCGTGTGAATGTGTGTCAACTGACTGGGATATGTAAAAGAATTTTGAGGTGTTGCAAAGACTGGATAGCGCTACATGCAGCAGTCCATTCAGCATAACAGCACATAGGTTATTGGGGTCCACCAATCTATTGACGATCCGAACAATTCATAATGGCTTTCTAACGTCATACACATGCATAGAAAGCACACAAGCGCATACAATAAAATATAATTATCAACATATAACGACAGCTAAGACAAAAACTAAATATTCGAAAATGATTGTTTTTCATTCAACACTGACGTTAGTAGATTAATAATAACGTCAGTGTTGAATGAAAAACAATCACTAATAATCTATGTTAATCGTGAAGTTGTGATGAGTATGAGAACTCATGGAAAATATTGTTTTGGGATGTTTTGGGATGTTTTGGGACTCCTATTTCTAGGCATGTGTCTGTTCCTGCAGACGTTTTTTATCATTAAGTAAGGTTAAGGCAAATGGAGAAGATGAAAAAGAGAGATGGAGATAAAGGGATTTTGGAAACAAAGTGCTGCTTTTGTTCTGTATTGATATAGACGTTATTGCTTAATCTTTTATTCCAAACCACTGCGATCTCATCAGTCTCAGTTACAGATTACAGCTTCCCTCCCTGACATTTGCATTGCTTTCATCCTGCCCATGACCGAGTAAAAAAGGGTGAAGGAAGCTTGTCTAGCAACACACCCCTCATCATTTATTAAATAAATGAGCACTGATGTGCTGCTGAGGCAGCTCCGCATTAAGATGAATCCTCCTGGTCCCTCAGGACGGTGCCTGGCGAAATACCCACATGTATTACTGAAGTAAGTATTTTCAATATTGACATGTTCGCCTTAAATGCTGTTTGAATTTAATTAACCTGGGGTGGATGTTGAGAGGTTAGCCTGCTGATATTAAAGCTTTGGCCTTGGATCAACATATCTGTGAGGTTTCCAGGAGATTGGAGTAATGTGCCGTCCCCTCGTACAGTAAAGTGACCTGAGGCGAGAGAGTTTGGCTGAGGAAATAAGGCAGCAAATCTAATATGGTGGCAAGGGCTGTCCCACTGGGCTGAGCTCTCTCAAACAGGGAAGGTAGGCATCTCACTCGGTGTGTGACTGCTCTTTTTCCCCTTTATATTCTGATCTACTTTCTATCAGTCTTTTTTCCTTTTCTTCCTCAGGGATTTCACACTCACTGATGCATGCTCACCAGGCTCGGGGAGTAATGGATTACATGTAACAAGATTACATAATCAGGATAGAAAAAAAAGGTAACTGTAATCGATTACAATTACATTTTTTTTTTAAGTAATCAGATTACTGTTACATGTAGATATTTCTAGTACACTGTTACAATACATTTGTATATAAAGATTGACATATAGAGTGCCACGTCCTAAAACCCGGAAGTAAGCTGCGCATGGGTTCCTTCGACAAAAAAGCAATGTTCATTTCTCCATAGGATTTTGGAAAAGAGCTGGAAATAAGGTCTGTGATTGAAACACATTTAAGAGACGGTCTATCGATTAGATTTATGATTATAAAACTATAAAAATAGGGTAGACATGTGGAGATTATCCGACTGAACAAAACGTGATCCGTCTCTTAAATGTTACAGACATTTATTTTGTAATGCAGCATGTGGATACTTGATGTATTAAATACAAATACAGTCTGTGCTTCTGATTATTGTAAGCTTTAACAGCTTTTGTAAACTATTACTGTTACTACATGTGGTATATGCTAACATTGTTACATACACTTTAATCAAAAACATTGTATTGTTATTTATTTTCTCTTGTTTTATTCGCATTGTATTTTCTATTTAGGTTCTCCAAAAGTAATGCAAAGTAATCAGATTACATTACTTATATATTGTGATACTGATTACATTACTTGTTAAATTATTTCACATATAACTAATTATTGTAAGGGATTACATTTTTAAAGTAAACCTCCCAACCCTGATGCTCGCACACACATAGTGATACTCTTTGAGTTCTGACTATGACCCTAACCTCGTTGCAGAGTTTATTGGGAAGCTTCACAGGAGAAGTAACCTCATTTTGCCTGGAGGAATACAGAGTCAGCTATTTGTTTGGCTGCTTGCACACTGCCAGCCCCCCCCATACCCCTCCGCTTGTTCCCACTGTCCACCCCCACCTCTGTCCTCCCATTTGTTTTCCCAATATATCAATCCACCCTTCCACCCTAGAATAAACAAACACACACACACATCTCCAGATGCTTTAGTGGCTTTCTGTGCCCAGACGGATATGGGCAATAGCTTTAGGCAAAAGAAAAACATTGTCAACTTTCTGCTGAATTGCAGAGGTAATGTCCATACACAGCACAGCCGTTGCCTTTGATGGTGTGGAAATGGCTGCAATCATGAACAGGTAAAGGCCAAAAGTCAACTGAAATGGCCAAGACTGAGCATAAAGGAGAGAGGAAAGAAACAGCAATCATTTATCATTATTAAAAGTCAAGAAAGAACTGAATAACCGTGTGCCATGTTCACTTTTGAGGTTTTTATTTGATCCACTTGACTCTAATCAGTTGCTTTTGGAGGTCGATTTTCTTTTTATTACCATCCTTTCTGCCATTACTTCAACACAAAGTGTGTGTGAGTGCAAGGACAGGTCCCATGACAGATTATTCATATCCGGTCATGAACAGACTTTCCTACAGACGGAGCTTTACAGGCTTATTTCCATATTTTTAACACTACTTCCACACTGTCTCCTCTAACTTTCTGCAGCTGACTGCACAGTGAACCCTCGTGGTCTCCAGGGGCACGAGTCCACCACCTCAGCCTGCCTCTCTGCTACTTAGCTGTATGCCACGCTTGCGTCAAAGTTATACTTGTTGTGGGGATAGAACAGGGATGTTGACAGAGATGTACTGTATTTGTCCTTTCGGGAAATTATTTCAGTTTTATTCAGTTCCTTTATTACAGAAGCACAGGCACATGCATCAATGTGGACAGATGTCAGAATGGGGGGTAACCAAGAGCAGTTTGTGGTTCAGTGCCTTGCTCAAAGAATTGCTACTGTACATCTACCAGATCAGGAAAGGACAAAAACATATTCAAGATATATCAATGACTAACTGCTTTTCAAATTAGTTACTTTTTGTAAACCCTTTTTCCTCTTCCAATTCGTCCTTTGTTCAGACATTTGCAGTGATCAATTTTTGTTGTTTTTCAAGCAAGAAACTTCTTGTGTTCATTCCAATATTAACCCGTCAAAGACAATGCTTAATTGTGTTGTAGAGCAGTGTTTCTCAAACTTTTTCACACCAAGGACCACTTAACCAATACAAAAACACTCGCGGACCACCTAACTCCATAAATATCCAAAAACACATCGTTTTTCTAGAACAGATTACAAATCGCCTGAAAATGGTACAAACAAGTGGCAACATGTGTGATGAAGTGGTTGCGCGGGGCTATATCATGCAATCGAAAGTGAAACTTAACCTCGCTCCATTGCGGAGATATTCCCGCGAGAGTGCGGAAAACTCAAATGTATTTATTTATTTCAAATGTTAGCAATATACTCACGGACCACTAGGGGGCGCTCACGGACCACACTTTGAGAAGCACTGTTGTAGAGTGATAGACTGGTGGGTAACATCTGACTTTGAGCCCTGAAACCGTGACCGGCTTTCTTTCCTCAACTGGATCCAAGAAATGTAAGTTCTCCAAACCCAACAAATGTCATGTCAAATGTCATTTTTGTGTTTGCTTTGTTCTCTTTGTATCTTGTCTTGTTTTACTTCCTGTCAATGTGTTTTCCCGCCTTTGTAATTGTTTGCCCTGCACTGATTTGTTCAACCTGTGTGTGATCTCTTTGCTGCTCATTTGGCTCTACCTGTCCTATCTAGCTGTGTAATGTAATGAGTCCTGTCCCTACATGCTGTCAGTAGATCTTCATTGCGCCCATGAACGTAGCCTCTGATCTGGTTCTTCTTGTCAAGGTTTGTGTCCATGTTTCCTGTCTGCATTGAATACCTTGGGATATTGCTCCTTGTGTGTTGTCGTGTCCTTTTGGTTTGACCCTCCTTTTTTTTGTGCTACTTTCCCTTTGTTTTACCTGGCCTTCTCTTTAAGGTATCGTGATTTATTTTGGGCTGCATACTTTTTAATCTGCCTCCTCTCCATTATACTGCATTTGAGTCCTTCCTTAACTTACCTTAGCCTTATTGAACCCTGGAATAATACCATCATATATTCTGTACGGCACTTCCAATAGTGCTTTGCCAATAGGGGACACCACTACAGTCAAAACACTGTTCATCCTTCTTCAAACTGTCATAAGGGTCTCTTTGGGAGGCAGTAACAAACCTGTTGGTCGTGTTTGGAGGATTTGTTGATTGATTAATCACATTCTCTTTCTTTTTCTTGTCTATTTTCTTTGAAAAGGCATCAGCAGCTTTTGGAAGAATGGATATCTTATCAAAAGAAACCATCAATTTGTGAGAGCAACTTGTTTGTGCTCATTTACGTCAACAGAAAAGGCATGTGATTAAAATGAAAAGAAACAGCGACTCCAACTGCACTCACTAAATTACTGATTTACTATCCTCCAGACTTTGGGCCGTATGGGACGTTTTACCAAAGTGACTTTATAAAGCACCAATTGAGGCACACAATGGCTTCATCCATCTTCTTTGCTTTCCTTACAGCTCTGATTAAATGAGTGTGATGGATCTCGCCATCATTAGGGAGACTGAGAGCTGGCGGATTGGAGCCATCACAAATCAGCTTTATGTGGGAAGAGCATGGAGTGGCAGTGACAGCTTTACAGCTCATGTGATATTAATGGAGTGGACCGTTTTACATTGCGTGGCCCTGCAGCCCTTTTCACATCAGATGTATGGTAACCAGGGGTCATTAAAGAACTATGTGTATTTCCACTGGTGCTCTGTGCCTTAGTCAGCACATTACTGGTTGTCCGAAAGGGTGTAGGAGTTATTATTCAGTATTCTCATCCTGTATTCTTTATGTTAATGCTGACCTAGTGTCTCGAGGCATGAATCTTTCTCAGAGTGGTGTGCATAAAAAATCTGTGGCTATAATTTAAAATATATAACACATATTTGTTTTTTGGGGGATAATGTGAAGGAAAGATGTTCTATTTGATCACGTAGAGAGCGACACCTTAATCAAGTTTAAATTATCAGTCCAGAAACACTAACTCCAAAATAGCCTACAAAGAAAATCATGTATAAAATACGGTACTACAATACATACATTTATTTAGAGTATGCCTTGTGTTGAGTTTCTGCAGGGTGACAACACTCGTTTTTCGACCGCTACTAAAATGACGCTAATGAGAATGAGCTTTGGTAAAAAGCACATCAAGAATCTATTTTTTCTTAAAACACAGTCAACAACATGTCTTACCGCAGATGGTGTTCCCTCCACAGATCTTCCTCACCCCAATTTCACACAGTGTATGTATAGGTTGTTTCGTGCTTAACTTACACTTACTTGAAAGAGGTCAGTCCCACATCCTGAGAATCATATTTCATTTTATTCAAGCTTACATTTCAAATCTATTTCTCTCTGTTTAATTTTGCAGCACACACAGCGAGGTGCCATTGCTGCTGTGACTATCCCAATAAGTGGGTCTTCATCTGAGGAGACTGGCATTACAAATGTACTCTACCTCTAATGTGCTTTGGGAGAAAAACATATGTTACACAGTTGATGTAAACATGTCAGGCTGATGACATTCCAAATGTGTTTTCAGATGTTCAGATGCATTTACCTCCCACCTCTCAATGTGATGTATAGGAACCTCCAGAAGAGCACAGACCCATGAACTGTTACTAATGTGTAGTGTTTGTTTCTCTACAGACGTGAAAAGTGTTCACATGTTGACAGAGGTTGGAAGTAACTAAGTACATTTACTCAAGTACTGTACAGTACAATTGTACTTTTACTCCACTACATTTATTCAATACCTTTAGATACAGATTTGAATTAATGATGTGAAATATAATTTCAACTAATTTGAACTCAAGTGTTAAATCAGACTTTAGTTCCACCTGGAGTAAATTCACAAGCTACCCTGCAGTATACAAAGTCATTCAAACTAGCTGCACCTTAACCAGCTTTGAGAACACTTTGATGATCAATCATTATAAAACGTGAAATGACTATACTTTTACTTTTGATACTTTAAGTATATTTTGATGCTAATACTTGTGTACTTTTACTTGAGCAACAAGTACAGGCTCTGAGTACTTTTCCCTCCTCTGCATGTTGAACACTGTTTTATCAGTGTGTTTCTGAACACATTTGACACCTGCGAAATAATTGTTAATTTCTTTTTTAACTATATCCAGAAAATGCGCAGAAAATTACTTAACTGTTAAAGGGGCCCTTTGATGCTCTTTTTCAGGTTCCTATTTACTGACATTCAGCATTTTAGAGATGTCCCGCCCCTTCGCTTATCCTGCACAATATGCTGGAGCGCTAACCAATAGAGGCTTGAGTGGTAAATATTGATGTTACTATGTTAGGGAAGTATTCAAAGGAGTCAAATAGAGGCATTTCAGTCAGGGGGGATTGTGTGGGATTTTAGCCTTTGCAGAACATTTACACGCACAAAAACCTGTAGCACACTCCAGAAAAAGGGAACATCCCCAAAGACATAATAGAGGCCCTTTAGTCACTGGTTACAAGAGCTACTTAAGAGCAGGTGTCCACAAAATGCCTATTTCTAAGAGCCAGCTTCTTTTTTCAATAGTTTTACTTGATTTCAACTTTTCAGAAAAGCGCTATAGGTCTGTCAGACTGAGAAGTGACAAGCTCATTCGTGCAAAGTTTAAGAGCAGAGAGAATAAGTTGGTTGATGTTCATGGTGAAGTAACAATGTCCAGCCCAAATAGATAAATAAAAAGCTAGGTTGGCAAAGTTAGTCTGTTTTATGAAAGCAGTGATACGATATAATTGTCATAAAAATAGTATTGTTGATCAAACTCTGGTAGGCAGCTGTGGACACAATGCCCTGCAACTGTTTTTCAGCCAGAAAAGACAATATGTGGACTGGGCTTTAGTGAGTCGGTGGTGTAGTGAGGCGTACGTCATAGACTCCATCGCAGCCTGCTTCATCGATACAGTCAATACTGTTGCATGTGATTGCATGATGTCATCAATGTGCACACTCAAATAAACCACAATTACATACAATTAAACACTGTAAAAACTGGATATCTTGCATATTTGTCTAATTTCTAGTCAGAATATGTCTTTACACTTGATATAGGACATAATAACTTCAGAAGTTACATTGCAGTGAGATATAGGGTCTTGTTTTTAGGGAATGCATCTTAAATATATTTTTAAGTCAAAGCCTCTTAAAAACATCTTATTTTGATTTGTATCTCAGATCAAACTAATTTGTTTAGCTGCTGTGGTATTGGTAATATGCATCATCTTGTTTCAATAAATAACTCTTACTTGATTTTAGAAAACACATTTCTATTGGAAAATCACCAACTAACTTCAGAAAACAGAAGACGTTTTAGCATTTCTGGCTCATTTTGTAACAATATTTCCTGATGCTTGTAAAGCATAGTTCAAAATATGTTTTCCCAGCTAATTACAATATCTAATTTATCTAAATATCCCATTTTATTTCAAGAAATCTTACCAAGCTAATTTGTACTTGTTCTATTGGCAGATTTTTTAAGTTATTACGGGTGAAAACACACCTGCTTCTTATTATTCTTTTACTTTAGATTTGTTCCCAGTGTAAGCAGCTATTTATATCCCCCATTACCTCAAAGCATTGATTTGTTGCAAAAAGACATTAACAAGCATGAAGATATACTGTTAAGCATCTTACCGTTATTATTGGCAGGAATCGAGGTGGCAGAGAAGCTATGAGAGGGTCACCTTTCCTGGGGGAAATGGCATTACAGCTGCAGTAAATTCAGGCAGATTGTTCTCAAGTGAGCATCCCGGGGAAGCAATGTGAGAGCTGGAGCAAAACAAGAACAAAAGTAAACTAACAGCAGACGCAACGGGGTGTCAGGCTTTCGCTTTCAGAAATGAGTTATATCCAAACCATAGGCAGCCACTGAATACAGAATAGAAGACACACAGAGCTCCATGTCTGCAGCAGGCGACTTCCAACGCTCTGTTCATTTCAGTGTGTACTTCTTTCTTTCTTTTTTCAGAACAATGTCTCTGTGTGAAACCTCTCTGCCAGAATTTGCCCAGTGTGAAAACATTTTACTCATTAATGTCTTGAGAAGTTTGCACCAGAAATACCAAACAGCCTGCGGAAAGTGTCTTTGTATGAAGGTGACAGCATTTGCAGTGTTGTTTGTGTCAGTGTCTGTTTGTTTGCTTGCCTGTGTATTTGATCCATGTGTTTTTTATTTTATTTATCCCTTGTGTGTTTTCAGTTGACATCCACATTGCACACACTCGGCTGAGGGACTGTAATCTACAGTCTATTGTTGGGTGAGTCATTCATGTCAGTGAAGCAATTCATAAATATTCAATGGTTTGTCACCAATAAAATTGTGTCACAGAATGTGATATCCTCCGCTAAACAGAGCAAGACAAATCTGGAACCCATCCAAGTATTAATACAGTCTATATGATATGACTCAACAGTAAAGAGTCAGGCAATTACTGTAGGAATGACAAAATTAGAATGTAATACTTTATATTTATTGGCCTATATAAAACAAATGTGTATTTGCTCATTGGCAAATATGAATTTCATAACAAGACTAAGAGCCTGCAGCCATGCCAGCAGCTCTGTGAGCTGTTCTGAGGCAGAGCGGTGCTTCAAGATATATAGTGATGGTGGCATCACTATATAAGATGAAGTGCATTTATTTAGCACTTTTCTAGTCTTAGCAACCACTCAAAGTGCTTTCCGTACAACAGCATTCACCTATTGGCAGTTACCATAAGTTGTTACCTGCTCTTCCAACCCAGTCTCACGGCATTTCGTGTTATAGTCACGACATTTAATCTATTGATTCGTGTTCACCAACACCATTTCCCCCTTTTTTTCGTGTCACACTAAACGATTTTAAAAGCAATGTATTTCTATTGGTAGTATGTTTCGTGCCTGCACCACGTCTTTTTGTCCATTCGGGTCTTGGAAGACCGGAAGCTGTGTGGTTCATAAAAACATTTTCTTACTCAATATCAAGCCACGATTATTGATTTTATTTTAAACCGTATAAGGTCTGACTTTTTTTGCTCTAACTAACACACTGTTATTTACTTAACAATAACACACAATTATCCTTGTTTTTATTTACTTGTTTAATTCTATAATCTCTCACTTTTTTGCTGTCCGTTAGGAACTGAATTTCAAAATAAAGTCACCGGAAACAGACGTAGGCGATACACACCCACTGAACTGATTACCCAAGATCCTCAGCTATGGTTGAAGCTCGGTGATTGGATGTTTTAGCAGCAATGCCCGTTGGGATATGGTGTTAATGCGATATGAAATAACTATCAACAGAATTGCGTTGCCAGGCAACAGCTTGGGGTGAAAACAGTATTTCCGGTCTCGAAGTTTGCATAGTAATCTGCAGTAACCTTATTTACTAAAACTAAAAACATCAGTTTATCCTTGTTAATTACACAACATTGATTGGTTTAAATTGTGTACAATGCTTTTGTGTTTTCCCCCTTCGATTAGGAGAAAGAAATAGTTTTTTCGGAGTTTAGGATGGCCGAAGACACTACACTACCCATAATCCTCAACTATCGTTTGGGACTACAGTCCCTTTGCTTGACAAACCCCGTGATTAATCTTCAAGCTCTGTGATTGGATGTTGGAGTGGTAGTGTGCCAAGGTTACGCCGAGCACCAAACACCTCTATGAAATGGAATGAAACCACGGCAGACTATCCAAAACTGGACTCGAACGGGTCTAGCCCCGCCCCCAGAACTACACATGCTGGCACATGATGTTCTATGGCACGTCTCTACTGGGAATTGTTGTTTTAAAAGACGTTTTCGTTTTTCCCACTATTAGAAGTTGCCAGTATTAAACTGTGTACACCCCTGGAGGTTTAGGAAACACATTGGTGTTTTCAAATTTAAAACAGATCATTAATAAATGGGTGAGAATCGCTTGTATCCATAATGCACAGCATTAATATATACCCACATGACAGCTCATTGTTACTTTGTATTCTACTCCACTACAATTCAGAGGTTAACCTGGTATTTTTAGTCCACTACATTTATTTTAGTTACTTTGCAGAGGCGAGGCGAGGCAAGGCGAGGCAAGGCAAGGCAAGTTAAGTTTATTTATATAGCACCTTTCAACATAAGGCAATTCAAAGTGCTTTACAAAAAACGAAAGACATTAAGACAATGGCATTTAAAATCAGTCATTAAAAAGAAAATATAATAAAATAAACATTAAAAGAAAAAAAAAATACAAAAGTTGCAGTGCAGTTTAAGATGTGAATAGTTCAATTAAAAGCAGCGGCAAAAAGAAAAGTCTTCAGCCTGGATTTAAAAGTAGTCAGAGTTGCAGCGGACCTGCAGGTTTCTGGGAGTTTGTTCCAGATATTTGGGGCATAATAACTGAACGCTGCTTTACCATGTATGCTTACAACGCTAACATGCTGATGTTTAGCAAGTATATCGTTAATGTTCATGTTAGCTTATGCTATAAGCATGCTATAGCGGCCAAAATCCTATAGAACTAAAACAGCCGCTGAGGCACTAGTTAGTGGATTTTACGCAGGGCAATGATCATCCAAGTCCAGACAAGAACCGCCATTTGTGCATTTTATTCCAATAACAAAGTACAATGAACAGGTTTCCTATATTTCTTTTCCTGAAGCCTTTCCTATGGCTTTCCTTTGTGTGGCTTGAAACACCCTGGTTAAAAAAAAACGTTGACCTACTAGTGCTCTGGCTCCCACCACCACCTGTCTCCAATATATACAATTACACCAGGTGCTCTAATCACCCAGTGCCCAAAAATGCCTTCAAAATAAAAGCATAGAAACTACTTTAACTTATGACGCTAACTAAGAACTTTCTTAGCAAATCATCGTACAGTTGTTGCGCTATTTTACTAGAGAACAAACAGTTTAACATGTTGGTGTTGCTAGATGAAGCTAGAAGATCACCCACTAGGATTCATCAAGTGGGGAACATGAATGTCTGAACAAAACTGCAGAGCAATCCATCGACATGTTGTTGTTATTTGCCAGTATGAAATAGGGTGGATGGAGTGACCGTGTGATCACAAAAGGACAGTAAAAATATGAAGCTGTTCTGTTTCATACAGAATTCTCCCACCAACAGGGCTGTAAATCTCAGTAACTGCATCCGACACTGACATACAATACTCACATGAAATCCACATTGAAAGAATGAGAGGACACCTTACTCATTCCTTCAGTCAATACTGGCCTTGTAGAAATGCATTCTTAAATGAACCAATGCTATTGTGAGGGTTCATAAGTCAACACTATGCATGCAAGAATCAAAACAAAAGATACTTACATAACTAAAGCAATCAATAACCTAGTTTATATGGCATGTGAATATTGTATTGAGAAAGACATGACCTGTCCTTTAAAGACATAACACCCAAATGAAATGGTTATTCCCCACAAATCACCTGGGACACATTTGGTGCATCCACACACAGAAGGTGAGAGACAGCACGGCCAACACAAGAAGATCTTAAAGTGTGTCTCCTGCACAATAAATCTCTCACACCCACTGGTCTCCTCTGAGTCCTAAACATAAACCTGTAGAGAGACCTGAGCATAACACCAGACAGTCCGGAATACATTTCTACTCCCCACCCATCCTTCCTGCAAAGCAGAATGTGGGGGGATAGCAAGCCAACAAAGGCAGGTCTAGTCACTGCTGCACATATGTCCTCATTACGATCCACTGAACCAGCCTGTTGATGCCAACGGGGATGGTCCCTTGCCTGCCAAAATGAAAGCATGATATGCCATCACAAAGACAGCGGGCAAACCTATGTTTAGACTGAGGGCTTAGCACACTGATGTCCCCCTGTGTACCTCGAAACCAGAGACCAGAGTGTTTATTTGAAAATGGCAGTATTATCATTGTTTGTGACTTTGTTTCATTGTTCTTTTCTTATCCTAAGTAACAACATGCATAGAAAGAAGTGGCTTTTATCCAAGGCGAATTACAAGAAGTGCATTCATACATGGATAAAGAAACACAGAAAAGCAAGAATACTGCTGATACATTTGCTGTCAATCAAGCCACCTTTTTCTAGGTGATAATTTAAAGATTTTATTTTATGGCAGTACAAATAGTTGTTTTTTCTAGTCTGTGTGTAAGTTTTATAGACTTTCTGTTGTCCTAATATCAATTGGGAGCTAGGCCATTTTGAAGCCAGGGTATCATCCAGCAATGACCTTTGTAGATGACTACTTGGATTCCTCTCTGAGATGAGTGGCAAGCAGATTGGCCGATACAGAGCAAAGTGCACATCCTGGAGTGTAAGATTTTACTATGTCCTGGATGTAAGCAGGAAGTAAAGAAATTGGTAATGCATTCAATCCAACCACTCATGTAGCCGGGCTTCACAGGAGTGAGACAAGTTCAGATCGTCCGAGAACTATTGTGCTTGTTGGAGAGAAAGAACTGGCCGCATGATCAGCATCTTCACTGTCCTCCAGATGAAGGAGTACTGCTGGGACCTTCACGAGGGCAGAAGGGCACCACATGGCCTCACTGTCATGACAGCACAGCACACACCACGTGCTTCACTGAGGGTCATCCTGCCCCTGCTGGCTTCAGGCCACCGGCAGCGGGTGTGGTTGTTGTTGATGATGACTGAGATAAAACCCAGTATAGGGCATAGCCGCGGGAAGTGTCATTTTACTTAGGGGGTGCTCGTGAACTGTCAACGGGGGGGGGACCGGCCACTCTGTGATTCCCCAGATTCTAGCAGCACCCCCAGCACCCCTACTTCCCGCGGCTATGGTATAGGGTAACCTCAGTGACCAAGCCAGGGTAGGTAGAGCACAGTTGTATCCTTATTGGGAAAGGATTGGCTCAAAGATATGCGTGACATATCTGCTTTAGCCTTGGACTCGATCTTCATTCTCCACCTTTTCCTGGGAGATCCCGAAATGTTCCAAGACCTATGAGGATATGTATTCGCTCCAGCATCATTTGCACTGAAGACAGTAGGGGCATGTCCCCAACACTTTTTGAAAGGACAATTTGTCAAAGATGTTCTAAATAAATAGCCTGCACAAAGAATAATAATAAATGAGAACACTTTGCTCAAAGAACTGTTGGTGGATAGTATGTGTATGCTTATGCAATTAAGTTGGCCCCCTGTAGACTGCATTGGTATTGCTGCAATCATGTTGTGTAAATTCTGTATAATAGAATATACAGGCATTGATTATTACTAGTGTATTGCAGGAATAGTTGTTGTTTTTCTTCTGAAAAAAACATCCCAGAAACCTGTGACAACCTACAGTATGGTGAGTTTCCACCCGGTGGAATATCCCCAGAATAACATGGGAAGGCATCTCCAAGACATCTTGATCAGATGCCTGAACTTCCTCAACAGTTGGTCCAACATGAAGCGCTGTGGTTCCACTTTGAGCTCCTTCTGGGTATCTGAGCTACTCACACTACTCTGTTGAATTGTCACCCACCCGCAAAATCTTCTACAGCCTTCGTGAATGTTGTTTCTGCTTTGATGCTTTCTTTGGCATTTTTATTTGTTCTCTCCAATGCAAACTCAATAAAATAGTTCTTCTAGCAAACTTGCAGAGCCACTCGAGTAGGACAACCCTTTTCTGCTGCAGCGGATTTCAAGTGAACTTAGACGGAGGCTGTCACCAGTAAGGGTATTAGCAGAATGTGATTTGGTATTTTCTGCTTTATGGCCCCCCTGCACCGTATCTGGCAGTAGAACAGAGGACTTGAGGCTGTCATTTTGCATGGCATCAGCAGAGACGCTGAGCAGATAGTGTCAGCGCTGGGAGATCACAGGTAGAGGGGGGACTTTTCCTCTGGGATGGGGAGATGGTAATAAGACAACATTAGACAGATGGGAAAATATTGGCCGACAACTAGAATTTATCTGCACTGTCACTAGCTCACTATTTACAATGTGTAATAAAAGAAAGGCGAGACACTTTTCACAGCTTTTTCTTTGACGTCAATCTCCTTAGAATTTGTGAAACTATGCTTTGTCCTGTGGGCTTACATCATAACCTTGGACTGAGTTTACAAGTTGAGAAGATAATTATATAATACACACAGTAATTGTAAAGAACATTTTGAATGGACTGATTGCAGTGAAGTAGAAGACATAAAAGAGCAGATTATGTAATAGTAAAACATGACAAATGAAAAGAAAATTCAAGAGAAAAAGATAAATACCTTTTTTGTTAAAGTATGTACAATGTATGGGTGTTCCACAACATTCAACAGCTGTCGTCTAACAGAATCACCTTACCTTCATTTGTCTTAATTTAAACAACCTAGAGTACACCTGTATTAGAATTGATTATTTCTCTTGGGTTTATCCAGTCAGGTATCTCCACATGCTGCTGTTTCTGAGATTTGACATATTGGACCTTGTTTGTTTGACTGCAGGAATGCCAGATAGAAAACAGCCAAATGTCATATGCCAGACTTCTAGCTAACAATCTCGCCGTCTTCTCTGTCTGTTTGTCCCGCTCACCCACACACATATATGCCAAGTATTTCATATTTACACTGAAATCATCCCAAGACCGCTCTCTCGAGATAGGCAAACGTGTTTCTCAATCCACCTGCAGAAGAGAAATCAATAGTGTTTTGTCCACCCGCGCTGAAAACGATTGTGAACGTGATCTCATCTGTGCAGTTTACACAACTAAATTGCTCCATGGCATTGATCCAAATATCAGGTCTGGGGGCAGACAAGATCCACGGGGTAGGTGCAGCAATATTTAACTCAACAAAGTTTGCATTAGTTTCAGCAATTACACAAAAGTACACAGCAGTGTTCTCCTTTTGTATTTATGAAAAATATGGTTTTAAAAAGACGCCACACTAATTTGCACATGAAGCTCAGCTAACTTGTCATAAGTAGTACTTTATAGAGGTTAAACTCTTGAGGAGCTCTTAAAATTCAAGGTGAAATAACTCCTATGATTTCATAGTGGTTTCAGGAGGTCTTTAGAGCGTTTTTGCTGAAACAGCCGATTGCTTTGATTGAAATGGGCACCATGAGAGCAGTGAAAAGGAAAGACAAACAGACTAGATGGCTTGATTATGAAACTACAGGTTAAGGTGATAATAATCAGTAGGTGAGCTAGCCCATGAGCAATCCCATGTCAAAATGTTTTCCAATGCTATTATGTCCATCATGGTTGATAGTATTCAAACATAAAAAGATATAACACTGAACATTTGTAAAGTAATGGCTGATCTTTCTTGTTCTGTCTTCATTGTAAATCACTGGAATAACCCTTTAGTCCAAAAGTCATAGTTGATAGCAGATAGGAAACAAGGGGTGTTAGATTATTTTTTAATAAATCAACACTTTTAATCTGAAGCATCGGGCATTTAAAATAAAGGAAGAAATACTCAGATATCACAGTAGAGAGCAGAGAAGAATGATACATGGGCACAGAAGGTAAACATCTCTGCGAGTGTATCTTTAGCATCTTAACACTTGACCCAGTATACCCTCAGTTTTATGATGTTCAAAGCATAAATCTTACTGCAAACAAAATGTGTAACTGCCAACGTGAATGCCCTGGAGGATATTTTAAATGTGAGTAGGAATGAAAGTGGCCAAATACGTGTGCATTCTACTGTATGTGTTGCTGTGATCCTGTCACACTGAAGCTTTTTTCTCAATATTTTCTGTCTCTCCTCTTCTTTCGTTTATAGCCTCAGTGCGATATCCATCTTTTCTTAGTGCATTACTTCTCAAATCCTCTCAAAGATGCAAATGTTTATTGGTAATGCTTTATTGGTCTCTTCCCATCTGCATAATTGCCATTCTTCTCTCTTTGGCTGTCATGCTTATTGCAGACAGCCATGTAAATGAAGAGGCATGAGCATGGCATGATGCTTTAATCCTGGTGATTCGTTCTCATGAAGATATGTCATCCCATCGAAGTAACCTAATTAAGAAACCTGACACCTGTATTCCCATACATGACACCTTAAACAAGACTTGATACCATTACATCGTTATTACAGAGTCCCACTGAAGCACTGTTTTGAGCAATCCTAAAATGTAATTAAGAGTTAGATCCAAGTTCAAATACACTTAAAGGGTTGAAAATATTTTTGTTCTGTTTCTATTTCCCTTGTTTTCAGTCAAAATCATATCCATATATATAGTGTTGTATCATATAATATTGTATCGTGTCATAACCCATCATATTGTATCATACTGTACTGTATTGTATCGTAATCGTATCTTATAATTTTGATTTCATATCATATTGCAATGTACTGTTTTGTATCGTATCGTTTTGTATTGTATCCTGTCACACCGTATCGTATTGTATAGTTTTCTAAGGACAGAGGGTGTCGTATTGTCATACTGATATTCTGTACACACTGTGAAGACCACTGAGACAAATGTAACATTTGTGATATTGGGCTATATAAATAAACATTGATTGATTGATTTTCTTATATTTGTCCTTGTTGATGATTCAAATGGAGCTTCTGTGATGTAAGAAAATTGTCAGCTGTCAATTGTATCGTATTATCATATGGTATTGTATCAAATTGCATTGTATCGTATCATATCAACGTAACGTATCAAATTGTATAGTATGTTACTGTATTGTTTCGTATTGTATAATTTCTATAAAGAGAGACTTCATTTTGTGCTTAAAGAACATTTATTGACACATGCGCCATATGATATAAATGTTAGTAGTATTTGGTGATAAGAACCCAATCCTGATATTGTTTTTCTTAAGGGGGGGATGCAGCCTTGATTATAATAGGAACAAACCCCGGGGTCTAGACACTGGTGGTGATGTCTAAGATCTGGATTTGATGAGGGGATGGGGAGGAGAGGATGCTGAAGATCTGGATTGATGATGAAGTGGGATGAAAAGGAGATGTGACAAGGTCTTTGGAGTAGCTCTCCTGGGCACTGGGATGGGGTGTAGGTGGGCCGCAGCGTAAACACCTGAAATCACAGCTGACTGCAGGAGAGAGGAGAACAATTATAAAGTTTGACTGCAGCACGATAATTGGCTGCTGGAGATTGTGGTGACATGTGATTGGTTAAAAGAGAACACCCATGATGAGCTGATTATATGTGTCTGTAGAGTGAATTCATGTATACCCAGTCTTCCTGCTTGAATTTACGCTGAGCATCATATCTTATCGTAATGTATCGTATCATTTCATATCGTATCATTTTATATTGTGTCATTTCATACCGAATCGTGTCCAATAGTAGTGTCTTTCTATTTCCATTTAAAGACTTATAGAGCTCTATATGCTGAACTAAAGAGGTTAGAATGGCAGGATTGGTACATTGCTGAACTGACTCCACAGGTAGCTTTGGGGATATGTGTGCTTTGGATGGCTACTGTTTGTTTTCTGGTGCATTAAACAGCGCAGCTGAGTCACAGGGTGTGTGGTGTGGGGGTCCTGGTAGTGCCTGATGGTTATACATTATCAGCGCTCTCTTTTCCTCACACTTCCTCTCCTCTCTCACATTCCTCTGCCCCTCTGCTTCTCTTCCTGTCTTTTGGGGAGCTCCAGCCAATCAGAGACAGAAATAGATGAGCATCATTTTTTGCATGTCTTTTATGATGCTTCCCTATTAAATGAGAAACACTGTTGATTTCTAGCAGTGCTCATTTTGTTACGAACTCAGACACTTAGGATGTAGGACCCGATTGCACGACCCGGGAGACAGAGGTAAATTATTTGTAATATACTTTATTTTTCCTAAATACAGCAATAACAACAAAAAAGGTCACTATCAAATCTCAAGTTTAAGATAACAAAAATAGAGAACCAAATGAAAGCGCTCACGTAGTGAGGAACAACAGCTTTTCCAGAGCACAGAAGGAAACAATCAGGAAGCCTGGAATGAGAGATAACTGGTGAGTGAGAAAACAAACATAAAACATGAACCTGAACCTCTAACATTTCTGTCGGTGCACAACAGTACCCCCCCTGCCCCCCTCTCTAGGGCCAACTCCTGATGGCCCAGGCTGATTGTAAAAGTCGTGGATAAGAGTCTTGTCTACGATAAATGAAGTAGCTACCCAGCTCCTAGCCTCAGGACCGTAACCCTTCCAGTCTTCCAGGAATTGCTTCCCCTCCCCCTATTACGGACCTTCAGTAGCTTACGGACCTTCTAAACCTCACCCCCTTCAAACAACTGGGGTGGTGGAGGGGGCTTGGAGGCGGGAACAAGTGTGCTCTCACACACCGGCTTGATTTTACTGACGTGAAACGTCGGATGCACTCTCATATTCCGGGGGGGTTGCAAGCGTACAGACACCGGATTGATGACTCTGGACACCGGAGAAGGACCCACAAATCTCGGAGCCAGTTTATTTGAGGCGACATGGAGTGGTAAGTCCTTAGTGGAAAGCCAAACCTTTTGGCCTGGACTGTACGAGGGAGCGACCCTGCGATGTCTGCAACAGCCTTCATCCGAGCTGAACTTCGGAGAAGAGACTGGCGAGCACCAGCCCAAACTCGGCAACAACGTCTGATCATGGCATGAGCCGATGGAACCATCACCTCTTCCTCGTTGTTAGGAAAAAGCGGAGGCTGGAAACCATTGACGCAATGGAATGGAGAGAGACCTGTGGCTGCCGTAGGAAGAGTATTGTGGGCAAACTCGACCCATGTGAGGTGGTCACTCCAGGTGGTCTGGTTCCGGGAGACGAGACAACGTAGTGTAGTCTCTAGTTCCTGGTTCAGATGTTCCGACTGTCCATTTGACTGAGAGTGATATCCTGATGACAAGCTGACGGTGGCACCTATGAGTCGACAACTCCTTCCAGAAACCGGAAATGAATTGTCACATCCTTCCTCATGGCTGGCCACCAGAAAGGTTGTTGAATCCTGAACATTGTCCTTGTTACTCCCGGATGGCAGGAAAGCACAGATGAGTGAGCCCAGTGGATGACCTTGGAGCGAAGAGCCTCAGGAACAAATAGCAGATTGTTGGGACACTCGCTAGGTGCTGGATTCATGACATTCGCCTTTTTAACGTCTGACTCCACCTACCAGGAAAAGGCTCTGATCACACGGTTAAGTGGAAGGATGGTCTTGGGCTCTACAGCAAGTGGTTCTGGATCGTAAAGACGAGACAAAGCATCAGGTTTTTGATTCTGAGACCCGGGACGAAAAGAGAGTGTGAAGTTGAACCTACTAAAGAATAGTGTCCACCTGGCTTGACGGGAGTTGAGACGCTTAGCCTCTTATATATATATTCCAGATTTTTTTGATCTGTCCAGACTAAAAACAGCTGCTCTGCCCCCTCTAGCCAGTGTCTCCATTCTTCGAGGGCAGCTTTTACAGCTAACAGTTCCTTGTTTTATCATAATTCCGCTCTGCTGTTGTCAACTTCCGCGACAGGTAAGCACATGGATGCATCTTGTTGTCTTCTACAGATCGTTGAGACAGTACTCCTCCAATTCCCTCATTGGAAGCATCAACCTTGACCATAAACTGGCGCTGGGGATCTGGAATGGTGAGTATGGGAGCTGATGTGAATCTCTCTCTGAGGCGTTGGAAAGCATTGTCCGCCTGGGGAGTCCACTTGAAAGAGACCTTAGGAGAAGTCAGAACATGCAGAGGGGCAGCAACAGAACTGAAATTCCTAATAAACTTCCTATAGAAGTTAGCAAATCCTAGAAACTGCTGAATCTTCTTCCTGGAGTCTGGTGTGGGCCACTGGGATAATGCACTGATTTTAGCAGGATCCATTTGCATATGATTAGGTGAGATTATGTATCCCAAGAAAGACACCTCTTCTGTGTGGAACTCACATTTCTCTGCCTTGACATAACAGTGGGGCAAAAAAGTCAGCCACCAATTGTGCAAGTTCTCCCACTTAAAAAGATGAGGCCTGTAATTTTCATCCTAGGTATACCTCAACTATGAGACAAAAAAAAAAAATCACATTGTCTGATTTTTAAAGAATTTATTTGCAAATTATGGTGGAAAATAAGTATTTGGTCAATAACAAAAGTTCATCTCAATACTTTGTTATATACCCTTTGTGGCAATGACAGAGGTCAAACGTTTTCTGTGAGTCTTCACAAGGTTTTCACACACTGTTGCTGGTATTTTGGCCCATTCCTCCATGCAGATCTCCTCTAGAGCAGTGATGTTTTGGGGCTGTTGCTGGGCAACACGGACTTTCAACTCCCTCCAAAGATTGTCTATGGGGTTGAGATCTGGAGACTGGCTAGGCCACTCCAGGACCTTGAAATGCTTCTTACGAAGCCACTCCTTCGTTGCCCTGGCGGTGTGTTTGGGATCATTGTCATGCTGAAAGACCCAGCCACGTTTCATCTTCAATGCCCTTGCTGATGGAAGGAGGTTGTCACTCAGAATCTCACGATACATGGCCCCATTCATTCTTTCCTTTACACGGATCAGTCGTCCTGGTCCCTTTGCAGAAAAACAGCCCCAAAGCATGATGTTTCCACCCCCATGTTTCACAGTAGGTATGGTGTTCTTTGGATGCAACTCAGCATTCTTTCTCCTCCAAACACGTCTAGTTACATTTTTACCAAAAAGTTCTATTTTGGTTTCATCTGACCATATGCCATTCTCCCAATCCTCTTCTGGATCATCTAAATGCTCTCTAGCAAACTTCAGACGGGCCTGGACATGTACTGGCTTAAGCAGGGGGACACATCTGGCACTGCAGGATTTAAGTCCCTGGCGGCGTAGTGTGTTACTGATGGTAGCCTTTGTTACTTTGGTCCCAGCTCTCTGCAGGTCATTGACTAGGTCCCCCCGTGTGGTTCTGGGATTTTTGCTCACCGTTCTTGTGATCATTTTGACCCCACGGGGTGAGATCTTGCGTGGAGCCCCAGATTGAGGGAGATTATCAGTGGTCTTGTATGTCTTCCATTTTCTAATAATTGCTCCCACAGTTGATTTCTTCACACCAAGCTGCTTACCTATTGCAGATTCAGTCTTCCCAGCCTGGTGCACGTCTACAATTGTGTTTCTGGTGTCCTTTGACAGCTCTTTGGTCTTGGCCATAGTGGAGTTTGGAGTGTGACTGTTTGAGGTTGTGGACAGGTGTCTTTTATACTGATAACGAGTTCAAACAGATGCCATTAATACAGTTAACAAGTGGAGGACAGAGGAGGCTCTTAAAGAAGAAGTTACAGGTCTGTGAGAGCCAGAAATCTTGCTTGTTTGTAGGTGACCAAATACTTATTTTACCGATGAATTTACCAATTCATTCATTAAAAATCCTACAACGTGATTTTCTGTCTCTCATAGTTGAAGTGTACCTAGGATGAAAATGACAGGCCTCTCTCATCTTTTTAAGTGGGAGAACTTGCACAATTGGTTGCTGACTAAAAGCAGTTTCTGCAAAACCTGGCGGACATGGTTAACATGAGATTTAGTGTCTGGGGAGAAAATCAGAATATCATCCAGATACACAAACACTGAAATATTCAAAAATTCCCGCAAAACCTCATTCACAAAAAGCTTGAAACACAGCCGGTGCATTGCATAGTCCAAAAGGCATTACTAGGTATTCATAGTGACCACTCTGAGTGTTGAATCCTGTCTTCTACTCATCCCCTTTTCTTATTCTAATCAAGTGATATGCATTTCTTAAATCTAACTTGATGAATTCATGGGTACCAAGTACGTCATTTCCGGAATGCCCGCCGCCATCTTTGTGACCGACTCTGACAGTTTGTTTACACTCGTCATGACAGCAGCAAACACAGCGCATTTAAACGGGAAAAAGAGAGAGAGATATTTGTTAAAGACAGCGATTATTGGATGCGATCCCTATTTGTTACCCCCAACTGTATTTTGTTTATTGAATTCGGCTAAGTGTCTTCCCCAACTAACTTTTCCCGACATATATTTATCTTGTTCACAATCCATCTCCATTCACCGGAGAGCCTGAAGGCTTTTAAGAGCACAGATGCCTATCAATACGCCGTTGCCGGTGTTCCGGATTAACTGGTTCCCCGATCAACTGGTTTACAGAGGTGGGGGGCGTGGCCTTCTACTGAAATACACATTTCGATCGCTTCTTCTGTCGTTTACAGAAATATTTTGGTATATTTGGCTAGGTAGGAAGACTTTGATGCACATTCAGTACCAGTGTGTGAGGTTGTGGTTACGATGGAGATATCCAGACGCAAACAGTTGACTGGGGGTTGACTGGGGTTCAAAACGTTGCAAGCTCCAATAAATCATTTAAACCAGCTATTGTTGCCAGACTTATTACTGAATATCGTTCTTAATGTGATACCAATTCCATCTGAGACCTGTGTACACCTTCAGTCAGCCTCCAAGTGAAGCACACGTTGTTTACTCACAGTTTGAAAGCAGCGTGGAGAAGTCTTCAGCTGTGGTAATCCGCTCGAATAAATCCTTAAAACCAGCTATTGTTGCCCGGTTTATCACTGAATATCGTTCCTAATGTGATACTAAGTCCATCTGTGACCTGTGGACACCTTCAGACAGCCTCCAAGTGAAGCACACGTTGTTTACTCACAGTTTGAAAGCAGCGTGGAGAAGTCTTCAGCTGTGAACTGTCTCAGGTAAACATCTGCCCAGGGAAAAATGGGACCCGCCCAGTTTAAACTGTGTTACGACTTGTGTGGCTATCTACCAGTGATCATGTTTAATATAAAAGACTACACACACATTTATCCCTTTATGTAAACAGTATTCTGCAGCACTCATCCAGATAACATGTGACTGTTAACTCGTTTTGCAAAGATAGTGCATGTGCAGGTAGACTTTAAAATGCTGATGGTCATTAATTTTGGTCTCGGCAAACAATATTAGGAATCCTCTATTCAAACATAATAATTCAGTGTGCATCGACATGAAAATAACAAAAAAGTTCTTGCTGGACTCAAACCCGAGTCCCAACAGCAAAAATCACGCAAGTCCTGCATGTTATGAGTGCGCCACAACTCAACATGGCACCTTATGGAGAATCATACATTTAATAAGTGTTCAAAACACTCACATCAATTACATTACATGACACATGACAAATGCCTACTATAATATGTATATTATAAGTGTAGATATACATTAGCTCACATTATAAATGATGGTCGGGTTGCATCTTTCTGGAACTTTTTAACAAGGTTCATCCAAGACATTAAAGTGTGGTGGTGTAATACCTTGTGTAGTTCCGTGGCGCACCAGTAACGCGCATGGCCCGAGTGATTTTTGCTGTTGAGACTCGGGTATTTTCATGTCGATGCACACTGAATTATTATGTTTGAATAGAGGATTCCTAATATTGTTTGCCGAGACCAACATTAATGACCCATCAGCATTTTAAAGTCTACCTGCACACACAGCAATGACATTTCTGCTGCTATCTTTGCAAAACGAGTTAACAGTCACATCTTATCTGGATGAGTGCTGCAGAATACTGTTTATATAAAGGGATACATGTGTGTGTAGTCTTTCATATTAAACATGATCACTGGTAGATAGCCACAGAAGTCGTAACACAGTTTAAACTGGGTGGGTCCCATTTTTCCCTGGGCGGATGTTTACCTGAGACAGTTCACAGCTGAAGACTTCTCCACGCTGCTTTCAAACTGTGAGTAAACAACGTGTGCTTCACTTGGAGGCTGTCTGAAGGTGTACACAATTCTCAGATGGACTTGGTATCACATTAAGAACGATATTCAGTGATAAGTCTGGCAACAATAGCTGGTTTAAATGATTTATTGGAGCTTGCAACGTTTTGAACCCCAGTCAACCCCCAGTCAACTCGTTTTTCTTTTTGTAGTCCCCGCTGTTCGCGTCCGGATATCTCCATCGTAACCACAACCTCACACACTGGTACTGAATATGCATCAAAGTCTTCCTACCGAGCCAAATATACCAAAAGATCTATGTAAACGACAGAAGAAGCGATCAAAATGTGTATTTCAGTAGAAGGCCACGCCCCCCACCTCTGTAAACCAGTTGATCGGGGACCCAGTTAATCCGGAACACCGAGTGGGTGAACGACACCAAGATATGGCATGTGGAGAAGACACACCTACATGTGATCACAGCGAAGGTAAGTAATTTAACAACAATCATAAACCGTGTTATTATAGTTGTATTTATGTCTAAAGTGATGATGTTAGCTTGCTAGCCAGTTGCTAGCAAATGGTATTTCTAGCTAACATCATAACTCCAGCTGGCAGCTAGCTATATATATTGTTTTAAAGCAACATACTCTTCTTTCATTGACAAATTAATTCTTATTTTTTTCTACATAAGCAAGAGGTCCATGTTTATTTCACGATTCTCTGTCACTTGCACTATTGTTATATTTCGCGTTGCTCTATATTTACTTGTGTTTTTATGTCTTAAGGATATTGTATGTTGTAGCCTACTTTTGGAGCAGCCCTGGGACTTCAGATATGAAATGCCAATCTGCGCTGTAGCTATTGTATTTGACAATACACCTTTGAATCTTACATGTGTACAAGCTCAGGAGAGTTTAGCTTTTATATGACAACATTAATGTACTGCCTTTTTCACTTAACAGGTCAATCATTCCCAGGCTTTGAACAGCAAAACCAACATCTGCATGGATTGTGGTGCAGGAGGACGGGACAGTGGTGATGGCGCATTGTACATGCATGGCAGGGTTAGGAGAGGTTTGTCCCCACGCAGCACTTATGTTTACAGTTTTGGCTGCTGTTGAGAAGTGAGAAAACCATGCACAGAGAAGCCATGCACATGGACACAGCCTAGCACTAAATGGTGAAGTATGATGAGGTGTCTAACATCTTCGCCATTAAAGAACAAGTTCAAACCGAAGACCTGTTTCAGCGCATGAGACCATCTGCTGATGATTTCAAGTTATTCTGTGAACAACTCCATCAAAGTGAAGAACAAGAGACAAAGCCCAAGAAAAGTGCTATCCTGTCGGTCACTGAAGGCCATTCCCACAGATACACGCCAAAGACTGTACAACTGGATCTGCCAACACCCCTTACCAGTCTGTATCAAAGCAGCAGACTTGTACTGGATTTGCCTGCACTGCTAGAGGAGGGTGCCAAAGTCTTTGATGAGCTGAATCTCACACCAGAGCAGGTAAGAAATAGAAATGGCTTACGGTAAAATAAAAGCATGTCACAATGCTAAATCCTAAACATCACTATATTCATTAAGAATACCTTCACTGCTTTCTGATAATTACAGCTCTTTTGATAGTTCAATTATTTTTGAGTGTTTGTTAATTGAGTAGAAGACCAGGAAGCAGAGTAGGTCGAGGGTCTGGTTTGAGCAGAGAGCAGGGAGAGTTACTGCCGTCATCCTTCCATGAGGCAGCCAAGACAGAGAGCTCTTCGTCTTTGATTAAAAGACGTTGCTATCCTCGCTCCTCTCAGTTTTCCACTGAAGCGACCAGGTATATATACATTTAGGCAGCAAGACTAAATCATACATTCTTTCCACTACTTCATTATGAATAAATACAATAATTGAGTAAACTATATGAGGGTAAAACAAGATATTAACATTCTAATAACAGTATTTTAGGGGTTTTTAAAGTGATGAGTTTTCCAAATTAACATGTTCTTTTCCTCAGATGGGGTTTACAAAACGAGGACACTGCCAACAAGTCTTACCTGGTGGCTATGCAAGATCACCTTGAAGACATCAATGTTGCAGCATCAGGGCTCATCCTCAACCCAGAGCTGCCATGGATTGGTGCATCCCCAGATGGTGTCGTGACCTGTGCTTGCCATGAGCCTGGCATTTTAGAAATTAAGTGTCCTTTCAGCGCTAAAGACTGCAGTCTACTTGAATGCACCAAAGACCTGCGGTTCTGCCAGACTGTCCCTGCCCCCTTTCCACAGGTTGGAGACCTTTGGGCAACCATTGAGCGACCAAAAATTGGCAAGATCTCTCAGCAGTCTCCAAGAACCTGGAAAAAGTTGTCCTCTGTGGAAACGCTCTGGAGACCCCTGGGTGCTCATTGAGGGATCGAAATTTACATTTTCAGCAAATTTCATGAAGATCTACGGAGACGTCTGAGAGACCTTGGTGATCGCTGAGAGACCGACAGAGACTACTGAGAGTTCCTTGAGCGCTCATTGTGCGACAGAAGGTACTCTCTGAGAGACCAACTGAGTTCCCTGAGAGACCAGCTGCGACCACTAGAAATCCCTGAGATACCAACTGCGACCAACTGAAAGACCATTGAAAATCCTCGGGCGACCTGTGTGATCTTGGGAGACCATGTGTGCAAGGGTATAAAAATGAGCTGATGCTGGTGCTTCTGCCTCATTCTCTGACCTCCTGAAATGAACAACGAAGCTTTGATACATGCTGCCCTCCTCCTGGGTCACCAATCACTTCTACAGAATCAGATGGCCATTGCTCTCGTCAAGGGAAGGATGAACAAGCGCAGAAGAGAGAGAGAAAAAGGTGGTGGGTCCGCCCCTGGCTGAGACAAGAAAGAAGGTTACAGTTTGGTGACTACAGTCAGTTGATGAGAGAACTGAGTCGTGTCTCCTAGAATGGAATACTGTCGAGGGGTTTACACCCGTTTTTATATGGCCCACTAGCATGCTCAAGCGCAGCTATTCGCCAAAAACGTTGCGTGTGTTGAGAGATTGCTGAGAGATCATTGAAAGACCGATGAGACCGTTGGGCGCTCGTCGAGAGATCGCTGAGCGTCCATTGAAAGATCGCTTCCCTCGGAGACTGCTGAGAGACTGTTTTGGGCAGGTTCAAAACTTCATGGAGACCACGGAGACCATAGAGACCGCTGAAAGATCATTGAGAAACCATGCAAGACCTTAGAGATCATTGAGAGCTCACTGAAAGACTGTTGAGAGATCTCTCACTTTTGGGGGGGGAATTTGATGGTCTCTCAACGGTCTCGGCTCTGTGGAAAGGGGGTATAAGGGAGGTGTGATGAGCCTAAAGCTGAATCACAGCTATATGTATCAAGTGCAGGCACAAATGCGTGTCGCAGAGGTAATGCTCTGTGTTGTGTGGACACCTCAAGAATTTTGATGACGCATTTTTTTGATGTTGCACATTCAAAGGTGGTAAACTTCATTAGAACGGGGATACTACCAGAGTTGTTGGGTAAATGGTTTACTATGCCACGCTTCTCCCCCACTGCAACCTCTGATAAAACATCTGAGGGGCATTAAGAAGCTGACAATAAATAAGCTCACTGGTCTTTTGTCTTCATGGTCAGGTTTTTGTTTACCCATTAAGCTTACATATTCATACACTGTAGATTGTGCAATAAATAACTGTATCTAATACTTACAGATGCATTGTAGTATAAGTAGGAGTATTTAAACAAATCCTCAAGGAACAAATACTTGGAAAAAGTGATGTTTATTAGTTAAAAACTGGACATTTTAATGTAATAATTGTAAAGATAATAGAGAGAAATCAAATCAAATCAAATCAAGTTTTATTTATATAGCACATTTAAAAGCGATTTTTGGTCGAGCCAAAGTGCTGTACATGCAATAAAAAACACTTATAATCACAATAAAAGACAATAATTTACAACAGATATATAACAAACACAGGGAATAGTCAGGAGTCGTGCTCCGCTCTGACTAGAAGGCCAGAGAGAAGAAGTGAGTTTTTAGTGAGGATTTAAAAACCCCTAGGGTCTGGGCCGACCTCACGTGGAGGGGCAGAGTGTTCCAGAGCCTGGGGCCAGCTGCTGCGAAGGCTCGGTGCCCTCGGGTTTTGAGCCTTTGAAGATCCAACATACATAGAAAAGGGAATACACAATAAGCATTTTGTTTCATTTAGCTGACGCTTTTATCAAAGCGACTTACAAATTGGCTCTGTGCACAAGATGGCGTCCATCAACTTCCGGCGGCTGGGTGTGCGGTTGTAAACTTCCGGTCTACGGTGTGGAGTGGATGAGCAGGTAGAGAGCGAGCGAGAGAGAGATAGATAGATAGCAAGATAGATAGCAATATAGTTAGCGATAGATAGCATCGATGAGAGGTAAAGCATGGGCAAGCCTGGGCAGCAATGATTAAAAGATTGTGTATTTTCATTGTGGTCATTGCAAAAAGCAGTTATACCATACTATGTTTAGGTACAAATGAATTATAACCTCAAAACAAATGCACACAAAAATAACATAGGACAATACATAATATAATAAATCCGCATTATGATAACATTTTACAGATTCATTTAATAAACTTTTACAAAACATAGGTTGATGTTATATCGGGGAAAACAAATATATATTTAAACATTTCAATTAGTCTCTGCATATTTAAGTAATGCTAGTTTATGTAACAGATCAATGCAAGATAAGTTAGTTAGCATCCACAACTTTTGTTAACATTAAATGTCTGCCAATAAACACCCCTTTCTTCCTCACATAGGTCCTTTGAGTAAAGGATCTTTTTGACTTATAGAACACACTTGGTTCTGGTTTTAGCAATTGAAAGAACTATATACAGTAAAATATTCATGTTAGATCAGTAATGTAGTATGATGTAGAGTGGTACACTAATGTAGTGTAGTGCATATCAGTCCATGTACAAATAAAACTAAAATAATCTCCCTTCTCCCTAATGGTTTTAGCCACCTCGTAGTCTCTGCAGATACGCTGTATAAGGATATCCTCCTCCGCAAAAATGACGAAATCGCACCCACTCCATCCCCGTGAGTAGGAGCTGGCCTTGCACCTGTCAATAATAGCTATGAAACTGCTTCAGTTTTAATGTGCCACTTTGCATTTTTAAGTAGCTACAGTCCACATAACTTTCACATTTGGGCATTTTATTTCTACAAGTCCAAAAGGTGGGCTCTCAGTTGGGTCAAACACCAGACCGTCAGGAGATGACCCTAACCAGGGGGCATCTGGGTGAATGACAAACCCACACGGCCAGTAATTGGTGTTTTTAATCCGGCAGTATTCCTGGATGGCAACCGGTTCCAGTCCCCTCTTCATTGACGCTGTTTGCACCACTCCCTTCAGAATCCGTTGTGCCAAGTTTTCAGCCAAACTCTGACCTCGAACATGGCATACTTCCCTGAAACGGGAAGAAGTTATTCTTGGCCTCCTAACACGGTGCCATTCCACACTGTCGCTCACTTGTGGCCACCTCGATTTTCCTTGCCATGAGCAATGTTGTCGCAAGTGACAGTAGATGGAGGTGCTGTTGGTGACTGCACACAATCTCACAGGTGGTAGGCTCCAGCCTATAGCCATCCACAGGTAGAGGTGGTGGTGGAGGGGCATCTGGGTGACGCAATATAACCCGGCTAAGAGGAAGTGAATGCTGGTATGAGATGGGGCTACCTTCCTGAACTTTTCCAAAGGTGCAGTTAACCAGTGGCACGTCCACACTTATAGCCATGGTGGTGATCAGTGGTGCGATGTCTGCTGAGAAGTCCTTGTATGCCTTGCAGACTTTGAGGACATCTGGGTCTGGCAGCTCCCCCCGCACGGCCTTGTAAGGTGTACTCCTTTGAACATGTTTATATGATAATTAGGACTTTAAGAACAATTTTACACTCAAACAACAATCACAAAGTTGTAGCAGGCTACATACAATTACTTAGGACAATAGATATTACCTTACACCGTCAGCAACTGTAAACTGCTTTGGCTTAGTGGAAGTGAACACCATGTCACTCACTCTGCCTGGTTTCACACCCTATTAATTACAAAAAAGAATTGTCAAATTAATTGAAAAGGTCGTTGATGCAACATACTAAATCAGCTCTTGGCACAAAGGAAATACTCACTAAACCGTGGATTGGATGTGAACACATACTGTACTTACCATGGTTCTTGGCTTGTGCCATCGCTGCTCTGTTTCAGTGCAGCTGAGGACACGGGGGACAGCAGCCAGGTTGAGTGTGGAGTAGTGTGCGGTCTGGAACAGCAGTGCAACATTGTGGTTGCAGAGTGCTGTTCCAGCTACACAGGAACACTTTGCCACCGCAATCTCCACAGGTGAGCAGTTCTTAAAAGACAATCTACACAGTAAAACAAAATGTCAGTCATTTTAGCTACATATAAACCCCAGAACATGAACCTGATTGAGGCTTTGAACCGATGAACACTTTTTATTTTTCTCCCTACTCTGAGATCGTGAGGCTTTTCATGCTTTCTCAGGGACCTGTAACAGCTAGCCCTGATGCTCACTCTCCCTGAAGGTAGATCTTTGTTTGAAACTGTGGGGAATTGGACATCATTCATGTTATCCAATAGTACTAGTACATAGTAATAGTACATCATTAAAACACTTTACACTGTATCAAGACTGTCAAGTTGTCGAAGTTAGCCAGTAACTACAGCTTTGTTTGTCACTTACCTTCATAATTGTCGATGTAACTGGATATGTACATCTTGAACCCCTTTTCTCTTTTGCTCCTCGGGGCTGAGCTTGACGCTTTTACCAGCCGATGTACATCACTGATGTTAACCTTCGGTAGGTCTTGGAGACATCGAGTGTAAAATAGTGCCATCACGTTAACCTTCTCACTTTGCTCTACCGCTATCTGTATGCTATATATCTATCTATGCTATCTATCGCTAACTATACCGCTATATGTATGCTATCTATCTATCTATCGATCTATCTCTCTCTATCTATCTATCGCTATCTACCCGCTCAACCACTCGACACCGTAGACCGGAAGTTTACAACCGCACACCCAGCCGCCGGGAAGTTGATAGACGACATCTTGTGCACAGAGCCAATAGCATCCATCTATTCTGTGGGTACCACAGATGGGCAGACATTACAAAGAGCACAGCAAACTGTTACCATCTTGTCAAGGGAAGTAGGTTGTCCTTGAGTGGCTGCTTGGCAAAGAGACAGCAGGATGGTGCTCTGAAGGATGGTGTATTTGTTCCTGACCAGGCCAATGACTCTTTCCACATGGATCCTGACGGCAGTGAGTCCCCTTGTGGATTCAAGTTCCAGTGAATGCAGCTGCTGCTTGCCTTTGGTGAATGCTGGTATTTTTCAACTGTGCATTATACAGTCCCACAGTGTCTTTCACATTGAAGCCTCTATCAGCAAGAACAACATCTCCTGGTGATAATTTCTCAAGATATGAGCAGTTTTCTGTAATGTACTTGTCGCTTGTGTGTCCCCCCCCAGCCCTTTGACCCAAAGGATGTAACACCCTGTGGTGTTATAGAAATTAGATATTTTAATGTAATAGGAGTATGTTTGTGCACGTGCCCTTCAATTCTTTGGCTTCCCTACAAAAATGTCCAAAACAGTCAATGATGGAAGTGCAGTTGCTAAAATTATCCCTGAAACACATGGGCAGACTAACCTGAATTTGATCTTTTGAGGGCCAAAATATAAGTGGTGACAGTCTGACATACATGACATCTAAAGTATTGTTGAACATTCTGACAACACTGCTCTTAGACATATGAAAAAGATAAACAAAAAAATATAAAGGTAAGTTAAGCCTCATTCTCATCAGTGTAATAAAAACCTATGAAAGAGAGTCAGTCTTGGACCGGCTTTCACAAACCCAGACAGGAAGCCAAAAACAACCATCATTTTAGCATAGCTTGGTAGGCCTGTTAGTTCCTGTACCATCTCATCATTTCCTTTGAAGGCTTCTTCATTGAAAGACAGCACATTAACTTTGTCCTTAAGACAATTGACCTCAGCTCTTAATAGTGCACCACTCGTTTCTCAATGCCTTGACTGTAGTTTGGCAGGCTGCATTTGAGCATGGTTCCACAATACCTGAGCTAAAAATGGCTTGAGAGTAACTGTGGTCATCTTTCACACCATTCTACCTGTTCAACTAAGGTGATGTCAAGCCCAGTGGCATCACTGGTGCTGGAAGGTGCTACATTCTCATGGTCACTATCAGGAACCAAAGTCTCAGTATGTTTCCTATTCATCTGCTGAGTATGCTCAAATCTGCTGGTGGCATAGATGCTTCTCTGCCGCTGTCCAGCTGACGTGTGCGCAAACAGGCTGGGGATGTAGTCAGGACTCATGGGGTTGTCATTTTTTCTTCCTAAGCAGACAGAGGCAAACATGGTAGAATATGAATGTGTGTATAAGGCCTCCTAATAAGATAATGACAAGTATTACGATCCTTAACTTAAGTAAAAGTAGCAATAATACACCATTAATTTAAGGCATGCATTCAATAATATTGAGAACGGCAATTTCTTCTCAGTTTTATCCCAGAAATGTGTCTTTTATTCAAATGCAGTCGGTTTCAAGCGTAAAGGAACACAGAGCAAAAACTAATGCAGTCCTTTCAAAACTGGGAATATTTTACTCGTGCTATGTTACCATTACACTGCTAACGGTAATTATTATTCAAGCAACTGAATTATCTATGTTGAAGTATTTAGAAAACTTATTTCTGACAAAAGAAGCTAAAAGATAACAATAAGTGAAGAGCTTACCGGAAACAAAGTGTTGACTACACAATCTGGAGTTAGATGTCGGCTGCCAGTGATCCCTTCTGATGGCAGCCAGCTATTTATTAGTCTTTGGGGATCGATACAAACTGTAGTCCGGGGTTCCTCTGTCACAGCCCACAACACAACAAATCCCAGGCATATCCACAAACTTTATTATTCACGACGTGTCTTTCTCTGTTTGCTTCCTCCGTGTTCTGTTGTTGTAATGACTTGCTGTGACCGGACACCAAAATGGCAGCGCTAGAATACAGTGACGTCACATGGTACCCATGAATATCTTGGCAGTTTTGAAGCAGTTCAAAAGCAGATGACATGAGTGGCAGAGGATAGCGGTTCTTCACCGTAATGTCATTTAGTAGACTGTAGTCTATGCAAGGTCTCAGAGACCCGTCTTCTTTCCCACAAAGAAAAATCCCGCTCCGGCTGGAAGAAGAGGAAGGACGGATAATCCCTGATTTGAGTGAAGAGAAGATTTATTCATCCATTGCTACTCTCTCAGGTCTCGAAATCGAGTAAAGTCTCACCTTGGGAATGGGGGGCTCCCGGTAAGAGATCAATGGGCCAGTCAAAATCTCGGTGAGGAGGTAACGACAAGGCTTTGGACTTGTTAAACGCTTCCTTTAAATCATGGTAACAGGGAGGTACCTTCTGTAGATCAGGATAGTCAGGGTGATCAATAATGATTCTACTAGAGTCTGTTGGTGCATTAACAGGTTGTGAAAGTTTACACCTGCCCATACAATCCTCTCCCCATTCCTTAATTTTCCCTGAACGCCAGTCAATATGAGGATTGTGGGTCTTCAGCCATGGAAACCCCAAAATACGGGTGCTGAGCAGACTCAAAAATATGAAATTGCATGCTCTCTGTATGGTCCTTATTCACAGTACTCTGAATGGGCTCAGTGCAATGGGTAACTGTGAACAACAAGCGGCCGTCTAAGGCACTGGCATTAATAGGATGAGATAGCGGAACAGTCTTTATTTCTAGCTGATTGACTATGCCCAGTCCATAAGGCTCCATCAGCCCCTGAGTCTATTAACACACCCTGGTCAATGGCTGATTGTTAATAAAAATGTTTGACCTGAGTACAGGTCGAGGAGGAAACTCTACGGGAAACTTGCTCACCAGCGCCCTCCTTTTGACTGGTGAGCACGATCTTTTCCCGGGCATGAAGCGAGTTGATGATCCAGCTGGCCGCAGTAGAAACAACAACCCTCCCGTAGACGGCGCTGCCTCTCCTCCAGAGAAAGCCTGGTTCTTCCCAGCTGCATGGATTCACCGGAGTCATTCGGAAGTGTAGTCCTCCGACGGTCCGATAACATGGGCTGGAAATCCTCAGCTGGCGGCGCGACCCTCCGAGACGAATCCTGGAAGCTGGGAACAACATCTCTGTTGCGTCGACACTCCCTCTCTCTTTCCCGAAGTCGGTTATCGATCCGGATGGCCACAGCGATGAGACATTCCAGATCCCTGGGTGTCTCCAGTGGAGCCAGCTGGTCCTTTATCGGTTCCGAAAGTCCCGTCATGAAGGCGTCACGAAGAGCCGGAACATTCCATCCGCTGCTGCTGTACGAAACTCGATGGCATAATCAACCACCTGAAGGTTGAGCTGACATATTTCAAACAGTCTTCTGCTGGCCTCTGTAGCAGGTGATGAGTGGTCAAAAATGCGACTCATAGTCTCTATGAGATCGGCCAATGAGTAACATAGTTCAGTGTCTCTAGACCATTCTGCAGTAGCCCAGGCTGCAGCTCTTCCCGTTAAGTGAGACAAGATAAACGCCACTTTACCATGGTCAGATGAAAAAGCTCCTGTGTTGTGTTGAAAATACAGATGGCACTGTGCCAGAAAGGCTCTGCAATTCGAGGAGTCTCCGGAAAATCTCTCCGGAAGAGCCAGCCGTAAAGGGGAAGAAACAGCCTGATTTGAGTAAACTGTGTCAGCTGGAGTATTGACAGGCAACCTCTCAGCTGTGGATGACGTCATCGGAAGAACAGTCTGTTGGTGAGTGAAGCAATTTTTTATTTGGGCAACCAGCTGTTGTCTGTGTAGAAATGTTTTCTTGATAATCTGTCTGGCGTCCTTCCAGCTCTTTCCTTTCCTGGGCAGCTATGCCCAGTTGTTCCTCATGGTGATAAATCTTCACGTCTTGTGCTGACAGGGCGGCGTGAAGCGTTCTTGGGTCGGCTGGGTCCATAATGGTCAGTTCGTTCTGTTACGAACTCAGAGACTTAGGATGTAGGACCCAATTGCACGACCCGGGAGACAGAGGTAAAGTATTTGTAATATACTTTATTGTTCCAAAATACAGCAATAACAACAAAAAAGGTCACTATCAAAGCTCAAGTTTGAGATAACAAAAATAGAGAACCAAATGAAAGCGCTCACGTAGTGAGGAACAAAAACTTTTCCAGAGCATAGACCTGACCATGGCAATAGACAAGACGAACTGACGAGGAACACTGGGAGACAGGGAAATTAAACCACATGGCAATGAGAAACAGGTGTGAACAATCAGGGGCGGGACTGACGCTGATGAGCACAGGAGACACAGAAGGATGCCAGGTGAAAACAATCAGGAAGCCTGGAATGAGAGATAACTGGTGAGTGAGAAAAAAAACATAAAAAACATGAACCTGAACCTCTCTAACATTTCTGTCGGTGCACAACACTTTTGACACTCAGCTCAAATCCCCGCAGTGTCACAACAGAATTGAGACTTTGGCAGTTAGTTGTTTGGCTGCATTCTTTCCTCTCCAGTAAAAGACACACATAGCCACTGCTGCATATGAGTCATGTAATTCAACGGCTACAGGAAGACCCACCGAGCCACCAGGAGTTATGTTCATAAAGGGACAATCCTCCTGTGATGAATGTTCTACAACAATTGCCAGTACGGTATTTCCTATTTAGCTGATGAACAAAAGTTTCTCTTGGTAATTGGGACTTATTAAACCCTATGTATAGGATTTAAATATTTTCTGATTCTGGTTCATTATTAGTGGCTTTAGAGCTATTCATAATAGCTGGACAAAGTATGGGGAACTACACTGAACAAAAATATAAACGCAACACTTTTGTTTTTGCTCCCATTTCTCATGAGATGAACTCAAAGATCTAAAACATTTTCTATAAACACAAAATAACCATTTCTCTCAAATATTGTTCACAAATCGAACAAATCTGTGATAGTGAGCACTTCTCCTTTGCCGAGATAATCCATCCCACCTCACAGGTGTGGCATATCAAGATGCTGATTAGACAGCATGATTATTGCACAGGTGTGCCATAGGCTGGCCACATAAAAGGCCACTCTGAAACGTGCATTTTTGCTTTATTGGGGGGGTCTGGGGGGTCTGAAAACCAGTCAGTATCTGGTGTGAGGGGTAGGGTTAGGGTAATGTTGTGAATCGAGTGTCCCATGGTGGTGGTGGGGTTATGGTATGGGCAGCGTATGTTATGGACGACGAACACAGGCCACTCGATTCACAACATTACCCTACCCCTAACCCTACCCCTCACACCAGATACTGACTGGTTTTCGGACCCCCCCAGACCCCCCCCCCAATAAAGCAAAACTGCACGTTTCAGAGTGGCCTTTTATTTGTGGCCATCCTAAGGCACCCTGTGCAATAATCATGCTGTTTAATCAGCATCTTGATATGCCACACCTGTGAGGTGGGATGGATTATCTCGGCAAAGGAGAAGTGCTCACTATCACAGATTTGTTCAGATTTGTGAACAATATTTGAAGAAATGGTTATTTTGTGTATATGGAAAATGTTTTAGATCTTTGAGTTCATCTCATGAAAAATGGGAGCAAAAACAAAAGTGTTGCGTTTATATTTTTGTTCAGTGTAGTTTATTGGTGCACAGGCATTCTGGCATGTAGTCACTTGATACAGTCATATGAAAAGCAGTCAATCAGGAAATGTTTAAAGTTGACCAGTATTATTAGAGAGCTATTTCATTTTTGCTGCACACACTAGTTGCAAATTATATTTAATTTGATTTAGACTAAGTTACAAGCTAGGATCCTAGTGAGCTATTGTTTATCCATGCTTTGGAGAAAGCTTGTAACTTAGTCTAAATCAAATTAAATATAATTTGTTGTACATTTGTCAAACTGAGGACGGGCTGCATTAAGTATGTATTCTTGTTTTTATCCTTATTGGGAAAGGATTGGCTCAAAGATATGCGTGACATATCTGCTTTAGCCTTGGACTCGATCTTCATTCTCCACCTTTTCCTGGGAGATCCCGAAATGTTCCAAGACCTATGAGGATATGTATTCGCTCCAGCATCATTTGCACTGAAGACAGTAGGGGCATGTCCCCAACACTTTTTGAAAGGACAATTTGTCAAAGATGTTCTAAATAAATAGCCTGCACAAAGAATAATAATAAATGAGAACACTTTGCTCAAAGAACTGTTGGTGGATAGTATGTGTATGCTTATGCAATTAAGTTGGCCCCCTGTAGACTGCATTGGTATTGCTGCAATCATGTTGTGTAAATTCTGTATAATAGAATATACAGGCATTGATTATTACTAGTGTATTGCAGGAATAGTTGTTGTTTTTCTTCTGAAAAAAACATCCCAGAAACCTGTGACAACCTACAGTATGGTGAGTTTCCACCCGGTGGAATATCCCCAGAATAACATGGGAAGGCATCTCCAAGACATCTTGATCAGATGCCTGAACTTCCTCAACAGTTGGTCCAACATGAAGCGCTGTGGTTCCACTTTGAGCTCCTTCTGGGTATCTGAGCTACTCACACTACTCTGTTGAATTGTCACCCACCCGCAAAATCTTCTACAGCCTTCGTGAATGTTGTTTCTGCTTTGATGCTTTCTTTGGCATTTTTTTGTTCTCTCCAATGCAAACTCAATAAAATAGTTCTTCTAGCAAACTTGCAGAGCCACTCGAGTAGGACAACCCTTTTCTGCTGCAGCGGATTTCAAGTGAACTTAGACGGAGGCTGTCACCAGTAAGGGTATTAGCAGAATGTGATTTGGTATTTTCTGCTTTATGGCCCCCCTGCACCGTATCTGGCAGTAGAACAGAGGACTTGAGGCTGTCATTTTGCATGGCATCAGCAGAGACGCTGAGCAGATAGTGTCAGCGCTGGGAGATCACAGGTAGAGGGGGGACTTTTCCTCTGGGATGGGGAGATGGTAATAAGACAACATTAGACAGATGGGAAAATATTGGCCGACAACTAGAATTTATCTGCACTGTCACTAGCTCACTATTTACAATGTGTAATAAAAGAAAGGCGAGACACTTTTCACAGCTTTTTCTTTGACGTCAATCTCCTTAGAATTTGTGAAACTATGCTTTGTCCTGTGGGCTTACATCATAACCTTGGACTGAGTTTACAAGTTGAGAAGATAATTATATAATACACACAGTAATTGTAAAGAACATTTGAATGGACTGATTGCAGTGAAGTAGAAGACATAAAAGCAGATTATGTAATAGTAAAACATGACAAATGAAAAGAAAATTCAAGAGAAAAAGATAAATACCTTTTTTGTTAAAGTATGTACAATGTATGGGTGTTCCACAACATTCAACAGCTGTCGTCTAACAGAATCACCTTACCTTCATTTGTCTTAATTTAAACAACCTAGAGTACACCTGTATTAGAATTGATTATTTCTCTTGGGTTTATCCAGTCAGGTATCTCCACATGCTGCTGTTTCTGAGATTTGACATATTGGACCTTGTTTGTTTGACTGCAGGAATGCCAGATAGAAAACAGCCAAATGTCATATGCCAGACTTCTAGCTAACAATCTCGCCGTCTTCTCTGTCTGTTTGTCCCGCTCACCCACACACATATATGCCAAGTATTTCATATTTACACTGAAATCATCCCAAGACCGCTCTCTCGAGATAGGCAAACGTGTTTCTCAATCCACCTGCAGAAGAGAAATCAATAGTGTTTTGTCCACCCGCGCTGAAAACGATTGTGAACGTGATCTCATCTGTGCAGTTTACACAACTAAATTGCTCCATGGCATTGATCCAAATATCAGGCTGGGGGCAGACAAGATCCACGGGGTAGGTGCAGCAATATTTAACTCAACAAAGTTTGCATTAGTTTCAGCAATTACACAAAAGTACACAGCAGTGTTCTCCTTTTGTATTTATGAAAAATATGGTTTTAAAAAGACGCCACACTAATTTGCACATGAAGCTCAGCTAACTTGTCATAAGTAGTACTTTATAGAGGTTAAACTCTTGAGGAGCTCTTAAAATTCAAGGTGAAATAACTCCTATGATTTCATAGTGGTTTCAGGAGGTCTTTAGAGCGTTTTTGCTGAAACAGCCGATTGCTTTGATTGAAATGGGCACCATGAGAGCAGTGAAAAGGAAAGACAAACAGACTAGATGGCTTGATTATGAAACTACAGGTTAAGGTGATAATAATCAGTAGGTGAGCTAGCCCATGAGCAATCCCATGTCAAAATGTTTTCCAATGCTATTATGTCCATCATGGTTGATAGTATTCAAACATAAAAAGATATAACACTGAACATTTGTAAAGTAATGGCTGATCTTTCTTGTTCTGTCTTCATTGTAAATCACTGGAATAACCCTTTAGTCCAAAAGTCATAGTTGATAGCAGATAGGAAACAAGGGGTGTTAGATTATTTTTTAATAAATCAACACTTTTAATCTGAAGCATCGGGCATTTAAAATAAAGGAAGAAATACTCAGATATCACAGTAGAGAGCAGAGAAGAATGATACATGGGCACAGAAGGTAAACATCTCTGCGAGTGTATCTTTAGCATCTTAACACTTGACCCAGTATACCCTCAGTTTTATGATGTTCAAAGCATAAATCTTACTGCAAACAAAATGTGTAACTGCCAACGTGAATGCCCTGGAGGATATTTTAAATGTGAGTAGGAATGAAAGTGGCCAAATACGTGTGCATTCTACTGTATGTGTTGCTGTGATCCTGTCACACTGAAGCTTTTTTCTCAATATTTTCTGTCTCTCCTCTTCTTTCGTTTATAGCCTCAGTGCGATATCCATCTTTTCTTAGTGCATTACTTCTCAAATCCTCTCAAAGATGCAAATGTTTATTGGTAATGCTTTATTGGTCTCTTCCCATCTGCATAATTGCCATTCTTCTCTCTTTGGCTGTCATGCTTATTGCAGACAGCCATGTAAATGAAGAGGCATGAGCATGGCATGATGCTTTAATCCTGGTGATTCGTTCTCATGAAGATATGTCATCCCATCGAAGTAACCTAATTAAGAAACCTGACACCTGTATTCCCATACATGACACCTTAAACAAGACTTGATACCATTACATCGTTATTACAGAGTCCCACTGAAGCACTGTTTTGAGCAATCCTAAAATGTAATTAAGAGTTAGATCCAAGTTCAAATACACTTAAAGGGTTGAAAATATTTTTGTTCTGTTTCTATTTCCCTTGTTTTCAGTCAAAATCATATCCATATATATAGTGTTGTATCATATAATATTGTATCGTGTCATAACCCATCATATTGTATCATACTGTACTGTATTGTATCGTAATCGTATCTTATAATTTTGATTTCATATCATATTGCAATGTACTGTTTTGTATCGTATCGTTTTGTATTGTATCCTGTCACCACCGTATCGATTGTATAGTTTTCTAAGGACAGAGGGTGTCGTATTGTCATACTGATATTCTGTACACACTGTGAAGACCACTGAGACAAATGTAACATTTGTGATATTGGGCTATATAAATAAACATTGATTGATTGATTTTTCTTATATTTGTCTTGTTGATGATTCAAATTGGAGCTTCTGTGATGTAAGAAAATTGTCAGCTGTCAATTGTATCGTATTATCATATGGTATTGTATCAAATTGCATTGTATCGTATCATATCAACGTAACGTATCAAATTGTATAGTATGTTACTGTATTGTTTCGTATTGTATAATTTCTATAAAGAGAGACTTCATTTTGTGCTTAAAGAACATTTATTGACACATGCGCCATATGATATAAATGTTAGTAGTATTTGGTGATAAGAAACCCAATCCTGATATTGTTTTTCTTAAGGGGGGGATGCAGCCTTGATTATAATAGGAACAAACCCCGGGGTCTAGACACTGGTGGTGATGTCTAAGATCTGGATTTGATGAGGGGATGGGGAGGAGAGGATGCTGAAGATCTGGATTGATGATGAAGTGGATGAAAAGGAGATGTGACAAGGTCTTTGGAGTAGCTCTCCTGGCACTGGGATGGGGTGTAGGTGGGCCGCAGCGTAAACACCTGAAATCACAGCTGACTGCAGGAGAGAGGAGAACAATTATAAAGTTTGACTGCAGCACGATAATTGGCTGCTGGAGATTGTGGTGACATGTGATTGGTTAAAAGAGAACACCCATGATGAGCTGATTATATGTGTCTGTAGAGTGAATTCATGTATACCAGTCTTCCTGCTTGAATTTACGCTGAGCATCATATCTTATCGTAATGTATCGTATCATTTCATATCGTATCATTTTATATTGTGTCATTTCATACCGAATCGTGTCCAATAGTAGTGTCTTTCTATTTCCATTTAAAGACTTATAGAGCTCTATATGCTGAACTAAAGAGGTTAGAATGGCAGGATTGGTACATTGCTGAACTGACTCCACAGGTAGCTTTGGGGATATGTGTGCTTTGGATGGCTACTGTTTGTTTTCTGGTGCATTAAACAGCGCAGCTGAGTCACAGGGTGTGTGGTGTGGGGGTCCTGGTAGTGCCTGATGGTTATACATTATCAGCGCTCTCTTTTCCTCACACTTCCTCTCCTCTCTCACATTCCTCTGCCCCTCTGCTTCTCTTCCTGTCTTTTGGGGAGCTCCAGCCAATCAGAGACAGAAATAGATGAGCATCATTTTTGCATGTCTTTTATGATGCTTCCCTATTAATGAGAAACACTGTTGATTTCTAGCAGTGCTCATTTTGTTACGAACTCAGACACTTAGGATGTAGGACCCGATTGCACGACCCGGGAGACAGAGGTAAATTATTTGTAATATACTTTATTTTTCCTAAATACAGCAATAACAACAAAAAAGGTCACTATCAAATCTCAAGTTTAAGATAACAAAAATAGAGAACCAAATGAAAGCGCTCACGTAGTGAGGAACAACAGCTTTTCCAGAGCACAGAAGGGAAACAATCAGGAAGCCTGGAATGAGAGATAACTGGTGAGTGAGAAAACAAACATAAAACATGAACCTGAACCTCTAACATTTCTGTCGGTGCACAACAGTACCCCCCCTGCCCCCCTCTCTAGGGCCAACTCCTGATGGCCCAGGCTGATTGTAAAAGTCGTGGATAAGAGTCTTGTCTACGATAAATGAAGTAGCTACCCAGCTCCTAGCCTCAGGACCGTAACCCTTCCAGTCTTCCAGGAATTGCTTCCCCTCCCCCTATTACGGACCTTCAGTAGCTTACGGACCTTCTAAACCTCACCCCCTTCAAACAACTGGGGTGGTGGAGGGGGCTTGGAGGCGGGAACAAGTGTGCTCTCACACACCGGCTTGATTTTACTGACGTGAAACGTCGGATGCACTCTCATATTCCGGGGGGGTTGCAAGCGTACAGACACCGGATTGATGACTCTGGACACCGGAGAAGGACCCACAAATCTCGGAGCCAGTTTATTTGAGGCGACATGGAGTGGTAAGTCCTTAGTGGAAAGCCAAACCTTTTGGCCTGGACTGTACGAGGGAGCGACCCTGCGATGTCTGCAACAGCCTTCATCCGAGCTGAACTTCGGAGAAGAGACTGGCGAGCACCAGCCCAAACTCGGCAACAACGTCTGATCATGGCATGAGCCGATGGAACCATCACCTCTTCCTCGTTGTTAGGAAAAAGCGGAGGCTGGAAACCATTGACGCAATGGAATGGAGAGAGACCTGTGGCTGCCGTAGGAAGAGTATTGTGGGCAAACTCGACCCATGTGAGGTGGTCACTCCAGGTGGTCTGGTTCCGGGAGACGAGACAACGTAGTGTAGTCTCTAGTTCCTGGTTCAGATGTTCCGACTGTCCATTTGACTGAGAGTGATATCCTGATGACAAGCTGACGGTGGCACCTATGAGTCGACAACTCCTTCCAGAAACCGGAAATGAATTGTCCACATCCTTCCTCATGGCTGGCCACCAGAAAGGTTGTTGAATCCTGAACATTGTCCTTGTTACTCCCGGATGGCAGGAAAGCACAGATGAGTGAGCCCAGTGGATGACCTTGGAGCGAAGAGCCTCAGGAACAAATAGCAGATTGTTGGGACACTCGCTAGGTGCTGGATTCATGACATTCGCCTTTTTAACGTCTGACTCCACCTACCAGGAAAAGGCTCTGATCACACGGTTAAGTGGAAGGATGGTCTTGGGCTCTACAGCAAGTGGTTCTGGATCGTAAAGACGAGACAAAGCATCAGGTTTTTGATTCTGAGACCCGGGACGAAAAGAGAGTGTGAAGTTGAACCTACTAAAGAATAGTGTCCACCTGGCTTGACGGGAGTTGAGACGCTTAGCCTCTTATATATATATTCCAGATTTTTTTGATCTGTCCAGACTAAAAACAGCTGCTCTGCCCCCTCTAGCCAGTGTCTCCATTCTTCGAGGGCAGCTTTTACAGCTAACAGTTCCTTGTTTTATCATAATTCCGCTCTGCTGTTGTCAACTTCCGCGACAGGTAAGCACATGGATGCATCTTGTTGTCTTCTACAGATCGTTGAGACAGTACTCCTCCAATTCCCTCATTGGAAGCATCAACCTTGACCATAAACTGGCGCTGGGGATCTGGAATGGTGAGTATGGGAGCTGATGTGAATCTCTCTCTGAGGCGTTGGAAAGCATTGTCCGCCTGGGGAGTCCACTTGAAAGAGACCTTAGGAGAAGTCAGAACATGCAGAGGGGCAGCAACAGAACTGAAATTCCTAATAAACTTCCTATAGAAGTTAGCAAATCCTAGAAACTGCTGAATCTTCTTCCTGGAGTCTGGTGTGGGCCACTGGGATAATGCACTGATTTTAGCAGGATCCATTTGCATATGATTAGGTGAGATTATGTATCCCAAGAAAGACACCTCTTCTGTGTGGAACTCACATTTCTCTGCCTTGACATAACAGTGGGGCAAAAAAGTCAGCCACCAATTGTGCAAGTTCTCCCACTTAAAAAGATGAGGCCTGTAATTTTCATCCTAGGTATACCTCAACTATGAGACAAAAAAAAAAAATCACATTGTCTGATTTTTAAAGAATTTATTTGCAAATTATGGTGGAAAATAAGTATTTGGTCAATAACAAAAGTTCATCTCAATACTTTGTTATATACCCTTTGTGGCAATGACAGAGGTCAAACGTTTTCTGTGAGTCTTCACAAGGTTTTCACACACTGTTGCTGGTATTTTGGCCCATTCCTCCATGCAGATCTCCTCTAGAGCAGTGATGTTTTGGGGCTGTTGCTGGGCAACACGGACTTTCAACTCCCTCCAAAGATTGTCTATGGGGTTGAGATCTGGAGACTGGCTAGGCCACTCCAGGACCTTGAAATGCTTCTTACGAAGCCACTCCTTCGTTGCCCTGGCGGTGTGTTTGGGATCATTGTCATGCTGAAAGACCCAGCCACGTTTCATCTTCAATGCCCTTGCTGATGGAAGGAGGTTGTCACTCAGAATCTCACGATACATGGCCCCATTCATTCTTTCCTTTACACGGATCAGTCGTCCTGGTCCCTTTGCAGAAAAACAGCCCCAAAGCATGATGTTTCCACCCCCATGTTTCACAGTAGGTATGGTGTTCTTTGGATGCAACTCAGCATTCTTTCTCCTCCAAACACGTCTAGTTACATTTTTACCAAAAAGTTCTATTTTGGTTTCATCTGACCATATGCCATTCTCCCAATCCTCTTCTGGATCATCTAAATGCTCTCTAGCAAACTTCAGACGGGCCTGGACATGTACTGGCTTAAGCAGGGGGACACATCTGGCACTGCAGGATTTAAGTCCCTGGCGGCGTAGTGTGTTACTGATGGTAGCCTTTGTTACTTTGGTCCCAGCTCTCTGCAGGTCATTGACTAGGTCCCCCCGTGTGGTTCTGGGATTTTTGCTCACCGTTCTTGTGATCATTTTGACCCCACGGGGTGAGATCTTGCGTGGAGCCCCAGATTGAGGGAGATTATCAGTGGTCTTGTATGTCTTCCATTTTCTAATAATTGCTCCCACAGTTGATTTCTTCACACCAAGCTGCTTACCTATTGCAGATTCAGTCTTCCCAGCCTGGTGCACGTCTACAATTGTGTTTCTGGTGTCCTTTGACAGCTCTTTGGTCTTGGCCATAGTGGAGTTTGGAGTGTGACTGTTTGAGGTTGTGGACAGGTGTCTTTTATACTGATAACGAGTTCAAACAGATGCCATTAATACAGTTAACAAGTGGAGGACAGAGGAGGCTCTTAAAGAAGAAGTTACAGGTCTGTGAGAGCCAGAAATCTTGCTTGTTTGTAGGTGACCAAATACTTATTTTACCGATGAATTTACCAATTCATTCATTAAAAATCCTACAACGTGATTTTCTGTCTCTCATAGTTGAAGTGTACCTAGGATGAAAATGACAGGCCTCTCTCATCTTTTTAAGTGGGAGAACTTGCACAATTGGTTGCTGACTAAAAGCAGTTTCTGCAAAACCTGGCGGACATGGTTAACATGAGATTTAGTGTCTGGGGAGAAAATCAGAATATCATCCAGATACACAAACACTGAAATATTCAAAAATTCCCGCAAAACCTCATTCACAAAAAGCTTGAAACACAGCCGGTGCATTGCATAGTCCAAAAGGCATTACTAGGTATTCATAGTGACCACTCTGAGTGTTGAATCCTGTCTTCTACTCATCCCCTTTTCTTATTCTAATCAAGTGATATGCATTTCTTAAATCTAACTTGATGAATTCATGGGTACCAAGTACGTCATTTCCGGAATGCCCGCCGCCATCTTTGTGACCGACTCTGACAGTTTGTTTACACTCGTCATGACAGCAGCAAACACAGCGCATTTAAACGGGAAAAAGAGAGAGAGATATTTGTTAAAGACAGCGATTATTGGATGCGATCCCTATTTGTTACCCCCAACTGTATTTTTGTTTATTGAATTCGGCTAAGTGTCTTCCCCAACTAACTTTTCCCGACATATATTTATCTTGTTCACAATCCATCTCCATTCACCGGAGAGCCTGAAGGCTTTTAAGAGCACAGATGCCTATCAATACGCCGTTGCCGGTGTTCCGGATTAACTGGTTCCCCGATCAACTGGTTTACAGAGGTGGGGGGCGTGGCCTTCTACTGAAATACACATTTCGATCGCTTTCTTCTGTCGTTTACAGAAATATTTTGGTATATTTGGCTAGGTAGGAAGACTTTGATGCACATTCAGTACCAGTGTGTGAGGTTGTGGTTACGATGGAGATATCCAGACGCAAACAGTTGACTGGGGGTTGACTGGGGTTCAAAACGTTGCAAGCTCCAATAAATCATTTAAACCAGCTATTGTTGCCAGACTTATTACTGAATATCGTTCTTAATGTGATACCAATTCCATCTGAGACCTGTGTACACCTTCAGTCAGCCTCCAAGTGAAGCACACGTTGTTTACTCACAGTTTGAAAGCAGCGTGGAGAAGTCTTCAGCTGTGGTAATCCGCTCGAATAAATCCTTAAAACCAGCTATTGTTGCCCGGTTTATCACTGAATATCGTTCCTAATGTGATACTAAGTCCATCTGTGACCTGTGGACACCTTCAGACAGCCTCCAAGTGAAGCACACGTTGTTTACTCACAGTTTGAAAGCAGCGTGGAGAAGTCTTCAGCTGTGAAACTGTCTCAGGTAAACATCTGCCCAGGGAAAAATGGGACCCGCCCAGTTTAAACTGTGTTACGACTTGTGTGGCTATCTACCAGTGATCATGTTTAATATAAAAGACTACACACACATTTATCCCTTTATGTAAACAGTATTCTGCAGCACTCATCCAGATAAGATGTGACTGTTAACTCGTTTTGCAAAGATAGCAGCAGAAATGTCATTGCTGCATGTGCAGGTAGACTTTAAAATGCTGATGGGTCATTAATGTTGGTCTCGGCAAACAATATTAGGAATCCTCTATTCAAACATAATAATTCAGTGTGCATCGACATGAAAATAACAAAAAAGTTCTTGCTGGACTCAAACCCGAGTCCCAACAGCAAAAATCACGCAAGTCCTGCATGTTATGAGTGCGCCACAACTCAACATGGCACCTTATGGAGAATCATACATTTAATAAGTGTTCAAAACACTCACATCAATTACATTACATGACACATGACAAATGCCTACTATAATATGTATATTATAAGTGTAGATATACATTAGCTCACATTATAAATGATGGTCGGGTTGCATCTTTCTGGAACTTTTTAACAAGGTTCATCCAAGACATTAAAGTGTGGTGGTGTAATACCTTGTGTAGTTCCGTGGCGCACCAGTAACGCGCATGGCCCGAGTGATTTTTGCTGTTGAGACTCGGGTATTTTCATGTCGATGCACACTGAATTATTATGTTTGAATAGAGGATTCCTAATATTGTTTGCCGAGACCAACATTAATGACCCATCAGCATTTTAAAGTCTACCTGCACACACAGCAATGACATTTCTGCTGCTATCTTTGCAAAACGAGTTAACAGTCACATCTTATCTGGATGAGTGCTGCAGAATACTGTTTATATAAAGGGATACATGTGTGTGTAGTCTTTCATATTAAACATGATCACTGGTAGATAGCCACAGAAGTCGTAACACAGTTTAAACTGGGTGGGTCCCATTTTTCCCTGGGCGGATGTTTACCTGAGACAGTTCACAGCTGAAGACTTCTCCACGCTGCTTTCAAACTGTGAGTAAACAACGTGTGCTTCACTTGGAGGCTGTCTGAAGGTGTACACAATTCTCAGATGGACTTGGTATCACATTAAGAACGATATTCAGTGATAAGTCTGGCAACAATAGCTGGTTTAAATGATTTATTGGAGCTTGCAACGTTTTGAACCCCAGTCAACCCCCAGTCAACTCGTTTTTCTTTTTGTAGTCCCCGCTGTTCGCGTCCGGATATCTCCATCGTAACCACAACCTCACACACTGGTACTGAATATGCATCAAAGTCTTCCTACCGAGCCAAATATACCAAAAGATCTATGTAAACGACAGAAGAAGCGATCAAAATGTGTATTTCAGTAGAAGGCCACGCCCCCCACCTCTGTAAACCAGTTGATCGGGGACCCAGTTAATCCGGAACACCGAGTGGGTGAACGACACCAAGATATGGCATGTGGAGAAGACACACCTACATGTGATCACAGCGAAGGTAAGTAATTTAACAACAATCATAAACCGTGTTATTATAGTTGTATTTATGTCTAAAGTGATGATGTTAGCTTGCTAGCCAGTTGCTAGCAAATGGTATTTCTAGCTAACATCATAACTCCAGCTGGCAGCTAGCTATATATATTGTTTTAAAGCAACATACTCTTCTTTCATTGACAAATTAATTCTTATTTTTTTCTACATAAGCAAGAGGTCCATGTTTATTTCACGATTCTCTGTCACTTGCACTATTGTTATATTTCGCGTTGCTCTATATTTACTTGTGTTTTTATGTCTTAAGGATATTGTATGTTGTAGCCTACTTTTGGAGCAGCCTGGGACTTCAGATATGAAATGCCAATCTGCGCTGTAGCTATTGTATTTGACAATACACCTTTGAATCTTACATGTGTACAAGCTCAGGAGAGTTTAGCTTTTATATGACAACATTAATGTACTGCCTTTTTCACTTAACAGGTCAATCATTCCCAGGCTTTGAACAGCAAACCAACATCTGCATGGATTGTGGTGCAGGAGGACGGGACAGTGGTGATGGCGCATTGTACATGCATGGCAGGGTTAGGAGAGGTTTGTCCCCACGCAGCACTTATGTTTACAGTTTTGGCTGCTGTTGAGAAGTGAGAAAACCATGCACAGAGAAGCCATGCACATGGACACAGCCTAGCACTAAAATGGTGAAGTATGATGAGGTGTCTAACATCTTCGCCATTAAAGAACAAGTTCAAACCGAAGACCTGTTTCAGCGCATGAGACCATCTGCTGATGATTTCAAGTTATTCTGTGAACAACTCCATCAAAGTGAAGAACAAGAGACAAAGCCCAAGAAAAGTGCTATCCTGTCGGTCACTGAAGGCCATTCCCACAGATACACGCCAAAGACTGTACAACTGGATCTGCCAACACCCCTTACCAGTCTGTATCAAAGCAGCAGACTTGTACTGGATTTGCCTGCACTGCTAGAGGAGGGTGCCAAAGTCTTTGATGAGCTGAATCTCACACCAGAGCAGGTAAGAAATAGAAATGGCTTACGGTAAAATAAAAGCATGTCACAATGCTAAATCCTAAACATCACTATATTCATTAAGAATACCTTCACTGCTTTCTGATAATTACAGCTCTTTTGATAGTTCAATTATTTTTGAGTGTTTGTTAATTGAGTAGAAGACCAGGAAGCAGAGTAGGTCGAGGGTCTGGTTTGAGCAGAGAGCAGGGAGAGTTACTGCGTCATCCTTCCATGAGGCAGCCAAGACAGAGAGCTCTTCGTCTTTGATTAAAAGACGTTGCTATCCTCGCTCCTCTCAGTTTTCCACTGAAGCGACCAGGTATATATACATTTAGGCAGCAAGACTAAATCATACATTCTTTCCACTACTTCATTATGAATAAATACAATAATTGAGTAACTATTATGAGGGTAAAACAAGATATTAACATTCTAATAACAGTATTTTAGGGGCTTTTAAAGTGATGAGTTTTCCAAATTAACATGTTCTTTTCCTCAGATGGGGTTTACAAAACGAGGACACTGCCAACAAGTCTTACCTGGTGGCTATGCAAGATCACCTTGAAGACATCAATGTTGCAGCATCAGGGCTCATCCTCAACCCAGAGCTGCCATGGATTGGTGCATCCCCAGATGGTGTCGTGACCTGTGCTTGCCATGAGCCTGGCATTTTAGAAATTAAGTGTCCTTTCAGCGCTAAAGACTGCAGTCTACTTGAATGCACCAAAGACCTGCGGTTCTGCCAGACTGTCCCTAATGCCCCCTTTCCACAGGTTGGAGACCTTTGGGCAACCATTGAGCGACCAAAAATTGGCAAGATCTCTCAGCAGTCTCCAAGAACCTGGAAAAAGTTGTCTCTGTGGAAACGCTCTGGAGACCCCTGGGTGCTCATTGAGGGATCGAAATTTACATTTTCAGCAAATTTCATGAAGATCTACGGAGACGTCTGAGAGACCTTGGTGATCGCTGAGAGACCGACAGAGACTACTGAGAGTTCCTTGAGCGCTCATTGTGCGACAGAAGGTACTCTCTGAGAGACCAACTGAGTTCCCTGAGAGACCAGCTGCGACCACTAGAAATCCCTGAGATACCAACTGCGACCAACTGAAAGACCATTGAAAAATCCTCGGGCGACCTGTGTGATCTTGGGAGACCATGTGTGCAAGGGTATAAAAATGAGCTGATGCTGGTGCTTCTGCCTCATTCTCTGACCTCCTGAAATGAACAACGAAGCTTTGATACATGCTGCCCTCCTCCTGGGTCACCAATCACTTCTACAGAATCAGATGGCCATTGCTCTCGTCAAGGGAAGGATGAACAAGCGCAGAAGAGAGAGAAAAAGGTGGTGGGTCCGCCCCTGGCTGAGACAAGAAAGAAGGTTACAGTTTGGTGACTACAGTCAGTTGATGAGAGAACTGAGTCGTGTCTCCTAGAATGGAATACTGTCGAGGGGTTTACACCCGTTTTTATATGGCCCACTAGCATGCTCAAGCGCAGCTATTCGCCAAAAACGTTGCGTGTGTTGAGAGATTGCTGAGAGATCATTGAAAGACCGATGAGACCGTTGGGCGCTCGTCGAGAGATCGCTGAGCGTCCATTGAAAGATCGCTTCCCTCGGAGACTGCTGAGAGACTGTTTTGGGCAGGTTCAAAACTTCATGGAGACCACGGAGACCATAGAGACCGCTGAAAGATCATTGAGAAACCATGCAAGACCTTAGAGATCATTGAGAGCTCACTGAAAGACTGTTGAGAGATCTCTCACTTTTGGGGGGGAATTTGATGGTCTCTCAACGGTCTCGGCTCTGTGGAAAGGGGGTATAAGGGAGGTGTGATGAGCCTAAAGCTGAATCACAGCTATATGTATCAAGTGCAGGCACAAATGCGTGTCGCAGAGGTAATGCTCTGTGTTGTGTGGACACCTCAAGAATTTTGATGACGCATTTTTTGATGTTGCACATTCAAAGGTGGTAAACTTCATTAGAACGGGGATACTACCAGAGTTGTTGGGTAAATGGTTTACTATGCCACGCTTCTCCCCCACTGCAACCTCTGATAAAACATCTGAGGGGCATTAAGAAGCTGACAATAAATAAGCTCACTGGTCTTTTGTCTTCATGGTCAGGTTTTTGTTTACCCATTAAGCTTACATATTCATACACTGTAGATTGTGCAATAAATAACTGTATCTAATACTTACAGATGCATTGTAGTATAAGTAGGAGTATTTAAACAAATCCTCAAGGAACAAATACTTGGAAAAGTGATGTTTATTAGTTAAAAACTGGACATTTTAATGTAATAATTGTAAAGATAATAGAGAGAAATCAAATCAAATCAAATCAAGTTTTATTTATATAGCACATTTAAAAGCGATTTTTGGTCGAGCCAAAGTGCTGTACATGCAATAAAAAACACTTATAATCACAATAAAAGACAATAATTTACAACAGATATATAACAAACACAGGGAATAGTCAGGAGTCGTGCTCCGCTCTGACTAGAAGGCCAGAGAGAAGAAGTGAGTTTTTAGTGAGGATTTAAAAACCCCTAGGGTCTGGGCCGACCTCACGTGGAGGGGCAGAGTGTTCCAGAGCCTGGGGCCAGCTGCTGCGAAGGCTCGGTGCCCTCGGGTTTTGAGCCTTTGAAGATCCAACATACATAGAAAAGGGAATACACAATAAGCATTTTGTTTCATTTAGCTGACGCTTTTATCAAAAGCGACTTACAAATTGGCTCTGTGCACAAGATGGCGTCCATCAACTTCCGGCGGCTGGGTGTGCGGTTGTAAACTTCCGGTCTACGGTGTGGAGTGGATGAGCAGGTAGAGAGCGAGCGAGAGAGAGATAGATAGATAGCAAGATAGATAGCAATATAGTTAGCGATAGATAGCATCGATGAGAGGTAAAGCATGGGCAAGCCTGGGCAGCAATGATTAAAAGATTGTGTATTTCATTGTGGTCATTGCAAAAAGCAGTTATACCATACTATGTTTAGGTACAAATGAATTATAACCTCAAAACAAATGCACACAAAAATAACATAGGACAATACATAATATAATAAATCCGCATTATGATAACATTTTACAGATTCATTTAATAAACTTTTACAAAACATAGGTTGATGTTATATCGGGGAAAACAAATATATATTTAAACATTTCAATTAGTCTCTGCATATTTAAGTAATGCTAGTTTATGTAACAGATCAATGCAAGATAAGTTAGTTAGCATCCACAACTTTTGTTAACATTAAATGTCTGCCAATAAACACCCCTTTCTTCCTCACATAGGTCCTTTGAGTAAAGGATCTTTTTGACTTATAGAACACACTTGGTTCTGGTTTTAGCAATTGAAAGAACTATATACAGTAAAATATTCATGTTAGATCAGTAATGTAGTATGATGTAGAGTGGTACACTAATGTAGTGTAGTGCATATCAGTCCATGTACAAATAAAACTAAAATAATCTCCCTTCTCCCTAATGGTTTTAGCCACCTCGTAGTCTCTGCAGATACGCTGTATAAGGATATCCTCCTCCGCAAAAATGACGAAATCGCACCACTCCATCCCCGTGAGTAGGAGCTGGCCTTGCACCTGTCAATAATAGCTATGAAACTGCTTCAGTTTTAATGTGCCACTTTGCATTTTTAAGTAGCTACAGTCCACATAACTTTTCACATTTGGGCATTTTATTTCTACAAGTCCAAAAGGTGGGCTCTCAGTTGGGTCAAACACCAGACCGTCAGGAGATGACCCTAACCAGGGGGCATCTGGGTGAATGACAAACCCACACGGCCAGTAATTGGTGTTTTTAATCCGGCAGTATTCCTGGATGGCAACCGGTTCCAGTCCCCTCTTCATTGACGCTGTTTGCACCACTCCCTTCAGAATCCGTTGTGCCAAGTTTTCAGCCAAACTCTGACCTCGAACATGGCATACTTCCCTGAAACGGGAAGAAGTTATTCTTGGCCTCCTAACACGGTGCCATTCCACACTGTCGCTCACTTGTGGCCACCTCGATTTTCCTTGCCATGAGCAATGTTGTCGCAAGTGACAGTAGATGGAGGTGCTGTTGGTGACTGCACACAATCTCACAGGTGGTAGGCTCCAGCCTATAGCCATCCACAGGTAGAGGTGGTGGTGGAGGGGCATCTGGGTGACGCAATATAACCCGGCTAAGAGGAAGTGAATGCTGGTATGAGATGGGGCTACCTTCCTGAACTTTTCCAAAGGTGCAGTTAACCAGTGGCACGTCCACACTTATAGCCATGGTGGTGATCAGTGGTGCGATGTCTGCTGAGAAGTCCTTGTATGCCTTGCAGACTTTGAGGACATCTGGGTCTGGCAGCTCCCCCCGCACGGCCTTGTAAGGTGTACTCCTTTGAACATGTTTATATGATAATTAGGACTTTAAGAACAATTTTACACTCAAACAACAATCACAAAGTTGTAGCAGGCTACATACAATTACTTAGGACAATAGATATTACCTTACACCGTCAGCAACTGTAAACTGCTTTGGCTTAGTGGAAGTGAACACCATGTCACTCACTCTGCCTGGTTTCACACCCTATTAATTACAAAAAAGAATTGTCAAATTAATTGAAAAGGTCGTTGATGCAACATACTAAATCAGCTCTTGGCACAAAGGAAATACTCACTAAACCGTGGATTGGATGTGAACACATACTGTACTTACCATGGTTCTTGGCTTGTGCCATCGCTGCTCTGTTTCAGTGCAGCTGAGGACACGGGGGACAGCAGCCAGGTTGAGTGTGGAGTAGTGTGCGGTCTGGAACAGCAGTGCAACATTGTGGTTGCAGAGTGCTGTTCCAGCTACACAGGAACACTTTGCCACCGCAATCTCCACAGGTGAGCAGTTCTTAAAAGACAATCTACACAGTAAAACAAAATGTCAGTCATTTTAGCTACATATAAACCCCAGAACATGAACCTGATTGAGGCTTTGAACCGATGAACACTTTTTATTTTTCTCCCTACTCTGAGATCGTGAGGCTTTTCATGCTTTCTCAGGGACCTGTAACAGCTAGCCCTGATGCTCACTCTCCCTGAAGGTAGATCTTTGTTTGAAACTGTGGGGAATTGGACATCATTCATGTTATCCAATAGTACTAGTACATAGTAATAGTACATCATTAAAACACTTTACACTGTATCAAGACTGTCAAGTTGTCGAAGTTAGCCAGTAACTACAGCTTTGTTTGTCACTTACCTTCATAATTGTCGATGTAACTGGATATGTACATCTTGAACCCCTTTTCTCTTTTGCTCCTCGGGGCTGAGCTTGACGCTTTTACCAGCCGATGTACATCACTGATGTTAACCTTCGGTAGGTCTTGGAGACATCGAGTGTAAAATAGTGCCATCACGTTAACCTTCTCACTTTGCTCTACCGCTATCTGTATGCTATATATCTATCTATGCTATCTATCGCTAACTATACCGCTATATGTATGCTATCTATCTATCTATCGATCTATCTCTCTCTATCTATCTATCGCTATCTACCCGCTCAACCACTCGACACCGTAGACCGGAAGTTTACAACCGCACACCCAGCCGCCGGAAGTTGATAGACGACATCTTGTGCACAGAGCCAATAGCATCCATCTATTCTGTGGGTACCACAGATGGGCAGACATTACAAAGAGCACAGCAAACTGTTACCATCTTGTCAAGGGAAGTAGGTTGTCCTTGAGTGGCTGCTTGGCAAAGAGACAGCAGGATGGTGCTCTGAAGGATGGTGTATTTGTTCCTGACCAGGCCAATGACTCTTTCCACATGGATCCTGACGGCAGTGAGTCCCCTTGTGGATTCAAGTTCCAGTGAATGCAGCTGCTGCTTGCCTTTGGTGAATGCTGGTATTTTCAACTGTGCATTATACAGTCCCACAGTGTCTTTCACATTGAAGCCTCTATCAGCAAGAACAACATCTCCTGGTGATAATTTCTCAAGATATGAGCAGTTTTCTGTAATGTACTTGTCGCTTGTGTGTCCCCCCCAGCCCTTTGACCCAAAGGATGTAACACCCTGTGGTGTTATAGAAATTAGATATTTTAATGTAATAGGAGTATGTTTGTGCACGTGCCCTTCAATTCTTTGGCTTCCCTACAAAAATGTCAAAACAGTCAATGATGGAAGTGCAGTTGCTAAAATTATCCCTGAAACACATGGGCAGACTAACCTGAATTTGATCTTTTGAGGGCCAAAATATAAGTGGTGACAGTCTGACATACATGACATCTAAAGTATTGTTGAACATTCTGACAACACTGCTCTTAGACATATGAAAAAGATAAACAAAAAAATATAAAGGTAAGTTAAGCCTCATTCTCATCAGTGTTAATAAAAACCTATGAAAGAGAGTCAGTCTTGGACCGGCTTTCACAAACCCAGACAGGAAGCCAAAAACAACCATCATTTTAGCATAGCTTGGTAGGCCTGTTAGTTCCTGTACCATCTCATCATTTCCTTTGAAGGCTTCTTCATTGAAAGACAGCACATTAACTTTGTCCTTAAGACAATTGACCTCAGCTCTTAATAGTGCACACTCGTTTCTCAATGCCTTGACTGTAGTTTGGCAGGCTGCATTTGAGCATGGTTCCACAATACCTGAGCTAAAAATGGCTTGAGAGTAACTGTGGTCATCTTTCACACATTCTACCTGTTCAACTAAGGTGATGTCAAGCCCAGTGGCATCACTGGTGCTGGAAGGTGCTACATTCTCATGGTCACTATCAGGAACCAAAGTCTCAGTATGTTTCCTATTCATCTGCTGAGTATGCTCAAATCTGCTGGTGGCATAGATGCTTCTCTGCCGCTGTCCAGCTGACGTGTGCGCAAACAGGCTGGGGATGTAGTCAGGACTCATGGGGTTGTCATTTTTTCTTCCTAAGCAGACAGAGGCAAACATGGTAGAATATGAATGTGTGTATAAGGCCTCCTAATAAGATAATGACAAGTATTACGATCCTTAACTTAAGTAAAAGTAGCAATAATACACCATTAATTTAAGGCATGCATTCAATAATATTGAGAACGGCAATTTCTTTCTCAGTTTTATCCCAGAAATGTGTCTTTTATTCAAATGCAGTCGGTTTCAAGCGTAAAGGAACACAGAGCAAAACTAATGCAGTCCTTTCAAAACTGGGAATATTTTACTCGTGCTATGTTACCATTACACTGCTAACGGTAATTATTATTCAGCAACTGAATTATCTATGTTGAAGTATTTAGAAAACTTATTTCTGACAAAAGAAGCTAAAAGATAACAATAAGTGAAGAGCTTACCGGAAACAAAGTGTTGACTACACAATCTGGAGTTAGATGTCGGCTGCCAGTGATCCCTTCTGATGGCAGCCAGCTATTTATTAGTCTTTGGGGATCGATACAAACTGTAGTCCGGGGTTCCTCTGTCACAGCCCACAACACAACAAATCCCAGGCATATCCACAAACTTTATTATTCACGACGTGTCTTTCTCTGTTGCTTCCTCCGTGTTCTGTTGTTGTAATGACTTGCTGTGACCGGACACCAAAATGGCAGCGCTAGAATACAGTGACGTCACATGGTACCCATGAATATCTTGGCAGTTTGAAGCAGTTCAAAAGCAGATGACATGAGTGGCAGAGGATAGCGGTTCTTCACCGTAATGTCATTTAGTAGACTGTAGTCTATGCAAGGTCTCAGAGACCCGTCTTTCTTTCCCACAAAGAAAAATCCCGCTCCGGCTGGAGAAGAGGAAGGACGGATAATCCCTGATTTGAGTGAAGAGAAGATTTATTCATCCATTGCTACTCTCTCAGGTCTCGAAATCGAGTAAAGTCTCACCTTGGGAATGGGGGCTCCCGGTAAGAGATCAATGGGCCAGTCAAAATCTCGGTGAGGAGGTAACGACAAGGCTTTGGACTTGTTAAACGCTTCCTTTAAATCATGGTAACAGGGAGGTACCTTCTGTAGATCAGGATAGTCAGGGTGATCAATAATGATTCTACTAGAGTCTGTTGGTGCATTAACAGGTTGTGAAAGTTTACACCTGCCCATACAATCCTCTCCCCATTCCTTAATTTTCCCTGAACGCCAGTCAATATGAGGATTGTGGGTCTTCAGCCATGGAAACCCCAAAATAATCGGGTGCTGAGCAGACTCAAAAATATGAAATTGCATGCTCTCTGTATGGTCCTTATTCACAGTACTCTGAATGGGCTCAGTGCAATGGGTAACTGTGAACAACAAGCGGCCGTCTAAGGCACTGGCATTAATAGGATGAGATAGCGGAACAGTCTTTATTTCTAGCTGATTGACTATGCCCCAGTCCATAAGGCTTCCATCAGCCCCTGAGTCTATTAACACACCCTGGTCAATGGCCTGATTGTTAATAAAAATGTTGACCTGAGTAACAGGTCGAGGAGGAAACTCTACGGGAAACTTGCTCACCAGCGCCCTCCTTTTGACTGGTGAGCACGATCTTTTCCCGGGCATGAAGCGAGTTGATGATCCAGCTGGCCGCAGTAGAAACAACAACCCTCCCGTAGACGGCGCTGCCTCTCCTCCAGAGAAAGCCTGGTTCTTCCCAGCTGCATGGATTCACCGGAGTCATTCGGAAGTGTAGTCCTCCGACGGTCCGATAACATGGGCTGGAAATCCTCAGCTGGCGGCGCGACCCTCCGAGACGAATCCTGGAAGCTGGGAACAACATCTCTGTTGCGTCGACACTCCCTCTCTCTTTCCCGAAGTCGGTTATCGATCCGGATGGCCACAGCGATGAGACATTCCAGATCCCTGGGTGTCTCCAGTGGAGCCAGCTGGTCCTTTATCGGTTCCGAAAGTCCCGTCATGAAGGCGTCACGAAGAGCCGGAACATTCCATCCGCTGCTGCTGTACGAAACTCGATGGCATAATCAACCACCTGAAGGTTGAGCTGACATATTTCAAACAGTCTTCTGCTGGCCTCTGTAGCAGGTGATGAGTGGTCAAAAATGCGACTCATAGTCTCTATGAGATCGGCCAATGAGTAACATAGTTCAGTGTCTCTAGACCATTCTGCAGTAGCCCAGGCTGCAGCTCTTCCCGTTAAGTGAGACAAGATAAACGCCACTTTACCATGGTCAGATGAAAAAGCTCCTGTGTTGTGTTGAAAATACAGATGGCACTGTGCCAGAAAGGCTCTGCAATTCGAGGAGTCTCCGGAAAATCTCTCCGGAAGAGCCAGCCGTAAAGGGGAAGAAACAGCCTGATTTGAGTAAACTGTGTCAGCTGGAGTATTGACAGGCAACCTCTCAGCTGTGGATGACGTCATCGGAAGAACAGTCTGTTGGTGAGTGAAGCAATTTTTTATTTGGGCAACCAGCTGTTGCATCTGTGTAGAAATGTTTTCTTGATAATCTGTCTGGCGTCCTTCCAGCTCTTTCCTTTCCTGGGCAGCTATGCCCAGTTGTTCCTCATGGTGATAAATCTTCACGTCTTGTGCTGACAGGGCGGCGTGAAGCGTTCTTGGGTCGGCTGGGTCCATAATGGTCAGTTCGTTCTGTTACGAACTCAGAGACTTAGGATGTAGGACCCAATTGCACGACCCGGGAGACAGAGGTAAAGTATTTGTAATATACTTTATTGTTCCAAAATACAGCAATAACAACAAAAAAGGTCACTATCAAAGCTCAAGTTTGAGATAACAAAAATAGAGAACCAAATGAAAGCGCTCACGTAGTGAGGAACAAAAACTTTTCCAGAGCATAGACCTGACCATGGCAATAGACAAGACGAACTGACGAGGAACACTGGGAGACAGGGAAATTAAACCACATGGCAATGAGAAACAGGTGTGAACAATCAGGGGCGGGACTGACGCTGATGAGCACAGGAGACACAGAAGGATGCCAGGTGAAAACAATCAGGAAGCCTGGAATGAGAGATAACTGGTGAGTGAGAAAACAAACATAAAACAACATGAACCTGAACCTCTCTAACATTTCTGTCGGTGCACAACACTTTTGACACTCAGCTCAAATCCCCGCAGTGTCACAACAGAATTGAGACTTTGGCAGTTAGTTGTTTGGCTGCATTCTTTCCTCTCCAGTAAAAGACACACATAGCCACTGCTGCATATGAGTCATGTAATTCAACGGCTACAGGAAGACCCACCGAGCCACCAGGAGTTATGTTCATAAAGGGACAATCCTCCTGTGATGAATGTTCTACAACAATTGCCAGTACGGTATTTCCTATTTAGCTGATGAACAAAAGTTTCTCTTGGTAATTGGGACTTTATTAAACCCTATGTATAGGATTTAAATATTTTTCTGATTCTGGTTCATTATTAGTGGCTTTAGAGCTATTCATAATAGCTGGACAAAGTATGGGGAACTACACTGAACAAAAATATAAACGCAACACTTTTGTTTTTGCTCCCATTTCTCATGAGATGAACTCAAAGATCTAAAACATTTTCTATAAACACAAAATAACCATTTCTCTCAAATATTGTTCACAAATCTGAACAAATCTGTGATAGTGAGCACTTCTCCTTTGCCGAGATAATCCATCCCACCTCACAGGTGTGGCATATCAAGATGCTGATTAGACAGCATGATTATTGCACAGGTGTGCCATAGGCTGGCCACAATAAAAGGCCACTCTGAAACGTGCATTTTTGCTTTATTGGGGGGGTCTGGGGGGGTCTGAAAACCAGTCAGTATCTGGTGTGAGGGGTAGGGTTAGGGTAATGTTGTGAATCGAGTGTCCCATGGTGGTGGTGGGGTTATGGTATGGGCAGGCGTATGTTATGGACGACGAACACAGGCCACTCGATTCACAACATTACCCTACCCCTAACCCTACCCCTCACACCAGATACTGACTGGTTTTCGGACCCCCCCAGACCCCCCCCCCCAATAAAGCAAAACTGCACGTTTCAGAGTGGCCTTTTATTGTGGCCATCCTAAGGCACACCTGTGCAATAATCATGCTGTTTAATCAGCATCTTGATATGCCACACCTGTGAGGTGGGATGGATTATCTCGGCAAAGGAGAAGTGCTCACTATCACAGATTTGTTCAGATTTGTGAACAATATTTGAGAGAAATGGTTATTTTGTGTATATGGAAAATGTTTTAGATCTTTGAGTTCATCTCATGAAAAATGGGAGCAAAAACAAAAGTGTTGCGTTTATATTTTTGTTCAGTGTAGTTTATTGGTGCACAGGCATTCTGGCATGTAGTCACTTGATACAGTCATATGAAAAGCAGTCAATCAGGAAATGTTTAAAGTTGACCAGTATTATTAGAGAGCTATTTCATTTTTGCTGCACACACTAGTTGCAAATTATATTTAATTTGATTTAGACTAAGTTACAAGCTAGGATCCTAGTGAGCTATTGTTTATCCATGCTTTGGAGAAAGCTTGTAACTTAGTCTAAATCAAATTAAATATAATTTGTTGTACATTTGTCAAACTGAGGACGGGCTGCATTAAAGTATGTATTTCTTGTTTCAGTTTAAAATCATTCTCAGCTTGCCCTCACTGTTTATTGTAGGCTCAATTGTGCTGCCCATAAAGTTACATAAAGCTGCCCCCATGTTACACATCTCTTATTGTGCGTCATACTGTTTCCTTCAACACATTGCTTTCATTTTCTTGATATTCTGTAATGCGTTATTTGCTCTCATGGACAGAATAGAAGGTATAGGGTTAGAGTAAGGGAAGTCCTTCAAGCCAACGTCCCAGCATGAAGGGAAGGAAAAGGGATACGTCTGCATAACATTTCGTTTGACTTTCTTCATTACACCCTGAGTAAAACAGCTTAGAGGCTAACTGTGTCGTTGGGTGCTGGGCAGGTTGAGTAGAGTCAGTTCATCAGAGCTTCATTATTTAAAGCTGCTGCCTGCTGCAATCGGAAAATAAGTTGATTAGATTGATGAGGAGTCTTTGGCCAAAACAGTAAAGTTGCCAACCATAAAAAAAACGAGCTGAGAGATGCTAAAAAGCTAGAGGTGAGTAAACTGCAGAATAGCAAAGTAAGCTGTTCATTCTCAGTGGGTTTATCACTGTGAATGACTCCTTTCATGAAACACACCCGATCTATAGTTACTTAAATGTGAGAATTATCGGTGTTATATGTTTTTATGGTCAACAATACTGACAGTCAGTCTAGCAGAGGTAAAATAGAGGTAAACAAAGTGGGAATGAGTTGGCACGTTTGTCTGGTATTCTGATGGACAATATAAGCTCAGAAACTGACCACTTAGCATGCAGGGGCCTGGGTGTTCCTGCTGCACTGAGCTCAGCATAACAACCTATCAGGGATCTGACTAACAGAGGCAGTGCACTGTGTGCTGTTTTACTGAATACACTGTGGATATTTGTGTTAAATAATCGGTGCATGAGTTAATTTGTGTTCATGCGTACTAATGATTATGTAATGCTCCTTTGCTTTGCTAAGCTGCATTTGTCACACAAATGTACACATAAGAAAACATTGAAATGACCTTCACTCATCCAATCACACATCTTAGTGTAACTCTTCATCAGAGTTCTCACTGAGTAAAGTTCTTCTCTGCTTTGAAATATCTCAGGTTTGTTTGCGAACCCTAGCCCTCGACTCCTGAGCCCCCTTCTCTCCTTTCTTCTTCCCCGCTGGCTGTTATTGCTCACCTGTACTCCTGTCTCCCTCATTCTAGAAAGAGCTGAGACTGATGTAACTGCCTTCTCCACAGAGTTCAGCAAAGTATGTCTGCAGGCGAGATATCACGAGCCTCCATCATCTCTTTATGCCAAAGTGTTTTTCTACACTGCAGACTTTTCAACTGTAAACTTTTCAATGCCTTCTGTGCTCCTGAGTATTGATTTGTGTGCATATCCCTGTGTCAGATGTTTGTATTTATGTATTATTTAAAAAACTATGTGTGAAATGTAAATATGGAGCTCCATAGAATGATTAAACGTAATCCACTGTGGTTTATATGCTCTGACTCTGACGTGAAAATGTTGTCCAAAACATGATTTGCCTACTTCTTTCACTCAGAGTACTTCTTGTTTTTCCAGTTATCCCACTCTCAATCTTCCACCTCTTCAAATGTCAGAGAACGCCTGCCTGCTGCATGGCTCTGCCTCTTGGGTAGCGTTTGTGTTTTTCCATCTAAAACTAATAATAACGAGACAGGCCCTTGGAGGCGCTTTGTAATTTTTCTTCCCTTTTTCCCTTTTTCACAGATCACTACATTTCTTTTATACCGCTGCACATAAAAACCCTATTATAGGCCAGTCAGGGAGTGCTGCCATCTCTAATTTTCACTTGGATAGTGATTTTATTCCAGTTTTATGTCATGATATTTGCTTCAAAGATGTTCTGTTCAAGAGTCTGCCTGTTGCTTTACGTGACAAGTTGACATTTTCCACACTTAAATGGAAAATGTTTTCTTGCAGGTTCCATGCCTTCTCAAGACCTCTCTCATATTTCAAATAGGGTTTATTCCCAAAACAAAATCATGGGAAATAATGATATTTGTCCATGCTTCAGTAAACAGTGGTCAAATCCGTGGAGGTTTCATAAAGAATCACTGATGTGTTTGACACGGGGTGGTATGATCTGCTCTCTAAAGAGAACGCACCGGGACTGCCAATGGGGATTCATTATTATAGACATTGATTTTCAATACCTGCTGTACCGATGAGAAGGGAGTGGCAGGAATTCTGAGGTCCACTTGATATTATTAACTGCTCCCCCTTCTCACAATGGTTATTACCTGGATCACTGCAGTCAGCAAAATGTTTGGACAAGTGATGAGATGGAGTGGGTGGAACGGGCCGCTGATGGACAGACGGGAAAGAGCAAAGAGCGAAATGAAACTCTGTTGATTCATTCTGTTGCAAATTGTCCTTACCGGCAATTTTTTCCAGATTGTTTTAAGATCTGAGTGAAAATCAATTAACTCATTGTGAATCAGTAGACCATATATCTAAAAGAGGAAAATTGGAAAAGCAATATTCTCTCTATGTAGCAAAGTCTCTCGTGTGATGCAGTTAGCAATGACAACAAAACTAATGGTCCTATATAGTCAGTCCCAATGGGTTTGGAGTAGGCCAAACACATGAATCAAATGCTATACTTGGTGCCCGGCTACTTCCTCGGAGTGTGAAGTACATCCTTACTTCATTACTCAAAGCCGATGGCTTACATTCAGTCATTATGTAGCCTACATTACAGGTTGATTATCTGAGGCATTCATAATGCAGGGGGCTCAGTTAAATATGATTGATCAAGCAAGTTAACCGCAGGCTTTCCACATGGTTTCCCCTTATTAAACATGGATTCAAATCAAGTGTTCATGATTGAACTTTTCGTACAGATGGTGTGAAGACCAGGCTTGCAGAGTAATAGATTACATGATACGGCTAACTTTCAGTTACGTAAAAAAAGAAAGATGTAGTCAGAGTTATGTAATAACATTTTTTTTAGAAGGACTAGCAGGATTAAAATGATGAAATACATTTTAAAATAAAGTTTAACATTTTATAGATAATCGCACTGTGAATTGTCTTGTAGATTTTCATTTAGGCTACTTTATTTGTTATATATATTTAGATGCAGTAACTGGACACAAAATATACTTAAGTACAAAAAATCCTATTTATATTTATTTTCCCTTTTTTTCATTTTCTTTGCATTGCATTTGATATTAAGGTAATCCAAAAGTAAAAGTAATAATGTTATATTAATTAGATATTTATTTTATATTTTGATAAACTAATTATATTTTTAACAGTAACAGTAACAGAAATGATGGTGAAGTTGAACATAACCTGATTATAGATTGTACAATTCTCTTGACCCTGCTGAAGGCGACATGTCACATACCAGTGTGCAGTAAAGCACTATGTTGTATAAGAGAGCAGAGAAACTGACACATTTTCTTGAATGTATTCCATGCAGGTGTGTGACAGTAAGAGGAAACCCGTGGAGAGAGGACTCGGACACAACAGAGCACAGAGAGCACGTCTCGGAGCAGCTCGTCTGTCTTCATTGTGTCACAGGGAAGGAGCCTGCCACCGGGACACAGCACAAAGACATAGCAAAGGTCATGTGGACAATGGTAGGAAAAAATCACAAGAACACCATTTATACCTCGCCTTGATTCTACCTCTTACTGACTTGATTTGTCCTTCTGTTATTGAGTCTGTCTCTCTCTTGTCAGGCTGCTCTGACAAATATAAGCTAACCGGTGCAATAGGAAAACCTTTTAAGAGTATTTCTTTTTCCATCTCCGCCTCCCATGCAGTTACTAATGGATATTTTTTCCAGCTAAGAGCATATTTTACCTAATGTCCTTTAAAGGATTAATAAACATGTTATGACTATCAGTCTTCAAAGGGACTGATAGGCAGTTTTTTGTACAGGATGTGAATGCTGAAATGTCGACAAAGAAAGTCCATCAATGCATATTAGATTGAAGAAAAGACAGCCTATTCATATTACTAACGAGTGATTTGTATACACATATATCTTGTTACTAGAAGTAAATTACCAGGTGGTGCTCCATTTACAAGCATATCACCAATTAGCTGAGCAAATGCTTCCTATTAGAAGATAAACATTCAAAATTGGATGTGCAATACCTCCAGAGACTGAAGAGCTAGCTGTATTTGCAAGGCATTAATGAAAAGTGCTAGAGTTTGAAATCCAACTGAGAACACTCCTGTACAATTGGTAGATTTTGATGATTCATATCGGTGAAATAACCACAACATTGAAACTGTTTAATACCTCTCACACCTGCAGATAACAGGAAACTGGTGGTAAGGGAGCAGAGATTGAATCTCCGCTGGCGATCCCTGCGCAACTTTTCACACCCAATCGGATGCCTGGCTCTTCGCCAACACTTTGCAGAGAATTGATCAGAATTTGAGAGCGGTGAAATATTTGGTGGCAGAGAGTATTCTCCGAGTCTCTAGGTGTCTCGAGGCTATGAATGTGATCCTCTCATTCCTGCAGGATGAGTTTGTGATTGTGCCTCGCTCTTTCCCTGGCCATCTGCTGGTCTACTCCCCTCTCATCTATATGGATAACAAGACATGCATTGGAATAACTAATACAATGTGCCTCATGTGGTGCATGTGAATGAACAAGGTTGTACAGATTGGGGCTCCACTGAAAGCCATGCTGGGGACTGTGGAGCAGTTATCAGAATCAGAATTCCTTAAGTATCCCCACTGCGGTGACATTTACAGTGTCACAGCAAAAGTGGCATAGTTAGTAAAAAAAAGGCAAGCAGTAATATAAAAGAAGAAAAGCACACATATGTTATAAAATAACCATGGCAAAAAAAATGGTAGCAGCAATTAAAAAGTGACATAAGTAACATTAAAATATTGAGAATTTATAAAAATCGAATGTTGGGACATTTATAAAAATGTATGCTTTTATATAAAACTTTTTACAGTAAAATGGTTTAAAGTGTTTGTATTGCACATTGCAGGTTTTTTACGTCACAAAATAATTGTTTATTATACATTCCTGTGGGAGGTAACACCTAACATCCACTTCAAAGTGCTTTTCTCGAGTGTAAATAGGTCACGTATGAGCCGGGGTTTTTTAAAACGCTCAGCCTTTTAAACAGGTGTTCTTGGAAGGTCGCACCTTTTTCTTTCTGTCATTGTCTACAAGTGAAGACAGCAGGCTATTGGAGTGGCAGGCCAAGTCCAGCCCGTGGGAGGAGGGTTATGGTAGCGCTGGTCCGAGATGGATGGAGAAATAAAGAGATGGAGAGGTGATTTTCTCAGCGGAGCCTCCAGCCTCCATAACATGAGGGGCCGGGGCTGGGCTTGGAGAATATATCCCTCAGGATGAGTCTATGCTAAAATGGAGAGATCTGAAGTGTGCTTGTCCTGAGGGAAAGACTGTCCACATCCAGATGCTTAGTGCACAGTTGACGATTGATGCCTGGAGCGAGGGAGCGTAGTGATTGTAAATGTGAGTGTGCACACACACAGACACACACAAACTCTTAATATGTGTCTATGTGGTAGACAGGGATTCTCGCTAAATATTTCAAAGGGCCAAGAGAGAAAACAAAGGGAAAATGGATATCAGAATCTAGAGCAGTAGTCCCAGAAGAGACAGCCAAGGAGCCCCCTTCTCCCAGTTACAACAGAAATAAAATCGTTTGATCTATGCCGCTCCTGCTTCTATTGTTATCTGCTGTAAACCTCCACCCTCCAAACTATTCTCATTGTAGCACTGCTGTGGAGGCCATCAAACGTGCAGAAAAATAGGAAGTGCAAATATGTTTACTCATGCAACCTGCAAATTATTTGATACCACCAGGGAGGATCTGCTTATTTGTAGCGTTTTCATACACCTTCCCACTTTAATTAGCAATTTTAGAGAGCCTCCCCCTGCCCCCACCACACCTGACTTGTTTCTCAAAGCCTTTGTAATTACAATCAACAGGCATTTCATTATTTTTAACAGGAAGCTTGTTTAGCCAAGCAAATCTTTGATTAGTTAAATCAATGTGATTTCATTATGTTTTAATGGCAACTAGAGATGTGTGTGATGCCGTTTGAATGAGCGAGCAGCGGCTGGAGGGATATCCACATTTTTGTACACATCACAAAACATAATCAACAGTATTTGAGAAGTAGAGCAGACTGATTAAAACAAAAACAGTCTGCTTCTCTCATTTCTCATTTCATTTTGTGTAATCAATCTTAGTGGCCTTCACCTCTCAGAGACTGAAGTGCGACTGCTGTTATGAATTCAAAAATAAGTCTTCTTTTTTTGTGAAGGCTGCATGCTTGGACTAACTTCTACATGCAGCTGTGCAGGGCATTAATCAATAAGAACTTTGATGTTTTTGTCAAAGTTTCCATTAAAGAGGCCGTATAGGGTTTTCCCTTTCATCTAGTGTCTTCTATTACATTATATAACATGTTACTTGTTAGATGCTTCCACCCAATTTTACGTACATACACTCAATAGTGTGCTGACTGCTGTGGGTGTCAAGGTGGGATTGAACCAGCGCACCAACTCCTTGTAACATAATGACATCACCATGTAACACTCGTGCTTTTATTGGCAAGCGCTCCAACAAATTGTACGTGATAGACTGGGTGGGACATTTTTGACACATCACTAACGGTTGATCAATCACAACAGAGCCGGCCAGCTAACCAATCAGAGCAGACTGGGCTCTGGTTTCAGACAGAGGGTGAAAAGAGGTGCTGCAGCACAGGCAGTATGAGAAAAATAAAGAGCTTTTTGAACATTGAAGCACGGAACCACAGTAATAGCACAACATTCAAGGGTTAACCTGAAAATTAGCATATGATGTCCTCTTTATTAAGAGACTGTCTAACATCTCATATGTATTGGCTGCATCATCCGAAATACTGCAAACCAGTCACAGTGGCTCAGTCGATACACACCCAAGATATTGACCAGGTCTTTAGTTTCGAACACTTCCTAATAGGTCGGTACACCTCTGTTTGCTGTACCTTGCCGAGTGGGTTGACCATCCTTGTTACTAAACATCCTTATCAGTTTCTGGTCACACACATACACAAACACGCACATGCAGCATCCCATTAAACTGGCAATTTCCTTATCAGCGCATTCCATGAACCAACAAATTCATTAGCATTGATTTCCGTTTGACTATAAAAACAGGGTCCATCCGTTCAATCTATCTCTCTTCTCTTTTCCTACTTGTCCTTTTTCAACCTTCCCGGCTCTATCTCTCCTCTGGCTCTACAGGCATCCCTCCTTATGGACGCTACAGTAGGTGAACTCTTGTTAATTGCTCGCAGCAGTTGGAGGTTATCAGCTGGCTGGCAGTAAAGGTCTGAATAATAAGCAGGTCTGCACAAGGTCCAGGTGGAAAACAATTAAGAAAGAAGCTGCTGCTTTCTTACCTGAGAGACTGCAGTATGAAAACTAGTTTGAACCACGTGGTAACCTCCAGGTATGACATATTCAGTAAACTTGCATTCTCTTGAACACTCCACTTGTGGCTGAAAGATCTGATTGAATAGAAGTCAATGCGAAAATGACCTCACTTCTCTCGAAATAAAACGTTTTCCTGATGAGTTTATCCTTTTATTGAAGATAATGTTTCAACTACACTTTGGCCATCAAAGCTAACACAATCAAAGAAAATGTCATGGTTCTTAAAAGGTTCAAGTCATTTGAAGCTAATGCACTATTACCTATAATGGTTTGGCTTATTTCAAGCAAATGTATACTTGCAGGTGTCCTGCTGTTCTGAATTTGATTCTTAATGGTTTTTGCAATTATTGTAATTGGCTTTGAAAAGAAAAGTGTCAGCTAAAGGAAATGTAATGTAACCAAACCAAGACCAGTCCAATAAAGGTATAAACTATGGAGGCAAGGTTAATGATAAAAACTCACAGTATCCAATGATCATCTCTCTTGATCAGGTTACCAAAGGACAGGCTGGTTGTCATACACTGAACAAAAATATAAATGCAACACTTTTGTTTTTGCTCCCATTTTTCATGAGATGAACTCAAAGATCTAAAACATTTTCTATATACACAAAATAACCATTTCTCTCAAATATTGTTCACAAATCTGAAAAAATCTGTGATAGTGAGCACTTCTCCTTTGCCGAGATAATCCATCCCACCTCACAGGTGTGGCATATCAAGATGCTGATTAGACAGCATGATTATTGCACAGGTGTGCCTTAGGCTGGCCACAATAAAAGGCCACTCTGAAACGTTCAGTTTTATCACACAGCACAATGCCACAGATGTCGCAAGTTTTGAGGGAGCGTGCAATTGGCATGCTGAAAGCAATTGAATGTTAATTTCTCTACCATAAGCCGTCTCCAAAGGCGTTTCAGAGAATTTGGCAGTACATCCAACCGGCCTCACAACCGCAGACCACGTGTAACCACACCAGCCCAGGACCTCCACATCCAGCATGTTCACCTCCAAGATCGTCTGAGACCAGCCACTCGGACAGCTGCTGCAACAATCGGTTTGCATAACCAAAGAATTTCTGCACAAACTGTCAGCAACCGTCTCATGGAAGCTCATCTGCATGCTCGTCGTCCTCATCGGGGTCTCGACCTGACTCCGGTTCGTCGTCGTAACCGACTTGAGTGGGCAAATGCTCACATTCGATGGCGTCCGGCACATTGGAGAGGTGTTCTCTTCACGGATGAATCCCGGTTTTCACTGTGCAGGGCAGATGGCAGACAGCGTGTGTGGCGTTGTGTGGGTGAGCGGTTTTCTGATGTCAATATTGTGAATCGAGTGGCCCATGGTGGTGGTGGGGTTATGGTATGGGCAGGCGTATGTTATGGACGACGAACACAGGTGCATTTTATTGATGGCATTGTGAATGCACAGAGATACCGTGACGAGATCCTGAGGCCCATTGTTGTGCCATTCATCCACGACCATCACCTCATGTTGCAGCATGATAATGCACGGCCCCATGTTGCAAGGATCTGTACACAATTCCTGGAGGCTGAAAACATCCCAGTTCTTGCATGGCCAGCATACTCGCCGGACATGTCACCCATTGAGCATATTTGGGATGCTCTGGATCGGCGTATACGACAGCGTGTTCCAGTTCCTGCCAATATCCAGCAACTTGGCACAGCCATTGAAGAGGAGTGGACCAACATTCCACAGGCCACAATCAACAACCTGATCAACTCTATGCGATACTGACTGGTTTTCGGACCCCCCCAGACCCCCCCAATAAAGCAAAACTGCACGTTTCAGAGTGGCCTTTTATTGTGGCCAGCCTAAGGCACACCTGTGCAATAATCATTCTGTCTAATCAGCATCTTGATATGCCACACCTGTGAGGTGGGATGGATTATCTCGGCAAAGGAGAAGTGCTCACTATCACAGATTTTTTCCGATTTGTGAACAATATTTGAGAGAAATGGTTATTTTGTGTATATAGAAAATGTTTTAGATCTTTGAGTTCATCTCATGAAAAATGGGAGCAAAAACAAAAGTGTTGCATTTATATTCTTGTTCAGTGTAACAAGCTAAACCAAGGCAAGCTGATACGCAGAGTGAAGCAGGTAGGACCCAAACGCAGATAACACTGATAATACCTTTATTTCAAGGGCTCTTATCTTAACATATACATGGACAAACAAAACACTCCACGGTGAACTCCGTCACAAACAAAAGAAGCACCAACACTGAACACAGGACGAGACAAGACTAAATACAGGGAGGGATAATCACAAGACGAGAAACAGCCGGGCAGGGGAGGAGAAACACAAGGGCCACAGGTGAACACAATCAGATAACGAGACACACCAGGGAAACTAACGACAGGAGGAAAAACACAGGGAAAAGGACCAGACAATAACCCAGGAGGAAAACATGACAGAGAGAACAGCAAAAACACCCAAACCTAGACATAGAACTGTGACATGACAAGATAATCGTGACAGAACCCCCCCCTCAAGGGACGGATCCCAGACGTCCCCAAAACAAACAAAAGTCCAAAACCTCAAGCAGGGTGGGTGGAGGGGGTCCGGAGGACGGGACTAAGCTGACCGCCCAGGAGCACAGTAGAGGACCAGGAAGGGATCTCGGGCGGACGGCCCGGGGGCAAGGCAGAAGCCGAGAAGGGGGACTCGGGCAGACGGCCCGGGGGCAAGGCAGAAGCCGAGAAGGGGGACTCGGGCGGACGGCCCGGGGGCAAGGCAGAGTCCAAGGTGGGGCGAAGACCACAGCGGGCGAACTCAGGAGGCCGAGCATGAGGGCGAAGGCAGCGGCAGGAAGAGTCAGGGGGCCGGGCTCGAGGACGAGGGCAGTGGCAGGAAGAGTCAGGGGGCCGGGCCCGCGGGCGAAGACCGCGGCTCACAGAGGGTCGGGATCGAGGGCGAAGACCAGACAGCTCCGGAGGCCGGGCAGGACCCGGTGTCGGCCGGACAGGAACCGGAGCCGGCGGGACAGGCTTCGGCAGGATCCCCCACGGAAGAGGACCAGGAGTTGGCAGGACCCCCAGCAGGAGAGTGGTTGGCGGGACCTCCAACGAGACAGGACAAAGGGTTGGCAGGACCCCCGGCAGGAGAGTAGTCGGCGGGGCCTCCAACGGGACAGGACACAGGGTTGGCAGGACCCCCGGCAGGAGAGTTGTCGGCGGGGCCTCCAACGGGACAGGACATAGGGTTGGCAGGACCCCCGGCAGGAGAGTAGTCTGCGGGACCTCCAACGGGACAGGACATGGGGTTGGCAGGACCCCCGGCAGGAGAGTAGTCGGCGGGGCCTCCAACGAGACAGGACAAAGGGTTGGCAGGACCCCCGGCAGGAGAGTAGTCGGCGGGGCCTCCAACGAGACAGGACATGGGGTTGGCAGGACCCCCAGCGGAACCTCCAACGGTACAGGACACAGGGTTGGCAGGACCCCCGGCAGGAGAGTAGACGGCGGGACCTCCAACGGGACAGGACATGGGGTTGGCAGGACCCCCGGCAGGAGAGTAGTCGGCGGGACCTCCAACGGGACAGGACATGGAGTTGGCAGGACCCCCGGCAGGAGAGTAGACGGCGGGACCTCCAACGGGACAGGACATAGGGTTGGCAGGACCCCCGGCAGGAGAGTAGTCGGCGGGACCTCCAACTGGACAGGACATGGGGTTGGCAGGACCCCCGGCAGGAGAGTAGACGGCGGGACCTCCAACGGGACAGGACATGGGGTTGGCAGGACGCCCAGCGGAACCTCCAACGGTACAGGACATGGGGTTGGCAGGACCCCCGGCAGAAGACTAGTCTGCGGGACCTCCAACGGCACATGAGTAGGGGCTTGAGTGGGGACTCGAGAGAGGGCTTGAGAGGGAACTCGAGAGGAAACTGGAGAGTTGACTTGAGAGGTGACTCGAGAGGACACTGGAGAGTTGACTTGAGAGGTGACTCGAGAGGACACTGGAGAGTTGACTTGAGAGGTGACTCGAGAAGGAACTCGAGAGGTGACTCGAGAGGTAACTCGAGAGGGGACCTGAGAAGGGACTTGAGAGGGAACTCGAGAGGAGACCTGAGGGGAAACTTGAGAGGGGACTCGCGAGGAGACCTGAGGGGAAACTTGAGAGGTGACTCGAGAGGGGACTTGAGAAGAAACTGGAGAGTTGACTTGAGAGGTGACTCGAGAGGGGACTCGAGAGGTGACTGGAGAGGGGACTCGAGAAGGAACTCGAGAGGTGACTCGAGAGGTAACTCGAGAGGGGACCTGAGAGGGGACTTGAGAGGGAACTCGAGAGGAGACTCGAGAGGTAACTCGAGAGGGGACCTGAGAGGGTACTTGAGAGGGAACTCGAGAGGAGACCTGAGGGGAAACTTGAGAGGGGACTCGGGTAGGAACTTGAGAGGTGACTTGAGAGGGGACTCGAGAAAAGACTCGAGAGGGGACCCGAGAGGGAACTCGAGAGGAGACTGGAGAGGGAACTCGAGAGGAGACTAGAGAGGGAATTCGAGAGGGGACCTGAGAGGGGACTTGAGAGGGAACTCGAGAGGAGACCTGAGGGGAAACTTGAGAGGGGACTCGGGTAGGAACTTGAGAGGTGACTTGAGAGGGGACTCGAGAAAAGACTCGAGAGGGGACCCGAGAGGGAACTCGAGAGGGGACTAGAGAGGGAATTCGAGAGGGGACTCCGGTAGGAACTTGAGAGGGGACTTGAGAAGTGTCTGGAGGGGAGACTTGAGAGAGTTGGTTCGCCAACAGAACACGGGGTGCTGGAGTCGGCCGGTATGCTGACAGGACACGGGGAGCTGGTGTTGGCTGGGGAGCCAACAAGAGACGAGGTGCTGGAGTCGGCCGGTACGCCGACAGGACACGGGGAGCTGGTGTTGGCTGGGGAGCCAACAAGAGACGAGGTGCTGGAGTCGGCCGGTACGCCGACAGGACACGGGGTGCTGGCGTCGGCTGGAGAGCCAGCAGCAGACGAGGTGCTGGAGTCGGCCGGTAACGAGGAGCTGGAGTCGGGGCCATGACTGATGGGGCTGGTACTTGAGCCGGAACTATGGCTGGAACTGGGGCCGGAACCATGGCTGCTGGGGCCAGAACTGGGGCTGGAACCCTGGCTGTTGGGCGCGGAGCGGAAGCCTGGACCCTGGCTGTGTAAGACAGGTAATGGAGTATGGAATTAAAGCTGCGTGGGCCGGTACTGGAGCATGAAGCCATGGCTGCTGGGGCCTGTACTGGGGCTGGAATCATGGCTGCTGGGGCCAGAACTGGGGCCGGAACCATCGCTGTGTGGGCCGGTTCTGTAGCCGGAACCATGGCTGCTGGGGCTCGGGCTAACCTGGCCTTTCGACGACTCCTCTTAGCAGCCGCCTGAATACTCCGTGGACCTCCATAAGCCAGACGAGTTCCGCAATACAACTCCTGGACAGGAGCAGGAACTGGGGCAGAAGCACGGGTTGACTTCAGGCGGAACCCACCAAGGCGTATGGTGCCAGGTTGGGAATTGGGAGACATGGAGTTAGCATGCCTGGGGCTAGCAGGCAGGGGATAACACACCGAGAGGAAATCCAAAATCCAGCCAGGTAAGAATTTCACCAAGCCTGGCTTCTCCTTAGCCATCTGGCGAGCCTCTGCCAGAGCTGCCTCTCGCTGCTGAACCCCGGACGCTCCCCTCCATTCACCATAGCTGCAAGCCAGCAAGTAGGTGAATGAAAGCAGCTCCCTTTCAAAAGGATCATCTGCTGGGTCCATATTTGGTTGGTGCTTTCTGATACGCAGAGTGAAGCAGGTAGGACCCAAACGCAGATAACACTGATAATACCTTTATTTCAAGGGCTCTTATCTTAACATATACATGGACAAACAAAACACTCCACTGTGAACTCCGTCACAAACAAAAGAAGCACCAACACTGAACACAGGACGAGACAAGACTAAATACAGGGAGGGATAATCACAAGACGAGAAACAGCCGGGCAGGGGAGGAGAAACACAAGGGCCACAGGTGAACACAATCAGATAACGAGACACACCAGGGAAACTAACGACAGGAGGAAAAACACAGGGAAAAGGACCAGACAATAACCCAGGAGGAAAACATGACAGAGAGAACAGCAAAAACACCCAAACCTAGACATAGAACTGTGACATGACAAGATAATCGTGACACAAGCAGAGTTTCGAAGCATCACAGATCTGGCAGGGAATGAACAGAAGTGGTCTATTGGTAGATATGATACGGAGCTTATTGGAGGTGGTAACAGGTGTGTAGGTGGGTGGGGAGGGTCAGGTTATTGGGTTTGGGGTTAACAGACATTATTGCAGGACAGGTAAGGGCATGATCTCACATGACAGGAGAGTTAGCATGGCAGGGAAAAAAGCCCCCGAGGAAAATGTGATACTAGGAATTGGCTGACTGTGTGACATGAAGAGGGAGGAGATGAGATTATGTAGATGAAGTGGTTGCAGGTTTAGGGGTGACTTATAAACAGGGTAAATAGGAGCGCAGGCAGTTGGTTGGCTGATTAGGTGCTGTATATAAAATCTTGCCCTGAGCATGCCTCTGGCTGCCCTTTTCATGGTGATTCCCGCATTTCCATAATGCCATTTTCCGAGTGTCTGAGGTTTACACACACACACACTCTCACACACACAGACACTCCAACTATACACCCAGCTCAAAGTTTGATTTGCATTGGACTACACATCAATAAACTCATCTGTTTTTTTTCCAGTGCTATGTTTTTCCAAATGACCTTGCTTGTGCAGACAGAATTTCTGCAGGAGTGAACATTCAAAAAGTTTGCTTGTTTATATGTTTTTTGAATATTGTTTGTATATTTGTATGCTTTCAACGTGAGAGTGCATACTGTGTTCAGTTTGCTGTTTGAATCCTCACCAGAACTGTGTGCAATATCGATTCATTATTTCAAATGTTGGAGTGTTTAATCATTGTGGTTCCTGTGGAAAATGTTTTGGATAAATACTGAGATGGTGCAGTTGAGAGCAGCTTTTTTTCCAGATGTAACCCCTTTTCAAACACACACACACACACACACACACACACACACACACACACACACTTCTTCCATCAAGTCTCCACTGTTCATCCTCCACTTTATTGCCTGCAGGCACTCTAACTTGGAGTCTGAACTTATTACGCATCTCCCTTCTCTGAATTTGGGTGCACTCAGCTTGTGAATGGAGAAGGAATGAGCTCATTCTACCTGCGTCAGCGCGAGGAATGGCTCTGCTGCAGACGGCTCGATGAGGAAAGTATAATGAGGAAGCACAGGGTTTTCAGCGTTGGAGGTGAACACCCCCCTCCTCGCGTTCAGGATCGGCTCTCCCTCTCAACCAATCAAGCTTGACGTGATTTAAGCCTCCCACAGTTGCATGTGAACTCCACGAGAACAGATTTATGAAAATGTTTAACTTTTTCCTGTAAGATTGCTCCAGGCTCTCTGTCCTCTCTCAGAGCCAATCAACTGAAACGCTCCATTTCTCTCTGTCTCTCCTCTTCTCCCCCAGTCCACCAACCCTTACTGTGTCCCACCATTTTGCCCACTATCACACCTTTGTACACACTTACTCAGAAGGAATTGCTGAAGGGATTTGTTCCATTGATGGTTGATTCTTTCATGCTGTGTCAAAGGAAGGTAATGCTCTTCCTTCTCCATGGTTACCAACGGTTTTCGATATGTGTGCTTCTGTTGCTAAACAAACATAAGTCATCTATTTTTGCAATCTCTTCTGGAGCGCACAGAGGAAATAAACAACATGACAGTTCAGCTTTGATAAATAGCCTTGGGTGCTCCACTAGTTGTGACAGAGCAGAAAGCAGAAGATGGCTGGACAGAATGGAGGGATGATACAGTGTTTGTGTGATCCCTGAGAGGGGAGAGGTTTCCTTACCTGAGGGACTTGAGCAGGGGATATCTCGGCAGTAATAAATATTTGTTTGTATATCTGCTGCTTGTCAGAGTTGTGGCGCTACCACATACTTCTGTGTTTTTAGTGCACCAACAGGAGCCAGAGCCAGGAATCAGCAGTGATGGATGGCCCTGTGCTCACAGATGGAGCGGTCACCGGAGTTCACCGTGGTGATGGAGACACTTCCCTGCTCGGCCCGTCGACTTTTTTAATTAACCTCTTTGGGAGGACCAGTCTCTTCCTTTAGAGGTAATCGCAGGCTGGAGAGTGCCTTCATTAGGACTTATCTGACCTCTGTGTGTCCAGTAGAGAGCACACTCTCTGTCTCTACACCCACCACCACCCATCCAGTGCAGTAATGGCAGTGCCTTACAGAAAGGGCGATACAGCAGACCTTCGGAGTTTCCATTCTCTATAACCTCTCCCTGTCCGTGTTCACACACCTCACTCTATTCATCTCCCTGATAGATTTATTTTTCTTTCACAGCAAGGCAACTTCATTGATCCAACCAAGAGACAGTCGCATTTTAACGGTGAATTAGGCAAGGCCCCTCTTGCCAGAAGCCTTTGTGCTTTTCCTGTTTTCGTCTCTCATTTTCTCTTTTCTGCTCTTACTGTGGACCTCGTGGCCTCATCATACACAGACAGACAAGAATCATCGACAGAAATAAAATGTATCTTATTTTTCACATTAGACTTCTAAGGGCCAAACAGGCCTCAGCGCTCCTAAGCGGAAGTGAACCTCTCTGAGTAATGCCCCAGAACAAGCAGATCAAACGCCTCTTCGCTACCTTTCTTCCTATCTCTCTATTTTGGTTGCCTTCTTTCATGTTGGGGAACAGTGGCTTAAGTGGCTCTATTGGAGCCCTCTGATGGGCTCTTAAATGAAGCCTGTGTGAGCTTGGGAAATAAATTGGTTTGTTCTGAAGCTTCCTTGGTGCCCCCTGCTGTCTGCTCTGTGATCTGTGTTGTATCCGATAAGGGACAACGTCTGACGGGGAACAGGTAAAAAAAAAAATAAGGACTAGGATGAGTCAGGCAAGTTGCTTTGTTGAAGCTTTTTACATTTTTCTTCAGTGGATGAGAGTTATATAGAATGAACACTCTGGATTGTATCTATTCACAATGATAGGAGGGGATAAAGAGATAAATGCATGGACCCACATCTCCCCCATGTGGACAGCCGGTGTAGAAACACTTTATTTAAACATCCAAAGCTTCTGGAAACTGACTTTTTGTCAGTACACACCCCATTAAAATTCCAACTTATAACCAACAGTTTTTATAGCTGAAAGACTTACGTGAAGTTTATTGATTAATTGTTCTTACTCACGTCAAGTTTCCCATCTGGTGTTTGGCAATAAAATGCCAGGCCCGAATCCACTTGGTCTGTTTTCTTTTCAACAATCCACCTCTGAATTATTCATTTTTGTAAAAGATTCTAGTCCGCCTAAATCTTCCTCATTCGTATGCAGCCAAGCTGGGTGCTTGACTTTTCGGTTTAACTCATCTGAAAGTTGCCTCAGTGTATGGCAGAGATGGTGTGTAGCTGTGTGTGTGCCTTCAACAGTAGATGTGTGTTTGAATCGCATTGGACTTTTGCCAAGAGACTGGATCTGAGATCAGAAACTCTGGTTGTTCTCACTTTAACAAGAGGTGACAGAGGTATTTCTCTTTGACTCAGGTGTTGTTTCAGTGCTGTGTTTTGGTTTACATCTTGTTACAGAATAATCCCTGCTAACAAACACACATTTGTGTTATCTGGGTTAATTAGTGCATGCCAATCAAGGCTAATATACATACTCCACTCTAGCAGTTACATTAGTTTGCAACAAGTCTCCCTTACATGTGCATCATTATTTTACATTATTACTGTCTTGGATGTCCCATAATCTATTGAGACTTTGTGAAGACAGTTGATTATGTTGTGTTGTTTTCCCACACATAAATAATAAGGTGTATGTGGACCAAACATTGTGTCGTCATATTTATTAAAACCGGTTATTGCAGCAAAATAACACAGTACAATTGTAGGAAGCAGTGGACAAGATATTGAGTCAATGATTCAACGCAGCTAAATAAATGTACTCAAGTACTGTACTTAAATAGTATTTTTGACATACTTGTACTTAACTTGAGTAATTGTAACACAATAAACCACTGTAACTTTTCTTAGAGCACCTGAAAAAGCGCTTAGAAATTAAATGTATTATTATTATTATAGTTTTTTATGCTACCTAGTATTTTACGTAAATGGTTATAAGTAGGCTCCACATTGAAAAACGAAAGCCTTTAAACGCCCCTGCATGTACTTATTAGTAATAAAAACAAGATAACGTAATATTCTAAAATAATCTATTACTGTAAAAATATCTATTATGTATTTTGATAACTTTAACTTTTGCTACTTGAAGTACATTTTATTGATAATACTTCTGTACTTCTTACGTTACATTTTCAATTTTGGACTTATTAGTTTAGTATTTTAAGACCAAAGTTGTTCTACTGTTACAATAATCTTACTTCTTCTTCCACCACTGGAGATAATTTAGTTTACAATCTTGTATTTTGTGAACTTTGGCTTTAAAAACAAAACTACTGATTCCTGTGTAAAAATAATGTAGTCTGAATTTGAAATTCAATATGAATTGTAGCAATATGTGACGGTTGCCATTTACATTGATTAAGAACATCGTTAAAGTTTAATATCTTTAGGTCTATAATGTATCACGACAGTTTATTTTCAATTTCCACCATTGAAGGAGATCCATGAAAGCAATGTGACTTATTTCGTGTGCTTCCAGCTTCACAATGTGCGCTGCGAGTATATAAAAGTTGTGTTTACACGGTAAATAGACACTAAAGCCGATTATGACCAGGATCTGGAGGCAGGGCAGCAGAGGGTGAAGCGGCGATGTGATTGGTCGCCGACTTGTCAGGAAGTGTCATGCAACCAATTACAGTGCGCGTAGATTTATCTCTGCCTTTGACCATCCGACCTCAAGTACCTGTCAACACAATGCACTTATTGTGTAAAGGTAATGAGATTTCTGAATGTTTTTCTCTCACAAAGCATCCGTTTAACCGGGGGGAGACATGCTCATAAAAATGACGGAACACTAATCATCTCCGCAGTGAGTCTCAGCAGTTTTATGAAAGAAGTTTGTCCCTAATTACATGCAGCAACCGGACTCCGGGAATGACATGTGTTGCCACTAGCATGATGGAGTGGCTGTTCCAGCGATGTCATAAAGAAGCTGTCTTTTTCTCTGGGTTTCGCTCAGTGCTGCTCATGTCATGTTTGGTAAGAGTTACAACTTAGTTTAATAAATTCTCACTTAAAAACTTAGAAAACTTGTTTTTTTTGTTGACATCTAAAATGCAAAAAAAATATTAATTGCATTTATTCTGAAATATTTGTGTTGACCCCACAGCTCTGGGTGTGACCAGTGCTGTGCTGTGCAGAGAAGTAGGACAGATTATAAATTGGTCACTGCGTCCAAGCCAAGGCCTATACTCCTTTATCTGTGCCAAATAATAAGAGGATAAATACTGAATCCAATCCAATCCAAACATGGCAATCCTTTCAGAGGGCAGAAGATAATTAAATTGAGTTATGACTTTGCTCAGTCCAAACATGAAATAACGTGAAACAGCAACATGTCCAAATCATTTATGTCAGATAGGCTGCAAATATTACATTATGCAAGACACAAGTTCTTCAAGTCTCTTGTAACTGACTTATTTAACACTTTGTTGCATTCTGCCCTCTCTATATTATGCTATGACGTTTGTATTTTGGTTTTGTCAGTTGCTTTTGTTTGCTTTGTACAGCCCTTTGAGGCATTTTTTGTGATTTGGGGCTATAACACATTTTGATTTGATTTGATTTATACAGCTCTTGGTCCTGTCCGTGTCCATTTACCCCGGGTTGTGGTCCATTGGGGTCCAGCTTCATTCAGCCTTCACAGGGAGCTACGCACCAGGCCACCACTCCCTTCTTCTTATCAACAGCCCCAACGAACTGGCAGCTAGAGACATTGGCAGGTACAGGAGCAGGTCACTTTTTACAGTCTGCATGAATGTAGTGATTAAAGAATGTATTATTGATGTTTAAGCAAATGGAAACACATGTCTTTGATGAGTGATGTTAAATGATTTAGCTCAAAGGCACAGTGCAACATTTTGGGTTATCTTAAGGTCACTGATTTACTTTAAACTGTGAAGCAGAAGTGAAAATTATTCCTCAAATCTCACAGAGGTTAAAGGATTTTTTGTTTAATATTTTAATGCCGGTTTCCACCTTGCTGCAAGTCCTTATTACATTACATATGATTTAGCTGAGGCTTTTATCCAAAGCCACATACATTCAATACCATAGACATGCCTACGGGGGCAATTTGGGGTTAGGTATCTTGCCCAAGGACACTGACATGTTGTCAGGAGGTGAGATCAAACTGCCAACCCCCTGATTTGTATATCATGCTAACCCCTGAGCTATAGCCAACCTCATGCTAAGCTAAGCTAAGTCTGCTGCCCCAAGCTTCATCTTAACTTTACAGACATGAAAGTGAATGAAGTGGTGTGTCGGAGGTGTGAACATCTAAATACATTATCGACAAAAGCATCTGCAAAAGTACTGCAAAAACTTCTGTCAGCAGATATGTGATGTCCCCACAGTGTCCTGAACATGCAGGACGACAGCTGCCAAAACTGTTAAATCATCAAGTTAACTGACATGCAACAATGTAAACTGTCTTGCCCTTGGTCCGGATCAAATAAACTAAACTACAGTGTGAAAGCTCAATGTGATTTAAATAATTAAAAGTAGGTCCACCAGACATACAGTACGTTTTGACTGAGAGATACAGCCCTGTCAAACCCACTGATACAGTGTTGTGTTTGCACTCTCATCTCCTCTGTCAATATTTTAGCACATGTCAAGTTAGAAGTAAGCGGTGCACTGTGCAGGTGCCGGATATGTAAATCACCTGCTTCACAGGAGGAGCTAGTAATACTGTCGGCTGAGCAGCAGAAAGAAAAGTTTGCAATCTTTCAGAGTTTTTGTGCATTAAGTCTTTCCTGCAGCCTGCTTAAAGAGCAACATAATGATGGGCTCAGTTTCATGCAGTAATTGATAAACAGCTGGTGGTCTGTAAGTGTTTACTTTGTCTCTTTTTCCTTTTTCCATGTCTACCCCGCTACGTTTCCATTCATGTCCCTACTATTCTGTCTTTTTTCCAGGGCGATTATGGAGAGGCGGCTGGCAGCCAGTATCAACATCCTCGCCAGGACCTCTACAATGTAAATCAAACTGACCTCCTACCATGACACAACTTTGAACCCAGCTGGGGCACAAACAAACAGACTATCTTAGTGCTTACATGTACAGAGATGCTTAAACACGTGTTGTTTCTCTGACCTACATGACTGGTTACCTAAGAAATCACAAGGTGAATGGGCTGCATCTCAATGCGTTTATCCGTTTTTCCACCACTTGAGTGGCAGATAGCCTTCAAGCGGTCATTTGAATTCATGGATTAGTTTTTCTGTTAATGCATAAACCACAAAAAGAACAAGGGAGGAGCAACTGAGGAGAGTAACTCATTGGAAAAGGCCATATAAAACGTGTTAAAGAACGGAGGTTTAGCCTAAAAATAGAGGATGTGGTTCCAGTAGTTTAGGGGTAATGGAGGTGATAGGGGATTTTAATGTGTGAGTTAAGTACTGAAGGAGTATCAGCTATATCTAGGCTCATGTAGTTGTATGCCTAATTTATTCTGGCATTCATCAAGTTTAAATATAGGTTTTCGGGTTGGTTTTAACTGTCCTTCACAATCCAAGAGAAATGGCAACATAAAAGCCTGGCATCACTGTGAATCACAGCCGCAATAATAATTATGTCTTTTCACAGTTTGATGTTGAGAGCTTTCAGAAATAATTGTACAAACCCTTTTTTACTCAATTCAAGGATCTGCCCCTTACACTGGTACTCTTGAGTCTAGTCGTAATTCACAGATACTTATGTGTAGTAAATGGGGCTTTTTTAATGTGAGTGGTTTTTCGGGTTCTATAGGTACTACTGGAAGGGTGAAATCCAAGATGCAAGTGAAGTTCTGATGGTAAGCTTACTGACAAACAACGTCCTTTTTCTATACACATGTACTCAACAAGAATGCTGAAATTCCTGTTAAACTGCAGAAGTGTAAAATGAGATGTCACTGTTGTTGCAGCTGGTGAAAACAAAGACCTCCAGGATCCAGCAGGTCATGGATTTTGTAAGGTGAGAGGTTGCTCTATGTAACAGTTATTAACTTTATTCGTATTACCATCCAAGTTTCAAACTAACTTCATGTTAAATCTGTGCGAGCTCCTGTAGACATGCTTTCAACGGTTGTTACGGTTATTTTCAACTTGGACCATACTATTTATGTACTTAAAATGATTCCCTTGCAACAAAAGCTATGACTGTATGTTCAACAAATTACAGCATTGTAATCAACAGTGTTGTGCAAAATATATTTTTCTTGATCTGAATTGACTGTTGGTGTGCGTAAGAGTAATTTATTGAGTTGTTAACGTTAGTAAATGTTCTCCAGCACCATCAAAAAGCCATAAACAGTTAAGGATCCACATTTCTGTTTGGCCATTTGTGATTGCATCATCAGACGATTATACTTGTTCATGTGCTAAGTTGTTGAAGTGGCATCTTTCTGAGTTAAAAAGTCCAGGTTGAAATCATTGAAATCAAGAGGAAATCCTAATGACTGCTGCTTCCTGCTTTACAGTGCAGATGCGCTTCTCACTTCCTTTCTGCTTTGCTGATATTTGTGCGACTTCTTCATACTTTTTCTTAGTTTTGTCAAACTAAAACCTTTAAGGAAGTTTCCTATGACTTGTTGTTACTACTAAAATATTTAGGGAGGATTATTTATGCAACACTACCCACAAAATGAGTGCGCCCCAACAGAAACTTAGTGGTCCACTGACAACGTTTTCTTGAGGAATGCAATATACCTCTTGGCTTATCACAATCGATGAAGAGCACAGATTGTCATAAACTGTTGCCCAAGATTGCTTGATAACAAGTATATTCTTGCTGGGGAAGTTTTCTGAACGCCTGGCACTTTTCCAAAGTCTTCTGCCTCTTAACTCGACAAGATGGCTATCTTTGAATAACACCACACCTTTCCTTAGCCTCACTGAGACAAAACCAATGAATTAATGTGCAATGAATTTGATTGCTGCCTGCTGGGATAATCTGTGTGCAAAAGCCATAAATAAGTACAAGGTTGTACTCCTACAGATGGCACAATTTAGTAGAGCTAACTTGGACCCAGGACATCTGTTGGACAGCCAATGGTGGGCACGAGGAACATACTTATTCCATTAACACAAAAAATAACATAGGAAATGAAGAGAAAATGTGTCATGTGGAAGAAAGAGGGAAATCTCTTGGAAGACAATGGTCCATTCACCATTCATGGTCCCATTTCCCGAGTTAGGAAGTTGTTTTTCTGACTTTGGTGTGTTGATGAGCCTGTGATAATGTGGAAGAAGGCATAGACGCTCAAAAAGAAGATGTCTTGTATGTTATTACTTAGAGCACTTAAAAAACATGTTGAATGAGCTGTTGTGCTGACATGACGGGGCATTCATGTGAATATTTGCAGTTGAAACTAGTTTTAAACACAACATAATTTGTGCTCACCCTTGTTTTTCACTCGCTTTAAAATGTATTCGGGTTCTTCATTCGACCATGCGTCACCCTTCACCAAGGGTCGTGAAAATAAGACCATTCCTTTATTTAGTAATCCTGCTGTCAGACAGACAGACATACAGACAGACAAATAAACCAGGCTAACATCAAAACACATTGTGGCAAAGGTTAAGAAAACATACTACATTCCAGGTGCTATGGTCTGTAACACAAAAGAGAAAATGTTGGGGTCCAGAGAAGATATTTGCAGAAATAACCGTATGGACACACTGATACACTGACAGTTTTATTTTGTATTACTGGACCACTGCCAACAGAGGGATCAAAAGGTTCAACAGACTTATATCAAAACCTGCGGACTGAAAAGAATCAAAGTTATTGATACCTTCAATCTGTTCTGGGGATGTAGTCCTCTTTTCAGGACAGGGGGCCTCCACTGAAGCAGATCTAAAGCCAATGGTTGTTATGGACCCTTTCTGGATTAGCCTGAAACACCCATCTATCAGGCCATGGATGATGCGCCCAGTTGCAGCAGCTTTAGCTTTAGTGCCTCAATGTCAGCAGTTGACGGATCCGTCTAAGTACTGAAAGGCAGTTTTTTCTTTGACATAATTGCCAAAAATGAATAATACATGTCATTTATTTGCTCTCAACAAACCCTCCTGTATCTGTACCCCTTGGTATTCTATCCACTTAATTATTTAATGAATTTCTCCTTGTACACTGACATAATTCATAAAATTAGACAAACTGCTAGTTACTCCAGGTGCAGGGCCGAAGTCGTCCTTGCATGCACCAATTCAATTAGTGCACCACAATTTGAACATGACAGAACCATTAACCTTGGAGGAAATCATGCAACATTTGAAGTCTTCCTCCTGCTGATTTGCTATTCTGGCTACAGGCTTTTCTCATTTATCATTTTGACTGCATGGCATCAGATCTGCGAATAGTCAACAGTTCTCTACTCCCAGGCTTTTTATTACATGCGCTAATAACTGTGACACTTAGGAAAAAGAACAATCTAGACAGCTCTCTAATTAACTAAAGTGTTTTTTTAACAGCTTTACACGTTCCAAGCTGGAACAACAATAAACAATGTATACTCAGAATGTGGACCACACTTCAGGATTGAGACTACTCTTGTTAAGGTTTTGAATCTGCTTAGACACAGACTTTTGGAAAGCTTCATTCTTATCAATAGATCTCAGTGCTGCATTTAACACAGTCAGCCACAACATAGTGAAAGTGGGACTTTCTGTCACAGTGCTAAACTGGTTTGAATCCCTTTTGAAAAAACATAAAATGGAGTCCCCCATGGCTCCATCCTAAGGTCTCTTCTGTTCAATATTTAAATGCAAAGATTAGAAAAAACATCATATTAGTTTAGCAGACATAGAGTTTTTAACGATATCACCAAGGGATTATTGTGTGTCTTCATATTCTCTTTATACTGCTTTGTGTTTCTTTTATATATTTTCTTATGCCCAAAATTGCCTTGCCTCATATAGATATGTGTTCTTGCTGTAGTGTTTATCTTTTATAAATAAAATGTATGTATCATTTTGTATTTGTCTGGGTCCCTTCAAGGTCTGTCCATCCCTACGCTAACCCAGAAGTCCTCAGCTTCCTGGTGGAGGACGGCAGTCTGGCTTACATGAAGTGGATGGATGAAGCCATTCCAGACGACTGATACGTTTGTGAAATCAAAGCAAACCTCAACATGGACTGCAGCTGAACATGGAAAATGAGCCATGTGTACAGGCTGATGTTTGAAGGCTTTGGATCGAAGGGTTCAGAAAGCAAGACTAGTTCGATACATGACATTTATACTTTGTGTTGCTCTGACCTTGTCATAGCAAATTCCACTACTACTGTGGATATTTGATTTCCACTTTAAAGTATTTTGTGCTACATTCTCAGAAGGAACTTACCTCTGTTTGACTGGCATCTTTAAGGTAACATACAAGACACCTCAAACAAACATATTCCAAGATGACCAGTCAGTTTTAAGTCAGTTTGCAAAGTATATTAATCTGGTGTTAACGATAACAGTACCTCAGCTTTGTGCTAAGGGATTCTCAGTAAACTCATCGGTTAAATACACTCCAAGTTGTCTAGATTTAGAAAAGAATATTGGTATCAGTACAGGAATCACCAGTCTGTATCATGCATTTTAGTCCTCACTATTCACTACATCAATGTATTTTTGCATGTACGTTGCTGAAGCGTTTATACAGATACTGTCTTCTAAAAGCAGTAATCTTTGAATAGTGGCATTTGATGAACCACCTCCTCCTCTATTTTAATCACGTTTACATTTATATTCTATTTTATTTGGTCTAGTTTTACTTAGATATTCTTTTAAGATGACATGTCTTTTCCTTTTAACAAACATTGAGGTTTGCCTTACTGGTTTATTGGTTTAAACGATTCATATAATAATAGTGTTTCCTTTACTGGAAGGCGGCACACAACTGTCTGCCTTGAGAAATAGAATTGTATTGAAAGGTGTGTCATAAAAGAACAATACTGCTGAATTTCAGTACAACTCTACTCCAGGTTAGCTACTACTACTATCCTGTTTGTACCAATACAACATTTAATACCACCTTGTAGAACCTCAGAGAAAACTACACAGTACTACTGACGATACATTAACACACAGATGTGACTGACAACGTTTTGCGTTATTGTACATTTTGACAATTTCTCTCCATTGTTTTTATCATGAATGTATAATGAGGGACTGATGCTGATCAGAGCAGCCTGGCTAAATAACTTAAATTGAATAACAAAAACAAACAATCAACACTCTGATACACGTGTGCGTTACAGGGCTTGCCTGAAAATGTTCTTACTGTGGAGATAATAAAGGATTATTTTATTTTATCTTATCTTGTTAACTGGATCTTTGATACATGACCACAGAGGTTTAATAAAAAAATACATTTACATACATATACATTACAATAAATCTGTTACACCAAGCCATGCTGTATTTGCCTTGCATGCTTACCTCATTATACAAAAGTAAACTTTAATCCTCAGTCTGCAGAAAAGTGTTTCCGGCATGAGGCCCCAGTCGTGTGTTGTGTCTGTAGAGCCAGAATAATCCTCCACATCAGCTCCTGGGATCATTTGATGGCGTGTGTGAATGTGCGCATTTGTGTGTGTTTGGGTGTTTGTAACTGTACTTCAACACATGTGTACCCATTCACATCAATGCGTGTGCACAAGCCATGTCACAGGCTATAAATACTTACAGGAAGTATGCCTTTGTGAGTTGTTGTGGTTGACTATAACAAATTCCACTGTAATATGAATATTGCATAAATATCAAAAGTATACTGCTATTTGGTTAGGTGTTCACTAGATGGTGGTGTTTCAAGGACATCAAAAACACTGTTTCTAGACATTAACATGTAGATCCTGTTATATTACGGCAGTTTCTTTTTTTTGTCATATTCTATAACAATGACAATCTGCTCATTTCCCAGCCCAATATTTTCATTCAAGGTTGAGAAGTAAGCAGCAACTACTACCAAGAACTAGATTGAAAGAGGTTTTGTAGTAATACTTAACATGAAACGACATTCAATCTTGTTGTGAGCTTGAAGTTTCATTTGACTAAAAGTATAATGTGTCTTTCCTGTATTTGTATCACTATTATTGCTATAATTAATACCACACTTAATAAGCACTGCACACACATAATTAAACATTTGAATATAAACTCTCTCACTATTAATTATCTTTCGACTGTACTCTGTAATTCTGTAAAGACCTTCTACAGTTAATTCAAGCCTAATTGGTTGAAGCAACTAGAAAAAAAAACATATATGGGTCATTAAATTCTCTGTGGGATGCAGTTAGGAACAGGATAATTAATCTGAAAGAAACAGCCACTGATAACATGCTCCCACTGAGAAATGCAATAAACTGAGGATAACACACACACACACACACACACACACAACTCTCTGATCGGACAAAGCAAGAATGGAAAGCTAACCATTGTGTGTTGTTTTTCAAATGTCGGCCTGTGGTGTTGTCAAAGTGTGCTTCAAAGCAGGTTATGGTCATGGGTAACACAGGCAACACTATAAACATTATCCCTTACATTATTAGTATGGAAAAGGCAGATCTGAAAGAAGTACTTAAATTATTTACTTAAGTGAAATTATACATAGTTTGTCTAAAAATACTCCATTACAAGTCAAAGTTATTTAATCTTAATGTTTATTAAGTAGAAGCACATAAGTATTCAACAAAATGTACTCAAAGTATCAAAAGTGAATGTACTCATTATGAACAATGGCTCTTTTGAATGTATTTTAATATTATAGTATATTATATTATTGTGTTTTTATCACTTTCAAGTACATGTAACAGACTGTTTGTGCTTGTCAACAAGTTATTTTAGCAACCCATCAACATATTTTTCCAAATCAACATAAATATATACTGCTTTTAACATGTTGTGTGTTTACCAGTATATTCTTCCATCATGTCAACATGTATTTATGTTTCTGTGAGTGATCATGCTTACTCTTTGTAACCCAAACCTTCATCTGTACAATTTTAGTGACAAGAAGTGCTGCTGCCATCCTTTTGCAGAGTGGCACAATCTTGAAGAAGGGGCTGGAGTTTGGGAGAATTCATTGTAAGTAGGAGCAATATTTCAGCAGCTGACAGTTCAGTAATGGACTGGGAGGAGTGATTATTCAGCATCCAATAACTGCTTCCACTAGCACATGATCTACTTTTTTCTTTTAACTTAATGCATACATTTGAATACAATTATATATGTTCTCCATTTTCAGAGTCACTGTGTATTTGATAATATGTGCACACAGTAGAGCAAGATGGGTTGAAAATGAGTTTTTATATTTAACATATTGTTGCATGGATTCACTTGTCCGGACGTGGCCATGTTCACTGCCATCGTTAGACGTACCTGCTACAGAGGAAGAGAAGCTTTGAGCTCTAAATCTCCTGCTGTGCCTTCTGTACAATACAAAGTAGAAAGAAAAGAAAACATAGCCTAAATGGAAGATGAATGCTGTGCATAATAAGCAGAGAAACAAGGGGAAACAATTACGTGAATTCAAATTGAGAGCAGTGAAAGTATGCAAGGATTAACACCCTATTAAGATGGACACACTTCTGAAAATGGATATTGAAGTGATGCCAAGAGGAATATGAAATTGACCAAATAAATCAGAGCATTAATTGAATAATTATTGAGTCCAAGAAGTGTCAGTAGTGACGCTCTGTGAAATCCATGGAAAACATTACTGCTCCTTTTAAAAAAAAGGTATACAACCAGGCATGCAGAATGGCTTGTGTGTGGGTATGCATAATTACACTGTTTTGGAAAAAGTGTAGATTAAAACAGTTCAATTAAGTTAAGCTAAGAAATATAATAAATACATAAATACATAAAGTGCAAAACATAAAAGTACACTATGCAAAATGGCCAATTTTCCAGATTATGCACATCTTTGAAATACTGATGCATTCATTTGATCATTATTTTCTTCATCCATAATATTGCATCATAATCAATGTGTTGAGTACGCTCTTTGCCTATGAATTTTAGTGAAGAAGAAGAAGAAGAAGTATAGTACCTACAAATTGTAAAAGTACATTACTTGAGTAAAAGTACTTTGTTACTTTCCGCCACTGATTGAATTTGCATACCAGACCTGGTGTGCTCTAATAGATACAGGGTTTTAATCAAGTGGAAAAGACGCCTTTAATTCATCGTACATGCAGTCAAGGACAATATTATTAAGAATGTTGGACTAATAACAAGTAGACTCTGCTCTGAAGTAGGTCTTTGTAATGTGTGGATTCATCTTATGCAAACATAGTGGCATTTTGACATTTAAGATTTACTGGCTACAAATTCAGATAAGATAGATCTCTGACACACAGCCAAACTGATGTTGTGGTACATGTAAGGTCTGAATTGGTTTAGCGCTCTGCGTGGCAGGCTAATGTTGAAGGGAAGGACAAGTAATGGCTCAGTGCCTCAGAGAGAAGCTTACACTACAAGGTGATTGCTTCCTTCCTCTCTTCAGCACCTCCTCTTCTCCCTCCTCATGCTCCTCCCATCTCACTGCCTCTGTGTACCTCTTAAATCACCATCTGCAGTCCATGTGTTTTGCGCAAGACTTACACACTCCCAGAAAATGAGAATGAGAAAGAGAGAAATTGAGAATGAGATTGGTGACACTTGGCGAGGTACAGAAGAATCCAATTCCTTCTCCCTCTGTACCTTCCTCCTGGCTCTGATGCTCCCTCGCTCACTCCCTCAGCTGCTACGCGGACTCCGTCATCAAAACACACAGTGAGGCGTGCTGGCTTGCTCACACTCTGTGGCTTGTGGACACACACACTCTCACACACAGTCTCACACTGGAGCCAACATTCAAGATGCAGGAGCAGCAAGAGAGCATGTCTTCTGATTCCCTGTCAGGTAAACGCAAAATAAGATGTGTATCTCTGTCATGCATCCCCTTTTTCTGCATCATTATCCCGCTTGGCTCCCCTCCTCTCACTGTTAAATTACTCTTTTTTCCCTCTCCTATTCTGTATCCATCTGCTCGTGTTCCTTATGTGTGTTTTTCTTCCTCTTATACTGTAAGTACATGTGTTGTGGGATAAGAGGCGATAAACATAATGACTGTTATTATTGAAAACAGGAGGAGAACCTATTTCCATATGGCAGTGCTGTAAGGAGTACATTAAGGTGGAACAGCTCCTGCTACTACTGCTGCCTCACATCCAAAGCACAGCTGTGAAACTGCATATGGACTAGAGAATATTGCACTCTTCTGACCTAGATACAATAACAACGCTTGTGCTACTTTAGCCGGGATCCTTGTTTTCCTTTTAGTTACAACGAGTGGAGTATTTAAGAGGACTGTTGTTTTGAGTGTCCTCCTATGGAGATACAGCATCATTTGCATGCTGAGTGCTATGGAAACTCCTTTCTTATTTTAACAAGTGTGAGATCAAAGCAAGTGGCTGGTTTTTTTTTTAATAGTGGAAGAGTCTGTTGGTGTGTGCTGTCATTGGCCTTTAGAGGTTTTAATTTGTCCTTGGTGATGAGGACAATCCTGCTGGGTATTGAGCTGGGAACCAGACTGTGCACACATTAGTTATGTAATTCATTTGAAAGGGACAAGTGAAATGTAAGCCTAGAGGTACAATCCTTATTGGTCATGATTTGCGCTGCCTAAATGCTGAGGTGTAGACTACCATACTGGTGAGAATAATAACATTTCAACGATTATGAAATGTGAAATGTCAAGATATTACTAACACCTTGTTTTTTCCCCCTCACTGCACAGCATCGAAACTCATTAAAGGCTACTCAAAGTGAGCCTGAGAACTAACACAACTGAAAATAATACCACACCTTTTATATCCCCATTATTCAACAAGTTAAACAAATGTGTGTGAGCGTGCATTTATTCATAATCTGTCAAAAATAAGTAGACGTATCCACTGTGAGGTCACACATTAGTTTAAAGATTTGCAATTTGGGTTTTTTCATCTTGTTTTTTTGGAGACTGACCATATCTGGACCAGGGGCTGGAGCACTTTATTAGCGACCTGGCAATCACGATGTAGCTTTATGCACTGAAGCATACACTGCTTTATTGTGTACTTTTACCCTTAATACGACACCATTTACAAATAAACATTATGCTGTATTGAAGATGACTTCAAACTAGCAATGTGAACAAAAATCTATTAGCAAATGATAACTGAGATAATATACTCACGTCAGAAGTTAGGTAATTTTCTCATAGACTTCTATACAACCAGGTCGCCCCCCTATATGGCCATTAGAAATCATTCGTATTTGAGGCACACTTCATATTTCAGAACCAGAGGCTATACATCAACACCAAAATGTGTTTCAATGTATCCAAAGTGGCAGGTGACACAGTACTAGAGCATCTTTTACTGCCCTGAATCCAAAAATGATGATGGAAAAACCAATAAAAAACACATCTCACATCACATGTTTGCTTCAGGTACAGTCGGTAAGATTAAAAAACAGAAGGTGATTTTTTTTTTCTACAAATGGGAACATTGTGCCTGAATTCCACAGGGGATTGTTTATATATTAAATTGTGACTTCGAGTTGCACGGTGATACTTGGAGAAAGACAAAACCTCATGTTGTTAAGGCTGTCAAGGTGCTGCTCATGATTTACCGACACTTCAAACATCTGACGCCTCGGCTGTCACCCATCTCCAGTTTCATGCGTGTTCCTCTGAGAAATCAATATCAGTATATCCTCCAGTTCGGGTTGCTTCACGTCACTTCTGCTGCGCTTAATGTGTGTTCACAAACCAACAGCAGAACAAGCCAGCAGCACGGCTGTGAGGTGCTGGTACAGATGCACTAACTAATTCATGGTCTTCATGACAGATGGGCGTTATTAGTATAGTGCAATCTCGGAGTGAACAAGAAAGGCATGCGTTTACCCTTAAGTATATTGTAATGGCCTGCAGCAGTGACAATAGCAGGTGGCAAGCATGATCATATCATTTTGTGAGTGTGAGTTGAATAAATGTGAAGGTTCACAGGGAGTTAAAGCGGGGAAACGTTGAAACCACCATGACAGGTGAACCACATGCCCTCTCAGACTCTTTCAGTTATGAATTTCTGCTGCATGCCACTCTGGTTTCCTTTCTAATGACAATACATGTTTCCTGATTGCCTTGGCACAGTTTCTACAACAGTTTGAATGTGCAAATTCTTAATCAAAGAGCCAGACTGCACTAAAAGAACTGGCAACAAATTATTTCCGGAAATGTTCTGTAATTTCCTGAGAGTATGAGCAGAATACAAAATACACACACACACACAGCCCTGGCAAAACCTTGTATGTTAGAAATGTCAAACAGTCAGTCCTTTAACACCACACATTTAAATACTGTAGTTTCAGTCCTCTGCATTTTCCAGAATCTTGAGACATTTAAATAACAAGACCAATATTTGGTTTGAAATATTGATCCCCCCGTCCGTGTCTGTAAAACATCATGGCTAATAGTCTGGAATAGTACAGAAAAATAACCCTTTCTTTCTCAGATTGCTGGCGCCACACAATGGTGAGCCATGCATGAGCCACCATGGAATAAGAGGGCAATATAAATAAATGTTGCTTCGTTGAAACATTGAGTAGATAGTCACACAAAATGAAGTCCAGTTGCATGGTCATCCAAGAGTTTAATCACATGTGTTTCTGGTAGTCTACATTCAAATGTTTAGGATTCAAGGCATTGGGATCTTAAAGAGGAGGCATTGGGATCCTAGAGGAGGGACTAGAGGAGGGACTAGAGGAGGGACCTCGAGAGGTGACTAGAAAGGGGACTCGAGAGGTGACTCAAGAGGGAACTGGAGAGGGAACTGGAGAGGGAACTGGAGAGAGGACTCGAGAGGGGACTCGAGAGGGGATTAGAGGTGGGACTAGAGATGGGACTAGGGAATTGACTAGAGGAGGGACTCGGGAAGGGACCAGAGGAGGGACTAGAGAGGGGACTAAAGAAGTGACTAGAGGAGGGACTAGAGAAGTGACTAGAGGAGGGACTTGAGAAGGGACGAGAGATGGAACTCGAGAGGTGACTCGAGAGGGGACTCGAGAGGGAGCTGGAGGGGTGACTTGAGAGGGAACTCGAGAGGGAGCTGGAGGGGTCACTTGAGAGGGAACTCGATAGGTGACTTGAGAGGGAACTCGAGAGGTGACTTGAGAGGGAACTCGAGAGGTGACTTGAAAGGAGACTCGAGAGGGAACTTGAGAAGGGACTCGAGAGGGAGCTGGAGATGTGGCTTGAGAGGAGACTTGAGAAGGAACTTGAGAGGAGACTTGAGACGATCGGTTCGCCAACAGAACACGGGGGGCTGGAGTCGGCCGGAATGCCGACAGGGCACGGGGAGCTGGCGTTGGCCGGAGACTAGGGGCTGGAGTCTAAACCATGGCTGCTGGGGCCAGGACTGAGGCTGGACCCATGGCTGCTGGGGCCAGAACTGGGGCCGGAACCATGGCTGTGGGGCCAGAACTGGGGCTGGAGCCATGGCTGCTGGGGACAGAACTGGGGCCGGAACCATGGTCGCTGGGGCCAGAACTGGGACTGGAACCATGGCTGCTGGGGCCTGTACTGGAGCCGGAACCATGGCTGCTGGGGCCTGTACTGGAGCTCAAAACATGGCTTCTGTGGCTAGGGCTGCTAGCCTGGACCTGCGACTCCTTCTCTTATGAGCCTTTTGGAGGCTCCGTGGACCTCCAAAAGCCAGACGAGTTCCAGAGAACGCCTCTTGGACAGGAGCAGGAACTGGGGCAGAAGCAAGGGTTGACTCCAGACGGAACACACCGAGGCGTATGGTGTCAGGTTGGGAATTGGGAGGCAGGGAGCTAGCATGCCTGGGGCTATCAGGCCGGGAATCACACACCGATAGGAAGTCCAAAATCCAGCCAGGTAAGAATTTAACTAAACATGGTTTCTCCATAGCCCTCTGGCGCGCCTCAGCCAGAGCAGCCTCTCGCTGCAGAACTCCGGACGCTCCCCTCCATCGATCAGAGCAGAAAGCCAGAGAAAAGGAAAAATCCAATAATTCCTGCTCAAATGGATCTGCTGGGCCCATCCTTGGTTGGTTCGTACTGTTACGGTGAGTGAAGCAAGCAGGTCCCAAATGCAGATAACTAGTGATGTTACGTATTGCGCCGAGGCTTCGGAGCGCGTGTCGAGTAATCCCCGAAGCTTTTTGTGAACCTTGTATCGAGGCTTGTATCGTTTTGGGCCAGTGACGTCACCGATGACAAACGAAGCCTCGCTGCCTGTCGATACCACGTGGCTGCTTCAGAAAGCGATTCAGATCGGTTGAACCGTTGAACCACAACGCTCATATTACCCATGGATGTATAATAAGAACGATATTACCCCTCCTGTACCCGGGACCGGTGCTGACACGATGTAATTAAGAGAGCTCAGACCCTCACTTATATAGAGGTCGGAACATGTCAAAAGTATAAATAAATAAAAGTATAAATAAATGTAGGAATAAAAAAATAAAAAAATGAATAAATACAGGACTAAATATATTTCAGTGTTTTCAGAAAGGTTTAGTGTACATGCTGTGGCTCAGCTGGAAAGCAGTTGACTCTCAACCGTAGGGTCCCTGGTTCAACGACTGGTCAATACATCTTTTTTTTTGTTTATAAAAGCTACAGCTAAATGAGATAATGTAGTTAATAAATGTATTCTTTGATATGGTTTAGCCTTTCTCAGGCTACAACATGGTTAAGTTTACGAATATTATTAAGGAATACAAATCCCTCTTTGCAATGTTTAGCAGCCCCCTTAGGCTTTTCAATCACAATCATTCAACTGGAATAAATACAATATTGTTAACATGAAAATATGATTTTATGTTCGTTGTTTAGTGTTATTCTAAGGCTTTACTCATTGGGAACTCGGTATGAGATAAGCACACTGTTGAGATGTCCAATCTGCCTGTTTTACACACTTTGACCAACTTGGTTTGTGTTCAAATGAAGCCCATGATGAAGCCTCATGAGATGAACCCTTTTGCGAACCAATTGGCTGGAAAGCTTCAAAGCTTCATAAGGCTTCATCTCGCCATCACTACAGATAACGCTGAAAAAAGCCTTTATTTCAAGGATAAAATAAAAATAACTTGGACATAACAGAACTCTCACCGGTGAACTTATTCACAAACAAAAGACGGACCAACACTGAACACAGGACGAGACAAGACTAAATACAGGGAGGGGTAATCACGAGACGAGAAACACAGGGGTGGAGAAACACAAGGGCAACAGGTGAACACAATCAGACAATTAGACACACCAGGGAAACTAACGACAGGGGAAAACACAGGAAGAAGGACCAGACAATACACAAGGAGGACAATACCCATAACCAAACATACAAAACTATAAACGTGACATAACATGAAAATCCTGACACTCCAAGTTTGTAGTAACTGCGCCTCCTTCATCTGTATCATGTAACAACAACAAGAAGTATGGAGCTATTTCAGGGTCATAAGTTTTGATCATTAAAAAAAATACAATTTATTTGAAAGTTGAAGTTTTTATCCCAAACCTTGAAAAATACAATATTGTATTCAAACCAAAAATAATTATTTGAAATCATTTTTCAGGTTGAATATTATTTTTGATTCAGTTCAGCAATTTTTTTAAATAAAATATTTATTTACAGATTTCACTTGTATACATATTTTGATATTTGAATCCTTATTTTTTTCAGTTGCAGATTTTACGTTTTCAGATTCAAAACAATTATTTTTTCAGTTTCAAATCTTGTTTTTTTCCGCGGAGTTAAGATGTACGCTATCTTATTAGGTTTTCCTTTTAAATCTAATGCATTGTTTATTTCAGTGAAGGAGTCATTTATTTTCATTATGTACAGTAACATTGCTGCACAAGAAAAACATGACAAAAAATAGAACAGTTGTTCAGTCCTGTATCGATTCCATAGTCCCTATGTCACTGTAGCAAAATGAATATGAAGCTCTTAACAATGTGGCATAATGTTGCTTAAAGGTCCCATGTCATGGCCATTTCTACTGATCATAATCCCCCCCCCCTCCCGCCCACTGTGCTCTGATTGGTCAGCTCACCCACTCTGTTCTGATGAGTCTACCACCGTTACAGCGGAACATCAGTGATTATGTGTTACAATGGCGTTAGCAACCAGAACATGACACCAGTAATGACAAACAGATGAGAATGCTGCGTGGGGTCTGGGTGCCGTGTTGGCGGGACGTTGCACGGCTTGCTGCTGCGAGGAGCGGACAGTGTGAGCTGGGTTAATTTCCTGCTTGCTGCATGGGATCTGCGAGACAGCGAGACATCGCAAATGGACGCGGGAAGTGGGGGAGTGCTGAGGGGGCTGCAGCACCCCCATCTGCGAGGCTCCACTAGCACCCGCACCCCCAAACGCGGCGCACCTACAGTGTAAGCGCGCCACAGTTTTGCCGACCAATGGGTCCATTTGGTGCTTGGGGTAATTGAGGATGCTGAGTCCTCAGCTGTTTGTGATGTTTTCAGTATAATTGTAAATACAAATATGTCAGTTTTAACTGGAAGATGTCAATGTCAATGCCACCCTCTTGGACCCTCCCAAAGTCCCTCCCCCCTCCTCACTTCTGTCAAGCGACTTTGTTAACCACTTTGAAAAGAAGGTTGATGATATTCGCTCTTCTTTTTCTGACTCACCTTTACTCACTGCTGGGTCACCAGACCCTCCTTCCACCCACACACTAACCTCCTTTTCCCCTCTCTCTCCAAGTGAGGTTCTTACCCTCATTACCTCTGCCCGCCCTACCACCTGTCCTCTGGACCCTATCCCTTCAAACCTCCTTCAGACTATTGCTCCTGATATTCTACCGTTTCTCACCCATTTCATCAACACTTCTCTAACTTCTGGTCACTTTCCAAATAGTCTTAAGGAGGCAAGAGTAAACCCTCTCCTAAAGAAACTCACTCTCAACCCGTCTGATGTTATAAACTACAGGCCTGTCTCTCTCCTCCCGTTCCTGTCTAAAACACTTGAACGCGCTGTCTTTAAACAACTCTCCTGTTATCTCCATCAGAACAACCTTCTGGATCCGCACCAGTCTGGTTTCAAGGCAGGTCACTCCACAGAAACTGCTCTCATTGCTGTCACTGAGGAAATGCACACTACCAAAGCAGCATCCCTCTCCTCTGTCATCATCCTGTTGGACCTGTCAGCTGCATTCGACACGGTGAACCATCAGATCCTCCTTCGCACTCTCCAAGAACTTGGAGTTTCAGGCTCTGCACTATCCCTCCTCACCTCATACCTCAAAGACCGTACCTACAGGGTAACTTGGAGAGGGTCCGAGTCCGACCCTTGTCAATTAACTACAGGGGTCCCTCAGGGCTTTGTTCTTGGTCCCCTCCTCTTCTCCCTGTACACAAACTCGCTCGGATCAGTCATTAGCCCGCATGGTTTTTCATACCACTGCTACGCTGACGACACCCAATTAATTCTGTCCTTTCCCCGCTCAGAGACCCAGGGCGTCACACGCATCTCTGCTTGTCTAGCTGACATCTCTCAGTGGATGTCATGCTCAAGCTCAACCTTGACAAGACTGAACTGCTTTTCCTTCCGGGAAAAGATTGTCCCACTCTTGACCTGACGATCAACATCGGCACCTCTGTTGTTTCCCCGACTCAGACTGCAAGGAATCTGGGTGTGACCCTAGATAACAACCTGTCCTTCACTGCAAACATCGCTGCTACAACCCGTTGCTGCAGATACACGCTTTACAACATCAGGAGGATACGTCCCCAGCTGACCCAGAAAGCCACGCAGGTTCTGGTCCAGGCTCTCGTCACCTCACGCCTAGACTACTGCAACTCCCTCCTGGCTGGTCTACCTGCATGTGCCATCCGACCTCTGCAGCTCATCCAGAATGCAACGGCTCGTCTGGTCTTCAACCTTCCTAAATTTTCCCACACCACTCCGCTCCTCCACTCCCTTCACTAGCTTCCGGTAACTGCTAGAATCCACTTCAAGACAATGGTACTTGCGTACCATGCTGCGAATGGATCTGGCCCTTCCTACATCCAGGACATGGTTAAACTGTACACCCCAGCGCGTGCACTACGCTCTGCATCAGCCAAACGACTTGCTGCACCCTCGCTGCGAGGGGGACCCAAGTTCCCATCAGCAAAAACACGTGGGTTTGCTATCCTGGCTCCAAAATTGTGGAATGAGCTCCCCATTGACATCAGGACAGCAGAAAGCTTACACACCTTCCGGCGCAGACTGAAAACTCATCTGTTTCGACTCCACTTCGAGCGATAGAATTACTAACAATGAACTGCTAACAGAGCACTTATATACTAATAAAGGACTGGCTTATCTATAGCCAGTTGAGTAGCACTTGAAATGTTTGGCTCTATGAAACCTGATGTACTTATATGATTCTGTTTTCTTCAAGGTTGTGTCTTCCTGGTCGATTGTACTTATTGTAAGTCCTTTGGATAAAAGCGTCAGCTAAATGCAATGTAATGTAATGTAATGTTTGTACTCCGGGTGGACTGATCTTTATACATTTTGGTTTGATTTTGAAGATTTAGGGGACTCTGGATCATTTGGATAGGACAGATTGCTTATTTCTTTGAAAAATAATTGTCCACATGTAGAGGCAATAATTTTTATGTTGTGCTCTCTATATCCAATGGTCGCAACACTACTCATGGTAGTCAAAACAGCCCACTGAGATTTCAAATATGGCCACTTTTTGGTTGAAATTGCAATTCTGTATCCTGAAAATGTCAGAAATGAACTGAGCATCCTCAATAACCCCCAAATCCATTCCAAAATGTACCAAATGAGCTATGCCGTTTTTTTTTCCACTATTGTCAACATAGGCTATCCATTAACGCAATTTATGCTAATTATGCAAATTGCCCAACATATGCAAGTTAACGTCCGGCAGTTTCTATGTGCTGGGGACCCGTACTATACATTTGTAACATTAAACTTATGTGTACTTAACAGTTCCGATCACTAAGCTGGCACTAGAGTATTACTGAGAGCAGCTACTGAGGATGACAAAGTGTGTGTCAGTGTGTGTGTGTAACCAAAGCTTCATCCATTGCAGAAAAGTGTAGCATTGCCTACGCAACTCCCACTCACCAGCTAAGAGATATGACACAAAATCTACTGTAACAGGAGGTCAAGGCTTAAAAGTAAAGGTGATTGATTGGAGTTCAAAGAAACAAAATGGAAATAAAACGTTCTCTTATTGACCTCTGAGTCCATTGTTATATTAGTATTCAGGTACTGTCCTTCTATTTTGCTCTCGGCTTATAGTTGTTGTTTTTTATCTCATAGTTTGTCAACTTTAAGCAGGCTTTGTTATCACAGAAACACAGGAACACAATGGTCATTTCCAACAGTTCCTTTTTCACAATTATGGTTCACAGTCCAGCTTTTAATCTGAGAATTTAACAAGTCAGTTGTTTGTGAGTGTGTGTGACTGACAGGAGAAGGTGTGCCAGTTAACACATTAGCAGTGAACCCACTCAGCCCTGCAAACAAAATCACCCATGTCATATTATAGTCGAAACAGCAAATGCATTTAGTTTAATTATTTTTATCTTAATTATTTTTTCTCCTCCGTGCAATTCCATCAGATATTTGTCTTTATCTCAGGTAAGACATTTTGTCTAATTGTAGATTTATTTTGTTTTTTACAACCTTCTTGCAGACTTTATCTCTTGCTCAAACTTCAACTGTGAAACAAAAGTGTGATCCAATCCGTCTCTCACAGTTTATGAGGTTTATCTTTATGGTCTTTTCAAGCAAGATGCGATAGTTGCCTGAAATCAAAGTTAGACGGCAGTTAAAAATGTTACAATAACAGGTTTTACCACAACCATTTGCCTATATCCTTTGGCAGTTTGGCAGATTGTTTTTGGAAGACTGTCTACCCTGCTTTACTGTCCAAGTGGTTTCCAATGTTGATTACTGTATGAGACCTTGTACTGTATTGTATCTTTACAAAAAGTATTTAGTATACTGGATAGTTTATTCCCCTGCAACATTATTGAATGCAATGCTGTTCAGATGAATGTTGGGTGAAGGTTGTATCTCAATATCTTGTGTGGTTGGAGGGAAACTGCCTGAGAGGGAACTTTTTGCCTTTGCAGACCATTTACATGTGCAAAAACATTTACAACTCACTCAAATGAAGAATGAGATTGGAAAAATAAGCTTACCTTACTCTTGTGCATTAGCATCGTCTCTGTCTCTGTGTTACGTGCACTTGTGATGGGTGGCAGGCACGCTCGTGGCATTTATTTGACTGCACGGCATTTCCGGAAAAGCTCTAAGAGGAAGTTCAATAGCTCTCTCTGCATGTGGGCTTACCTTGTGGCCTTTTCCTGTAGCGTTGTGAGAGCAGAAAACAAGATGACGCTTTCCATCAGCAGTGCAGTGAATCCAGCCTCTCTAAATCTCTCAAAGCTGCTTGAGAGCATGCTGGTGTAGCCTGCGGCATTTAGACAGGCGGAATTTATAACGTACTATTTAAAATGGATGTATATCTTCCTGAGTGCTCCCTAAGTGGGTTATGATGGGTGCATATAATCTCTGATTCAGTTTTTGACAGTTGTACTGTATTCAAAGTCAATTGCCCTATCAAATGGCATACCATTAAGGAACGATGCTTTACGATTTTTACTTCAGGGGAAAAGTGACAATGCATGTCTTTATGTATTCGATCTGCCATTTATTGTTTAATTTACTCTGTGGTGTAAGAATGTCCAAGGATATGTTTCTATTTCGTGTCATACAATGCATTGTTTTTATTTATTTATCTGATCTCAATACAGCAGCAAGTAACATGGAGAAGATCTAGCCAGGTTGTGGTCTATATTTTCCAAATGATAAAAATGTCAATTTCATAAGATATTTTGTTGAGAAAGTATAGCTAATTTTAACCAGAACATACCTCCTTGAAAAAGTCTGATCTAGGTGAGCTGGCAGGCAAGAATCCATATTATGTGGGAGACTGTTATATGAAGGCAAGTCTTTATTTTTTTTAGTAGTTGTGTGATGCCCATGAAGAAACCTTAAAATATTGTGGGGGAAAGAAATGTAGTTTATTGAATTTGTTATCCTTCAGTTTTATTCTCCACGGCTCCAGTCGTCTTGGTGGGTCAACAAGGCAGCCCACATACTCTTACATCTTCTGTGTTTGTGCTTCACTCTGTGTTGGATTACATCCTCTCTCCCACTTTTTTCACTCTATACATCGTCTTTGATCGCCGGAACAGGAAAGCTGGATTTTCAAACAAATGTTTGCTAGGCTTCTCCTCCAAACTTAAAACATTGATCTAAAACCATTAGGGGCCTTTGTATTTGCTCTATCAATACCTGATAGAAAGACTCTGTGGCAACTGGTGAAAGGTTAGGTTTGTTGTCATATTGTAGAACCCAGTTATTGATTCAGGGGAATACAATGCTAATATTGTGCAGCTATTGATCTCCCCTGGCCTCTCATGTAAAACACAGACGGGTGCAGCACAGCATGGTTATAATTATATGCAAATGCAATGCGGCCATGCTTGTCATCCGGGTTAGATAAGAGTATCTGATTGGAACACTGCTTATCTTATACACACAGTGAGAAAACGCACTTATCTATGACACTATGCTTTCACGGACACAGTCAGTGCACGCCTAGGCGAGTCCAATGAATGATCTATTGTCCCTTTCCTCTGCAATTCATTTGAGCCTCATTAAAATGAGCTTGATTACATAACTGCCCTTCATTTAAAGGTAACAATGCCAAGAGAGCAGGCTAATGTAAAACTAAACTTAGGGTGCATTCACACCTAATACTCCGTTTTCTGGTGCGCACCAGACGACAGTTTGTTACATTGTTTCCTTTTTCACAAGGTTCGGTTTGGGCAAAACTCAAACGGACTATGAACTTTAAACACAAGTCATGTGCACGGAAATGCTGTTCAACCATTGGTCAGACATTAAGGGGGTAAAAACGCAAATCCCGGCAATTTCTACCGGAGCCTCCGCCATGGAGCATCGGCACTTTCGGCAGGTTATTCTCATGCTGCTGTTAATCCAACCCTGTCTCCTAAAAATTACGTTCCCACAGAACTAAACTGCATTCTCAATTACGTGTAGCTAGAAACATATTTTCTCCCACGTTACGTTCGTTATGAACTTATCTCAAATATGTTTATTTTCTACATATCTTCTAGAAACATATTTTCTCCTACGTTACGTTTCTTATGAACGTATCTTAAAGACGTTTATTTTCTACATATCTTTGCCATTTATTGTCTTGCTTATAATAATGATAATAGTCATTTATAAATATCCTTTTAGAGCACACATTTGAAATCAGTAGGCGAGGCTGTAATTTCGCCAGCTGTTACTCTCATGAGCGAGACAGAAAATAATAGTTTTTAACATGCCAAAAAGCTGCGGTGTCGTTTATTGCACCTCAAACATTAAAACAAATCCAGAGTTACGTGTTTCTGTACTTCCTCTAAGAAGAAAGGACAGTAACAGAAGATATCTGTGACGCCAGATGTGGTGTTGTTAATACGATATGATATCCGAAAAAAAAAATTCAGTTTAGGATGGCCGAAGACACTACACTACCCATAATCCAGCTATCGTTTGGAACTATAGTCCCATTGACAAACCCCGTGATTAATCTTCAAGCTTTGGAATTGGATGTTGGAGTGGCAGTGCGCCAAGCTCTCTGAAATGGAACGAAACCACGGCAGACTATTCAAAACTGGACTCGAACGCCCCCCAGAACTGCACATGCTGTCGCAGTTCGCAACATGTTCTCTATGGCATGTACTGGCAATTGTTTTAAAAGACGTTTTTGTTTTTCTCAAAATTAGAAGTTGACCGTATTAAACTAAGTACAGCCCTGGAGGTTTAGGCGATAGGAAACAAATGTGTACAAATTTAAAACATGTAATTACTAAATAGGTGAAAATCGCTTGTATCCATAATGGGCAGCATTAATATATACCCACATGACAGCTCATTGTTACTTTGTAATTCTACTCCACTACAATTCAGAGGTCCACTCCACTACATTTATTTGGCTCTATGAAACCTGATGTACTTATATGATTCTGTTTTCTTCAAGGTTGTGTCTTCCTGGTCGATTGTACTTATTGTAAGTCGCTTTGGATAAAAGCGTCAGCCAAATGCAATGTAATGTAATTTTAGTTACTTTGCAGATTCTGATTAATGATGTGAAATATAAACAACCCTTAAAGCAGACTTTAGTTACACCTGAGTAACATTTAGGGAAAGGTGATGGTCAAGTGCCAACAATCAGGAGAGATATTTGATAGTTGGTGCTTGAGAAGACTAAACATTTATCTTCAGATCTCTATAAAGTATATTAATTACTCGTTATTTTTCTACTAATAGTTCATTAAAAACTGTATATAATTGCTATTTTGCACATCCCTTTCAAGATTTCCTAAGGTTTATTAACATATCATACACACAACTATGGTGTAGTTATGCAACAGTGCATTACAAGACATCTATCAATATGTGTGTATACCTCCACCATTAAACTGTCAAATTCTGCACATTTCTTATACTATCTACATACATAAGAGTATAATTAATGTGTATAATATCAGTTAAAATAAGTGCTTCACCATAGTTAACATTGCAGGAAAGCAATACATTAGACGTTAAGTACTTGGATACACAAGGGAAAAAGGACTCAAATGCACGACCCAGGAGCCAGAGATAAAGCACAAGTAATATACTTTATTTGCCAAAAAGGATATTCAAAACAGATAACGGCACTCTTAACGAGTCGAACAAAAATAGGCTTCACAAAAGGCACAACAAAAAATCACTCACAACGTGAGGAACAAACTTACAATAAGTTTTAGGAGCATGAATAAGGCAGGTAACCAAAAGAGCAACCGTGATGGGCAGAGTTCTGGCATGAGGACAGGACAAGACGAACTGACACTGAACGCTGGGAGACTGGGGACTTTAAACACTCAACAACAAGACACAGGTGAACACAATCAGGGGCGGGGCTGATACTGATGAGGGCGGGAGAACATATGAGGAAAGGGAGTCAAGGGACCTGAAATGAGACGTGAAACAAACAAAACAGGAAGTGAGCAATAATAAAACATAAACATGAAACATGATTACTAACACTTTTGACGGTGCACAACAGTACTTTGTCAGGCTTAATATTTATCTGTAGATAGATATCCACAAAGCTTTTTTCTTATTTGAAAGAAGACCTTAACCTAAAGTATTCTTTAATGTGTTAATAAAGGTTAATTAGTTTGTCTGTTTTGCACATCGTCATATTAATATCGTTGTACATCCTGCACTGAACTGTTTTATTGTAGAGTATCTTCTTGATTTTTTATATTCTATATTTCTATCATTGACCTTCTACTTTCCCCTATGAAAGTATGTAATCTTAATATTTTTTTCATCAAATAACATTATTCAACAAAAATAACATTATTCAACAAAAATGATTCAATAACGTGCTTTAACCACTAGGCGGTGCACACAAGGTACACACATCATACTAATAATAACTTTGTATTATTAGTGTAGGACACTTATGAATGTATAACATCTGAAGATGTGTAGTTTTATTCATGTTTTTACATAATTTTACAATATATTGCTATACTGTTTCTCATCTTTTACTTCTACACATTAATATCTGATTTGTAAAACATCACAGACAGAAAGGCATACCCGTCATTTAATGGTAAGCTATTGAAATTGTGATTCCATAGATGTGTCTCCCATCACCCAAATCCCCTGACTATTCTCTCAACTCAGTATTTACATTCTTATATTCAAAGAAAATCAGTAATATCTTTAAAAACTACAAGTCCTTTTCTATTAGCTGTGCACCGTTATGGTGTAAATATAACCTATCTACCAATTGGATCAAATATAAAAGTCAGCCGAATTACTATTGATACTGCAAGGAGACGTATTTTGTGAAAAGAAATGCAAGATGTTGTTTAATTGTTGATATATTTATGATCCACGTCACATATTCAGTTTTGGCGGCAGTTCTCCTGTTTGTCTAGAAGTCTTCTCATCAGGGCTCTATAAATAATGAACTACGGCAGATGTGTAATATTTAATGCAGCCGAACTGTGTATTACAATGCAGTTATGTGATGACTTCCAAAGAGAAAAGCAAGAACACTCGGAATAAAGTATTATTATTATTATTTTTAAATGCTTTCGGATATCATATCGCATTAACATCACATGCATTGCGGCTAAAACATCCAATCAACGAGCTTCAAGCTGAGGATCTTGGGTAATCTGTTCAGTGGGTGGTTTGTGGTGTGTATCGCTGGAAATGTCCCTTATAGGCCTACGTCTGTTTCCGGTGACTTTATTTACTTTACATTACATTACATTGCATTTAGCTGACGCTTTTATCCAAAGCGACTTACAATAAGTACATACGACCAGGAAGACACAACCCTGAAGAAAACAGAATCATATAAGTACATCAGGTATCATAGAGCCAAACATTTCAAGTGCTACTCAACTGGCTATAGATAAGCCATTCCTTTATTAGTATATAAGTGCCTTGTTAGTAATTCTATCGCTCGAAGTGGAGTCGAAAGAGATGAGTTTTCAGTCTGCGCCGGAAGATGTGCAGGCTTTCTGCTGTCCTGATGTCAATGGGGAGCTCATTCCACCATTTTGGAGCCAGGATAGCAAACCCACGTGTTTTTGCTGATGGGAACTTGGGTCCCCCTCGCAGCGAGGGTGCAGCGAGTCGTTTGGCTGATGCAGAGCGGAGTGCACGTGCTGGGGTGTACAGTTTAACCATGTCCTGGATGTAGGAAGGGCCAGATCCATTCGCAGCATGGTATGCAAGTACCATTGTCTTGAAGTGGATTCTAGCAGTTACCGGAAGCCAGTGAAGGGAGCGGAGGAGCGGAGTGGTGTGGGAACATTTTGGAAGGTTGAAGACCAGACGAGCCGCTGCATTCTGGATGAGCTGCAGAGGTCGGATGGCACATGCAGGTAGACCAGCCAGGAGGGAGTTGCAGTAGTCTAGGCGTGAGGTGACGAGAGCCTGGACCAGAACATGGGTGGCTTTCTGGGTCAGCTGGGGACGAATCTACGGCTAAAAAGCATGCTAAAAATCCCAAGATTATAGAATTAAACGAATGAATAAAAACAAAGGATAATTGTGTGGTATTGTTGAGTAAATAACAGTGTGTTATTTAGAAAAGAATAACAAATTAGAAGGGAAAAAAGATTTTAAAAAATACAGATTTCAGTATTTTGAGGCTCTGAGCCCCATTTCTTTTCCTCACAGACGGCAACACAAGTCCGACATTATACGATTTAAAATAAAAACAAATAAATAAAAAGATAAAACACTGGCATGTAATTTACGTTAGAATAAATAGAATGGTTTTGAATAATATATGAGAGTAAAATCTTCGTCACTTTACAGCCCCGCCCACTTTATGCTTTGGTGCGGACTGCGTTCACACCAGCAATGAACCGCTCCAGAGTTCGCAAGCAAGCGCTCCGAGACCACCTATTCTAGCGGACCAGAGTCCGGTTGTTTAGTTCACTTCAGAGGTCTCGGATTGTGTTCACAACGACCCAAATGAACCGCACCAAGTGGCTAAACACACCAGGATTCAACCGGACAATACAAGGCAGGTGTGAACGCATCAAGCCCTCTTGTTTAATTAAAAAAGGACCTTGTTGCTTCAGGATAAAAACCATCCAATCCAAACAGTTCTTACGTCATTTTTTAGTTTAGATTAAAAGTGAGATGCAAAGTGAGTCATTCATGGATTTTTCACCCCATAAGGAATATTGACAAAGTAAATGAACCAGTCTAAACTTCTACAGTGGCAGCCTCATGTGGCCATTTCTGCATCTCCACGGATGGCTTCGGGAGAAAGGAAGGCATTACACATGAAGGTCAAATCCAAGTATTTCATATTAAATCCAAATTCGAAACCCGCTCCCGCCCCACTGCGTCAGGCTGTTGTGTCCTTGGACACTTCACCTGAATTTGCTCCTGTGGGTATTGTCCACAGTAGATGACCATTACATGTATTATGTGTAATGTGTATTTGTAAAGCGCTTTGAGAGTCTTTGATAAAGCCCTATAATAAATATAAGGATTATTATTATTATTATTATAGCCAGGCCTATCATACAGTCTATGGTAGGGCTTACTCGATTATGGCAAAAATCATAATCTCGATTATTTGGGTCAATAATTGATATCACGATTATTAAAAACGCTTATCTATTTACTTTGAAAACATCAATTTATTGGAGAAAAAAATAATTCAACTGAAAAACCAATAAAAAAGTAATAAAAAAAAAAGTAATAATAAAAAAATAATCGTTTTATTTCGATTACGTTGTTTTCGTAATCATTGCAAGCCATAATCGTAATTGCGATTAAAATACGATTAATTGAGCAGCCCTAGTCTATGGTCCATATTTCATAACAGGAAATTCGGAAAACAAGGTAGCCTAGAATGAGCTAAATGAAGTATCTTGTTCTTTGATGGGGTTACAGCAGCCAACAAACCCGGCTAATTGCAGCAGCAATACATTCATGTAATACAGTGGTTCTCTTTTTCTGTCATTCCCCACTTTTCTGTCATTGGCCTTTTCAAGCCCCACCTATTCCTCATCGCTCCAATATAATGGTAGGCCAAGCTTAAAATTGTCAAATGTATCGTTCTATAACAGGGGGGGGGGGGGGTCTCCAACCTTTTTTAGGATGAGGGCTACTTTCAAAAAATAAAACAAGTCGTGAGCTACTTTTATTCCTCTTTTTGTTTTTATTCACATTATGATATGCTACCTTTAACCTTTGAGTGCTGTTTGGGTCTGTGGGACCCGTTTTCAGTGTTTACTAAAATAAAATGTATGCAATTTAATTATTTTAACCTGCTTTATTTGGTGGTGGACGTCACATCCTCTAGGGTCCGGGGGCATGCACCCCCAGGAAGATTTTTTTTAAATGTTGAAGTTAAATGCATCAATCTGATGCACTTTGAGCTAGGGCTGCTCAATTAATCGTATTTTAATCGCAATTACGATTTTGGCTTGCAACGATTATGAAAACAACATAATCGAAATAAAACGATTTTATTTTTTTTAAATAGGTTTTTTAGTTGAATTATAGGCTACTTACAGTTCAGGGTAATCAACTGTTAAAAACATACTTTTCAAATTATTTTCTTCAATAAATTGATGTTTTTCAAAGTAAATGGTTAATCGTTTTTAATTATCGTGATATCAATTATTGACCCCAATAATCGAGATTATGATTTTTGCCATAATCGAGCAGCCCTACTTTGAGCCCAACATGAATGTATAGATACAGCTCTCAACACTCAGATGAAAGGGAGCTGTATACTTTTCAATAATCCAAACATCTTTAGAATATGATCACAACAAATCATTTAAACTTGTTTATTCTTATCTTATGTTACCTATTTAGCATTCTTTCTTTTTATTTATGCATATTTGACTAATCCCTCCCCTTTTAAACTTTTTACTGTCCTATAGTACACATTGGAATGATTTCTTACTTTATGTTTTACAACTTTATTAAATAGATAAAGGTGTGCTCTCTCTCTTGCTCTCTCGTTCTCTCTCTCTCTCGCTCCACATTGCTTTTCTTCCCGACTGCAACGCTGTTGTGTGTGTCTGTGAGAGTGTTTCACATGTGTGTATGAGAGATTTTTTACCAGTGGCGAGCCTGTCTCTGAGGGCCTAAGATATTCTACAAAATAATATTTAAAAACATTAAAACATATTATATTTTTCTTTATATATTTTTTTAAAATATGTTTTTAGTAATATTTGTCATTAGTTTGACCAAATATAACTTGATTAAATTGTATTTAAAATAACATTTCCAAAGAAATAAATCCTTTGAATCTGCCTATTCAGTTTCTGTTTGAATGTGAAGGGTTAAATGAAAGAAGCTCCTCTCTGCGAGTCTGTGAAGACAGGAGCTGATTGGACGTCCAGCTATGATTTCACAAAGGGCCAGCTATAGGGTCCTTCTCACTTCGGTTAAATGGATTCCTTGCGTCCCTAACTTGCGTCGTTTCCCTGCGTCTAGTCCCTCCTACCAGGGAAGCATGGAGAGATGCAAGGAAACCACGAGAAGCAGGGAAATGAGTTTTAAGAGCAATGGGACATCCTTTCCTTCGGAGCGTCACGTGAAGCGACGTCCGTTTGTGATGAAGCCGCACAGCTGATCGTCTGACAGCAGCTCTGTCCCCGTTATTTTCACAAACACCCCCGCCTCTGTTAGTACACATTTACTGACACAAAGATTTGTATCATCTGTTGTAGACCCAAATAAATAAAATAAAATAAGAACTAATTCTCAAAAAAGATAAACGCCATTCTTAAAATGTATAAACGAACAATAGTTTGATTAATATTGATTAGAGTGCACAATAGAAATAAAATAATTGAGAGAAGAAAAAGAGATATGTTATCTATCAAAACCAGTTAGATTAACATTCATTGGATTGCACACTTTGTTTGTTTGTGTGGATATGTAGCAAATTCACATTTTAAATAGCACTTAATGACTGACTGAATGGAAATGACAATAAATGAAAATGTAAAACGAAAAAAGCGATCATGAAAATGTTTCCAAAAAATGAATAAAATGATTTTTGACCACTTTGTTGTTCAGATATATCACATATTTGTAACTAAATGAAACATGAATTGAAACAAAACACGGTATAAACTGAGGAGTGACTCCCGTGTGGTTCATGTATTTTCTTCACTCTGCTCTCATGTCAAGAAGCATCAGATCAGTGCATGCGCTGCATCGTCCAATCAGTGAGCGATACACAGTAAGGGACTGGGCGAGTGTCTGAGGATTTCATCGGAGGATGGTCTGGTGGTTCCTCGGTTATAGCTCCTCCATTATCGCTCCTCGCTCCTCGGTCCTCCGGCAAAAGTAAGGCCATTGGGACGCTACTCAAGATGGCGCAGACAAATCAACTTCCGGCGAGACAGAGACCGAGGAGCGAGGAAATAAAAAATAAGAGAAGTGAGAAGGGCCCATAGTAACTGAACGAGAGAGTAATGTCAAATGACAGTACAATTGACCAATCATATCTTCCCTCTAAATGGGTGGGCTTTATTATCGCAGACTATATGACAAGTTCCGCCCGCTGTGAAACGTTTCTTGTTTCCATAGCAACAACAACTGTCAACAGCGTAAACTCGCCTTCAAAATAAAAGCATGCCAAATTACACTTAAGACATACAACTGCAACGAAAGTAACAAACACAATGCAATATCCTTTTCAATTTCAAAGAACACAAATTGGGTTATCTACAGGTGTTGTTTTGTGTGGTAGAGGGTCGCTTTCATTGATGCGTTTTGCACCCCGGGCGGGCCATTGTTTTGATATTCCACCAGTGTGAAAAAAAAAAAGGAATTTTTTTTTTTTATTATTATTTTTTCAAAAATATTTGTTTTGTATTTCGCGACCCACCTATCACATCTCTGCGCCCCGCCAGTGGGGCGCGCCCCACGCTTTGAGAAACGCTGATGTAATATAATAAGGATTTAAATTATGGGTAAAGGTTGTGCCATTGGAATAGGTACAAATGGGATGCACCACCCGGGGGACTCATACCAGGTGACACAAATCAAACACCCACTTTCCCGTTACCAAAACAGGTGGCTAGCTAGCATGCTAACTGCTATGTGCTGTGGATTATCCCGCGGGCTGCAGTGAGTTCAAACGCCTTTACCGTCAGTGAGGTGTTTGAGACTGCGTTGAGCTCAATGTTTGATAACTTTTAGCAGAAAAGTGGGGCAGCGATATTATAGTTTGAGCAAAGAAGTAGCCTACCAAGATTCACAGATTAGTCAAGTGAGTACAGAACTTTCACAAGTAAACATTTGCAAATTAGCGTTGTGTGCGCTGGTGCAGTGCGAAATGTCATTGTTTCTGTAGGCCTACAGTTTTTATTGGCATAAGGTTGCCATTTTGGTGATGTTTTTTCAACTGTTACTATAAGGCAGTGGTTCTCAAACGGTGTGCCATGGGATTTTGTGACAACCATACGTTATTATTGCAATATACAACTACACAAAAAATATTATTTTTTAATTTACTATATCAGTACTTTGTAGGTTTATATGTACGTAATCTGCGCGTCCACATCTCCACGTGCAGTGCTGCATAAACATGGCTGAGTCAGCGATAACTTTCGAGGGGTGGAGGTATGCCCATTCTTTTTGAGTGTGTCCGAAGAATAGACAGGAATGTGATGGTGAGGTGCAAACTGTGTCCGGGCCAGAAGCTATTATCCACTGTTGTAAACACCACGTCAAACCTCAACAAACACCTGCAAAGAACACATGCTAAGGTGAAGCTACCGCTACCGCACACGCTATTTGTTGTTTGTTTATATCACGTAGTCTGTTCTTCTTCTCTGACTACCGGTTGTTGCCTGTTTTGAATGACAAATACACACTACCGCCGCCTGCTGGCAAGGAAATGTATTGCCACTCACGCATGCGCAGTTCGTACGTGCTCAGCGAGTAAAGTAACGAGTAAAGTAACGAGTTACTTTATGTAGATAGTAACGAAGTAGTGTAATATATTACATTTTTTTTAGTAATGACCCCATCTCTGGAGTTGGCGTTCTCTAATCTGATTTACATGAAGAACAACAGGAGGTCACGGCTCTGTTGATTTGCGAGTGGCCCTCTCCTCAGTGCCACCAAGGATTAAAAAATTCTACGCGCCCCGACATGGAACAGTATCTCACTAATGTGTAAATCGGCAACATATTTATAATAGCATATGTTTTAATGCTGATTGCTGAAATGTTACATTTATAATTTGTAGTTCAGGACCATGGACAATGCAGCTTCCTTGCATTGACAGTTCTCTGTGCTGAATTTCTGCTGAGTTTCCTTTGCCTCATTTTTTATTTTGTGACCTGTCTGGTTTAAATGAGTGTGTTGCTGCTTTGATGAAGCCTAATTTGATAAAGTTTCAAATTAATTTCTGAAATATTTCGTTAATAAATATTTCATGAGTTTTATAGTTGTCTTTGTCACATTTTATTTGGCATTAGTAAATAATTATGCACATTTACAGATATTTTACATGATATGAGTGATAACACGTAAGGGCTATTTTGCACAATAGGTGTGCCTTGAGATTTTGACTTGTCCTTTGGTGTGCGTTGGGCACAAAACGTTTGGGAACCACTGCTATAAGGAGTGGGAGGTTGTTGTATATGTGTATCATTTGATAGTCCATGCTCTCTATGCTAAAGCTATGTACAGGCTTCTAGAAAATGAATTTATTTTAGGTTTGCAATATTCCGTATTTTCTTACTCCACATATTTAATTGTATTCTGTTTTATTTTTACTGGTGTATCTTAATTTCATCTATATTTTATGTAAATATTGCTATATTTTAATGTTATTATAGTTTTCTTAAAGTTTTCTTATTTTTTTTGGTCCTTTTTACAATTGATCTTCGTTGACTGTCTTTACCATTTTTATTATATTTGTCCTTTCTTCATTTTGTTGTTGATGCTGAACAGCTTTGTTGGTTAAGAGATTTACATTATGAGAGTACAAGACTCAGGGCTCATCTGTGAAGCAGATTCATCTCACCCCTTGCTGTATTTAAAGAAATGGAGTTACAGATTGAGAAATAAGCTGTCAAAACAGTCCTTCATTTCCATATTTCTTGCTTTCCCACCTCTTATCTGTCCCACTCATAACTATTAATCTTGTAGAACGGATTCTGGAATGCATAATTTAATTAACACCAGGATGAAAAACCTGTCTCTAAAGAAGCTCTGCTAAATGGAAAACTGTGTGTGTTTGACCTGCTCCTGTCCACAGCGTGACTGTAAGCTGATCAGAGGGATGCAGTATGTGTGTGCTTGTGCATTAATGTGTTTGACACAGTCTAATGACTCCGCAATGAGGCTACCTGGGATAAGTCACCAAGGAAAAATGATCAAAAAGACACGAGTGACAGGGTCGTGAAACCAACCGTGCATTACGCGCATCTCTAATTCCACAAGAAGAAACTGCACAAATGAAGAGTCTCTAAAAAACATTGTTTACAGATTTGACATGTCCAGGAACAAACATGAAATCTCCAGTTTTAAAATTTGCTCCAAGAAGCATTGAAACTTTGGAGTATGAATTAGACAGGATTATGCCTCTGTGAATGATCTCAAGTACACCCACACTTTCAGTGATTTCTCCGTTGCTTTCCATCAAGTATGGCCCCATATATATTGCATGTGTTGTGCATCATATGATGAAATGCATGGAGGCATCAAGCAGGGAAGCTGCTCTGTATGGACTTCCCCTCTTAGCAGCAGGAGCATCAATGTACAGCTCGCTCTGAGGCACATACACCACTAATTAGTCTCCAGCTCAACTGCACACCAACCGACAGCTGATAGACCTTGAAATGGTAAAGTGGATGTAAGGAGCGGTTCGAAAATACGAGTGCATTTCCACATTAAAAGTAAGACTGCACAATCAATTGAAATTTGATCAGAAATCCAAATCCTAATCATAGTTAATGCAATATTTTGTAAAGGCCAAATATTTGAAAATATGAGGTATTGTCGAGTTCCAGAGAAGTCACAATCTACTATTGGTATTCATTTTTATATAATTTGAATACATTTTTCAATTATATTGTAAATAATGTTTCCAAAGTGATAATTCCCTATTATTTTGAAATCATATCTCAATTGCAATATCAGTCAAAAATAATCCAAATAGTCGTCCACTTATTTAAAGGAAGCTTAAAACATATGAAATAAAAACTTAAACAATATTTTTGTATAATGCAGTTGAAACTTAAAAAACACTTATTCACCTGTCCCAAATTAAAGGGCAAAACCCCACCTACTGTACAGGTTAGTATTATTATTATTATTATTATTATGAATCACAATGAAATATAATAATTGAAACATAAACCTAAATACGGGGTATTCCATATCATGCTTAGCATGACACAAAAAAGGGCATTATGTCCCTGACGATTTTAAATAACATACATTCAGCAGTGGATGTTACATCTGTTTGTCCATCAGAAAATGTTTTTTTTACCCTATGCACTGCAGTGTGAGGAGAGAACACTAGATATGCTAATAAGGATTGTATTTCCTCCTCAAAGCAGATCTATAATGAAACTCTTGGATTATGCTCTGTGCTGATTGATGTAGCTCAGTGTCTCTGGAAGAGTAACCCATGTGTAGAAGAATTGATGGATCGCGTTTCCTGTGTGAAAAAGCATACGATTGCTTTTCTGAGATTTATGTCACTTCATCACTGGAGATGCAGGAGGATCCAATGTATGCCTGTCTCTCTTCCTTTATATGTATACTTCCTTCAACTGACATCCACAGAATGGTTAAAATGAAAGAAGTCATTATTTCAGTGGGGTTTCTCAACAAGAACATGATTATTGTGTTCTCTGAGCAAAACAGTTATTTACACGTTTACATATGTAGTTCTCAGGGGCACAACCACTCTGTATTATTCACCCCTTTCTCGCTTCTTCATCCATATATTGTTTTTTAGGATATTACTATAAAACCTGATACAATGTATTACAAATTGGACAAACATGTAAGCTATTCCTTTATTTCAATCTCTACCTTCACACCTGATGTATTCCTTTGTGTGATTCTCTTTTCTAGACGTGCAGTGTCCATCGAGGTATTGGATGTCGCGCGGCCACTCCTATGAAGAGCAGAGTGTGTGGAACCCGAAGTACTGCGTGGTTGGTGACGGTCAGATGCTGCTACTGAACGAGGAGGAGGTGGTGAGAGCAGACAGTGCTATCTGTTGTCTGTCATGTCCCGCTGTGTCACCATTGTTATCCTCGTCTGTTCCTCTTCATCCTTTCTGTCCTTGTCAATGTAATCACATTTGATTCTGCTTTTTACTGATACTAATATCAAGCTTTATTTGTATAGCACTTTTCATGCATAGGATGCAGCTCAAAGTGCTTGAACAATGTAGCACTTAACAGAACAAGAACTACAATTTAGATAAACATGCAGGTTATGATACATATAATATCAATAGTCGCTTTCTCACCGCAGTACTTTCCCCACAAAGGTTAATTAGAACTTAGTTCATGAGAACTCTTTAGTTCTCATGAACTAAGTACAGATCGCGTTCACACCGGAATAAGTCCCTGGGGGTGGATTAGGCAAATGAAGCCGCTGACGTCACTTCTTCTTCTTCTGCTTTGGGTTTATTGGCAGGCCGCAAACCACTTCATGGCGTATACTGGCCCTATATAGTCCCTCCCCTTCCGGTGGACCTCCATGGGACCTTATTTTGAAAAAATTATGTATTGAACTCAATGGAGAGAGAAAGATTATCTTTCGATCCCGTTTGAATTGTGCCACGAATTACACATATGTTGTTTGTCAATTTATAAGATAATCTTGCAGGTCCAAAAAGAAAAAATGTGTCGTAAAACTGTGATGTAACACATTTGTTTGTGTGAAACGCTCAATGAACTACATCTCTGGTCTCGCAGAACAACACACGTCACCAAGATGGCCGTCACTACTGTCTTGTCAACAAAACGATTGACTACCCTCACTATCACCACAATGAAACATGTCCAGAAGAATGTCCTGCAGAGCTGCCTGCCTGCCTGCCTGCCTGCCTGCCTTTGATTCTCTCTGAACTGCCTGGTCTTTTTAATGTTTAATGTCAACCATTTGTGCGGATAGCATGAAGTGGAAAAGATCGGCGATGCTAGCGTTAGCATTTCTCTCCCGGGCTTAAATTGTGTATTATAGAATGATCACACCGGTGTGACAGTACTCTTCAAAGGGTTCACGAAATATGACTACTACTCTTACTGTTTAACATGTTGGGTTACTTAATGTTACCTCGTGTTAAGGCTAATAAAAATGACAAGGCTGTAATGCTAACTAACGTGCTAGCTACTAGCTAGTTAGCTAACTTGATCCAGCCACTCCGGGTCCTTTCATCAGACGGGAAGTGAAAGAACGAGCAAGACCCATTGCTGGTATGATAACAACCTGGTACTAAGCACACAGGCATCTTGTTAAAGTTATCTTATTTTAGCCAGCGCCATATAGATAGATTATATCAATCACCGGACCTGGGGGGACAGAGCCTTCTCCGTCGCTGCCCCCTCCCTCTGGAACTCACTCCTCCAACCCATCAGAGACTACAAAAACTCACCTCTTCAATCTGGCTTTTAATGTGTGATTGTTTAATGTATTATTTGACTTTAACTATATATTTATTTGTTGTTCCTTCCTTTTCCCTTCACTATATCTGTAAAGCGTCTTTGAGCACCTGTAAAAGCGCTAACAAATTAAATCTATTATTATTATTATTATTATGGCGCTGATTTTAGCTATCTCTTAGTGGAGGAAAACAATTGTGACATCACTTACGCGACTCTGGGATTTGTAGTCTTTCTAGTTGCTTATTTTTCATAGTCTTATATTTCAACAGTTTTACGACAAACTGTGACTTTTTGACATGTAAATTATTTTTAAGATTTACAAACATTATATGTGTAATTCGTGGCACAATTCAGGATCGAAAGATAAGTTTTCTCTCTCCAGTGACTTCAATACATTATTTTTCCGAAATAAGGTCCCATGGACCGGAAGTAGATGGGCGTGACTTCGCCGCTCTATACTGCCTGTCACTACCAAGCCCCCAGGAATTGCGCCGGAATCAGATGAAAATATTCGTGGTGGCCAAACGGCGGTACTACACTTCCGTTTGGTTGCCAGGCCCGGAAACACTTTTTCACATTGACTTACATGGGGAAAGAGTGGTCTGTAAATCGTTGGATAATTTTTTTTAAACTGAATAAACTACCTAGTATAAAAACATTCGTTCCTCAAGTTGTAAAAATTTGCTAATAACGTTATTCTGAGAATTATTTCCCTCTGCATTATGAACACGCATCTAACCCACGGGACCGCGCTGCCCAGCACTTTCATGTTACTTGTTCAGCATGGTCCCGACCAATCAGAGCACACTGTGCTCACAGGGAGGGTGGGGGCTGGAGCTATTGGAGCTACAACGAGCCGTTAAAGGCAGAAAGTGAAATTCAGTGAATACATGTAGTTTAAAGAGATGCTGTATGAGAAACCAATGTGAGTTGTGTTTATCTTTACCCATGGATGCACAATAAGAACGGACCCATATCGTCTTACTGCCAGCCCACGGAGCTGTAATAATGGATATAATGCACATGTTTGCTGTAATTCATTATTATACTTCATGGGCAGTATGATTAAATCTTGTACCGTAAATGTTGTATTAAATAAAGTTAATATTACAGACGTTATTAACGTCCCTGTAGCTTCGTATTGCACTAAGAAGCTGTGTGCTCTGTTGCTTGGATATCACTAGATCCTGTTACAGCGTAATATAAGTACATAACGATTGATGTGTAAATTAGCATAATTACTAGCTAGCTACTAACTGCCGCCTCGTTAATATCAAATCCATCATAATAACAAATCATTAACATGCTGTCATGAACTGGATATAGCGTGGGAGGCGGGGCCTCATTCATTCCTATGAAAGTTGCTCATTGGCGCATGATGATAAAATGGCCCAACATTTGAGAGAGTGAAACGTCACAGATTACCCGGCATGCCTGAGAAGTACCCGTATGTGCGCTCATAGCGCATGCGCAACTTTAACCAAAATGCTCGTTCACATCAAGCACATCAATTTGCGTACACGTAACAGCACCGTGCGTTCATGACAGCATGGTAATGGTTGGTATTATGATGGATTTGATATTAAGGTATTAAGGAGGCGGCAGTTAGCAGCTAGCGGCTAGCTAGTAATTATGCTAATGTGCACAACAATCGTTATGTACTTGTATTACGCTGTAACAGGATCTAGTGATATCCAACAGAGCTTCATTTAGCATGAAATAATTATTGCACTGTATATATATATATATATATATATATATATATATATATATAAGGGCAGTCAGTCGATTAAAATATTTAATCGCGATTAATCGCATGATTGTCAATAGTTCATCGCGATTAATCGCAAATTAATCGCACATTTTTTATCTGTTCTAAATGTACCTTAGAGGAATATCTTTCAAGTTTTTAATACTCTTATCAACATATGAGTGGACAAATATGCTTTATGCTAATGTTTATTATCATTTGAACAATGACAAATATTCTCATGAATATTAAACACAACAACCTCTGAACATTACAAATATTCGCCTCAATTCAATCTGGAACCTCTCTCATACAATACTGTGTGTGTGTGTGTGTGTGTGTGTGTGTGTGTGTGTGTGTGTGTGTGTGTGTGTGTGTGTGTGTGTGTGTGTGTGTGTGTGTGTGTGTGTGTGTGTGTGTGTGTGTGTGTGTGTGTGTGTGTGTGTGTGTGTGTGTGTGTGTGTGTGTGTGTGTGTGTGTGTGTGTGTGTGTGTGTGTGTGTGTGTGTGTGTGTGTGTGTGTGTGTGTGTGTGTGTGTGTGTGTGTGTGTGTGTGTGTGTGTGTGTGTGTGTGTGTGTGTGTGTGTGTGTGTGTGTGTGTGTGTGTGTGTGTGTGTGTGTGTGTGTGTGTGTGTGTGTGTGTGTGTGTGTGTGTGTGTGTGTTGTTGCCGGTGAGCGTGGAAGTGTAGTCTGCCACAAGCGGACAGCAGGAGCGGGGCTGTCAGCATCAGCTTGTAGATGGTATTTTAAACTCGATGCGCTCTGAAACTACGGGGCGACCAAGGACAAAAAATACACATGCGTTAATCGCGTTAAAATAATTAGTGGCGTTAATTTTGTTTTGCGTTATTAACGCGTTAACTTGACAGCCCTAATATATATATATATATATATATATATATATATTTATATATACACACCGTGCAATAAGCATCTTAGTGCAATAATAAGCTACAGGGATGTTAATCTAACGTCGGTAATATTAACTTTATTTAATACAACATTTACGGTACAAGATTTACATCATACAGCCCATGTAGTATAATATTTTACAAATGATGAATTACATCAAACATGTGCAATATATCCATTATTACAGCTCCGTGGGCAGTAAGGCGATATGGGTCCGTTCTTATTGTGCATCCATGGGTAAAGATAAGAGATAAACGCATGTAGTGCTGAACACGTAACATGAACGTGCTGGGCGGGGCGGTTCCGTGGGTTAGATGCGCGTTCATAATGCCGAGGGAAATAACTCTCAGAATAACGTTATTAGCACATTTTTACAACTTGAGGAACGAATGTTTTTAATAAGTGCTATACAAGTGTTCATACTGGGTTGTTTATTTAGTTTAAAAAAAATTATCCAACGAGTTACAGACCACTCTTTCCCCATGTAAGTCGATGGGGAAAAAGTGTTTCCAGGCCCAGCAACCTAAAGGAAGTGTAGTACCGCCGTTTGGCCACAACGAATATTCTCATCAGACTCCGGCGCACTTCCTGGAGGCTTGATCCATGGTCACTGTCACTACCTGATCCGTCCCCCTGCCCGATCGGTACTGCACATGTGCGAGATGGTCCGCCATATTGGACAACTCCGGACCGCAACCCAAGAAGGACACTTGACACAGTGGCTTTTAGCAAAGCTCAAAAAGAAAACTCGAGAGAGAGATGAGTTATTGTTATTACAACGTGACGTCAGTATTATTTAACAACTCTTTTTATTGGATTCTTTTATTTGGGGTTAAGTACATTGTCAGAATAAGTGAGGAATGAATTTAACTTCTGTTAGACAGCCATATGCCATACATTTTTGCATACATTCACAGTAAATATTTATTCAGTATGATAGCTGTCTAATATAAGTTAAATTCATTTCTCACTTATTCTGACAATGTACTTAACCCCAAATAAAAGAATCCAATAAAAAGAGTTGTTAAATAATAGTGAAGTCACGTTGTAATAACAATAACTCATCTCTCTCTCTCTCGAGTTTTCTTTTTGAGCTTTGCTAAAAGCCACTGTGTCAAGTGTCCTTCTTGGGTTGCCGTCCGGAGTTGTCCAATATGGCGGACCATCTCGCACATGTGCAGTACCGATCGGGCAGGGGGACTTATATTTGGGGTTAAGTACATTGTCAGAATAAGTGAGAAATGAATTTAACTTCTGTTAGACAGCTAACATACTGAATAAATATTTACTGTGAATGTATGCAAAAATGTATGGCATATGGCTGTCTAACAGAAGTTAAATCCATTTCTAATAATGCTAATGCGAGGATAATAAAATGGTGGCTTCACAAAACTTTTTTGGAGTTTTACGGGGCGTGGTTTCCAATCCGCCCAGCCAATCAGACATAGGAACCTTTCGCTCCCACGAAAGTCCCTGCTCTCTAGCAGGGACGGAAGAGGGGGTGAAAAGGTTCTCATAAACTACTTTTAGTTCCGGCTCTTTTTGTTGTGAACGCGACATTTCGGAACTATATCGGAACTAAAGTGGGAAAAGTACTGCGGTCCCCCTTGAATTAATATTATAATTATATATGAAGTATTTTTGATTGATTGATTATTTTCCTAATACAGAAATTATATTGTCAGTTTAAATTTGTCAGAATATAAATGCCAATCTAGGTTTGAAGCTAAAAAAGGTGTCACCTGTGTTACAACCTGCCTTAAGGCTGGAACAAATAGGGAGGCCACACAGAGTTAAATGCCAAATATCTGTTTATTTAACCAAAAACACCTCTGATGAATAGTGTACGTACGAATCAGACTGTCAGCTGTGTGTGGGTGTGTGGAAGGGTGTTGTAGCATGTTGGAGGGTGCATCAAACCTAACACAGGCTGTAGGCTGAGGTTGGTGCAGCATGTCAGAATCAGAGACTGAACCTTGCAGCTGGGCAACCTTAATACCTTCTTGAGGCTCCGCCTCTAGATGGGCGGGCACACACAGGACGACACTCCCCGTACCTGCCAGAGGACAACAAGGCAGGGAGCACAGCCAGGCAGAAGGGGGGAGGGGTCGTCACACCTGTTAGATAGTCTGCCCGTTATTGAGTACTGACAGTTCATTTTTACATTAAAAAAATGTCCTGCTCAGTATGCATCTTGTTGTAGATCTTTGCAACAAAAACCAGCCTATTTCTTTACGTTTTAAAGATTACTATCAGCTGGCATCAGGTATTTTTGTTGGCCTTTGAAATAATATATGTCAGGCTTAAAGACTATCGTAATGTATCTACTCATGGAGAAACACGAACTCCTGGCTGAACCCTCTGTTGTGTGAGAGTGTACATTTAAATTCATCCCCCAACAGAGACTACCTGTAGGCAGGTTAATGCCAACAAATCAGGAGTCAGCAGAGTTCTCCAAATTATTCAGGCTGCAATATCATGTCCTATTTTAATAACTTTCTGTGAACTCATCTTCAAGGCTCCCTCATACCCTATATACATTTCTTTACTTATTTTGGCGAGTTAGGTGAATATTTACAAGCAGTGATACAGACTAACCTAAAACCTATAGTACATGAAAAGACACGTTTGGCTTCATTTCTTCTGTGTTGTTACTGAGGTATGCCAAGCTGAAAGTGAGCAATAATTGCTGGGAGGAATCATTTTAATCGACCGGCTGACAGCCTTCCTGCTCTAGTGCTTTTTGTTTCACAGCAGCAAAGAATAACAGCTTTTAAATGCATCCATCTAGAGACCCACGCTCTGAAAGGTCATCTCTCACTCGGCTGGATTTCTGTGATGTCTGCAAACTGCAGGTCAAGATCATGAAATACAGTTTTATAATGGCTGGCTAAAGATCAAGGTGGGATGATATAAACAATTTCGAGCAGAAGAGGTCAGAGCAACAACTTCTATATTGTATAATGTTTTTGTCCACCTGTGTTGTCTTGAGTATCAGGTTTTCAGACATTTTAGAAACTCTTCGCAAAGTATTGATGCAGTCTCAGAAGTTCTTTGGTGTTCCTTTTTGATGATGCCACAAGAAATTAGTCGGAAGCATAAAACACTCAAACAAAACCTTTTAGTTTAGTTGTGGATGTGATGCAATGTTCCTGATGTAACGTGCCAAAAAGAATATTTAAAATACATTTTAATAATTCAGATTTAGCCTCAAATGAACATTTTGTAGAGTTTGTGTGTGTCTTGTCGACATATTTATTCCTTTATGCGCTGAGCTTAATGGTGATTTAGTTGAAAAAAAAATGCATTAAAAGGGTTTCGGTTAGCTTCATTTAAAACTCCATGGATTCATTCTTTAAAAAACATTTAAAAAGCATAATTGTTTTGATTGAATTTCTGTGTAGAAGTTTTCATTGTAGGTGTTTGAAGTGCACAACCTTTATTTTCTTTATTCCTCTGATCCGTTATAGTTTGCAGACTTTTTTGTTGATTCTTTTTTTTCTCTTTCAGTACATTTCTTTGTAATGTCATTTTTGGATGACCTTGTAAATTAGGCGACTAGGCTCTTAGCATCCAACATTGTTATCGTAAGACAAAAGATGCTCCTCAAACATAAAGAGAGACAAAAATAAGGAATTATGAGAGAATGCAAAACGTGCATGAGAACAGATAACTCAGATCTCAACATTCAGCCAAGTGTGGCATTTCTTCAGTGTTCCAATAAGAAGGTAATGAAACTGAGAGAAAGGTGTGATTCCAGTTGGGAATTTTCTCATTTTCAACTCGCTGAAGCCTTCAGTTGTTTCTCACATAAAAGAGTGAAGATGTTCAGCTCATTACTCTCATCTACATTCCTAAATATGCACATGACTGCTAATAGAGGGGGCTCATGATTAAAGACAAAGACAGTTTAGCTTGTGTCCAGAATTCCTGCTGGATTGAGCGTACTTCCAAAGGCCTACAAGTAGGGCTGCACGATATTGGAAAAAACTGACATTGCGATATTTTCTTCCACTGCGATATATATTGCGATATGAAAAAATACAGGAATTGAAGAAATTCCTTTCTTGAACTTTAATGCTATACAATTGGTATTATTTTAACAATATTTAACCGGATGAAGGATTTTAGTCACGGACGTCTGGATCTTAAGTTAACAGAGCAACAAGCTGAGCTAGCTCCGTTATCCTGATGTGATCTGATCAAGAATGATTGTGATTGGTGGTTTGCTGTGCATGCAGAGCCTGCATTTCACTCACTCAAATACCACTGACTTGAGAGCCGTGCACGTTTTCCTTTTGTAGCAAGCAGCAAAATAATTGTAACATTTTGAGTTTGAGTTCATTTGCCTACTTAATATCGCACTTCCTAAAAAAATTAATTAAAAAAAATTGCACGTCCTGCGATGTCAATATCACGCATGCGCATAACGCGATTATCGTCACGACACGATATATCGTGCAGCCCTACCTACAAATGGGTTTAGCCATTTGCTTTACTGTTTCAATCAATCAATCAATGTTTATTTATATAGCCCAATATCACAAATGATACATTTGTCTCAGTGGACTTCACAGTTTGTACAGAATATCAGTATGGCAATACGACACCCTCTGTCCTTGGACCCTCACATCGTACAAGGAAAAACTTCCGGAGAAAACCCACAGTTTAAAGGGAAAAATGGGAGAAACCTCAGGGAGAGCAACAGAGGAGGGATCCCTCTCCCAGGACGAACAGACGTGCAATAGATGCCTTGTGTAAATTGAAAAGATAATACATTTGCAACATAGGTAGTCCAAATGTTTGGAAATGCATGTGTGTATAATAGGAAGATGAATCCACAAGGATATCCATCCAGGACTTATGATCCAGGACCACAGCCACGACTCAAGATCCAGGGCTCGCGATCCAGGACACAGGACCACAGCAACAGGATCATCCATGACTCCGGATCCCGGCGTATATAGACACCAAAAAGAAAGACATTTTGGGAAGCTGGGTTAATTGGAACATGAGAGTACACAGGTATAGACAGAGAGAAGGAAGAAGTAAGATGTCCCCCGACAAACTAAGCCTATATCAGCAAAACTACGGGCTGAATGTAATCAGCCCTAACTATAAGCTTTATCAAAAAGGAAGGTCTTAAGCGCACTCTTAAAAACGGATAGGGTGTCTGCCGCCCGAACACAAACTGGAAGCTGATTCAACAAAAGTGGAGCTTGATAAGAAAAGGCTTTGGCTCCCATTGTACTTTTAGAGACTCTAGGAACAACCAACAACCCTGCATTCTTGGAACGCAATGCCCTAGTAGGACAGTAGGGTATAATGAGTTCTTTAAGGTAAGATGGCGCCTGCCCTTTAAGGGCTTTGTAGGCGAGAAGAAGAATTTTAAATTCTATTCTGTTTTCTATAGGGAGCCAGTGTAAGGCAGCCAGAACAGGACTAATGTGGTCCCTTTTCCTAACTCTCGTTAGTACACGAGCTGCAGCATTTTGAATCAGCTGAAGCGACTTGACTGACTTCTTGGTACACCCTGATAATAAGGAGTTACAATAATCCAGCCTTGAAGTAACAAATGCATGGACTAGTTTCTCTGCATCGTTTTGAGGCAAGATATGCCTGATTTTTGCAATGTTACGTAGATGGAAGTAGGCGGTCCTTGAAATTGATTTTATCTGGGCGTTAAAGGATAAATCTTGATCAAATATAACACCAAGATTCCTTACAGTCTCACTGGAGGCCAAATTAATGCCATCCATAGTTAGTATATCTTTAGATAATTTGTTTCGTAGATTCTTCGGGCGAAGTACAATAACTTCAGTTTTGGTCGTGTTTAACATCAAAAAGTTTAAGGTTATCCACGCTTTTAAGTCCTTGAGGCAGTCTTGAATTTTATTTAGATGATTAATTTCATCATGCTTGATTGATAAATATAGTTGAGTATCATCCGCATAACAATGAACATTTACAGAATGATTCCTTATAATATTGCCTAACGGAAGCATATATAATGTGAACAAAATAGGTCCCAGCACTGAGCCCTGTGGCACTCCATGGCTAACTTTGGTTTGCGTGGAAGATTCATCGTTGACACGTACAAACTGAGAGCGTTCAGATAGATAGGACCTAAACCAGCCTAAAGCAGTTCCATGTATGCCAACTAAGTGCTCTAGTCTTTGCAATAAGATATCATGATCGATAGTATCAAATGCAGCACTGAGATCGAGCAAAACAAGAATAGAGACAAGTCCCTTGTCAGAGGCTATTAGAATGTCATTTGTGACTTTAACCAGAGCTGTCTCTGTGCTATGATGTGTTCTAAAGCCAGACTGAAAATCTTCAAATAAATCATTGTTTTTTTAAGTAATCACACAACTGTTTTGCGACTGCTTTCTCAAGAATTTTTGAGAGGAATGGAAGATTAGAAATAGGTCTATAGTTGGCTAAAACCTCTGGATCGAGGTTGTGCTTTTTAAGAAGTGGTTTTATCACTGCTACTTTGAATGATTGTGGAACATAGCCTGATAATAAAGACATATTCATAATATTTAATAAAGAAGTGCTAATTAATGGAAAAACGTCCTATAACAGCTTAGTTGGAATTGGGTCTAACATACACGTTGATGGTTTAGAAGAGAGAATCATTTAATTTAATTGTTCAAGGTTTATGGCTGAAAAGCATTCTAGTTTACTATAGTGTAATACAATGTTATCGTTAAAAAAGCACATAAAATCATTACTACTGAGTGCTATGGAAATAGAAGGCTCAATCGAACCGTGTTTAAATATGTCCTGATGTCCATGGCAGAAGCAGATGTCTTCATCCAATGAGCCGAGAGTGAAAAGATATAACACTGTTTCCTATTTTGAAATGTTCTTATTTAGAAATTGTATTTCTTATCTCATAATTGTAATTTATTTAAAATGTGTATAGCTTTTAATTAGTCACTACCTTAATTTTTAGGTGCCTTTACTCCTGTAATTTAATATTTTAAGTAGTTTTTAATCATCCTTAGTCACCGAGTATTACAAATAAATGCATTTTGAAATTATAAAATATTATAATAAAGCCACATTTTGTAGTGTAAACCTTGGTCGAGCTAACTGTTCCTCGAATCCCTGACAGTATTTTCCTGAATGTATCCCAGAATAAAAATTATGCAGGGAATAGTATGACTCAAATTACAGCTCTCATTGCTTAGTCATCATTCCTCAGACCTCCAGACGTTGTCTTTACGTCAGAGGAGGTTTCAGTAAGAGCTGTACTTAAAGGTGAAGGTGAAGTGAAGAGACATAGAGAGATAAACAGACAGACATGGAGAGCCAGACAGATGGTTGAGAGGTGTGAGGATGTTCGATAAACCATTATCACTCCTTCTGGAGGGCTTCAGGCCCTTTCCCTTTCTCTTCCAGGCGCCACTGTCTCAACACGGCCATCCCTTTGCTTTTGTCTGTTTAATCTTCTGAAACCAAACATTTGGTATGCCAGCTATAGGCAGATATGGCCTGACACGGACTGATGTGCTGCTAATGCCTGCTTTGTTTTATCCAATGACTCCTCATTAATCAGGAGCTCTTCAGCTATTGTGTGCTTTTGGCCTAACACAGCTTTCAACATGGTGACTAGAATAACCCAAAGAACGTAGATAAGGAGCCTCAGCAGCTATTGTCTGTGCATATCTTACATTTCTTGCAGGCGCCATTTTTCATTTGGTTAGCCTTCATTCTTCTGTATCTTCTGTGTGTGCTCACTTTGTATCTGTGCTTTGTTGAATTTCCTCAGTCTTTTATCTGTCTTGAATTCTTTGTTCTATGTCTCTGTCTCCTTCTCCTCCCTCTCTCTGTCTCAGCAGATCCGTTCCTTGTTTTCGCAGGAGAGGCGCCCCGCGTCATGCAAGGTCCATCTCCTGCGCCGCACCATCAGCGTTCCTGTGGAAACTCACTTTCCAGAATACCACAGCCAGCTGTCCACGGAGAGCGGTGAGTCGCCTGAAGGCATACCTCTGCAGTGATTAGGATGCGCACACACTCACACTCATACACACACTCACATACAGTCTCTGGAAAAACTTTTATTACGTTCTTTGAAACCATACCATTAAATACGAATGAAGAAATAATATATTTGGTGATGGACATTATTATTATTATTATTATTATTGTTGATATTATTATTTCTTTATTATACAAGGACCATGCATACAAATATTATAATCTCAAAAGTGGATACTTTTGTTGTTTTTGACAGATTAAACTATTAGTGTATTATAACTGCAGTCCCTGGACAGGTACACACACAACAATCAACAAACTCTTAAAACATTACATAGTCTCTTTTATGCTAACAATTATTAAACAAATCACAGTCCAAAAAAATGTATAAATACCTATATTAATATAACAATTTATGAACATTCCTAAATGCAACATTTATTATAATCGTAACCTTGGTGAATGAGTGGTGTTTTTCCTAGTTTTTTGCTTCTAAAATATCTAAAGTCAAACTGAAGCAGTCATATGCAGATGCTTATGTGTTATATGCAAAGGTCAAATGAAACCGAAGAGAAGCACTTCTTTCTCCTTCACTGTGACATAACCAGTTAAACACTCGCACATGGAAGTGAGCCGTGCATTGCTCACATGCCTGGAGAAATAGTTGATACCCTTTAATTCTCCCTCATATCCACTAGATGGAGAGCTTGCTGCTTCAAATCCCTTCACTGCACATGTAATGCTTCTTCTTCCTAACCACTCACACAGAAACTGAAAAAGGGTTTGGTCTTCTTTAAACAGCAGGTGGCTTTGGCACCTTCCTTGTTGCTTTTTGTGAAGGTATAGTACGTGTAATATCATTACTTTCTGGATGGGCCAGTTCATGTGTCTACGGAAAAGATGGAGCAGCTCAGTTTTAAACGGTGAAGTCTGTGGATGTGTCTGTAAGGAGAATCAGTCAAAAATGAAACAGTAGGTGGCACTGAGGTTTGACATTCAAGTGTTTGTATCCCACGGTTACTGTTGCTGGGTTGTTGACTAGCATGCAACCTAATATAGTCCACCTTTAAATCAGTGTGCTGAATGGTTGTTTAGTTTAAGTGCTTTGACATGAAGTTTACAGTACAATACAGAACATTAAGTTTAGGCTTAATTAAGTTGAGTCATTTCCTGACTGAGGTGTTGTTGCCTTCTATCCCTGAGACATTGTCAATGGAACAGAAAGGTTTTTAGTGAGGCTTGTTCTGGGATCAGAGCTTTCTGTAGAACCTCCAGGCCTAGGAGTTTTTACAAAGATGTGATTCGTCAGTGTTTACTTTACCAACCTTTGACCATGAGAGGGAGCCACTTTGTTCAGTGTTAACCATATTTCAAAGCATTTACAAAGTTATTTGTCATCCTTTAATTCGCCTTATTCCCAACCAAGTTGTCCAAACCACCCGAGTTAAAGTGTGTATTTATTAATTTATATATACAGTTGGACTAAATCTTAGTGTTTCACAACCACTAAAATTACAAAATGTATTTACAAGAATATGTGTTCCTCATGTGAGGTTCTTTAAGATGAAATGGGCCTCTTGAAAGCATCAAGGCAACTTGTGTTATGTGTCATACATTTTTTCCATTGCATTTTTGTTCATGACCCACCCAAAAGCTTTTGATTGCAAACGGTTTTGTACATCTTTCTCTATCTATCATACTCTTTATCTCTCAAATGAAAGATGACGATGACGAAGCAGACGTGTCCTTCCATCTTCTCAAAGTCATGTCTCTAACCCAGCATTATCCACATAGCACACATTTGACTTTTCACAAGGACAATCATGCTGAAATAGTTCAGTGCCAAATCACACAAACACAAAAGTAAGAGCAAAGGGACGTTTTATAATATGCGTGTCTTTTTTGTAGTCTACCGATACAGGTGATGCCATGACGATGGAAAACAGGGCACATAGATGCATCATTTCACATGATCTGTGATTATAATGATTTAGTTTATCTGAGAAGAGACAGAGGCTTAAAGAATAAACACAGTCTGCCAGCTCGTTCCATAATCACAGGGTACATTTGTCACTCTGCCAATGATACTCTGAAACTTTTCCATGATGATGAGGTAGCATTATTTCTGAATTGCTGATTCATGTTTCCATATTCAAGCCACATATTTCTGCATGTTAGCTATAATACATTAATAAAATGCTGTAGTGGATATATCAGGCATGATTTGGTACTATTCTGCTACCTTTTAAGCTACTGAGCATAGCAATACATTACACATTCATATTCACATGTTACAAATATACATTTACAAGGCATGAAACCCCCTTTAATTAGATGCATATACTGTATAATGTGCTTTTCTGTTAGCATTGGTGCGGTTGGCTCATATAATGCTGGAGCTTCATTAAAACACATTGACAGTTGTTGTTGAATCTATCCCTGAAAACCAAACAGTACTACATGTTGGAGTCCTCTCTTCACTGACTGATCTTTACAGTTTCATTTGTGCCTGTGCATATGCATGGTTTTTTAAATCTCATTCAACTCTCCTCGAGCCAATCTTTTTATAAATTATTCATTTGCGTAGGCCCCTCCTACTCTTGTCCTTGTGTGACTCAGGCTTTTAATATGCAAAATGATGAATAAAAACTCTGATCAACAGGAATGCACAGCAGAGCAGAGGGCTCTCATCCTCTGTGTGAATAGTGAGCGCCGGCCGCCTCTGTTCTTTCCAAAATCGTCGCGGTTTGGCACAACATGCTAACGACGGAACGCTTTGCTCCCACCTGAACAGCTTAGCTTAATTTCTCTGAAGTAAAAGTTTCTTTTTTGATGCTGCTTTGGAAAAGTTCTCGCCTAACTTCTTTAAAGATGCTAGGGCATAGGCTGCCCTATTTTCTTCCTAGTTTTTCACTTTATCTGTAAATATTACCCTGAAGCTGCAACACTTAGGATAGGATTAACTAGAACTGGATACCTGACCAAAGGCTGGTTATTTGAACATGCCCTGTAGCCAGTATAATCAAACAGTCAATGTAGATGCTGCAATGACATATTTCTGAGGATAAGTTGCAGTATTCCTTGTTCAGTCTCTTGTCTTTTACATGTTATCTTAAATGGGCCCTATTCGGCTCATTTTCAGTTTCATATTTAGTGACTCTTCAGTGACATGTCTCCATGCTTTTATGTTCAAAAAGCTCTTTATTTTTCTCATACTGCCTGTGCTGCAGCACCTCTTCTCACCCTCTGTGTTGGAGCGCTAGCCAATAGAAGCGCAAGTGTTACATAGTGATGTCATTATGATACAGAAGTACACAAAGGAGTTCAATGGAGGCGTTACGGGCAGGAGGGGGAGTGTGTGGGAGAGAGACTCCCTCTGGAGGAAACACAGGCATGCTCATAACCTATATAACACACTACAGGACAGGTAAACCCCCAAAAAGCCTAATAGGGCCTCTTTAACTAGAGCTGGACAATTAGTCCATTATACAAATAGTCAAACAGTAGAAAGTTAAATAGGGAAACTACTTTCGTAATCAATTACTCCTCCAAAACAAAATGCTAATCATTTCTTAGTCCAGTATTAACATTTATAGAATTTCTATTTCATATCATTATCAAGTGCATACATTTGGGTCATTGTCTAAACTATTGGATTTTAAATGAAAATTATTGATAGTTTCAGCCCCAATCTGACATTTCCGCTCAAGCTGTAAATTCAGGTCAGCAGAGGAAGCTTGTGCCAAATTGAAATGTGAGTAAAAAGCATGCCAGGATGCACAGTCAGGGTCCACATATTGTTAAAGTCCAGGCTGCAGTACTAAAATAAAGTTCCTAAATTCTGCTGCCATGTTAATGTTTTCCAAACTGATGTTAGCCACTTTTTATGACTAGAAAATAAAAATGCTGAGTATCTAAAATTGATCAAAGTGGAAACATTTTGCCACTCCACCCATATATTTCTCTCTCTCTCTCTCCACGGCCACAATGTGGAACCTCTCTCTCCTCCCTCTTCTCCGTGCTCCGTCATACTCTCTCTCCGCTCTCCAGAGAGGGGCTCAGTCAGACAGATGTAACGCAGCGCTACAAGCTGAGCTGGCAGGGCCACACTCTGTCCAGAGAGAACAGCTGGGGGGAGAGGCGCAGTGGCGGCGGCAGCAGACACAAGACAGTAGTTCAGTTACGTTGCCTCAGGATATGGGAGCGTTGATCTGATCATCACACTGAGAAGTTAACATGGAGCCTGACACCAGCACCCATCCCGAGACGCAGCACGGTGAGTGAGATTGGAAGCGCCCGGCTGGGATGGAAAGATTTAGATCTGATTCTGTGGAAAAAGTTAAAGGGGCGAGTTGGAGAACAAGGCAGTCTGGTCACATGGTTTTTCCTGTTTGCTTGCTACTATGAGTAGGCTCTCCATTTGGCTCTTAAGCTGTTGACTAGGGCCTCTGTGGTCAGATGAATGGGACTTCAGTCTGTTCTGCTGGAAAGGGGGTCGAGGGGTGGAGGGTGTTACATGGCAATGTGATGAATTGAACAGCCTTTTGCTCTAGTGACCTTTTAACCATTACTTTAACAGCATTAGAAACTTGTAAAAAGTTCCAAATTGCAATTGTTTCTCTGGAATTTGCATCGTCCTCTGTTTGGTTTTCCGTCCGGCTGATGCGAGCGTCGTGGCGCAGGAAGCTGTCCTCTCACTCTTTGAATGGAATAATTAACTGTGGCATCTGTAAGAGCCGTGGGTGTAGCATTTCTGTTCAAAGGCAGCACGATAATTTGATGGTTATGTGAATCTGTATATTTGCATGCTGGGTAGTGGTAGCACCATGTGGGTGTTTGTGTTATAGACACAGAGCGGCACAAAAGAATGAAAGTGGGAGAGTGAAAGAGAAGGGGAGAGACAGAAAGAAAGAGTTATGTTCACAAATAAATCCAGGGGGATCCAGCCTGCACTGTAGGCCAGTGAGTGATCACTCTTTCTCTTCCCCCTCATTTTCCACTGCCTCTTTTTTCCTCCTCTGCTCCAAACAACATAGTTAAAAGGCAAGAAAGTGGTGTGTTATTAACTAGGCCAGAAAAGACTATATTTTGTCTTCATGGCCGATGGGAAGGACTCTGCTGTGCTGCTGATGAAGAATGTGAATAACCAACAGTGAACATATTTCCAGGAGAAATATGTTTCTCTTAGCCAGCGTCTAAGCCACACCGCTTTATGCACTGGGCTCTCTGCCATGATGGAGAAGGGGATACGAAGAAAGAGTCTCTCTCCCGAGGCTCGGAGCTTCTGGTTATGATTCTTACACCAATAAGTGAGAACATTGAGAATGTTCTCACCTCCACAGTAAGGTTTCCCGACTTAAACTTAAACTTCAAACACTGATTGATGACTTTCTCCTCTCAACCAGTCCGGCAGGCCTCTCTCAAGCTCTCCGCCACAGAAGTTCCCTGCTAATGGTTCAATAGAAATAGCAAAGTGAAAGTAGGAAGAGCAATAATCTGATATCATCCGACTATAATCTCACATCAGGCAAGCCTAAGGAACAGTTCACACTTCCTCATGCATCCATGTTTCCTCTCCACACATGTATGCATGCATACAGTTATTGTTTTCATTTATTTCAACTGTTATCATTTTTCTACTCCACTGCAGTCATTTCACACCTAAATAAATAACATCATATCATGCAGCATGCAATCAAATGCAAAGAATAGTCTCGGTGTTGACAAACTACAACATTAAAATGTTTTTTATGAATATGATTTCATATTTTACAATATAGAAGCCAATCCGGATTAAGGATGTTTACCTTTTATACTTTTAAGTACATTTTGATGCCAACACTCTTCATATTCTGCTCATGTTCAGGTTCATATTAGTATTTAGTGCCTCTACTGGGACATGTCTCCGTGCTTTAATGTTCAAAAAGCTCTTTATTTTCTCATACTGCCGTGCTGCAGCACCTCTTTTCACCCTCTGTCTGAAACCAGAGCCCGGTCTGCTCTGATTGGTTAGCTGGCCGGCTCTGTTGTGATTTGTCAACCTCTTGGAGATGTCACCACTATTTATGGCACACTGGCGCAGACACTTTAGCAACTTTTTTTCCTGTTTCCATCTTCAGACAGCTAATGGTTGCTAATGCTGGACACTTGCTCTTACTGTACTTTAGATCAAATCCTGAGTGACATTTCTACCAGAAGAGCTTAATATTCAAGTGGTCACTAGATTACCAAATCAATAGTCAGATATGTGACCTCCATTTACATTTGTAGCTTTATTATGCACATCTAGAGTTGTTGATACATCTGTGCCCAGAACAGTTCTCTCAGCAATAAACTGAGAACGTATATCTTTAAATGCAGCCATCTCTTTTATCCGGCATAAAAATGAGCACATAGTTTGAGCAACGCAGAGAGAGGAAAGTAAAAAGGGCAAAGCAGAGAGAGGTCCTTTTCCATGGGCTTCACGTTGTGTCCCAGGTGTGAAAGGTTGCCTGCTCTCATGTCCTGTAGTAGAAAACTCAGGGATTATTTTTTTTGTTCACGGGTGTGTGTGTGTTTTTGTTTGTGTTGGATGTATTTGACCTTGAACATCTCTTCTCTTTCGCTATAAAGCATTTTTATGAAAAACAAGAGGCTCTTCTCTTATTTTCCATTTTGAGGGGAATTAGGTTTCTAACTACTCCTCTAAGATTTCCCAGATTTGATCCAGATGAATCTGCGGTCTTGTGGGTGAGAGCGCCGCAGGGTTTTGTCTTCAAGAATGTTCAGCTTTAAATAAAAGATGTATTCTCGCTTGTGTTGTCATGTGCTAAGATCTAGCCGGAGCTGGGTGGTTCATTTTAGGAACTGGGCTGTTGGCCTATAAATGTTAATCTACTTTTAAAACAGGAAACACTATCTTGCACCAGGCCTTATGGTCATGTTCATGCTGTCTACAGGAGGCTTCCTCACTCTGAGAGATTTTGTCTAAAGGCTTTAGAGCAGCGGTGTCAAATTCAAGGCCCGGGGGCCAAATCCGGCCCGCGACTTCATTTTATGTGGCCCACAAGAGCTTGCAAAAAATATAATGTTTATTATACGGTTACATGCCGATTTACAGAGGCACATTGCCCATACATGGAGCACAATGCATCTCAAATTTGACTTTTATCTCAGAATTAGATTTTTTCTTAGAATTCGCCCTTTTTTAATGTACTTTTTTTTTCAAAATGTCACTTCTTTTTTTTGATTGTGACTTTTTTTTCCAGAATTTGGCTTTTCTTTTAAAAATAATTTTGTGACATTCTCACCGAAGAGACTTGCAATTATTTGCCCTAGACTTCTGCTTTCAGTCTTAGTTAATCATGAAGTTATTATTACCTAATCCAATAACAATCCAATGCAGAGGCAATAATGTTATATAATACATTATTTTATAATATATATGATATATTTATATATGTATTTTTATATAGTCTTAAAGTTACAACCGCGATGAAATTTAATTCGACACCCCTGCTTTAGAGGCTGAACATGGTGTTAAGTCTGTAAAATGTTTTGTGTAGGCCTGTCTCATTGTTTGTTTCTGTACTGAGCAAATCTAGATCATACCACTATGTTGGAAAGATATTTTGGCAAAGTTTGTAGTTCTGTCTTTTTCCCTATCCTTTAAAGGGGGGTATTTAACGGTTGCAGGGTGTTTACAACACTTGGGAGCAGCAGCTATAAGTTGTGAACACAACACTGACAGATCTTTGAGTTTAGAGTTTGTGTTCCAAGCCAACTGATGTGTATTAGTACTTTTTCCTCTGTTTCAGGTCCCTACAAATTCACGAGGTAAATACCTGTCACTCTAGCTGCTAAGTGCTCCACAACTGTATGTTTAGCAGCTAGTCACTAACTTAAATAACTCAAACAACTGCCTGCTGCAGCTGAAAGCAATTCTATGAGATAGGCGAGAATGAAGGAGTACAGTAACATGTGGGTAATTCTCTTCTCTAGGATAATCACAAGAGTTTTTAAATAAGTATAAATAATTTATGGCATGCTGTTGGTCATGCTCCTCCAGAGGTCACGCAAGTGGCACTCGATTAGTTGTGCTGGAAAAGAATGTCTGTGGCAGGCTGTATATGTGGCACAGGCTTTTCTTATTTAACTAGCTCTTCAATTTGTGCGTTAGATGATCCTGACCTTAAAACTGAACACAACCTTCACATCTTTTAGTTAAAACAAACTTTTCCACCTGCTCAGTACTGAACGTTTTAAGTGCATCGTCCACTGCTTGTATCTGCCATGAATACATTCAGATTGTGTCTACATCCTGATGCATTTCACACTTGGCTCTAGAATTATTTTCATAAGGCTCTTGAGTGGCTGCTTGTGATGGGATTTTGCCTCCATGCCTATATTTGACTTTATCTGTGAAGCAAATTGTGGGTTTTTCTGAAGACGGAGAAGAAAAAAAACCACTCTATCACATACATTTGGACTTAACCCATGCAGCCTCACAAGAGGATTGCTGCGGCAGTGCGGCTATCTGCATAATGGATAGAACAACAGTGAAATGAGAAAAGCAAACAGCTGGATGCGAAGAGCCATAAAAACGCAGAATACCCGAGAGAAAGAATCCCTCGGGTCTATGTTTGGAAGCTTTGTCGAGCTAAATGTATTTACTTCAAACCTGTGTAGGTGGTCCTTGTAACCGGTCAAGGACGTGTTGACATTACTCTCCATCATTAGATAAATGTATCCCTGACCTGTCCATGTCCTGAAGCAACTGACACATTCAGGACCTGATCAGTGCATTTCTTATATCCTTCACTTATGTCATATTTTGTATGCCTGCTCCTTTATTTGCCTCAGATCTAGAACATGCAGGATATGCGCAGGATTTTCTTTCTTTATTGTTTATATTGATTGATCTAGATTATAGTTACAGTATATAAGATACAAATCATGCTCAATTTACAGTTTTGTGAATGCTCTCATTTGGACAGAACCTTTTACACACCACATTACCACATTATGGGTAATAATATTCATTTACGATTAGTTATTTTGGAAGACTTTATTGTGAAAAACAGGCCATTACATTGCTCCTGACCACATCTTATTTGATTTTCAGTAATAAAAAAAGGTTCTGATAGGAAAAAAAAACTATTCAAATTTGTTTTAATTAAATGAAATTCAATAAAATGTAGAAAATCAAGTCATGTCATACAGAATTCAGATATAAAAAGGATTCCGCATTTTCCAACTGTACTGTTATAACACTAAAATAGAAAATGACATTTCCCACAAATACGCAGTACAGTAGTTTACAGTAAGAAAACACAGTACATTGCTAACCAGCAGCTGTGAGGTCCACACAGGAGACGACATATGAAAAGTGAATCAAACACTTACAACTAGTCTGGAGATGTGGGATATAAATATCAGTGAGAGCAGAGCTCAGCAATAACCTCAGAGAGCGGACTGTCGGCCAGCAGCAACAGTGGCACCACTCCATTTGGCCCCATTTGTCAGGAAGCCTCCGTGATGAGAGACTGTCATTCAACAACACTCCTGTGGAGGGGGAGGGGGAGGAGGAAAAGAGGGGAAGGGATGGACAGGGAAACGGAAGAAGAAATGCAGCGCAAGACAAAAGAAAGTCAAGGACACTGTACAAATCCATTACTGTGCCTTTTCTGTTTGTAAAGTAAATGTTCAGCATGTTAGTGTGATCAGAGTCAGAATTGTGCTTTTTTCGTCCCACAGAGGGGGGACATTTACATGTTACAGCAATAGATAGAGAAGAAAATATACTATTAGATTAAAAAAGGCATGCACATAGTATAATAAAAATGTGCAGAACTACAAACAGAAGGAAAATAAGCAGTATTTATAAAATAAGTGTAACATTGTAGAATACTCTGTGTTGCAGTGGTAAATAAAAATACAATTTATATATTGACATAACATACAGATTCTTGTTGGAATGGACAACCTAAGTAGTAGCAGCAGGAGTGATAATAATATGAGCAGAACAGCAATGTTGTTGTTAATGTTATTATTTGTGTGTCAGGGTATGTTTTGCTGCTCAAGTGTGTGATGTGTGTACAAGTTGAAGTGAATGCAGTGGGCTTAAAGTGACCCAAACACAGCCATGAGATTGTTACATGCTCACAACAACACCCTTATGTTGGCAAATGTGCTTTAAAAGTCTCTGTAAATCTTATGGTAATGTGCCAGGCCCCACACTGAGCATTGAGGGCTAGAGAGGGTGAGAGCGAGGAGAGGGAATGAGACTGAGGAAAGACTTTGTGAAGGAAAACTGGTTAAAGCCAGAAGCGCTGAACTCCAGCAGACTCAAGCTTCCCCTTGGAGATTCTTATCAGATGAGAACACTAGAATCCCGAGACAAACAGATCTAAATCAGTGTTTTGTTTATTCAGCCTCATTGTTTATGCAGTTTAACTAGTAACATTACATTTACATTACATTACATTGCATTTGGCTGATGCTTTTATCCAAAGCGACTTACAATAAGTGCATTCGACCAACAAAATACAAACTTGAAGAAAACAGAATCATATAAGTACATCAGGTTTCATAGAGCAAAAACATTTCAAGTGCTACTCAACTGGCTTTAGATAAGCCAGTCCTTTATTAGTATATAAGTGCTTTGTTAATAGTTATATTGCTCGAAGTGGAGTCGAAAGAGATGAGTTTTCAGTCTGCGCCGGAAGGTGTGTAAGCTATCTGCTGTCAATGGGGAGCTCATTCCACCATTTTGGAGCCAGGATAGCAAACCCACGTGTTTTTGCTGATGGGAACTTGGGTCCCCCTCGCAGCGAGCCGTTTGGTTGATGCAGAGCGGAGTGCACGTGCTGGGGTGTACAGTTTAACCATGTCCTGGATGTAGGAAGGGCCAGATCCATTCGCAGCATGGTATGCAAGTACCATTGTCTTGAAGTGGATTCTAGCAGTTACTGGAAGCCAGTGGAGGAGCGGAGGAGCGGAGTGGTGTGGGAGAATTTAGGAAGGTTGAAGACCAGACGAGCCGCTGCATTCTGGATGAGCTGCAGAGGTCGGATGGCACATGCAGCTAGACCAGCCAGGAGGGAGTTGCAGTAGTCTAAGCGTGAGGTGACGAGAGCCTGGACCAGAACCTGCGTGGCTTTCTGGGTCAGCTGGGGACGAATCTTCCTGATGTTGTACAGCGTATATCTGCAGCAACGGGTTTTAGCAGCGATGTTTGTAGTGAAGGACAGTTTGTTATCTAGGATCACACCCAGATTCCTTGCCGTCTGAGTCGGGGAAACAACAGAGGTGCCGATGTTGATTGTCAGGTCAAGAGTGGGACAATCTTTTCCCGGAAGGAAAAGCAGTTCAGTCTTGTCAAGGTTGAGCTTGAGGTGATGAGCAGACATCCACTGAGAGATGTCAGCTAGACAAGCAGAGATGCGTGCGACGACCTGGGTCTCTGAGCAGGGAAAGGACAGAATTAATTGGGTGTCGTCAGCGTAGCAGTGGTATGAAAAACCATGCGGGCTAATGACTGATCCGAGCGAGTTTGAATCAATGTCTCAATCTAAATCAATGGATCATAACACCACTACATTTTTAAAGGTTATGTTGTTATTTTGTCAGAAAATGCTCTGCTCTTTGAGTTAGCAGACTCTTGAGTCAATCTTGTTTGAGAACCCATTTACACGCAAACGCATAATAACGCAAACGTACCGAATACGATATCAAAAAAGTCTTCCGTTCACACGAGACTTCTCGGGAGCGCTGGAGACGCTGTAGTACTTATGCCGGGCCTTTAAGTGGCGCTGTACTTCCGCACGAGACCGCTTTAACGGCCACTGGGCTGCCAGACTTTGGAAAGTTCTCTGAAAAATAAGATTTCTGGATGTTGCCATTATTGGATGGTTTGGAGTAAAGAGGAACATAAATCATGGATAAAGAGGTGTAATTTATTTGTGACGAAGGTCTTAATGAAATTGCGACCTTGGCAGTTGGATGGTGTGCTGGGTTCGCCCAGTTCTAGCCTTTGCCTTGGATTCCTTCCACAAAAAGCACTTGCTGGCATGGTAGTGGCCTGACCCCGCGTGTCACACACAAGTGCCTTTGTCTCCAAAATGATGGCATTCCTGACTGTCCCAAACGCTTCCTACAACTGAATTACCCACTCCTGTGTTTCTCTGGTTTTATTGGCGAGATAGAATCAGAGACTGATAATCCACCACACTCTGATTTGAATTGATGTAGTTGATGTGTTAATTGTCTCTGACTCAGCTCTTTGAGGACTGCAGTGTCATTTCGTTTATGCTTTAGGTTTAGACCTCAAGCACTCAACAGAGGATATAATTACCTCAGGAGGCAGGTCATTAGGACACTGTAGCTACACATTAGACAGACTGTTTGTTCCTGTGTTTGTCAGCACTACAGTCACATTGCACTTTCCATTTTTTTTCTTGTCTTCTTCTCACCTTTATATCCTGTTTATTTCCTTTTTTTCCCCTGTCATACTCTTAACCTGACTTTTTATATGTTAATACACAAAAAGATTTACTCACAATAATGGTTAAACCTAACCATTTTGTTAACATTTCACACGTTCTGGGACATAAACACACAATCAACTCAGGGGTGAGGGATTAAGTAGACGGCAAGGGAGACAATGAAGACGAAGATAAAAGGAGAGGCGTGTCCCAATTTCTATAGAAGTGGACACACTGCTTTACTTTTTGTCCCTGTGTAACTCTATAGCCCTCATACCAAATGATTAGCTTATTATGTCACTTTATTTAGCCCATGTTTTATTTTCATTCTCTGATTTTCAAAATGTTTTCCTTGTAATGCAGTGGCGAACCGTGTAGATCACAACTGGACCTTCTGTAGACACACACACCCCCCGCCGCCCCCCCCCCCCTACGCAGCATTATAATTGAAAAGGGTACTCATAACAATTCCGCAACAACTTCATCTTCACCTGTTGCACTTGTCATTTCAACGTTAAAAACAATAAAACGGCATGAATTGCTTCGTCGCATTCATCTAGATCAGTGGTCTCCAACCTTTTTTAGGATGAGAGCTACTTTTAAAAAATAAAACAAGTCGTGGGCTACTTTTACTCCTCTTTTTTTTGTTTTTTTGCAGTGTATATATTTAGCACATTTTAACATTATTATATGCTTACCTTTAACCTTTGTGTGCTGTTTGGGTCTGTGGGACCCGTTTGCAGTATTTACTAAAAGAACATGTATTCAATTTAATTATTTTAACATGCATTATTTGGGGGTGGACCTCACATCATCTAGGGGGGTCCTAGATGGGTCCATGCACCGCCGGAAGATTTTTTGTTTTAATGTTGAAGTTAAATGCATCAATCTGGTGCACTTTGAGCACAAAATGAATTTATGGATACAGCTCTCAACACTCAGATGAAAGGGAGCTGTATACTTTTCAATAATCCAAAAATCTTTAGAATATGATCACAACCAATAACAAATCAATTTTAAACTGTTTTTTTACTGTTCTATAGGACACATTGGAATGATTTCTTACTTTATATTTTACAACTATATTAAATAGATAAAGGTGTGCTCTCTCTAGCTCTCTCGCTCTGTCTCGCTCGCTCACAGAGGCTATGTGCTCCTCCGTGGCGATGACAGCTTGTTTATAATAATAAACATATTTGTAAAGTGGGGGGACACAAATGGGATCGAAAACTGTACATAGTGGAAATTAGGCCATGCGTATGTATGCGTCAAGTGCAATAAATATATGTGCAAGTTGCAACACACACACAGTAAAACTCTGCCCCTCATGTGCTGCATAGGCTGGCACGACTGGGCTGTTCAAAAGGGCTGATGTGTTGATTCTGCCAGAAGGAAAATCACGGTCAAACTCCTTATGAAGTGGTGCTGCTCCACATTGCTTTTCTTCCCGACTGCAACGCTGGTCCCGCAAATCAAGCAAGAACGTGATTGGTCGATATTCATTGTGGGGGTGGGGGGAGGAGGGGTGTTAGGTAGATATAGAGTTGTAGTAAGTAGATAGAGTTCGCTATGATTGAGGTTTAGTTTATGCATATGGTAGATTCTTTTAATTACTCTGAAAGAATACGCCCATTGGCTACAAATCAATATATGATTGGTTGATCAAACTGTCAGTGCAAACGTACACTCTCATTCAGTGCAACGGCCAGGGCATTCGATCAAGGATGTAGAATACCTTGGTTGAAGGACAAGATCTGATTGGTTGCTTTCTTTTCCAACACAAAACCACTGAAATGCGTAGTGCATGGTCCGAGAGGGACAAACAAATCAACGTAACACTGTAATATTACAGATCAACAACACAGATACAATTCTCATTTATTCATTTTATATACATTTTATTACATTTTATTTATATAATTAAATCGATTTTTTGTTTGTTTTATCTGAGTGTTCCAAGGTATTCTCTGAATACCTTGAAGGCCCTGATGGTTTGCCACTGTTGTAATGTTAGTAGAAGGTGGAATTAGCCCTTAGCCACACATTCGCCTAAACCTTGGCCTAAACAAGCATTATAGGCTAGTGACAATGGCCCCAACATTTTGAGATACCCCTCCCGGAGTTAGGACAAAACACAACTTACTTTTTCCTCATCTCTAAGGCCTCCCATACATGAAATGGATTGTTGTATAAAAATATTTTACTGCAAAAGTGGTGAAATTGATATATAAAGTTAGACACCCCAAACTAAAAATAAAGGCTGGCCGTCTGGGGGTTGAGGCATAACAACTCATGTAGATTCACAATGGAAGGTCTGATAGGTTTAAAACTTGGCATACCTGAGGTCAGGACATCCCCTCTCCCTCTAATGTAAATTGGAGATAGTCATTTGAACACATACCTACAATAGGCGGAAATGTATCTATGTAGAATGATCTCTTTACTTTGTAGTGACCCTGACATGGATTGCCATAGCAACATACACAAGGACTTGTTGAAAAGGTGTGATTCTACTGAATCAGCAATACCAATTGTGTAAAGGTAGTTACATATCATCGAGTTATGTCACTAAACGTTTATGGTGTCTTTATACACTGTTATGCCCAACTGCAGCCAAAATGTGCCAGGGACTAGAAGGTGAGACACAGAGACAAGGAAACAGTTTTTGGATTAACAAACTTTAGATTCAAATTAAATGTTCTTATCTAAACTGAAGTAAACCTAAGCTAGTGGGAGCCGGGGATACATGCATATAAACACATCTCTATCACTCATCCACATTGTCATCAAAAACAACATGGCTCACATTTGGGCAGTCAGAGCAAGAGCAAAACTCTGTGCAGGTCAAGCCTACTGAAAGACATTGGCATTTGCTGCTATCATTGCACTTTCCGTCCTTACAGTATAGGTGGGTGATGTCTCTGACTTCTTTAGGTGCAGGTTCTTTGACAACATCACTGGTTCAATAGACCCATCTTCTCTGAGCCTCCACCCTCTACCAACTGGGTTCCAGAGATGAGGCTTGGCCACATGGCTTGACACCACACTGCGGTCTGGTACATGCTCTTAATACATGTTGCTGGAAGGCATCTTCTGTTGGGGGTAGATTTGCAGCTGATGATCTGTTGTAGATGCTAGTGTGTACTCAGCTCATCCAAGGTGGTGCAAGGACGGCCATCCTCCCTTTTCTTTTGGCCATACAGAAGGAGGGCATACTTTCTTGCCACAGGAATAGCCTCCTTCAGACTTCCAGAAAGTCCAAAACTGGCCATCTCATTTAAGTCACTCAGATGGGTCTAAACACAGTAGCCTTCCCAATTCTGTACAAGCTGCTTGTGGTATCACCACCTGTGAGGGCGTGGCATGCAGGTAGACATGCACAAAATGCTGCACCAAGCTTCTTTGCGATGGGACAGAGTGGGACAAACCTCTCCCTTGGGCCATGTCCAGAGTGCATGAACAACGTTGAGGATCCAAACATTCCTTTGCTGGAATAATACACAAGCAAAACCAGTACGTCGGTATCATCACATCTGATGACGACCCGAGAATGAGACTCTGCTAGATGTATTGCATGTAATACCAATCTGGTGTCAGCCTCCTTCGTCGTTTTCCTTTTCCATTAGTGTTGTGATCTTCTTCCAGACACACTCACCCAGGTCATTGAATGTCTGAAAGCCTGAGTCAGGGAGACTATGCAGATGGTTCAGCAACATTAGGCAACTGCTGTGTCTCTTCTACTGACTCCAATTCTTTAGCTAGGTCGGCTTTTGTTGTCTTTCTCATGCTTCCATCATCATAAAACAAAGAGGGGGGGACAGCAGCAAGTTCATGAGACATCACAGTCTCCATGGATACCTCTCTTTGCTTGGATACAGCAAGTAATCTTCGAAAGAGCACATCTGAGTCCATGTGAACCTTTCTAGTACTGACTCCACCTGATGTTTTCATGTCTTTGAAGGTTGCACACTGTTTTCTTTTCTCAGGATCCCAGAAGCTCTTAGTTTTTTGGATTTTGCCAGACGTTGTTCAATTAAGATGGAATTCTGCTCAGCACCATCTTGGAGGAAACTTGACAGCTCTTTTGCAACTTTCTCAGATGCAACCTGACCACTTGCAATATTTATCAGTTCCTCAGGGATACTATCAAGGTTAAAGGGGTTCTGCTTCTGCTCCACAGCTTCCATTATCTTTTGTATGTCTCCCTCATCTCTGTCCATTCTAGAGGCTCCATGTTCTTTGTGTGCTTTTGGGCCCTTTGCATCAGTGACACAAAGGTCTTTCATGGCATCTACGTATGCTGTGGTCACATGCCTTGTCATCAACCATCTTGTGAGAGCTGCCTTTCGCAATGTGAAGCCAACAACTCCACCCTGACTCTTGCCTTCTCGGTTAATGGTTTGCTCCAGTGCCTGATCAGTCGCCACACAGTTGAAGCTGTGATCCTCTGACCGATGGACAACAAATCCGCCTTCTTGCATGAAGGTGTATGCTTCTGGTTGTTCATGTTCAAGAGCTTTCATTTCTGCAACGTAGACCGGCATGTACTTGGCATAATTGGTTCTTCCAGCGGCTCTGAACCAAGGGATGACTTCACACATGCTATTCAGGTGAAGTTGAAAGTCTGCTTCACGTTCTGAACGAAGGATCCTTAGCAACAGATCAGCACCCTTGAGGAACATTAACCAATATCCAAAAGTTGCTGATTGCTTAGCCCCTTCAACTATGAATGTCTGGATAATGTTCTGGATCCCAGTAAGTTCCGTCTCCACCTCACCGATAAGCTGTTGAGCAGTGGCCTTGTCATTACCATGAAATGCATGCTGTACATCTCGGAGGAGTTGCTCTTGTGCTCCAGTTATTGCACATTTGCCCCATTGCACTGAGCTCATTGACGAGTGACTTACTGCCAAATTGATGATGAATCAAAATGGCAAGTCCCAGTGTGATTGGCGTATGGATGTGATGGCACTGTGCAATGAGATCATGGCAGATTGCAATGACACGCAGATTGTCCTTCAACGCTGGTTCCTCATCACAGGTCTCGCAATTTCTGTGAGCATTTGAATCAACGCACCAGTTCACAAAGTCATAAACATTGTTTGGTACATAGTTGCTGCAATGTAGACGTGATAGTCGATCACTGCTGACATATTATTTATGGTCATGGTCAACCTGCTCCATGCTCTTTCTCAATATGTTTGCAGCTCTATGTAGTATTTGCCTGTCAGAGAGACCTTGACTTTGCTGTTGTGTCTCACAGTCTGCTGTAGAAGCTGTTGTCTCTTCTGGCTTGTCTTCAAGTTGTACAGCTCTCATTGCCAATCCCATAGGCACACTTTCAGAGCATACCAAATCAGACTTTCCAGCTCGTTCTACAAATACCAGCCTGTGCTTGTAATGCAGTAAGAGCTTTTCCTTCAGTTTCCAGGAACTGTATTTAGTGTGTTGGACCATCGCATCTTCTTCCCCAGACCTCAGTGTCTTCAGTATATCATTAAACCTCCCAGCCAAGGAGTTGAGGGTCGTCACTTTCATTTCTTTTGAGAAAACAGTTTTGTCAATGAGTTCAGTGAGCTTAATAAAAGCTTTGTCATAGATACTGGTCTGCTGTTCTGATTCTTTTTTTCGTCTGGCAGCTGCTATATTTAGAGATATAGTGTTTAAGGCAGCTTCTATGATATTTGGCATCATATGCAAAGAGATCCGGATATGAGAGCAGCCGAAGATGTACAACTTCATCAAGCCTTTCTGATGAAGGACCTGCATGAAGCACCTTGTCTCGGGTACTCTTACCTGTACCAGTCATAATGGCTATCAGAGGTTCTGGTCTTGATCTGGCCCTCCCACAAATGAAACAATCTCTTCGTATGTCAAACGATAATGTATCAACCCTACTCAGTCTTCTTGAAGAGACTGATGCAGGTATGCCCTCACTTTCAACATTTGCAACTTGTTGCTCACTGATACTGGTCTTACTGGAGTAGTTTGCTCAACATGATCGATGATATGATACCTTTATTTTAAACGAAAGTATATCATCTGTATATGGAGAGAGAGTTTTATGAACATCATCATCTCTCTGTTGAGCAACATTTAGTATACGTTGGAGGCCTTCTGCTGTGGGATTTTTGACATATGGATCTTGTTTCTTCCCTTTTTCAAAATGTTTACCACAGATGATACAACGATTTGGATCCACTGTTTGTACATCACTCTCCATTTTGGTAAAATTGAAAAAAAAGATACACTTCAGAATTTGTACAGTTACCAGTGATACTAATTAAGCCAGGAGAAACAGAGTCTATTGTGAATATAGGCTACTGGACAGGCTCTGTTACATTAATGAAACATTAAGCTAGGTCACTTTCCAGTTAGCTAATTAGCCATTTTATTTGACAAGGTCCCATCTTTTCACAGTCCAAAAATATTTGCAATGATTTACCGGTCAGTTTGTGAAGAACCCACGTAGGCAATGAGATGCAGATAAAGCAGGTGGAGTCAAATACTGTAGTATAACTTCTTGATTCTCTACAGAGCTGAATGACTTGCTGTTATGAGGAGCATAAGCTTGAGTTGATGGGCTGTTGATAAACAATGTGAGCAGAGACACATATTGCCCTCTTGAAGGTCATCCTACGTGAAGAAGACACCTCTAACACCACGTTTGCCCCCGCCGACCTCAAAGACAGTGTCAACTCCACTCTGTATTTTATCGACGGCATGACGTGGCCGGAGGTTTTGCGCGCGTAATGCGAGAGCGACCGGGAGTACCATCATCTCTGCCCTATCAGGAAGTGGATGAGTATCCTTATGGTCCTCTTGAGAGTAAAACCAAGGTGTTGCAGTTCTTAGTGGATCAGTTTCTGACCACCAACATCACCCGCGACTAGCTGATGTCCAACTACTACATTGTTAGTAGTTCTATTGCATTTTAGGCGTGCATTTTCTCTGCACTAATGTTGAAGTTGCAATATTTTACTTAAAAAAATAACAATTATGGATTATTATTATTATTATTATTAACAATTCTCAAGTTGTCATACCTTTTTAGGGACTTCTACTCAAGACAATTTGTTAATATTTTCCACCCCTGATAAGTGAAGTCAAAATAAAACTAATTGGTGATACTATAGATTTAATTAGGACTATTTCATATTTTCCCCATTTTTGACACCTTATACGTTTAGTGACATAACTCCATGAGTATGTATGTACCTTTACACAATTATTATTGCTGGATTCAGTAGAACCACACCTTTCCAACAAGCCCTCATATGTGTTGCTATGGCAATAGCATGTTAGAGTCACTACAAAGTAAAGAGAACATTCGACATAGATTTACATTTCCGCCTATTGTAGGTATGTGTTCAAATGACTGTATCTCCAATTTACAGTAATATATTGACATTCAGTCTTTTCTATAATGCAGAGGAATGTCCTGACCTCAGGTATGCCAAGTTTTAAACCTATCAGACCTTCCATTGTGAATCTACATGAGTTTATATGCCTCAACCCCCAGACGGCCAGGATTTATTTTTAGTTTGGGGTGTATAACTTTATATATCAATTTCACCACTTTTGCAGTAAAATATTTGTATACAACAATCCATTTCATGTATGGGAGGCCTTAGAGATGAGGAAAAAGTACGTTGTGTATTGTCCTAACTCCGGGAGCGGTATCTCGAAAACTAAAGCCCTTTTTGTCTGTTTGTCACAGGCCTATTAGTAGCATTAGCAGTTCTTACTTTGTTAACCTCAATCTGCTCTAAAACCACTAACCACATGTTAATGTAGGAAGTATTTATACTACTAAGTACAGTGTGATTAAGACAGTGATTCCCACAGCATGTTAATACTTTGGGGGGCCCCCAAAGTATAATGGCTCCCCCCAAAGTATAATTTGTGTGTTTTTTTTTACTCAGTGAGCACTCATTTGCATTTGCATTGGTGGCAATGAGTGCTCAGTGAGTAAAAAAAACTTAAAAAACCATAAATTATACTTTGGGGGGAGCCACCCATAGATTATACTTTGGGGGGAGCCATTATACTGGTAAACAGCCTCTATCGGCTCGAGTCCAGACCCACTTTTGTAATCAAATGATGACGTCAGTGGGATTATCTCCTTTATCAACTCCTAAACATCCCCGGGACAACATCACTAGCCCCGCCCCTAAAAAGGTGTGAACTTGAGCCAATCAACTACTACTACTAGGTCGTCCTTAGACGAGTTTGCCAACGGGTTCGCCAATCCTCACGGTCCTCCATACACCCGGCCAGCTCTGTGGAGCTTTCCACCCTCACATCCTTCCTCAGCACCTCCACGTATGTTGGCGTGGGGCGCCCTCTTGGTCGGTGCCCGTGTGTTGGCTCCCAGAGTACTAACTTGCCAGCTGGAAGTTCCTGGTGTCGATGGCAGTGACCTGCACATTTCAGTTTCCTGGATGCCACCTTGTCACTCAGCCTGGGTAGCCCACCAGGACTAGCCCCGCTCCTACATTTTTGAGAGATTTCTGAGGAGATTTTTTTTGGAGATTTTTCATATTTTTGGAGAGAAATAAAGGTGGGTGCAACTTACAAAATAGCCATAAAGCTAGTTAGCATAAAAAACGCAAATGTAAAAAAACGCTAATAAGCATATGCTAGCTAGTTAAAATGTGTTGTCCCTGGGTCATCATAGATGTTGTCCCCATGAATTGAAAAAATACTGGCAAAATGCATAGGTAGCTAATTGTACGTTAATTATATGTATTCACTCAGCAGGCATGGCCAGATTTGTTAAAGAAGTAAATACATCCTCTTCAACTGTTACTTGAGAATTGTGATTGTAAGAGCTGAAAATGAACTAAATTGAACCTATAATTCCAGGTGCTCAAACCATACCTGAGTGGATTGGAGAGCAACCTCAAGAACAGGTTCCCAGACGTCGAGTTGTTGGGGGCCTTTGTTTGCTTAGTCCTCGGGCAGCAATGGCAGACGAAGACACCAACATTGAAAACCTTGACATTCTTGCGAGGAAGCTCATCCCAGGGCGGGAAGAAGACCTTAAAACGGAGTGGTACTCCTTCAAACCCCACCTCACAGGAGCTTTCAAGGTAAGTAAACTTGCCTGTTTTTGTTTTCCAGAATTGATTAATCTTGTCTTGCGTATGGTTAATTTTATTGTATGTTCTTTTTCCAAACCTCTGAAGGACAACAGTCAAGCTGAGATCATGCAGATGCTGGCAAGCGAGAACGATGAGTGGGCCGAACTCTATCCTCTACTCGGCAAGCTTTCTGCGCTGGCTGGTGATCCCGGTCTCAAGTGTGAACTGTGAGCGAGACTTCTCGACGATGAACCGGGTACGGAAAATACATACATCCAAATTATTTCACAGGTGCCTGGATATGAATAAAAAACTTTGGAGCATAAAAGCTGTATAAAGAAGCCCAAGTGTCTGATGGTGGCCTCTGCTGGCTACTTCTGAACTGCAGCTCAATGATTGTACAGTCATCTTTTTTATTTTCAAGCACTTGTTTTGATTTCTGGATGGTTATTTTAATGCTTGGTGCCTGTTTTCATGCTTTTCAGGTGAAAACTGACCTGCGAAATAGAATTCAGGGGGGAGCACCTGGCAGCATGCCTCCGAATATCCATAGATGGACCGGAATCGGAACACTTTCCATACCAGAAAGCCCTGGAGAGGTTTTTTGACAAGCCGCGACGGATCCACTGCTCAAACAGGCTGTGCCGTCTGTGCAACCATTAAGTTTGTTGCTCATTTCATTCACCAGTTTGTATATAGTTAAAATAAAGTTATCCGGTCATTGACGATCAGATACCAGTGTGGAGTTTTCTTTCTTAAATTTGATATAGATCATGTTCTTTGTTGGTTTGTGAGGATGTTCATACACACTTGGTAAGATGTGTTGTGAAAGAAGACCACAAAAACAACAGCAGTGACTGCTCTCAGCTGTTTAACATTAAAGACCTAGACACCATCACCACTTGTAGGTTGTCTGAAGTGCAGTGTTACTATGAAAATTCACTAGAATGCAGGAATTGAGAAAAAAATCTCAACATTTTTCACGAGGGGGGGGGGCCACATTGGAATACCCTCAGTTTCCATACGTCAGTGGCTTGAACACGCTGCTCTGGACACTTTTGTAACACCCGATGGCAACTTCCGAACCTGTCCACCCTGCTACACCTGCTAATGGTGCTCGCCTGCTTCAGGGCTAACGCTATCGCATAACGTTAGTGGCTCCATCGTGACGACAAGCCCGATTCTCCGTCTCATTTTCACGTTTTGAGTCCCGATACCTGCTTCACTGGTATCACCTGCTTAGCTGCTGTTTGATTTTGTTTTTGCCACAAAAGACACAACAACGGTCCTCTCCACCCAGCCAGTCTGACGGCGATCAGAAGCTAGCCTAGTTCTACACCTGCTCAGGCTAGCCTGCTCTGGCCACCACCGGTGCTCCTCTGCAGCAAACCTCTTCAACTTCCACCATCTCTCCTCAGTGCTGTCCGTCCTTGAGTCGCTTCCTGGACAGGCTGCCTGTGTCCTGGTTCATCTGTACTCTTGGCTGATAGCACATTCCTCCCGGCCGATCCGCGACCACAGCTAACGCTGTGCTAACGTTAGCATCATACCATTGTGATGCTTCGTTACTACTCTTCCGCCTCGCAACTTTTTAGGATCAACCACTTCACTACACCCCCTCTATGTCTGTCAGTCATTGAATACCTTCGGTCTTTACGAGTTGGCAGACCCAGGTATTTCCATAGAGGTTCCAAACGGGGGTTTGTTTCACCGGCTCAGCTGACACTATCACAACTGTGTGGTCCCGGCGCCCCGTCACCGCCCACTTACGTCATCACAACAAACCACACGTGTGCAGTATTAACCTGAAAGCCCTTGGCCTGTGTTGATGGCATCACTGTTTTACAGCCATTGCAACATATAACAATTCCCACACATTCATGTTGTTAAATACCGCTGCCTTAACTACAAAGCATCACTTATTAATGAATCATCATTGATAGGAAATTGGATTTCCTCTGCCTCACTGAGACATGGCAAAACCAACAGGACTTCCTCACACTCAACCTAGCACCCCCCCAGGTTATGCTTATTTCCAACAGCCCCTCTCCATTGGGTCGTGGTGGTGGGCTGGCAGTCATCCACAGAGAAGATATCCCTGTCAAACCGCTGCTTGTGACGAATAAAATCTCACTTGAGTGCCATTGCCTTCTCAGTGGCTGCCCCCTCAAAGCAGCAGGTCGTCCTCATTACCGCCCCCCCAAACCTTCCACCTCATTCATGTCGGAGTTGCTGAGCTTCTCACCTCAATCTGCTCCATGTCCCCATCCACCTACTGCTAGGTTATTTTAACATCCACGTGGACCACGTGCACCTGCACCTTTGCCGCTGAGTTTCTGTCACTATTGGAGTGCTTTACATCACGCAGCATGTCCAAGGTCCCACCCACACTAAGGCCACACCTTGCGTGTCTTCACTTGCAGAGAGAAGCATCGGCTTCGTGTGTGTGTGTGTGTGTGTGTGTGTGTGTGTGTGTGTGTTGGTGTGTGTGTGTGTGTGTGTGTGTTGTGTGTGTGTGTGTTGGGGTGGTGTGTGTGTGTGTGTGTGTGTGTGTGTGTGTGTTCTGGTGTGTGTGTGTGTGTGTGTGTGTGTGTGTGGTGTGTGTGTGTGTGTGTGTGTGTGTGTGTGTGTGTGTGTGTGTGCTGTTGTGTGTGTGTGTGTGTTGTGTTGTGTGTGTGGTGTGTGGTGTGTGTGTTGTGTGTGAGTGTGTGTGTTGGTGTGATGTGTGATGTGTGTGTGATGTGTGTGTGTTGTGTGTGTGTGATGTGTGTTGTGTGTGTGTGGTGTGCTGATGGTGTGTGTGTGTGTGTGTGTGTGGTGCCTGTGTGATGCTCTTCACTCACTTTTCTCTTGATTTCCCTTTGATATTTTGTTTAGGTACCAGTGTTACTTGCAGCTAATTGATTGATTGTTTTATGGGTATTCTGTGTTGAGATGGTGCAATATTTGTAACACATATCTAATATATTTCCAATACATTTCTCTTGTGTTGTTCTTTCACATAACTAAGACTATAGAAGTTTTAAAAAATAGGCTACGTCAGATTATTCCAAGGGACATACATGTCAAATCAAGTCAATTTTTATTTATATAGCCCAAAATCACAAATCCGAATGAGGGGGTCCTTGGTGTATTCTCTATCTTGTAAGGGGTCCTTGGCTGAAAAACAATTGAGAACCTCTGCTGTAGATGTCTTCACGGCTGGACTGTTAGCACACTGCTATCTGAAGTCTGCTGCTCTGAGCAGTTGGAGCGATGACATCATCGTGTTCCATGACACAGGTGTTTATATTTGAGCTAACGAGGTGTGCAGAGATCAAAGGTTTCCATAGAGTGGTGAAGTCACGCCCATCTACTTCCGGTCCATGGGACCTTATTTCGGAAAAATAATGTATTGAAGTCAATTGAGAGAGAAAACATATCTTTCGATCCCGTTTGAATTGTGTCATGAATTACACATATGATGTTTGTCAATCTCAAAAAATAATTTCCATGACAAAAAAGTCACAGTTTGTCATAAAACTGTTGAAATATAAGACTATGAAAAATACGCAACTAGAAAGACTACAAATCCCAGAGTCGCGTAAGTGATGTCACAATTGTTTTCCTCCACTAAGAGATAGCTAAGATCAGCGCCATATAGATATAATATATCTATATGGAGCTGGTTAAGATAACTTTAACAAGATGCCTGTGTGCTTAGTACCAGGTTCTTATCATACCAGCAATGAGTCTTGCTCGTTCTTTCGCTTCCCGTCTGATGAAAGGACCAGGAGTGGCTGGATCAAGTTAGCTACCTAGCTAGTAGCTAGCACGTTAGTTAGCATTACAGCCTTTGTCTTTTTTAGTATCCTTAATATGAAGTAGTAACATTAAGTAACCCACAATGTTAAACAGTAAGAGTAGTAGTCATATTTCGTGAACCCTTTGAAGAGTACTGTCACCGGTGTGATCATTCTAGGTAAAATCATTGAAAAAGTTATTTTTCAACAGTTGAGTAATTTCTTGCATTTAAATAGTTGTTTCGATGTGTGACTGTTCTTGTAAAGGTCTTTAATGACATCCACTTAAACACAGACAGTGGCAGAACTTCAGTGTTAGTATTATTAGATCTCAGTGCTGTGTTTGACACTGTTGACCACAACATATTACTCGACCGACTAGAAAACTGGGTGGGACTTTCGGAAACAGTTCTAAATTGGTTTGAATCCTACTTAAAGGACAGAAACAACTTTGTTTCCATAGGTAAATACACATCTGAGTTGACAAATATGACATGTGGGGTACCTCAAGGCTCCATCTTGGGGCCTCTTCTCTTTAACATCTACATGCTACCACTGGCTCAGATAATGAAAAACAACAAAATAAGTTACCATAGCTATGCGGATGACACACAAATTTACGTAACAATTTCACCAGGAGACTATGCTCCAATTCAAACACTGAGTAAGTGCATTGAACAAATCAATGACTGGATGTGTCAGAACTTTCTCCAATTAAAACAAAGATAAAAACTGAGGTAATAATAATAATAAAATAGCTTGGATTTATATAGCGCCTTTCAAGGGACCCAAGGTCGCTTTACAAGTAATAGGGCAAAAAACAAACATAACAAAACAAAAGTCAGACAGACAGAACAACAGATCGATTTAGGGGCCGAAAGCCTTGGCAAACAGATGGGTCTTGAGGGCCCTTTTGAAGACGTAGAGTGTGGGGATGTTGCGAATCTCCGCAGGGAGAGCGTTCCAAAGGGTGGGGGCTGCCACACTGAAGGCTCTGTCCCCGAAGGTTCGCAGTTTGGTGCGGGGGATGGTAAGCAGGCCAGAGTCTGAGAACCGCAGGTTCCGGGGTGGGGCATGTGGGTGAAGGATGTCCGATAGGTACTGGGGGGCAAGGGCATGGAGGGACTTGTAGGTAAGGAGGAGGATTTTGTAGGTGATGCGGGACTTGACCGGCAACCAGTGTAGGTGGATGAGGGTGGGAGTGATGTGCTGCCATGGCTTTGTGTGCGTGAGTACCCTAGCAGCACAGTTTTGGACATACTGGAGCCTGTCCAGGGTTTTGTTGGGAACCCCGAACAGGACACCATTGCAGTAGTCCAAGCGTGTGGTGACAAACGCATGCACCAGGGTTTCGGCAACCGACTCCGAGAGTGACGGTCGGAGTCTGGCAATGTTCCTAAGGTGGTAAAAGGCAGATTTGGTCACAGATTTGATGTGGGAATGGAAGGAAAGGGTGGAATCAAGGATGACACCCAGGTTGCGGGCTTCAGGAGATGGGGAGATGGAGCAGCCGTCAACCTCAAGGACGAAGTCACCAACCTTCTGGAGCAGGGCCTTGGGTGCCACAACCATGAGCTCTGTTTTTTTGCTGTTCAGCTTAAGATAGTTGGAAGACATCCATGTTTTGATGTCATGCAGGCAGTTGATGAGAGACTGAGGGGGGAGCTGGGAGGATGGAGTGGTGCTGAGATACAATTGGGTATCATCAGCGTAGCAGTGGAAATTGAGTTTTTGGTTTGGTTGGTTTGGTTGGTTTGGTTTGAGTTAATGGTTTTTGGAGCCAAGGCAGAACGTATAAAAGTTAGTGCTGATCTTCAGTCTGCAATGTTCAAAACAACAGATAAAGCCAGAAATGTAGGTGTAGTCATGGACTCTGACCTGAGTTTCAACAGTCACATTAAAACAGTTACTAAATCAGCCTACTATCACCTAAAGAATATATCTAGGATTAAAAGACTAATGTCACAGCAGGATTTGGAAAAACTTGTCCATGCTTTTATCTTCAGTAGACTGGACTACTGTAATGGTGTCTTTGCAGGTCTCACTAAAACATCTATTAGAAAGCTGCAGCTAATTCAGAACGCTGCTGCTCGAGTCCTCACTATCACTAAGAAAGTGGATCACATCACTCCTGTTCTGAAGTCTTTACAATGGCTTCCTGTGTGTCAAAGAATAGATTTCAAAATACTGCTGCTGGTTTATAAACCTTTGAATGGTTTAGACCCAAAATACATTTCTGACCTACTGCTAAATTATGAACCATCCAGATCTCTCAGGTCTTCAGGGACTGGTCAGCTTTCTGTCCCCAGAGTCAGAACTAAACATGGAAAAGCAGCGTTTAGTTATTATGCTCCAAATATCTGGAACAAACTCCCAGAAAACTGCAGGTCCGCTGCAACTCTGACTACTTTTAAATCCAGACTAAAGACTTTTCTTTTTGCAGCTGCTTTTAATTGAACTATTCACATCTTAAACTGCACTGTAACTTTTATCCATGTATTTTTTCTTTTAATGTTTATTTTATTATCTTTTCTTTTTAATGACTGATTTTAAATGCCATTTTCTTTATGTCTTTCGTTTTTTGTAAAGCACTTTGAATTGCCTTGTGTTGAAAGGTGCTATATAAATAAACTTGCCTTGCCTTATAATACACAATTTAAGCCCGGGGGAGAAATGCTAACGCTAGCATCGGCGATCTGCGATCTTTTCTACTTCATGCTATCTGCACAAATGGTTGACATTCAACATTAAAACATCTCAGAGAGAATCAAAGGAAGGCAGGCAGGCAGCTTTGCATGACATTCTTCTGGACGTGTTTCATTGTGGTGATAGTGAGGGTAGCCAATCCTTTTTTTTGACTTGCAAAATTATCTTTTAAATTTGCAAACATCATATGTGTAATTCTTAGTGGTGCACGATAATTATCGGCCCGATAATTAGAAAAGTATTAATAGCCCCGATAATATACAATATATTTTTTGGGTTAAAAAAAAAGAGAAAAATACTGCAGTGTGGGTGGATTGGGATGAGGGGCGCTTGTTTTTCGCTCGGCTCCTCCCGTTTTGCCAGTACTGTGGTAAGAGGGGAGTTTTTCACAAATCCAGCACCCCTAACGCATGCCTGGCTGTGACGTAAATGGTGTGCGGCCGTGAAGCCAGGACAGTAAACAAACATGTCGTCGGTAGTATGCATGGTAGTATGGGACTATTTCAAAGTTTCAGAGTTAGATAGTTCGCTTGCGATTTGTATTAACAAATGCAATGCAGAAGTTCCACGAGGAGGGAAAAAGGAAACGAGCTATAATACTTCCAACCTGATTAGTCACCTGAAACATCACCATCGCTACGATGGTGTGTTAAAAGCGTACGAAGACGCCTGCACTGCTAAACTAGCGGTGAATCCAAAGCCAGCTGCAAAGGCACCGGGGCTTTTACCTATCGACGAGCCTTTGGAAAAAGGCAAGAACTTTATTTGGGAAAATAAATATGGTCATTTTGAAGAGTCAAAACTGTTCTTGGCTTTGTTTTGTTCATAGTAGTAATGCTCCTGTCATTTGCTCACTACTAGTCTTCTTTTTACCACCAGGTGTGCAAAAACTACAGGTACATTTAATATATATATATATATATATATATATATATAATATTATTATCGGGTATCGGTCTTGAGAAGCAGGAAGTTATCGGTATCGGTTTCAAAAAACCAATATCGTGCATCCCTAGTAATTCTTGGCACAATTCAAACGGGATCGAAAGATAATCTTTCTCTCTCCATTGACTTCAATACATAATTTTTTCGAAATAAGGTACCATGGAGGTCCACCGGAAGGGGAGGGACTTCGCCACTCTATTGTTCCTAATGAGAGATAAACCTCTTACATGTGAACGTTTTGTGGAAGAACTGTAACAGATATCAGTGAAATTTCAAAACGTGAAGCATGTCAAGGAAGTTGAGTATCTGAAGTATAATTTTTGTGTACTTTCGGGTTAAAAATGTGGCCTTTTTGGCAGTTTTTTGGGAACGGCTCCGTGTGTACGCCCTATACGATAATTTTCCTGATAACGATGAACCATAGCTCCGCCTCTCCCCACCTCTGCTGCTCACTGCTGTAGCATGGTCAGTAGCTACTGTCAGTAGCTACTGCTACTGACCATGCTACAGTTAGTGCAACATCTACAGCTCCTCTACCTCAACCACCAGCAACAAGTGGACATGGAGAATTACATGAACTACATGTTGCTAAATCCACCGCTTAGAATAAACAGAAGGGCAACCATGCTCAGGGGTCTTCTTCGCTGCTTTTGGTGTATTTTGTGGCAGAAGTTACTACGCCACTTACAGGCCCGGCATATGTACTACAGCGTCTCCAGCGCTTTCGAGCGGTCTCGTGCAGAAGTACAGCGCCACTTACAGGCCTGGCATGTACTACAGCATTTCCAGTGGTCTCGTGTGAACGGACACGTTAAATGAGCCGAATGCGTGTGAACGGAAGACTTTTTTGAAAATGAATTTGGTGCGTAAACGCAAACGTTCCCGTGTAAATGGGGTATCAATAAATGTAAATACACCCACAGTCCTTACATTTGAATACTTTCAGAAATATTAGAATCATACACATAGTTTGAAAACGGGTCTCTTTTCCAAATGTTTTATTTCTGCCTTGTGCATTCTGTTCTGCTAAAAGTTGCCTTTAGAGTGCATGTTCATGCCACACTTATTTCTGTGAAAATGTTTAACATTTAACACAAGAAGCTGCATTACTAGGGGATTGCAATGATCTGTTGTTCACCTATTTGATCCAGGCTTGAATATCTCAACTGTTAGATGGATTGTCTTGACATTTGTAACAATTTTCAAAAATGTATAATCCTAGTAATTATTTGACTTTCATTCTTGCACAAAAATGAGGTCAACATTTGTGTCTTATGGAAATATTTATACAACAATGCATGGATTTCCATGAAATGTTGTACATGTTATTCAATATCCGTTCTCATAATTAATTATAATAACTTTGGTGATCATTCACTTTCATCCAGCACCAACAGGTCAACATTTAAATGTGTTGAGTTCATTTTCTGTAATACTTTGATTAATGACCAAACCCCTGCAAAACTGACAGATACCAACCCCATCAGCCACAGCTGTATTTTCTGTGAAGTGCTAATTAGCATGCTTATACAAGACATTATGGCAGGTTAACCTCAGCATGTTAGCATTGTCACTGTCAGCATGTAGTACATATGCTAGCATGGCTAACATGTGTTTCTTTTCAATTTCACATCCTATCAATACTAAATAATGGTGGTGATGAAGACCAGCAGGCGAGATCATCACATGACATATTTCTTATAACACAGCCCTAAGGCTTTAGTGTGTTGAAAAGTTGAAGTAGCCAACAGTAACCCGGTGTGAATATCAGGAGGGGGAATGGGTGTGTGTGGGGGGATGGGGGGGTCTGCTGTCACTTTTGTAGACAAATGCCTTGCTTGACAAATGTCTAGCCAAGGCCGGCAGCAGAAACATGAGAGTACTCTTCTTTGGCAAGAAGGAGGGAGGGACGTGGGAAAAGGCAAGGAGATATCTCTACACCGCTTTGTCCTACTGTAACATACCTTTACCTTTGTAGTTTTGGCATGTTTTCATGCTACTTAAACACATCGAACTTAAACACATGGAAACTTGCTGGAAGTACACTAGTTACTTATAATATGTATGCGTTAAATGTGCCTTTATGCTCTTAACATGCTACATACATTTTTTTTATGCTGAACATTAGAATAAACAGAGTGTTTTTGCTGGATCAATATTGAAATACAGTAGGCTAGCAAAATGCACATTTCCCGACATAAAACAGTAATGGTCATCCACTGCACTGCTGCAGAATGAAGCCTAAGTGCCCAGCAAACTGCAGCTAATGCTTTAAAGCTGGAGTGTGGTAGTGGGGCCCGGCCCGGCCCCGCGGTTTTTGGTCAACCGCAACATGGCCTCTGATTGGCTGGATGTGAGGCAGGAATTCAGGCTCTGAGGTCTAAGCCCCACCTCCTTCTCCTCCTCCCGGCCCCGAGCGCTGGAGCACGATGGCATTCCCTCTGTGTGCGCACACACACACACACACACACAGTCTCTCTCCCATTCTCCTATGAAAGGGGGCTGTAGAGTAGGGAGTTCCAGACATTTGACGAGACAGATCAAGGAAGTGAGAGAATAGCAACAAAAGACAAAGAGTACTCTCCTGCCCTCTGTTTGTGTGTGTGGGTGAGATTTCTTTTTTTCTCTCGCACTGTGATCCTAAGAAGGGGGAGGACCTGAACACTGCTAAGAGTCAATACCCCTGCAGGAGTCCACACACACACACACACACACACACACACACACACACACACACACACACACACACACACACACACACACACACACACACACACACACACACACACACACACACACACACACACACACACACACACACACACATACATACACATACTTGCTACTGCAGCCTGAATGAGCTCAAAGCAGAAGGAGAAGCAGAGCGAGGAAGCAGGAGTGTGAGAGAGGGGAGGAGGAATCTCTGGAGTTACTACTTGTTGCTTTTTTGGTTTTTCTGTGTGGATTGAGGATGGTATTTCTTCTGCTTTCCCTGCGGCAGTGGGACCTTGTCTGAGGTGAGCGCTTGCATTTCACTCCCCCCCCCCCCCCCCCCCCCCTAATTTCTCTGGTTGATAACTCTGTGAGAAAAAAAGGAGTTTAAGTTGTGGAAGCTTTTCTGTGGGATTGCTCTCTTTGTGGAATGGCGGAGGGGGGTTGGAAGAGAGGAGGAGGTGTGGAGGAAGGCTTTTCACGTGCCGCGGAGCAACATTATCACACTCATCTGTCAGAGAAAGAAACAAATTAGGGGAAGAAAGAATCTTATATGAAGGGTACTAATGTGGGGGAAAGAGGAAACAGAGTTGCAACGTGTGATTCACAGCTCTGTTACATGTGGGACAGCAGAGGAGGAGAACATACAACTCTTTAGACTTCTGTATATTTATTTGGTCTTTGTTGACAGGACCATGCATCTTGTATTCCTTTCATACATGTTTGTGTCTGTGTGTGTGCTGGAGGAGTTTTCCAATTCCACCATACAAAGCTAGAAGGTAGTGCTTAACCACTTTAGCAGAGTGTAGCCCTCATTTATCAGCTCTTGCTTGATTACAGTGTTTTCTCTGACTCTACCACAGATAGCAGCTCACTTGAGTGTGCAGCCTCATCATCATTCCTCCACCAACATGTGTTTACATGCTGCCCTCTATAACCCACACAAAGAAGTGTCAACAAGTTTGTGTCATGTTGCTCTTTTTGACAGGGACGTCAACATCTGTAGTGAGTTAAACATGTGTTAATTATCTGACCTTTCTGGATAAAGTATCAGTTAAAGTAAATGTTTGTGGTAAACTTTTACATATCCCAGATTCAAGTAGAGTTTGGAGATGCTTACGTTTTTTTTTGTCAGTAGTAGTGCTGTGTGTCCGGGCGTGGGATGGGCATTGTTGTCCTATTATTAGAGCAAGCGGGCCGCCCAGCAGCTGTGAGGAAGGAAGTAGACTCGGAGCAGCCGGAGAAGAGGGATTACTGGGAACACTGAGCGGGAATTATGGGCAGACTGGAATGGCATTCCTATGGTGGCAGAGGCAGTGAGGGAAGATGAGTGAGCCGACGCAGCAGACAGGGATCAGTGTGGATCATAAGAAAAGACCTAGAGGTCAACAGTGATCTGCACTGAACACAGATGACATGTGTCCAACACATGGATGGCTCGGCTGCTCATTTATGGACAATGATTTGTTAAAGGGTGCAAGAAATATATGCATGTATTTAATCCTTCTTCTTCATTATTACTAGATAACACTGAAACAAATGCAGGCAGAATTTCAAATATTATTTGAGTTTACAATTACGTAAAACGGATAAAAGCAGCAAATCTAAGTAAAGCTGAAACCAGTGCATGATTCATGAGCGATTCATCATTTAAAAATATTTGATTAATTTTCAGGCACCCAACTAATCCTCTCATTGTTTTTTCTTAATCTTTAACTGCTATACACTTCTTAAATAATAATAATAAGAATTGCCACATCTACTGAAACCACTGATTCTTAATTAATAATTTTCTGTATGTTTTCCTGCTTTTGTTAACTTTTAAAATAGCTGACTTATTTTCATGCAACCAATTTATCACCTCATTGTTAGTACTTTAGAATGTGTCTCTAACCTGTACCACCTCTCTAGAATTACTATATTTCATTACAGACTCCAGTGACACTGTAATGGCTGGCAATTTAAGTTTGAATAAAGGGTGATAAATAAAATACGACACGACCCATCTGTCATTGAGTGTGCTTACTCACTCTTTGTAGCTCTTTATCTGCGGCAGCGCAGAGCGGAAGCTGACAGGGTATTCTCAGCAGTGAAAGTGGAAGCAGATAGTGATTACTCTGTGATTGACTGCTGGGATAAACTGCTGCCACACTGGCTAAAGAGATAATGGCATCCCAGAATGACTCGCATATCTCTGCTATCTCTGCCTTTCTCCACTCGTAAATCTCAGGTGTGTATTCCAGAGAAATACACTTGCTCACTGCTTTTAGATAAGTACGACAACAAGGGCTTTGTCATCTGGAAATCTTTGGACTTTTTTGTATTTCTTTTTCATGTTGGATCTTTAAAGTTATTTATCACTTCCCCATTACCTGGAGTGTTGATACAGGCTGAGATGTGTTGAAAGAGAAATGACCTTTTAAATCTAAACTTCCATAGGAATTTGATAGCTGTCTGAATCTGTACTGCAATGACAATGAAGTTAAATCTAATCTAATCAACGCAAACATAACAACGGAGAAAAGATTTGAGATAACAAACTCGTTTAGATACGTTTATATTTATTGTGAAATCAAATCAATCAAATTACCTTCAGGCTGCATTTCTTTCTGATGGGGTGACTTCTATTTTAATTAGAGGTGTATCTGTTACTAATATATCTGTTAAATAATCAAGAAAACATGGAACTTTTAAGAGTTTAAAACGTGTTGAAATGCTCGTGAGATTTTATTCTGTAACTTACTTTTTTGTGTGAGTTTGACATAGTTTTCTGCCTTTTAATATCAAAGTCTTCATTTCCTCCTCACAAACACCTTCCAGGCGTTTCGTACCACAGGACCTGCCCTCATTCCCACCACTCTCTTCCCAGCTTTCCTCCTCCCTCCAGCTCTCTGAAGATCAGCTTTGTAATTATTTAGCGCCATAAATCACCGACAACAGAGGGGATTCTGATGCATGTTTGACACCAATAAACTGGGTGGTTTCACTTTGTATGTGGATTTTGGGGAGAAGAAGGGGGTAGGCTGGTGGTTTGTTGGCATAACGTACAATTATCCATGTGCCTCGCTCGCAGGTTACCTGATGCACTCTATGATCATGTTTGAGAGAAATGATGTTTCTTTTAGATTGCATGTTTTGGCATGTGTCTGCAGCTAGATTGTGTACACAGGCACTCATTGCTTTTTAATATGTAAGTTAATCATTTCATTGTTCTCTGGCCTGCAGAGCACTAATGAGGACTGTGGAAATGTATTTACTGTGTGTTTGATATGGCAATTAGGTGCTTAACATCTGAATTTAGGGCTGAAAAACCAGGGCTATTGTGGATCTAAATTGTTTGTTTTGCTTTCCCTAAACACTCCTTAAAGACAATAATTAACCCCAGTGCTCACTTCTGAGGGAACACACACACACACACACACACGCTCGGTAACATACTTTGTGGAAAGATTACTAAATTACATTCTTCATTGCATTTAATAAGTAGCTCTGCAAAGTTGAGGCAGTTTGAGGGCCCTTCATAAACATTCCCTGTCGTTGGCTTGTCAATAGCACAGTGTTGAAATAAGATATTGCAACAGCCCTCCTTCTGCGTGGGTGTGCATTTATATGTAGGCTACTGCAGGTGTACAAGTATGAACAACACTACTCTTCATGCAATATTAATATGTTCATATATTGACTCATTATTATTATTATCCAGCTGGAGTCCATATGTTTATAACTGTAGTCTGTGGCCCCTCTCAGCAGATGTGGCCCTCAGCAACAGGCCTAACCCTGACTGAGCTCTTTCACCCTCACACCCTCCACTCAGCTGCCGGTTTAACGGATGTTCGGCTCACTGTGTGTCTGCTTGTATTCATGTAGGCTTACAGTTTGAATAGACACAATGCAGTGTCAGCGTGCTGTCTGCCACCAGGCTGCATGCAGATGTACAGTCAATGCTTCAATGCAGTATTGATGACTTGATAGAAAAATCTTTAAAATCAGTATATGCTAGCAGGGTAAACTGTTGACAACTGACACTTTTAGGAGTTTCTTTTTTAGATGTATTATTTAGGTTGTGGAACTCCATTCAAATTGTAATTATTTGAATGTAACTTAAGGCTTTGAATCAGTAATTGCGTTTTATAACCCGGTACAAATACTACAGTATAGTAAAATACAGTTTTCATTAATGTCGCAGTAGTTGTTTCATTAGCCTTTGCCGTACCTAGTTCCCACCACTTAGTTCCCAGCACTTATTACCCCCATGGAACTAAGAGCAGATCGCGTTCACACCGGAATAAGTCCCCTGAGGGAAGATTAGGCAAATGACGCCGCTGACGTCACTTCTTCTTCTGCTTTGGGTTTACTGGCAGGCCACAAACAACTTCACGGCGTATACTGCCACCCGAAGTCCCCGGAGTTGGGGACTGGCTTCAGTAGAAGCTGCTGGGACTCCCAGCAGCTTCTACTGAAGCCTTCCGAGTAAATCCCCAGAACGCCGACACCTCCTCATCTCCACTGCTCCCATGTTTTCCTTTGTGTTGCCATAAGTTAGTCTCTCTGCGTTGGTGTGTGGGGCTAATGCTAATGATAATAATGCTAATGCCAGCAAACACAATGGCGGCTTCACGAAACTTTTCCGAGTGTTACGGGGCGTGGTTTGCAATTCGCCCAGCCAATCAGAAATTGGAACTTTTTTCTCCCCAGGAAAGTACCTGCTCTCTAGCAGGGACTAAAGAGGTGGGAAAAGTTTTCATGAAATAAGTTCTCTTTTTGGTGTGAACGCAAAATCCCAGGAACTATCGGAACTAAACGGGAAAAGTACTCCGGTGTGAAAGCGACTCTTGTTAGCCTTTTATTCTGCAGCTCTGACATTTCTCCCTACGACATTAGTTTTTTTCTTGAAGCTTAAATAGTCTTATTTAATTAAACCTGAGGTGTACAACACCAAAGAAAGAATGCAGAGAGTTGCATTTAAAATGTTAAATGTCACAGAAATAACTATGGTATATCAGTTAGGGATGGTCCTTTTCAGTCATTTTCATGTATAACTTTATATGTTGAACAAATACTAACATCCAATTTAAATAAAGCAGTGTGTACGTTATAGATGAAGGCCATGAGTCATATCTCATTTTATATTTATTGCGGCTTTTACAGCACTTTTGCTATGCCATTATTGGAAAGACATATCTGGGATGTAAATCTCCCACGCAGAGATGATGTTCTGTGAGTCTGCATTTATGTAAAGGTGTGACATTTGTGTGTGTGCAGCTGTCTTGTTTGCCAAAGCACTGTGGTGTTGATTCACAGGAGCGCGACCACCCACTGAGCCTTCAATGAGCCAGGAGAAAACACAGCAAATGTCTCAGCTCCCAGCCTGTGCTTCCAGCAGCGCTACATCACTAGTTTAACAGTTTAGTAGTGTGCACTCTGCACATGCAACCTTTGATGAGTAGACAAGTTGTTCTAAGGGTAATATATATTACAGATGTATATATGTGTGTATGGATGTTCGCTGTCAAACTTCCTCTTGTTTGTTTTGTTTCAAAATAATTGTTGCTAAGGATTCGCGAACCGGTTTGCGCAGTTTATTTAAGTTTACACATTTGAGGGGGCACAATTAAGCCTTTATAAAAGTGTTTGAATATAGAGATAATTAGACTTTGTGCAAGAATCGAGATGTTAGTGTTTTTTACTTTGCTCTTTAACTTGTTAAAAAGTCTCTCTCTATCGCTCAATCGTTGTGCTGCGTTAGAGAACACAACAGACCATATAACCATCAACCTAGCACATCAAAAATACATCTCTTTTTAATTGCTGTCTGTGAGCTTCAGTACAGTCTGCTAAATCTCATCATAAAAATGTTCAGTTTTGTGACTGTAATTGACCTTTTATATGTGTCTCAATGTCTTTCATTTGAGAGAAATAGGCCTGGAAAGCTCTTGAGAAGCCCTTCAATTCACCAAAGTGTGGGAACCCAATTCTGTGTTTATGTGACCTGTATGACAGCTCACAGCAGGGTGTAGTAGAACAACACTGTTGTGTTTACTAGACACACACGAAAGCAACACAAAGACATGCAGCACATCATTTCTGTCAGTTTGGATTACTTTCACACCAAGTTGTTAGCGAATATATCTACTTTCCTACAAAGTCTGACCGGCAATAAGGACCTGACAGTTTAAAACCTTTCAGCCATATACCATAAACCACTTTATTTGGAGTTAAAACAGAAAGTGAATAATACTCTCCTATTTCGTGCACTCACATGTTGTTGAAGGTAAACTTAAAATCTAAAACTTATTTAGCATTCTAAAGAAGTTTGACTGACCTGGGTGTAAACCTGCCTCATGGTGTGACTGAAGGTGTTGTTTTGCCTTGTCTGACTTATTTGAAGAGATACAATCAGGTCCCAAAAATAAGACTCAATGTGCCCACTCTTTTGTATTCATCTTCTCTTCCTTCTTTTCAATCTGCCTTGACATTGATGTGCATTTAAACAGTTTTCATCGCAGTCCCAGACAGACTGGTAACCATTCAAATGTGTGCAGATATAAAAAGCCCATCACTGCTCCTTGCCCCTGGCTGTCAGAACAAAATGAAACTTGTCTTGCAGAGCACATTCTGTTTGCATGCAGCACTCGTCTGCACGCTCTGAGAACACGCAGGCAACTCGAGGTGTTGACCCCTGGAGAAGCCAGCGTGGACATTACTTTTACACGGCTCTACAGCGATGACGTTTTACAATGCTGTAGTTCTCCTGCTGTCTGAGCTCACCTTTGACTGTGTGTCTAATTCATGAGGCAGCGCAGTGAGAAGCTCCCTGATTTGAGATGAACTTGTCTCATGTCACTCAGCTTACGAAAACAAGACATCACGAAACAAGACATTTACAAAACATGAAATGTATTACAAGGATTTCATGGTTGCTATTGTATTCAGCGAGGGGATTCAGAATACATTGTAATGTATAGTCATTGCTCAAAATCAACCAAAAGACGCATGCTGATCCTAAGAGAGACTCACTAATATGATAACTGAACACATAATAATAATAATAATAATAATAATAATAATAATAATAATTTAAATTTCATGGACAGTCATATTTTTTTTCTCCACATATAGTTCATGAGAACATTAATGATTTATTATATTATTTTTCTAACACGTGAGAGGATGTCTTGATAGCAAAAGCATTGTTTAAAGAGATCATTTGGGTCTTTTGCAGTGGGGTCAAATGAGGTACTGAGGTACCTAATAGTACCAACCCTTTAAGATACATTCACAATGTTGTTTTAACACATATATAAATTCAAGTCCTCTGTTTATCAGTTCTTTCTCAGTTTATCTTACAATGTTCTCACACACACACACACACACACACACACACACACACACACACACACACACACACACACACACACACACACACACACACACACACACACACACACACAGTCTGGGCCGTGGGAGTGAGAGAAATCATGTTGATGATGTAAGACGGTGGTCTGACGTTCTGAGACAAAACAGGAAAGGGGGGGAAATGAATTCCACTCCCAAAGGCTCCCCTTCCCTCCCATCGCACATCACTTCCTGTCACATAACTCTCTATTTGGACCACACACACACACACACACACACACACACACACACACACACACACACACACACACACACACACACACACACACACACACACACACACACACACACACACACACACACACACATACATCCTTAAGACTATTTTGATGACAAGTTAATCATATTTCAGTGGAAATGGGGGATTCAAATATATGTCTCCTCCACAATTGATGTTAACGTGTGTAGACAAGTATGCATATATACAATATAGTTTGAGGTGTTAACCAATGCAACATCTGGTGGAGACTGCACTGTCTGATACTTGTTCCCCTCCTGCGTCCTGCCCTCGATCGCTCTGAACACACACACACACACACACACACACACACACACACACACACACACACACACACACACACACACACACACACACACACACACACACACACACACACACACACAAGTTGTTCCCTTTATCATCGAGGCTGAACCATTATGAAAGAGAGATACAGTCCCTTTTTTAAAGTGTATAAAGCTATTAAAATACAGAATTGAAAAGCTGCCCTCCCTCTGGCCTCGCTTACTAATATCTCTTCCACAGAAGGACATGCACACAAACACACCCACAATGTGTCTGTGCATGTGTGTCGGAGAGAGAGAAACTGGGAGATTGCAGTTTATAGTTGGTTGTGGATTCCCATGATGGATCAAGTGTTGTTGACTACACTTAAACACCATGTTGATTTGTACATTTACTTTATTTCAAGTACCGTTTTTCTCCTTGCTTGTATGAGTCTGTCTGTGTGTCTTTGTCCAAGTGTGTGTATTTGTGTGTGTGTTGTTAGCAGATTCCCATTGTTTGACTTATCTATGGTGTGGCATGCGGAAAGCAGCTGAAATCAGAAGGCTTGTTGCCATGACAGGACATTTAAAAAGGTGTAGCTCACCTCGAACAGCCGTTAAAACGTTACGTTTTTTTTCCTCCTTGTCTTTTCTCTTTACTTGTTCCTCTCAAAGTTTTCTGTTCCTACTACTGTATCTGACAGATATAAAGGAGCCATGCTGTTTTCTGAGCTGGCCCTTCACACTGAACAAATACCAACTAAAAAATAGAGCCAGACCAACTGTTATGGTGCCAGGAATTAATTAGGCCACAGTGATTTCCTGCTACTACGTCAAAGTCATTTTGGGGAATTGTATTGACTTTCTATTGAGGCATCATGGTTTATAAATAGGCTGCATACATTGATTCAGTTTCTCGTTGTACACACCATCAGTTGGGACAAAACACAACTGAAATAATGTTCTGAAAGGCTTTTATTGTGTAGGAACTGTAAGAAGTGTTGAGATGCATAGAGGATTGGTTTTACAACCTGAGGAAGTTTACTTTAACACATTGGGCAATTTGCAGTGAGTAAGCAGCTGTTTGAACTGTAACAAGACTCACACTCTTCAACCAGTAGCTAACATGCTCAGACTGACAATGCTAACATGTTGCTATTAAGTTCTATAGCCTAATGCTAACCATGTCAACCAGCTTAGTTAAGCAATTGAACATGCTAGAAATATGAGCAGCCGTCATTAATATAGGAATACTATAAGCTATCAACATAAAACGGCAATGTCTAAATTGATGAGGAACTGCAATATAAAACATTGAACGCAACACAGTTTGTAGTATTTTTCTTCATTCTTTCACCTATCTTATACAGTCTCATGTTGGCACTGCACTTCTCTTCCTGCTGTGATTGTTTTATTGAACACACATCAAAAGGATGAATGACTGTATGTGAGGCTGAGGGACAATCAGGGGTTAAATTGGGCCGGAGCTGCAGCTCCTCCTCCTCCATCTAAATCTCTCTCCGTCAGAGATTAGCTCCCTCTCCTGCAATAACACAGTGCTGCAAATCTGGCTTGAAACATCTGCTTTCAGACAGCCTCATACTGACCAAACACGTGTAGAATGTAGACTGCTGTTCCTTTACTTTGTTGTAATAAAATGTGGCCATGACACAGCAGCAGGATCCACACGGTGGTCTCCAAACGAGCGGTAACAACATCATACATTATTCAAATGTTCATGTAGGGCGTTGCGATCTTACAGTGGACTTAATATTCTAAATGCAGTCTATTCCAAGTTGAATGCAATGTGAGGAATCATTGTGAACAAATCAGGCATTGAGTCCAGCTTGAGATTAATTAACATTTTCTGTAGATAAGTCATTTCTTCTCTGCAAATATACTTCAACTTTATATTTGCACATGGAATATATGTTTTTCATGGTTAGTAATCTTTGCAAATAAAGACAACCATGTGCAGCTGTAAATGTATTTAGGTAAAGGCTTCCTGTGTGTGTATATATATATATATATATATATATATATATATATATATATATATATATATATATATATATATTAGTGTGTTATTATCACATTCAATTTGAGCTGTCTGTCCCTCAAACTTCACCAATCCAATGGAGCTGATGGAACGTAGGTTGTATAGAGTGTTACAAATAAATTCCTTTTCTCTTTTCTAGAAACAGTGGCATTGTAACTAAAGACAATATGCATCCAAAGAATAACACTGTCTACAGTTTTTATTGGAGCCACTCTAAAAGTATCCGTATTAAAACTGTCGACGCTGTGGCACTTTGTGTTTATCCATTTGTGCGTTCATGCATAATAATCTCTGCAGCACATTGACCACAATTAGAGCGATGGACGCGGTGCTTGTTCCAGACTCTGTACATGCAGGTGAGAGCTCAATTAACAGTCAGCACATTCGCACATATCAAAGGTCAGCGGCTGATGGATAGAGAACTTTTACAGTAGCGTTAATTGGTAGCTCAGTATTGCCTGTATCCCTGCCAAATCCCTAGCCCCCCCCCCTACTTAGACTCACTCTGTGGGCCACTTAAATTTCACATGGCCATTAAACTAATTATGCGTATTGTTCATATGACAAAGGAGTCTCTGTGGCTGAAGGGGAGGTGGTGACCCTTATGTGGGCTGTGACTGGATTCCATGAATTCCAACATAAAGCACATGAATTATAACAGAATAAAACAGATATGTAAATGTAGGTAACCCACTTCATGCCACGTCAACATATCAACACAGGCGTGGTTTGCTCTGTCCTACATTGGCTTTTAGAGTCTGGTCTAGTGTATTCATTTTAATGGGAACCGAGCAAAGAAAAGAAAGTGAGCAATGAAAGTAAAGAATGAGAAATTGTGATTCTGTCCTACAGGGGGATGTTATAAAGAGCAGCAATAAAACGCTTAGGAATGAACTAAGAGGAGGATAATTGAAGCACTACAGTCCCACTTCTGTAATGACATGTTTGGCTACCTATAAAACTGGCTTCCTGGCTCGCTCTGTCCTCTAATTCTTTTTCTGTGTCTTTACTGCCAGACTGTCACAGACACTTTACACAAAATAATATTTGGATTAGTTATGGGTACAATATTTCAGCACCTTGTATAAACTCTAAAAAGGATTAACACAGAAAAAGGTTTTAGTACTAATCATACAAGAGTTAATGCTTGCCTAAAAATAACCTCCTGTAGATATTTAGTTTTTGTATTCAAGCCCCACTTCATTCATTCATTCCCTATTATTGATTGGTGTATATTATTAAAGAAGTATGTGTTTTTAATTTGCTTAAATTAATGGTTAATTTTGATGAAGGCACATGTGATATTTGATTTTCAAAATAGGAAATGGAGTCTTTTTTTTTATCAGTGTGCAGTAATGACATACAGTATTTTTGTAGGCCGACCCAGATGATAGGATCTCATGAGCTCCCTCGACAAAAAGCAATGGAATTTCTCCATTTTATTTTTGTTAAATTGCAGAAAATAAGCTTTTTGGCCAGAAAACGTCTATGATACTTAGCAAGTATTTTCAGCGGGATATTTCCCACATATAAACTTACATTTTTGAAGCGTAAATGCAGTCACCAGGAATAAAGAGCTATTGTCATGCTATAAACAAATTACATCACACTCACACGACTGCACATCACTATTGCTAAGCAAAAGGCGGCTAATGGTTAGCATTATGACATTAGTCAAAGTCAACTTTATTGCCAGTCTATCAGTTTGTGTGTACAGACTGGTACAGACAGAGAGATCGAAATACCGTTTCCCACAAGTTTATTTAGCCACATGTTAGTAGGGCTGTGCATCTTCACTGGTCTCACGATTCGATTACGATTATCCTGTCAACGATTCGATTCAATTCGATATCCCGATGCATCACGATTCATACCAATGCGTTGCATCCTCAATTTTCTATATTACTGCACATGGCTTATTTTTCATCAATGCATACATGCAGTAAATACATATGAACTCTCTTTTTATTATTTAGAAAGTACTTCAGAAATCAATAACATTAATGTCTTGACATTAATTTATAAACCAAAATAAATGAATCGTATAGGTCTAGCCTCCCTATATCTGTGTGTGAAGTTGTTCCATCCTCAAAAACCAAAAAATAATGCTTCTGCAGTCTAGCTGCAGCTTCTAGCTACAGTCTTCTGTTAAAGAAAGGACACTGAATGTCCTGAATGTGGCATCACACACAGGACTTGAGTCTGAACACAGCAGCATATACAAACAAAAATACTGCCTGTGGGTGCACACTTACATTATCTGTCTTACTGTTACATAAATCCCATGAATGTATGAGATTAAATTAGCTTCATTATATCTCAGTGATTAAGTGAATAATAAAGTTTCTATCGGGTCACTATCAGCCTGTCACTCATTATTTTCAGGGAGGGGGCGGGGTTTGGAGGAACGGAGAGGAGACGGTGATCGCGGAAGCTTTTTTCCTCCTGCCTTCATAAACTTTACACACATATATATATCGTCTGAAAATTGCTAGAGGACATTCATACTTTGCAATCCAAGACTTAATTAAATCCACCAAAAACCTGACATGATTGTAACGCGATTATTTTTGAAAAACATAAATCCCTGTGCCGCAGCGACACGGAGTGATTCAGAGCGGGTCCTTCTGCCGTTGGTTCTGGACTGGTGGTGTTGTGTTGGTGGATAAAGCAGACTGCTCCGTGTTTGGTGTTGCTGTGCCGCTGTCACGTCTGTTCCGTGATCTCTGCGTCACCAACCGATTTGATATTAAAGTGACAGAAAAAAAAAACTTTATAGTAAAACCGCGGCCGGAAAATCAGGAAGCAACGTTACTACGCTAAAACCGATTATCTTCCGTCACTGCATCGATACCGAATCGTCCACGTCCGCATCGCAATGCATCGTAGAAACGATTATTTTCAACACCCCTACTTGTTAGCAATCGCAGGCACATAGAAGCTCCAGACAGTCACCAGTGGGGTAATTACTGGCGTATTTTATGCCATAGAACAAAGCGTGAAGATCTGGTAAGCTTGTTTTAACCATGGACCTTATTTCAGGCTTCTCTCCACAAACCACTTCCAAAATGGATGACTACCAGACAAGTGGAACAGAAAGTGGTAACATGCTAGGTTGTTTAGGACTCATTACTGCACCACTCTATGGCCACGAAGTAGGATTGTTTGTAAACAAATATTGACAAAACCAGGTCACTTGGAAATCCAGAGCCCACAGCAAGTGTTTAGTACATCATGTTCAAAAGACAATTGAAGGACTGATGTGAGTTTTGTTTGTAGCCTAAGTCAACTCATTGTCATGCATACTGGAAATGTCCTGGAAAGCCAGTCCAACACTCTTTTTTCATCTCTTTCCCCATCGCATGTCGTTTGACCCCAGATTTAAAGTGGGGTTGCCATGTAGATTAAATAAGAACGGGATTGCTAGAAGTAGATTACACTGTATGTCAGTGTTTGTACAGGCTCGTGCACGTATATGATCAGGTGCACAGGCTCACACCCCCCACTGAAATCACTGCAGACTCATTTATCTGTTGTAGATAGAGATGTTTGTGTGTCCAGCCATGCACTCAATAATCCGTTCGTGTGCGTGTGTGTGTTGGCGTGTGGTCTTGCTGGTCCCAGTGTGTTTGCAAGTTGGATACAGTTGGTTTGATCTACAGAGGATTGATTTCTCTGTGTAAGCAATAGCCTAAATGTCAACAACAGTGTGGTCTTTTCACACTGTAATCCTGACATTGTCTCTTTAATGAGTGTCGCACGTGGCCTCAATGTGTGTGTGTGTCAGAGAGTATATCTTTTGAACTACAAGTAAATAATCTCCAGCGGTTTCGATATGTCATTAATCAAGAAAAAATACCAAAAACATTTTTGGTTCCAGTTTTTTTAATTGTGATGATTTTTGGTTATTGATCAGAATAATTTGATTTAAAGACGTGACCTCAGGTTCTGGTGGATATTGATGGGACCTTTTCACAATTTTCTGAAATTATTAATCCATTTATCTAATACTCCCCGAAATTAAGGTACAAATGTATGCGAAACAAATTTGAAAACATAGTGGCGTAGCACTTTATCTGTCCGTTGCGTTGTATTTCCTGATCACCTCATCTAATTCTTGCTTTCTTCTGAAAAGTCACACTCTATAAATCCTGGATGCTTATGATAATATTGTGATTTTGGGCTCAAATCACGAGGACTTCCTTATTGCTTAATCTGATCGCAAAGTTTAATTTGATGTGGCCGCCATCCACTGAAGGCATAGTACATGGCACTCAACGGCAACCTAAAAAAATGGTATACTTTTCTCTCAAACAGTAATTGTATGACTTAATCTCAGAGAATATTCATGGTTGTTTAATCGCATAAAGAATATTTTCATTGTAATGTATGTATTTACCAAGCTACAATAGCCCTAATACACCATCATAGTGCTAATTCTCCTAAGTTGGATATTTGCTGGGTCCAGGCTCAAGGGCACTCTCAACTCTTTCAAGGACATGCCAGGGCCCTGCCTGCCTGTAGCTTTGCCGATATCTGTGTTGATGGGTAATAGATTAAGAGCAGTGAATCATCTTAGATACAGGAAGTGCTCAAACGTTTGTGTGAGTTTATCAAATTTAGCAGTGATTCCATGTCAGCTACAGCTTGTTACAAAAAACCTGACTGATAGTGTGTTTAACAAACTTAAACTAGCTTTATTAAATGTCAGGTCTTTGGCAGGAAAAACATTTTTAATCAATGATTTTATCACTGAGCACAATCTCGATTTTATGTTTTTAACAGAAACTTGGATTGAACAAAATAACAGTGCAGCTGTTCTTATCGAATCAACACCTCCCAACTTTAGTTTTATGAGTCAGGAAAGAATGCAAAAGAAAGGTGGTGGAGTTGCTATTTTGTTCAATGATTTTGCCTCCTTCTTCACTGACAAAATTCAGAAAATCAGACAAGCAGTCAGTGCCTCTGTATCAGGTACAGCAAATGTGTTGTCTCTGTGTCCGCCTAATATCAATTCAGACATCATGACACAATTCCATCAGATTAATGATAAAAACCTGGAGGACATTATTCAACTTCTGAAATCCTCCTCCTGCTGCCTTGATATTATTCAGGATATAATTATATAACAGGATTTTTCAAAGATGTTTTTCGTTGCATGGCCTCAGATCTACTTCATATAGTAAACAAGTCTCTTCACTCAGATATTTTTCCACAGGCCCTGAAAACTGCAGTCATTAAACCGCTCTTAAAAAAGAATAATCTAGATGCTTCAGTAATGAACAATTACAGGCCCATATCAAACCTCCTCCTTCGCAGATGACACACACATTTACATAACCATTTCACCAGGAGACTATGCTCCAATTCAAACACTGAGTAAGTGCATTGAACAAATCAATGACTGGATGTGTCAGAACTTTCTCCAATTAAACAAAGATAAAACTGAGGTAATGGTTTTTGGAGCCAAGGCAGAACGTATAAAAGTTAGCGCTGAGCTTCAGTCTGCAATGTTCAAAACAACAGATAAAGCCAGAAATCTAGGTGTAGTCATGGACTCTGACCTGAGCTTCAACAGTCACATTAAAACAGTTACTAAATCAGCCTACTATCACCTAAAGAACATATCTAGGATTAAAAGACTAATGTCACAGCAGGATTTGGAAAAACTTGTCCTTGCTTTTATCTTCAGTAGACTCGACTACTGCAATGGTGTCTTCACAGGTCTCACTAAAAAATCTATTAGAAAGCTGCAGCTGATTCAGAACGCCGCTGCTCGAGTCCTCACTAACACTAAGAAAGTGGATCACATCACTCCTGTTCTGAAGTCTTTACACTGGCTTCCTGTGTGTCAAAGAATAGATTTCACAATACTGCTGCTGGTTTATAAAGCTTTGAATGGTTTAGGCCCAAAATACATTTCTGACCTCCTGCTAAATTATGAACCATCCAGATCTCTCAGGTCTTCAGGGACTGGTCAGCTTTCTGTCCCCAGAGTCAGAACTAAACATGGTAAAGCAGCGTTCAGTTATTATGCTCCAAATATCTGGAACAAACTCCCAGAAACCTGCAGGTCCGCTGCAACTCTGACTACTTTTAAATCCAGACTTTTCTTTTTGTCGCTGCTTTTAATTGAACTATTCACATCTTAGACTGCACTGTAACTTTTATCCATGTATTTTTTCTTTTAATGTTTATTTCATTAGCTTTTCTTTTTAATGACTGATTTTAAATGCCATTTTCTTAATGACTTTAATTTTTTGTAAAGCTCTTTGAATTGCTTTGTGTTAAAAAGTGCTATATAAATAAACTTGCCTTGCCTAAATGACTTGTGAATAGTTTGAGAGTGAGCCTGATGCTGCATGAATGTGTGACTGGGTGTTTCTCAATGTCGAGTAAAGCTGCTCCAGAGCCACTATTTCAAGCATACTACGCCATCGAGTGCCGCCGAAGGACTGTTCCAATGTCCAGCATACTTGGAATTCTACCGAGCCCGGCGTACTTCGTAGCGAGAAATGACGAGGCTGCACATGTGTGGACTCCGCGGTCTTAAAATCCCCACAATGCTTTGCGCACGGACCAATTTCCCCAAATCTGTGGCGGAAAATGTAAGGCGGGGCCTCTTATATGACGCACACCTGCACCCTTGCTCGCCTGTTCCACTCTTCGTTTTTCGAATGCCAGGAAGTATTTTTGCCTCGCTTCTGAAGCAAGTGACTCGGAAGACGTGCTACCAAGCAAGCGCACTCGACATTGAGAAACACCCACAGTCTGCCATTGGGGCACATTTATATTAAATTAGAAAATGGCCAGAGGTCTGTCCGCGCTCATCTCTCAAGTGTTTGCTTCATTAGTGAGACCTCTCTCATCTGCTTCTCCATCTCTCACGTAGTTGTGCTCTTTATTCCTTTTAATCATCAGTGAAAAAGAGAGTTCTCCTCCTCCTCCTCCTTCTCCTTCTCCTCCTCCTCCTCCTCCTCCTCCTCCTCCTCCTCCTCTCCCGTGCCTGTGTGTTTGTCCATGTCCAACAGAGTCACACAGACTCCTCTGTTCTCGGTCTGTTGCTAGTCTGTTTATAATGAGTCCTGCTTGGGATGGTACATTCTGCACTTTGGCCTTTACTCTAGGGCCAGGAGGGAGTGGGCAGCATGAACAAAAGAGGAAGCAAAGCCTGCCTGGATAGATGGCACCAGTCTGTCACTTTAGCAGCAGGGATTTTAAGTTGTGTGCTCCAACTTTAACTTTAGACAGAAATTCATTAATGCTGTCTCACTAGGCGATGTTTCAGATTCTGTATATCTTCATATTTGTTAAATGTCCCTTCAGATAGCCAGATATTTTAGATTGGCTCCATGTGGACATCCCTTCAATCCAGCCAGACACTTCATTTCCTTTTTGATGAAAACCTTTATTTTCTTCCAGAACAGACAAGCCCGTCTAATATATATTATGAGTAAAGGGTGGATGATTTCTCTGTCCATCTGTTTGTCCTTTCTCTGCCACATATTTGAGGATACATTCAGATTAGGAGTTGATTGGATAGCAAGATGATGTGTGGGAGTTGGCAGTTAGCCAACACAATATACCAAAATGGACCTAAATAATGTTTCTGCTTTAGAACCATGTGATTACCTCTATCTGTGTTCTGCATGACTTACTATGCTGTACAATCAAAGCCAACCACAACAAGGAAACTGAATGCGAGCCGTGCAGCTGGAGTCATTGAGATTTTATAAGTTTGTTTTGTGGTTCAACGTGTTTCAGTCATTCCTGGTCCGGTTCCACAGACACCTTATGCGTCTACATCTGTCAAAACCATCTAGAAACTTCAGGACAGTTTGACGTGTCATTCTGTAACAGAGTGGTTATTATCAGCTGCACACTGCCATGCTCTCCAGGAGGGGTCAGTAGTGATACAGTTTTGATGTGTATTTGGCTCATTCTGAGTCTATATCAGGGGTGTCAAACTCAAATACACAGTGGGCCAAAATAAAAAATCGGTACTAGTCGAGGTCCGGACTGGTTCAATGTTTATTGCAGAACTTATTGAAATGAACTTATTGCACATATTAAACCTGGAACTAACAAAGCTTCAATTATTGCCTATAAAAACAAGATTACAAATTAAATAATCAGTTGCATTAATTTCTTATGGCTCTATCTGCAGCTTTTCCGGAGTCATTTCTTATGATTACATTTTTCCACAGGCCAACAACAGCTTCAACAAAAACTATTTCCCTCAAAGAAAAAAACAAACATGCCATGGAAACTCAGTGTGCTGCTCTGTGATGCTAGTTCAATGTTTGGGCTCAGGCTCTGAGCTGAGGAAACGCTCAGGATTGAGTGAAGGTGTGCGTGCAATATACCGGCGGGCCAGATCTAATAGTAATTACAAATTATCCTGCAGGCCGAAATTAAATCCACCAAGGGCCTGATTTGGCCCCCGGGCCTTGAGTTTGACACGTGTGGATATGGAATTTTACATATAAATGTGAAATAAAGTATGTTCTTGTGTCGTAGGAAAATGACTCGGATGCATTATGAATAGTTTGCACTCTTTATATCTGGAGCTGAAACAGCAGATGAATCAATAAGTCAAACGATAGGACACACTTTGGTAAATATTTTGATAATCAATACATAGTTAATGACAGGTGTTTCCTTCTATGTTGATGAGGGAATTCTAAAAAGTCCTCTTTATCTTTCAGAAGCACCATTATTTCAACTCTGCTGCTTCAGGATAGCAAAGACGGAGAGGGACATAAAAAGTCTCTCTCCTCTCTCTGTCTCGCGTCTATAATAGTTTGTTGTTGTTTACATCAAAGCAGCACTGACTTTATTGCATATAATAAAGTCAAGTTGTGTTTTAGAGGGTAAACTTGTGTCCGCCCAAGGATATTCCAGCAGCAGTAGCTATCAATCTCGTCTTATCCACATGCTCGCAATCCATACCAATATGTTGTGTCACTTCCAGACGTACAGACTCTCAATCCTCCATTCTTTATGTTTTCTAATCACAGTCTGCCTGCTCTGTTATTTCACAGGCGTCTAATCCCTGTGAACCCCTCTGAGGCCTTTGGCTCTAATGGCTGGCTATATTTGAGATGTAATAGCCGATATGTGCCACTTTCTGTGTGAAAACATCTCTCCGTTGTGAGACAAGAGAGTGAGCTACATTGAGGATCAGTGCATCTCCTTGTCTTTTGGTTTTCTCTCAAATTGAATTATTTTTCCATCTGCTGGACACGAGCATTTCTAAGTAACGTTTTAAAGCCTGAAAGGTTCAGTAACTTTCTTGGTGTTGGGACTTTTCCATTCACTTACTTTTTAAATCAAGCTGTTATATCTGTCACCATTTCATTATGTCTTTAATGGTTGTCGCTGTGCTTTGTCCACATCTTCAGAAACGTTATTTTGACTTTTTGTGTATTTTCTGATAAATCTCCAACAACTTGAGTGTGCCTGCGCAAACTCTCGTGAAAAATAAATACCCGGTTAGTATTAGGATTAGGTAAATAGTAGTTTGGATACTTAACTATAGAAGTGGGCTAAATGCTTTATGTGACAGTTGTGGCTCAGGTAGAGCGTTCGTCCTCCAATCGAAAGGTTGTTGGTTCGATCCCCAGCTCCTGCAGTCAACATGTTGATTGTCCTTGCCTGCTCTTGATGGCATTGATCCTCGGGTGTCTCCCTGAGTGGAAGCTTGTACTGCAGCCTCTGTCTCTGTATGCGGGGTCGCAAAGACGGGAAAGTCCTATATACATAAATGATCAAATGTATACTTGTTTTATAATGCACCAGTTGGTCTAACTTGCAACTTTTCTTCTTTTTGTTTGCTTCCACATGGATTCGACTCATCCCTCCATTGGCTCTCCAATAGGTAAGACATTTGTACTCTTACCTGTGTTTCCTGATGAAACAGGAAGTTCTGTTCACATATTCCATGTTTCTTTCTGGTCTCAACAAGCGACGTCAAACATATTCTTTCCTCCAGTTTGTAAAAGATGTTATTGTTCTTGAGTACCCGATTGATTTATCACTGTATGCTGCAGTACATCTTAACATAATGCCTCGTTGGTTGAGTCCTGGATGTTTTATTCATGCAGAGGAACAGGAAGTAATGTCATCCCTCAGGTTGTAGCTGCACATTAGTTTACTTCCAAACACCACTCTCAAATATTTGGCTTCTGATGGATTATCCTGTACTCAGCACACTTAATGGCTACTGCTGATCATAACAGAATGCATTCATCTTGATGCATTTGTATTCAAGTCATTAATGTGTTTCCATAGCCTTTAAGACTTCCAAACTATTTCCACTCTGCCAACATGAATTAACAATTCAGAATGCTGACAGCCTGGAAAGTGGGCTATTAAATACCTGGTGGAAATGCCTTGGTTTTGAAGTGATGCCATCAAAGTGTGGAAAGAAACTTGTCAAAGCACAATATATTTATGACACCCTATTCAGGTAGAGATGAACAGCACAATGTTAGACACTAAGGAGAAGTCGGCTGATAGTCCATATTATTGTCATCGTCAACAAAAAGGCTTTTTATAAAAGGTGCATTTGATGGGGACTTTTGTCAGCCGTGGGTTAACAGACATTGGTACTCAATGATTAATTAATGATGAGGAATACATGGTAATAGCAGCTGTTTTTGGGATGGTCTGAAATGCCCCTGGGTTCATGGAAATGAAGGAGCTGTTGCAGATGTGCTAATGCTACACTGTGGCTCGGTTCAATAAAAGCACAGAGAATACAATATCTTCTTTCTTTAGTAGTAAAGAAAATACGCATAGTTGGTTTTGTTCTTAGAATATCACAAAATAAATCACAAGAATCCTTCAGTTATATTTGCTAACAACAGTCATGTAATGACGGCAGTTAAACACGTATTAATGGTGGATGTTAGCTCCTTGAATTAGATCCAAATCTTATTTGTAGCTTCATTTATTTATTTATTTGTTTATTTGGCAGGGACATTGCACATTAATGAACACTTAAAACATGAAATGTGCCAAGTGTAAATATGCCGGATTTAGCTTTGAGCTACTTTCCATCCCTCAAAATGGGGTTGTGCAGTGTTGAGTATGAACATGTTTGGATGAGCAGTAATACCAGAACATTACAGAAGCCTAGCAATTGGAACTACACTTGTTATTTTCAACATTAAGAAAGGACAATGTGTTCCTTTGTGAAGCTGACCGTTGAGCGGCCCGACCAAGCAAGGAGGCAGAGACAGAACGTCCAAAATACAACCCGGTGTGGGCCTTTATTACTCACAAACATATGACACAGCCTCAATCTGCTGTTCACGTGAGCACAGTCACCAGCCACCAGGATCTCACACACACTACCACCCACCAGGCTTGGATTTTCGTCATTTTAGGGGCAAGGCCATCTGGCCTTTGGTGTCACACATTTTTTCAGGGCGGAAAGGCCACATGCCAGGGCACAAAGGCCATTGAGGGAACAATTAGGATTTGGAGCTTAAAAATAAATAACTTCACTTTCTAATGACAAAAAACAAATCACTTTTATAATATCAATAATCGTATCATCATATAGGCCTATGCCTCCTTAGTATTAACGTATCTAAAATGAAATACTTTACTTTGAATAATTAGTGTTTGGTATGTTTTCCATCTACTACTACTCCCATTCACAAATCCGAAATGAAATCTAAAAATCTAAAATTCTATTAATATGTAACAAATATATTCAATTTCAGAGCAGAAGAAACAGCCTTCAAGGGTCAAAGTCTGCACATACATCATTCAGCAGTGCACAGTGAAGCTCCAACATCCAACTGTATGAACAAGCAATACTTTGAAATGCAAAAGTGTGTGCGTGCGTGCGTGTGTCTCTTTAATCAACTCCTCACAGCTCCTCATATCTGTTCAGAAACTGGACAAAAGTTAAACAAGTACAAACCACAGACTGTCTGTGTCATGACGAATACAGTCGCTGCTTTATTTCTGTCTTTAGGACGTTGTTGTAGGTTTTTCGCATGCCGTCTTATCTGCACACTTGTCAATGCATTAAAGCATGGTTTTTACTAACCGTTGTCAGTAGTTACTTCGGCATCATTTTGAAACGTGTATTTGAATGAAATCACGGTAAAATAGGTTAATTTGGTCGTAGTCGGTTTCCACCACAGTATTTACATGGATATAAGCCCCGCCCCCGCTCCAGCGCGTCCTGTTTGAATGACAGGAGTAAACACAGCTGACAGCCGCGGTGAAACTCCAGCGGTTAGAGCAATGCGAGTATTCGCATCGCGTCCGTTGTGAACGCAGCATAATGCAGTTCAGAAACCTGTTCTGACGCTTTTAAAGCAACTTTTAACAGTGTGAGGGGCCCAAAGGCCATGGTGGCCGTAGGACGTACAATTATTTGTGGGGCATAACGGCCAGACCGAGGGGCCATGGCCATCGTGGCCGTCGTGAAAATCCCACCCTGCCACCCACACAGACAGGGAAACAGAGCCTAAATACCCACACACTAATCAGCAATTAGACAGGTGGGGGGGAACAATTAGACACAGGTGAGGGGGGACAGGGCACCAGGTGAACACAATCAGGAGCAACAGACAAAACGGGTTTGGGGAACACCCCCAAACCAAACCAAACCACATGTGCAATGTTACAAGGCCCGAAGCCGTCAGTCCACAGTGACGAAGTTACCTTCGTCACATCCTTCTTAAGTTATTTTTCTTTTTAAGATGATTTGGTTTCTCCTAATTCAGCCATTATTTGACCTGACAGACCAATTTTGGGAATCATTGATGATGGTTGTCTATGTTCAGAGCTGTAGTTTACCTAAAAACAAAAGCCTGTGGTTTACCTTAGTTTGACCCTGATTCCCTGATATGCCTTTCTATAGGCTCCTGTCCTTACTAACAAGAACTCATTCTAGGTAGCTATTCCCAGCATGACTATTATGCATACAAGACAAATCATTCAGCTTTAAGGGAGACCTCACACCAACCAAGTAGCTGTGACCCTAATTTATTAATCTTTATGTGTCATTAGAGACTAGACCTTAAAACGTAGACATACTTTGACACTGGTTTCTCCGTGAGACTGAGAGAACATGTTAACAGTGTCTTCGGGGTGTTTCATGAGCCCCACGGCAGCAGTGTGAAGCCTGCAGGCCTTTAAACTCCCTCTGCTACCTGGCACACGTCTGACTCATTCTCAAGGATGTATAGCTACTAATGGTCCACCAAAATACTCTCTGTGGGACGGGAACAGTGAAGCCTATGTTAGACACGTAGAGAAACACACACACACACTGCTGCATTCTGTCATTGTGAGTTTATGGGCTGAGGAAATGACAAAAACTTCATACTGTGTGTAGCATTATGGTTCCCATGGCTCTCACTAGCTACAGTGCTATCACAGTGAACAATTGAGCAGCCATAAGAAAAGGTGATGCAGAGGAAGATAAGAATAATTCAATTCATTTATCTTGGGGATGCAGGTGAAGAACTTGTTTTGTATGCTTTTATTCATATATCAGCATTTATATTCAAAGGTGTCTTTGTGGTCAATGTTATTTTATTTCATTACTTCTCAAATGTCAGACGTACTATGTTCTGTTCTGAGCCTTTAGCCTCGAACATGTTGAGTCTTTGTCTGAAATGCTCTTTCATATCTACCCCTTTATAACGTTTTACAGAGCTTTAAACCACATATCATCTTCTTCATGCATTTCCAAACATTTGGACTACCTATGTTGCAAATGTATTATCTTTTCAATTTACACACGGCATCTATTGCACGTCTGTCCGTCCTGGGAGAGGGATCCCTCCTCTGTTGCTCTCCATGAGGTTTCTCCCATGTTTCCCTTTAAACTGTGGGTTTTCTCAGGAAGTTTTTCCTTGTACGATGTGAGGGTCTAAGGACAGAGGGTCTAAGGACAGAGGGTGTCGTATTGTCATACTGATATTTTGTACAAACTGTGAAGTCCACTGAGACAAATGTAACATTTGTGATATTGGGCTATATAAATAAACATTGATTGATTGATTGATTGATTGATTGATTGATGATATAGATCAGGGATGTCAAACTCAAGGCCCGGGGGCCAAATCCGGCCCGTGACTTCATTTTCTGTGGCCACACAAGAGCTTGCAAAGAATATAATATGTTTATTATACGGTTACATGATGATTTAATGAAGCACGTTGCCCATAAACTATATGTCCCACAATGCATCTCAAATTAGATGTTTTTCTCAGAATTTGACTTTTTTTTTTTAAATGTTAGTTTTTTGTTTTTTTTAAATGTCACTTCTGTTTTTAGAATTTGACTTTTTTTTCCGGTTTTCTTTTTAAATTATTTTGTGACATTCTCACTGAAGAGACTTGCAATTATTTGCCCTTGACTTCTGCTTTCAGACGTAGCTAATTATGAAGTTATTACCCTATCCAATAATAATCCAATGCAGAGGCAATAATGTTATATAATACATTATTTTATATATATATTTATATATAAGTTACAACCGGCCCTTTGAGTGCAGCCATAATGCTGATGTGGCCCGCGATTACATTGAGTTTGACACGCCTGATATAGATAGACTTTTTCAACCTTATTTGTTCAGATTTCTTGATGAAGTACAAACATAATGGTACCAGCAGTTGGCTATAGGGTGTAGACATTAGGTTTCTGGTGCTGAAGGGTTCTTGGTACGACATGGAAGTATTGGTATCAGTCAGAAAAGCAAGACTTGGGACTTGGATAGGAATTTAAAACAATCGTTGTCACTTGTGAAAGTTTCAACCATTTTTTTGACTCGCTAGCTTTGGAATCTCACAGTTTTATCATAAGCTTTTTATAAAACGTGAATAATGATTTGTTGATCATACTTTTTTATTAGTGTGAACCTAATATTTTAAGTAAACTAAGCTAAAATGAATAACTGTCCACCACTGCAGAGGACCTCCTTATAATTAGATTGTGTGTTTTCATCCGTCATGATTTCTTAAGGTCAAAATCAACATGTGAAAATGCTGACCATACTACAGCTCACACACACACACACACACACACACACACACACACACACACACACACACACACACACACACACACACACACACACACACACACACACACACACACACACACACACACACACACACACACACACACACACACACATCCTCACGAGGAGGAGGGGGAGCCACACACTTGCAATTGTCCATGTCTGTCATTATGTGGACTATGGTCCATCTGCCTGACCCTTTCCTGTAGGGCGTGCTCTGATTGGCTGTTAGACTTTGTTTAACAGCCTATTTACATCTGCTTCTGATAGGCCGCCCCTCCCTGCCAGGCCTTTCTTGCCTTGGGAGGCAAATTAAGTGGGTGATGCTGTAAAACCAGGAACCTGCCTGAGACTGACACTGGATCAGGAGTCCCTCTCAGTGCTGGGCTTTCTTTTTATGTCACACTTGTTTACTGCACCAGATCTTATCAGTGGGTCCGTAACGGATTACTCGGGTTAATGGAGGGGAGGAAAACATGCTGTAATCTGATAGCTGTCTCTTTAACTCCATTCCACTGAATCCCTTATCTATGCATGTTTTCTATACAGCCCAAACTTTTCCTCCTGTTGTTCTCAAACACAAAGCCCTCTCTCTGTCTGTTACACACTCACACAGAGACACAGGAGTTTTAGATGCATGTATGAAACAGTTTTACAAGAAGCTCCTTGAAACAGACACACTGACTTTCTGCCTCTATAATATTCACTTTACACTGCCTCTGGGAACAGGAACAGCATTCCTGTCATTCAGGATACACAGTACTCCGGACATCATGCCTCTGGGATCTAGCTGTGGGAAACTTTGAGGGGGAGTGTTCAAAGGTGGAGCTTAGATCTAAGCTTGTGGGACAGGACCGTAAGACAGGACACGAGTGTTGAGCAGAGGTGCATGTCTGATGGTTCAATAATCTCTTTATCCAATGGGAAACGCTTTCACAATGGATTGGATTTGATCACAACACACAGACTTCAACTTAAAGTGTGCTGGAGGACTCTGAGTGAAGTTTGCAATACACAGAGTTCATGAGAATGTTGCCTGGAGTTTATCTGCACTGAAACCAGATTCAAGAGGACGTGTTTTCAGTGCTGCAGAGATACCTGGTTGTTGGTGGGCTTCAGAGGGAAAACTAGCACCATGGCAGGGGTCACGAGAAAGGGATCTGGGAGACCCTCGTACTACTACAGATTCCTGGGCAAGTCTCGACTGCAGCGCCAGCGAAGCCGGTCCCGCAGCCGCACCAGGCCGTCTACCAGCAGGGGTAATAATAATACTACTACTGCTTAAACAAGTTCACCATGCAGCAGTGTCAGCTTTGTGTATACTTCAAGAGTCACGGCTTTTAACTTTGCACCTACAAAATACTGGAGCTGTAGCTGTTAAAGTTCAGAAGAAACATATTGTAGCTCAGTTACTCATGTTGACAGTGTCTGTATTTCTGATTCTCATTAGCAAGTGCATATTTCTGATAGTATAAAGTCTTTTTCTTGGACATGCAGGCTACATTCTGTATGAGCTACATGAGGAAAGGAAGTTCCCCTTTCTTGTTAATACAAGCAATGCATAGCAACATTATTTTTAGAACCCATGGTGACACTACTGCAGATGTGTGTCATGAGAAACAGAGTGGGAGGACAGTTTGGCGTCACTTTTCACAAGGTGATGCTACTCTCAAATTGCACCATCAACACTTGACAGCTCACAGCTCGATGACAACTTGCACAGTTCCAACCTTTTAAGAGTATTTCTGTTTAAAGTTAACAAAAAAAAAGAAAGGGTTTTGGGTGCATAAGTGAGTAGAAATGCAACAATTGCAACTTGGCAAACTTGTACACGTCTGACCTGCTATTTACCCCCTGATCTTACCCTCTCCTGATGTTCTTCCTTTCTAACAACAAGGATCAACAGATGATTCTATACCTTTTTTGGATAAATAACTACATAGTATGTTTATTGATGATGAACACGATAAATAGTTTTATAAACTACCATAGGGTAGATCAAGTATTGAACAGAGGTTGTTTGCTGATTTAGTCTGCTCTTTGTCCTATGGGAAATGGTTTCAAATCAATTATTTACATTACTAAGACAGTTCTCCTATGCTGTGTATGTAGGCCTTTAATACAGTCAACTTTGTATTGTCTGTCTACAACCATCTATTAATTCCGTAGTTAATGACATCAGTGTGTGGTTGTGTGTATTGTATTATATTTTATTTATACACAAACTACATGAGGCTGATGACCAGTTCCAGTCAGCAGGCGATGAATCGGAGCTTCTCTATTATTTTATTTTCCGTACTGAATAACTTCTCCTTTTTCTGTGAGCCCATGTCCTCCAGCGCTTCTCTTCTTCTCTCGGCTGCTGCCTCCCAGTGCTCCCTGCTCACTGCTGGAGGCGCTTTTTAAACGGCAAGGTTATAGTGATGAGTCTGCCCCTAAGGCTTAGCTCAAGTTTATTGGATTGTTAGAAAATAAGTTTCTCTGAAATCATCCGCCTATTGACTTTTTTTCCCTCCAAATGAACTGCCTTAACTTGCAAACAAAGATATTCAGAAGTGGCAGTGTTGCTCATCTGTTGCTGTGGATTGTGATGCAACAACCTGGAGACAAAAAGCTCAGGCAAACATGAGGCTCATTTTCACTGAAACTCTACACCGCCTTTATTTTGTTAAGATAACCTGTATTATGTAAGGCTAGTTAGTCCTCTATGGTCAGACAGACAAAGACAGTCATGGTCATGAGAGAGACAAACAGAGTGTGCAGGTGCCTGCTTTGTCTTTACTTCTCTTCTTTGTCTGATGAAAGAGCTGCTTTGAAGTCTCCCCTCTGTGTCATTCAGTCCTCCAAAAAAACACACACATGCATTTGAGCGTATGTACAAAGACACACCAACACACTCTGCCTTGATCTTTGTAGCTAAGTGCAAGCTCCCCTCACAAAAACTTTTACACAGTACACACATTAACGCAGTGACACGTAGAGAGGAGAGTTGTTTCCAGATGAAGCGAAAGAAAGACCCCTCTCAAGCGCAATACACAGCATGCTTTGATTTCTGCACTTCAAATAGTTTAAAGAAGTTGTGGTTTTCCTTTCTAAGTCCAAAACTTGAAACAATGTGTCGTCGTGCTTCAGTGTGTTCAAGAGACTTGTATGTGGGTCAGTTTGCAGAATCATCAGGTGGTCATTTGACCACATTTCCTGAATTTACAGGAATGACTATAATTTAATCAATATTGATTATTGAAGCTGCAGAGAATGTTGGAGCTGCTGCATCGTGGCAGTATTAATGTCTTATATGGAAAAAATATACTTTCGCTCTCTTAAAGCAGATATAATCAATATTTTTTTGTCAACGTAAATCAAATGACTGTCTTCTTTCTGGGAGGAATTGCTTGTTGTTATGAACTCGCATTAAGTTATCAAACCAAATGTGTAGTTCCCTAGCTCTACATCGCTTTATGAGCATCTTTAAACTTGTGTTTGTTTTTGGGTTATTTCAATCCGACAACTTAACTTGTTTTGATTGAGTCTTAGAGCTCTCATGGCATATGCCACCAGCAACAAACAGGCAAAGTTAGCAACTAGCTGGTTAAAATGGGCTTAATGTAGCAATTATTAAGTAAGGAGACAGTTATTTTATGAGTAACTGGAGATTAAAACAAAGCTAAAGTACAGGGTGTCCGCGGGGTCTTAAAAAGTATTAAAAGTTGATAAATCAATTTAGCGAAAATGAAGGCTATTAAAAAGTATTAAACGGCATTTTCCAAGGTATTACATTTTGTAGCTTGTTTTCAATAAGTATATACATTGAGGTTGTATTCTACAGTCTGCCTGAATGTAGTCATTGCGTAGGTGTGTAGTGTGATTCTGTAGTTTATTGATGGCATCCCGTTGGGTTTGACGTCATCTGAACAGGACATCGCACGCTCACTGCTTGATAGCGCGCGAAGGTCCGTTTACGCCGGTTGTTAAACAACATCGTTATGGGGAAATGCAAGTCTGCTTCCAAATGGTTGGAAGATAAGGAGGAAGGCCAATCAATACTGTATATCAGGGCTGCCCAACCAGTCGATCGAGATGTGTCTAAAAATAGAACAACAATATTCTGTTTTATCGTTAATGTCCTATAACATAATCTTCCTGTGCCAGAATAATGCACTTGAACGCATCAAAGCTTTGTGATTGGCCGGCATGACCCCATGTGTCGGGGCGTGGCTGGTGGGCAGTGGGCACTGGGCACTATTTCGCTGACGTTGTCCGTGTCAACAGGAGTGACAGTCCGCACACACACAAGACCACAATTATGGCAGAAGCAAAAAATCCCAAAATATATAATTTTCACTCCGAGTGGGAGGATGATTATTTTTGTATCTATTCCAATTCAAAGTCCATCTGTCTCATCTGCAATGCGAGCTTGGCTTTACCGAAGAAGGGTAATTTAGGAGTGGCATTTCAAAACAGTGCCCAAACGCTACGAGACGGAATTCCCTCCTAATTCTGCCCTACGCTCCCAAAAGGGGAGGGGCCTGAGAGGACAGCTAAATGCACAGCAGTCCATTTTCACTAGGCCCAACAACAAGAGCAAGGCTGCTCCAGAGCATCTTATCGTGTCAGTCACGTTCTTGCGAAACACATGAAGTCTTTCAAAGACGGCGAAGTTGTGAAAGAAGCATTCCTGGAGGCTGCCAACGCGCTTTTGGGTACAGTAAAAATAACAGTAGCATTTCTACAGGTTTTTGACATAATAAAAACTCAAGTGAGATACCGTTATTAATCAGCTGTGAGTTTTAGTTTGTTTGAACTCATTCATTATAATTATTGTACAAAATTGTATAATAATGCAAACATTAAGATCTGTTCTGTTTAAATTGATTATAGTCTATTATCAATTCAGGTTAAGAAACTAGTGTTGCTTGCATCCTATTTTAAAGGCATTTATTTTTATACTCTACTAAAATGCAACAAAAAAAGGGTTTGATTCAAATTAATGTTGTCTTTTTTATTGCACTGTTGCAGCAGATTCCTGAGTAGCTTCAGATCTGAGTTGTCTTATTAGTAAGCCTAATTTATACTTTTGTAGCAACACTATTTTTATATAATGGCAAAGAAAGGGTCTTTTCTTTTTCCCTGTGTCATATGTGGCAGCACTGTTCAATGTTTCTTGAAAACATTACCACTGTAGTGACGTGAGAATAAACTCCAACGCTGGTTTAGTGTACAATACTTGTATGTGTGTAGATTATAATTAATCGTACAAAGGTCAGTTTTATACAAGTAGAAGTGTGTATTTACCTGGTAGTAGGCTGTCAGTAATGGCTACGCCTGTCTATTTGGACTGATAGATCTCGGCAGACTGGCAACTTTAAAAGTAGCTCTCGGTTCAAAAAAGGTTGGGCACCCCTGCTGTATATAGTCAATGTGAGGTAAAGTCTGTCGCCAATGTAACCGGTTCAAACTCGAAGTGGCGATGAGGTCTTAAAATGTATGGAAAGGGTCTTAGTAGAAAAGGTTTTACATTTGACTTCAGGATTCCTGCATATACTCTGTAAAGTAGTAAGTTACATATGCAAACTTCATGATTTGTGTTCCTTATTTTGTTTCTGCATTCAGTGGAAGTTGTAAATGTTTGGCATGCACATGCACTTTAATTAAACACCCAATGTTGCGAATTGGGCAGTTCTGCTTTTATTTCAGGAAATAAAACACAATTGTTTTGTCATGTATTACATTCAGCAAAAACCATGACTTTAACATCAACACTTGTGTTTATAGAATAGTGATCAAAGTTGTTTTTATCCATACTGTCCACCCCTGAGTCTGCGCATGTTTGCTGTAATTCTTTGAAATGAGGCTTGTGAGGAGAACACATTAATATTTCTCACTGTACACAGTTCTTTGTGCCTGGAGCTAGATGATGTGATATTGCTTAAATGTGTCTTATTGGAGAAGCCAGGCAGTGCAGTATAGAAATGGTGTTTTTGTTCACACCACAGCCACAGTGTGTGAGTTTATCTGGAGGAAGTGACTGCCTGGTTGCTGTACACACTGTCACTGGGACAGATGAGGTGGCAGTTCACTGAGCTCATGTGTTATTGTTTTCTCAGCATGTGTGTGCATGTCGGCGCGTCATTATCTTCAAATGGAAAACTTATATCAGTTCTGTTCACCCTCACATCGCTCCGGATCCGTTTCCCCTTCTATCGCAGGGGTCGGTGACATTTACATAGAAAATGAGTGTTTATCTGAAAGAGAAAATGGCAGAGAGAGGGGCAGAGAAAGAGAGAGCACATTGTCTGCTCTGAGTTGTTTTCCTGCCGTGTTTGGGAAACGCTTGATGTAATCAAACTCTTTGTTCTGAATTGTCCTGTGAATGAAATGCTGTCATTTTTCAAAACAGAATTCATCATCTGTCTCTATTTTTATCTGCACTGACAGATAACACAAAACTGCTTTGAATTGTAAAGGACTTTGCATAGAAAAGTGGGCTCTAGTAAACATTTCTATTCCCTCAGAGAGCGTCGCTGTGGTGGGAAAAATAGGTCTCTGGATAGTTCTGGGAAAAAGTGGATAGTTTTATCAAAGTTAAGTTTCTATCTCTTTTTTTCTTGCTTCCTGTTGGGCTGATATCTTACTTGGCTTGTTTGTGCCGTTATTGCATGCAATAGTATTGTTTTATGCTGTATCAGATTGACTTCCATTAAAGGGGCCATATTATGCAAATTGTCAGGTTCATATTACATTACATTACATGTTACTTGTTAGACGCTTTTATCCAAAGCGACTTACATACGTTCAGTACTGTGGACAATCCCCACAGGAGCACTTTGGGTGAAGTGTCTTGCCCAGGGACACAACGACATGCTGACTGCAGTGGGACTCAAACTTGCTATATTAGTATGTAGTGTCTCTACTGTGACATGTCTCCATGCTTTAATGTTCAAAAAGCTCTTTACTGTTCTCGTGCTGCAGCACCTCTTTTCACCCTCTGTCTGAAACCAGAGCCCAGTCTGCTCTGATTGCTTAGCTGGCCTGCTCTGTTGTGATTTGTCAACCGCTTAGGCTAAGGGGCAGGACATTTCTATCACCTACAATGTGTTGGAGAGCTAGCCAATATGAGCATGAGGGTTACATAGTGATGTCACTATGTTAGGGAAGTAAACAAAGGAGTCTAATGGAGGCGTTTCAGGCAGGGGGGGATTTTGGCCTTGCAGACCATAAAACCTATATAACACTACAGGAAAGGGAAAACCCCAAAAGTAAAACTATGATTTACCCCCTGATGTATTTACCAACATTTAGATTACAGTAGTAGTTAGTCCTTAGGCGCATTCACACTGCGGTACTTTTCCCACAAAGGTTCATGCGAACTTAGTTCATGAGAACTCTTTTATCGCGTTCACACCAAAAAGAGCCGGTACTAAAATTAGTTCATGAGAACCTTTTTACCCTCTCGAAAGTCCCTGCTAGAGAGCAGGGACTTTCGAGCGGCTCTTTTGTGAGAAAAGAGCTATATTTCTGATTGGCTGGGCGGATTGCAAACCACGCCCCGTAAAACTCCCAAAAAGTTTTGTGAAGCCGCCATTTTAATATCCTCGCATTAGCATTATTAGCATTAGCATTAACCCAGCGCAGAAACGCAGAGAGACTAACTTATGGCAACACAAAATAAAACATGGGAGCGGTGGAGATGAGGAGGTGTCGGCGTTCTGGCGATTTACTCGGAAGGCTTCAGTAGAAGCTGCTGGGAGTCCCAGCAGCTTCTACTGAAGTCCTCTTACAACTCCGGGGACTTCCGGCCGGGGACTTTGGGCGGCAGTATACACCGTGAAGTTGTTTGTAGCCTGCCAGTAAACCCAAAGCAGAAGAAGAAGAAGTGACGTCTGCGGCTTCATTTGCCTAATCCACCCCCAGGGACTTTTTCCGGTGTGAACGCGATCTGTACTTAGTTCATGCGTACTAAAGAGTTCGCATGAACCTTTGTGGGAACCTACTTCAAGGGTCTCTGCGAGTTACGACACGTCCTGTACAGGTCCACTTCAACACTATTTCAATACTCCTAAAACAAGGATTAACATAACAAATCAATGAAAGAGAAGGATCAACTGTAGCAGAGTTGTAGTTGTGAAAAGACCCAGAGAAAGGCAGATATAAAACAATAATACAAATGGAGTCCAACAGCGATAGTAGCATTATAAGTCCCGAACAATAAATCTAAAATAAAGTCAAGTCAGTATCAGTAACAGAGGCGTACGATCTGACAGCTCTGTGTTCCAGTGAGAGCTCCAAACATACACCACACAGCATGCAGAAACACAAGTACCAACTGCGGGAAAACATGACATATCACAACAGTACAGAAAGACTTGCAGCCAGCAGCTCAAAGGAAGTGTTTGAACTCCTCAATAACAACCTAATAATGCATTGCCACTGACACTTATTGCACATAATCATATTCTCAATGGGTCATTATCAAGAAACACTTTTTGATGTGTGCTGCTGCCTCAAGCTTTGCTTCTGCCGGGCTGTTTGTGATGTCGTAAGATTTTGTGTGTATTGGTGTACTGATGGGAAATGAGGACAGAAATAACGCTGTTAGATGGGAAGCACAGCCAGAACAGGACAGTTATGACTCGTCATTTCCTATGTCTAGGTCACATTGTAAACACCGGAAGGCTGGAAACACGTCTGTATTAATGACTTGTATCTCAAAGTGTTAAGCTACTTTAAATCTTAACACGATGCGGAGAACAAGACAGATTTAGAGCTCAGTAGTGCCGAGTTCAGACGTTAACTTTATGGAAGGAATTACTTTTCCTGCTTTCTCTAAAACAGATTAGCCCTTTGATCTGTTTTCGCCCCAGCATCCTCTCTGAGATTAGGGTCATATTTTAGTTAAACAAAGGCTTCGCTAATCAGCCTCAGTCTTTGATCGTCTTTTTTTATTTTTAGCAATCAGGCCAAGGGGCAGGAGAATTTACGAAGATAAAACGGAGTAAAAGTACATCCTATCTACTTCGTCGGGTCAGATGAAAAGTAAAGGGTAATCAATTCTCCTCTGAGACGGTAAAATGGAAGGCAGAGTTACAGAGAGATCAGGGAAAGTTGATATAGCAATCAAACAGTGAAGTGAGTCTGCCAGAGCTCTCCACATCATCTCGATGTTTAACCCAGGATTACTCTCCGATCACAGTCTCATCTCTTGCCGTGTGTGAGGCTGTCCTTGTCTACCCCCTTTCCTCTTTGCCTGGTGAATAATGGAGATGGGCCAGATGACGCAGTGTTTCTCAGCACCCGAAAGAGTCCAATATCGGGGACAGGTGCAGGCTAATCCCCCTTAATCCATAGATATCATCTCAGATTACAAACTAGAGCCAGTGGAGGATTTCTGGAGAATATGTAACTATAGAGGATCATCGCCATCTTTCATCCTGAAAATAGCCTGTAACATATAGCAGACAGTCTGTAAGCAACATCTTCTCATGCACTTGAGATACACACAGTCATGGTAGGAATACGAATACAACTGTGTTTCTATAACATGCATTTGGTATTCTCGTCTTTCCCAGAGCTTTACAAAAATATCCAAAATCAGTCCATCTGATATTACATTTAGAATACTAGGGGCTAGAAAACAACCACAATATGCAATATAAAAACATGAGGAAGACAATAAATAATGCAAAACCATATGCATCCATTTCCCTTTGAAACCAGTCCAGAAGATCCGATCTGAAAGCAGAAGTGAAACGCATAGCTTTAACTTTGCCAATAAAGTGGGCCTGTCATGCCAGGTTGGCTCTGTGCAACCTGTATTTTTGGGGGAATCATCTCCGAGAGCTGTCTGTCATATGTCGTCTGGTGAAGTTATCATCTGACACTCAGCCTGCACGGGGTGTTTTTCATATCGGAGCTTCTGGATGTTATTGAAGTTGGTAGGATCTCAGCCGGCAGTCACCCTGTGTCACCCTTTGCACAAACACAAACTTCCTCCTCCTGTAATCCACTCCCTCCTCCTCCTCCTCCTCCGCCTCCTCCTCCTCTCTTCTCTGCCTTCCCATAACACACCACAGACAAAGGCATGCATGTGCCAAACTAAAGATGAAGCAGAACCTCTCTCTCTCTCTCTCTCTCTCTCTCTCTCTCTCTCTCTCTCTCTCTCTCTCTCTCTCTCTCTCTCCTCTCTCTCTCTCTCTCTCTCTCTCTCTCTCTCTCTCTCTCTCTCTCTCTCTCTCTCTCTCTCTCTCTCTCTCTCTCTCTCTCTCTCTCTCTCTCTCTCTCTCTCTCTCTCTCTCTCTCTCTCTCTCTCTCTCTCTCTCTGGGTCAAATATCGAAAGATTGTGTGGAGTTTGGAGAGAAATCCATTTTAAATCAGAAGCAGGCTGCTTTATGCTCCTATATGTGAACTAAAATAAGATGGACTTTTATTAATCCTCGTGGGGAAATTGTTTCTCTGCATTTGACCCATCTTAGTGTTAGGAGCAGTGTGCTGCCATTTTGAACGGCGCCCGGGGAGCAGTGTGGCGAACGGTGCCAGTTGCCAAGCCAAGTCCATATCGACTTCGCCACCACCGCCCCCAACTATATATACATTAGCTTCACATTGTTCATCGTTTACTTACCCTGTGTTACTGGGAATGTGTGAAGAACACTTTGTTTTTCTTGCATGCCTTCAGGGTTAGGGAAAAATCCAAAGGATTTATGAATGAAAGTAGTGATTGCAGCATTTAACACCAGGACAACATATACATTTGTTTACAAACTCGGACACAACTTGTGCAGTATAATCCAAGCATTATACATGATCCAGTCATTGGCTCACACACTTCCCAAACATGTATTCATGCAAAATCCTTAGTATGAGAAACCTTTTTGCATAAACACTTTCACGCTTTGGCAGATGCACTACTTGTTTATGGAATAACTGATTATGCAGAAGTTTATTAGAAAGTAAGTTTTGAGGGAAATGCATGAGTTTGCATGGAAGTGAGCACACAACTGCAAATATCAGATTGGATTGAATTGTACAGGGTGTGAGAGCGTTTATTAAGGAGTTTTTTATGTTGTTTCGCTAAATGTGGCACACCATCATAGTTCAATTCATTACAAATGTTCTAATTGTTTTGGTTTCTATTGAGGAAGCAGACAAGAAAGGGTGCATTCACACCTAGTCCGCTCTCTGGTGCACACCAGACTACAGTTTGTTTCATTTTTCAGAAGGTTCGGTTTGCGTTCACACTGTATATGTGTATACTGTATATATAAATGGACGTAGTGTCCGTGACGTCACCCATAGGATTCTGCAGAGTTGCCGAGAAGCCCTTAGTAGGCGGAGTCGGCCACTAACGGCTCGACTGTGACGTCAGAGTCTAATCCCGCCTGCTCCAAATAAGGGCAAAGAGGCGGAGCCGAGGCGGGACCTGCTGCCTCCGAACTGGAAGTAAACAGAGCTAGCTGAAGCTAAGAAGCTAAGCTAACATGAAATACATGCATACCAAGTTACTGCTAACAGTGTAGTTCCCCTATATAAACGTTACATTCATAATCAAATGAGACAATCTGCAAGAGAATTAGCTATATTTTGTTATTCTTAATGCTTGTCACACGTTAAGAAAAGACGGACTCCACCGCCCGGACCTAACGGAGCCGCAGTGGGCTAGCTCCGGGACGCCGGCTGGAGCTAGCCCCCTGCGGCTCCGTTAGCTCCGGCGGGCAACCACTGGGATAATTGGGTCCCCTAATAACATTTGCTCCCGTTTAGCATTATGGGTGTCATAGCCATAGACTATAAAAGTCTTACCCAAGGCTGAATCATAAACTAAAATGTATATGTATGCATAAAGGGTTACGTCCTTAGCTGGCTAATAAGTAGCAAGCTAAGCTACCAAGCACACAAACACCTGCGAACGGGGTTAACATGTATAATATTATCATTTTAGACTTCTTGGAAGTTCTGTTAGTACATTCAAGCTGTTATTCTGATCAAAAGTTGTGTTCAATGGCATTACAACGATAAAAACACTGCTGAGGGTTAATCCATAGGTTAATCCAATGTGTTTGTCACTTTGAAAAAAATATTTATAATCCATTTTTATGTAAAAATCGTTGATTTCATATTAGCTGCTAATAGCCACCAAAGTGTATCGCAGCTTCCGGTTCCGGGGCATTCTGGCTGCGCAGCACTCATTCACCAATGGGCAGTGGCGGTTCTAGAACATTTTACATGGGGTGGCAAAGGGGGGGCAAGAGGTCATGCCAAGGTGGCATGGGAGGGCGGACAGTACGTGGTATTTTACACTGTATATAACCTATTTATTGTTAATTCATGCCCTAACACAAGTGTTCTTAATGCACAAGAGAAACAAGGTGTTCAGACAAACAATCGGGTGCCCTTTGAGTCCCCCAAGCTTACTTCAATCATTTTAAATGAAAGGAAACTACAAAATGTATTTTAAAGCAATTAATTAATGGAACAGGTTGTTTTGCATTACAAAAAAATGTGTTGTCGTAGTATTAGACAGACATATTTGCATGTCCTCACTAAGCATTATTACATATTAATTTAATATTAAACAAATCAAAATGGCCAATTATTCCAAAATGTTGATGCTAATATAATCATATGCTTGTCAACTTTCACTGATCAAAAAGAAATTCTGAAAAAATATTTGAATTATCTATGAAATTGCAATATTGACACACGTCTCTCAGTTTGTTTCAACCCCGTCACGCCAAACCATTTACCCTCCTATTAAAATAATGGATCAGTCCATGTGTGATCTGCATTGAGGGAATTACATCACAAAAGTGTCAGTTTCTTCTCTTACCTATATTTCAGTTTTTGTATTTTCAGATTAAGATTGACAAGCTCAACATTTCAACTCTGTTATATGAATTAATAATAGTAAATAATTGTTTATTACAAAATAAACAATAGTTTTGCAAAATATTACAATTTTGTAATGTCCTTGATTTCCATGCCGTGCCATATATTAGCTAAACAAGGTATCATGGCTACGTCAAAAACTTCAACCCTGTTAAATTTGTTCAAGTCAATTCCTAGTAATTATTTATATTTTGTGCCTGAGGTGGGAAAATGTAAGTAGTCCATTTCCCGATGTTATGACCAAACATTTTGGTTTAATTTTTCAAAGATATAAAGACCCAAAAGGCACCCGATTCAGAGAATACTCTAATTCTGCATACTGTAAGTACTTAGTTATAATTAAGTACACAAATGACATGACCCATCTCTTCAGACAGCTAAAGGTGACCTGTGCAGCAACACATTTCAATCAATAATTGTCAATACTAAGAGCAGCTAGATTGAGCTGCTGTAATGGAATATGTAAGGAGAATAAGAACATACCATGTGGTCCAGCTGGAGTTTCATCTGCCTCCTGATCCCTGCCTCTGTCCCTCTTTCTGACACTTCATAAGATCCTCACATACATTTCTTCTTCTTCACTAATGTCTTCATCTCCTCCTCTTCCTCCTGCTCTGACCCTCCTGGTCTCTTCAGTGAACTCTCTTTTCCTCTTTCTGTTCGTCCTGATCTCTTCTCAGATATGTCTTGTTGTTGTTGTTGAATCACTCCTATACTCTGGCCTGCAAGAGTCTACTTGTGAAAAGCACTGGCACAAATGCTTGTATAACTTTACACGTTAGGGCCATGTAGCCTAGCTAATAAGTAGCATATCATCAGAAAGTATTTATCAAGCGCACACAGGCAGCTGTGTTTAGATCCAGTTTTTACGGTAAAGGATGTATCCTGGTTTCATTGATCTGGCCTCATTGCTGTGATGTGTAGTTTACGTGGATTTAATAGTAGGCTACCGCATAGTTTAGCAAAGTGATCGATCTCCCAGCTAATGCTGTCTGCGTAGTATTTTGTAACGTAACGCCCCAAACAGCGCCCATCTGTTAAACGCTATCGATTCAAACGGAAGCGTTTTATTAATATGTAGTTTCAAGCTCTCGTCCTTAGTAAAAACAAAACTAGTGGAAGGGGAAATGCTCCCAGGGGAAGCTGACCCATAGGCGCTGGGACAGCTCGCTCCCTCTCTGCAGCTCTGTGAGCCGCGGTCTGTGTGAACGCCGCTCCGCAGTTTAATGCAGGGCCGTAGCTGCGTATTTAACGGGCCTAAAATTATATTTAAAATGATTCACTTTTAACTAATGTAATGCTTGTTTCGTTGCTTGAGAAGCTTGTGGAAATAGTGTAGGTTTGTTTTAGTACAGTTTTAGGGAAACAAAAGTTAGGGGGGCAGCTGGGGGGGCAAGGCTCTACAGTGGGGGGGCAGCTGCCCCCCCTTGCCCCCCCCGTAGATCCGACCCTGCCAATGGGTAATGTTTAGATGGAGTTTAGGAACTTCCCCTCGATTCTATTGGCTCTAACGGTTAAAAAGAGATGTCAATCATCAAAATAGAACGAGGGGGACCAGAGATATGGAAAATGCACCAAATGACCCCAGAAGTGGGTTTCTTTTTCTAAATCTCTCTAAAAAGTTACTTTTCACGTTTTTTGCATCAATCTTGATACAGGGTGCTTATTATATGTTATAGTTTGGATTCCTAAAGCTTTTAGTCTTCCATCCCATCATTCAAGGGTGGTTTTCACAATAAGTAATTTTTTATTTTTGAACGGACACTATAATTTAAATTTTGTTTTACTATGTTCAATCTGAATTTACTTTGAAATAAAAACATCTATATTGATTCTGACACTTCTACATCCAATTCACAGATGTAACCTTGCTTTGAGAATTTTTTTTATTAATTTACCCCTTTTTAAAAGGGAAGATATGGAATATTTGTTCTGGGAATGTCATTTTCGAGCCTGAGACCTGAAAAACAGGCTCAGGGGTTAACCGGTTAAAGATATCCGTCCCATATTCTATTTTCAACTTACTTCTCCTATAAATACATTCTGCTGTGATGTTTGTAGGGGGCTTAGTGTTGGCAGAGAGTTAACTGGCTGATGACTGTGTTTCCACTAGTGTTTGTTTTAGGTTGAAATGGTTACTTAATCGTGTCCACAGAATCGCTCCGAGGAGACGGAGAAGCACCTCTTTATCACCCCATCATCTCTGCGCTGTGTAAACATCACATCTTAGGGGTCAAAAGTCCAGCGCTGTCCTCACAGCTCAGTGTTAACACATTACACTCTCTGTGCACCCACACACAACCAAACAATTTCACCCCCTCCCTCCTTTCCCTGTCTCACTAACATATGTTTTTAGACGAAGCCACAGAGCCTGAAAGCTGTGTCTGTGATACAGTGTGAGCCTGGGTGGGCCTCCACTGTGACCCCCATTACATGGATCACCGTCCAGCTCGGAGTCAGAAACACCACTAATGAGACCATGCCTTCTGACGAGATGAAATGAAGAAAGAAATATTTTCTCTGGCAGATTGCTCTTTGATTGACATTAATTTACAGTTTATATTCCAGAGACAGACTGAGCTGTTTCTGTAGCACTATCAGCCAGACAATACGAGCTCTAGTTGTCTGGTACTTGAAGGGAAAACAGAAAAGTGGTGTATTTGTGAAGAGGGAGGATGATGGGGCTGGACCGAGAGAAGATAGTCCTCTAGGTAAAGAGAACACAGTAAACACAGCTTGACAACCTGAAAGTTCTGCTGCCCTTTCACAGTGTGTGTGTGTGTGTGTGTGTGTGTGTGTGTGTGTGTGTGTGTGTGTGTGTGTGTGTGTGTGTGTGTGTGTGTGTGTGTGTGTGTGTGTGTGTGTGTGTGTGTGTGTGTGTGTGTGTGTGTGTGTGTGTGTGTGTGTGTGTGTGTGTGTGTGTGTGTGTGTGTGTGTGTGTGTGTGTGTGTGTGTGTGTGTGTGTGTGTGTGTGTGTGTGTGTGTGTGTGTGTGTGTGTGTGTGTGTGTGTGTGTGTGTGTGTGTGTGTGTGTGTGTGTGTGTGTGTGTGTGTGTGTGTGTGTGTGTGTGTGTGTGTGTGTTCCCTTCTGTCATAACACAAGAATGCTGCCTTCTCTTTGGAGGCTGTGTTTCAGCCCTCCGGGTATAAACTTCCTGAAATGCCGACACGTGCTGCTATTGATAACAGGATCCTGTACTCAAACTCTCATTAGCTCCACCAGCACAGGCCGGATTATATGTCTGCTTTGTTCTAATACCCTGTTTAAAGTGGATATAATGAATTTTGAAATATCAATAGTGGAATTAATGATGAGGTGAATGTGGAAATTGTCGCTCAGGAGGACAGTTAAATATTAGTAAATGTTACTACGTTTATAAAGCAGATCCTCCAGCATTTGGTTGAAAGTGCAAATTGAAATAGGCTATAGCTATACTTTCAATGTGTCACATACATATTTGATCAACATTTCGATGTATTGAAGTGCATTTAAGTATACAATTAGTGTTTGACCAGACTCGGTTTCGGCAGATAACTATAGCAAACAGTAATAACGGATCCGCATTGGGAATGGGGCCAAATAACTTTCATCCAATACTCATAGTTTAACGGCAGATGATTCTAAAATAAGTTGATAGAGACTAACATTTCCTGTACTAACATAACACATTTGAATATACAAACTACAACATTTAAATAATACTGGGTGTTCATAAATAGATGCTTAAAATAACTATAAAATACAAATAAATAACTATTTACAGTGGGGCAAAAAAGTATTTAGTCAGCCACCAATTGTGCAAGTTCTCCCACTTAAAGAGATGAGAGAGGCCTGTCATTTTCATCCTAGGTATACCTCAACTATGAGAGACAGAATGGGGGGAAAGAATCCAGGAAATCACATTGTAGGATTTTTAATGAATTTATTTGCAAATTATGGTGGAAAATAAGTATTTGGTCAATAACAACAGTTCATCTCAATACTTTGTTATATACCCTTTGTTGGCAATGACAGAGGTCAAACGTTTCAGTGATGCAGTGATGTTTTGGGGCTGTCGCTGGGCAGCACGGACTTTCAACTCCCTCCAAAGATTTTCTATGGGGTTGAGATCTGGAGACTGGCTAGGCCACTCCAGGACCTTGAAATGCTTCTTACGAAGCCACTCCTTCGTTGCCCGGGCGGTGTGTTTGGGATCATTTTCATGCTGAAAGACCCAGCCACGTTTCATCTTCAATGCCCTTGCTGATGGAAGGAGGTTGTCACTCAAAATCTCACGATACATGGCCCCATTCATTCTTTCCTTTACACGGATCAGTCGTCCTGGTCCCTTTGCAGAAAAACAGCCCCAAAGCATGGTGTTTCCACCCCCATGTTTCACAGTAGGTATGGTGTTCTTTGGATGCAACTCAGCATTCTTTCTCCTCCAAACACGTCTAGTTGAGTTTTGACCAAAAAGTTCTATTTTGGTTTTATCTGACCATATGCCATTCTCCCAATCCTCTTCTGGATCATCTAAATGCTCTCTAGCAAACTTCAGACGGGCCTGGACATGTACTGGCTTAAGCAGGGGGACACATCTGGCACTGCAGGATTTAAGTCCCTGGCGGCGTAGTGTGTTACTGATGGTAGCCTTTGTTACTTTGGTCCCAGCTCTCTGCAGGTCATAGACTAGGTCCCCCCGTGTGGTTCTGGGATTTTTGCTCACCGTTCTTGTGATCATTTTGACCCCACGGGGTGAGATCTTGCGTGGAGCCCCAGATCGAGGGAGATTATCAATGGTCTTGTATGTGTATGTATGTCTTCCATTTTCTAATAATTGCTCCCACAGTTGATTTCTTCACACCAAGCTGCTTACCTATTGCAGATTCAGTCTTCCCAGCCTGGTGCACGTCTACACTTGTGTTTCTGGTGTCCTTTGACAGCTCTTTGGTCTTGGCCATAGTGGAGTTTGGAGTGTGACTGTTTGAGGTTGTGGACAGGTGTCTTTTATACTGATAACGAGTTCAAACAGGTGCCATTAATACAGTTAACAAGTGGAGGACAGAGGAGGCTCTTAAAGAAGAAGTTACAGGTCTGTGAGAGCCAGAAATCTTGTTTGTTTGTAGGTGACCAAATACTTATTTTACCGAGGAATTTACCAATTAATTCATTAAAAATCCTACAATGTGATTTCCTGGATTCTTTCCCCCCATTCCATCTCTCATAGTTGAAGTGTACCTAGGATGAAAATTACAGGCCTCTCTCATATTTTTAAGTTGGAGAACTTGCACAATTGGTGGCTGACCAAATACTTTTTTGCCCCACTGTATATCTCTGTCCCTATAGCTGGATGTGTACATAAGCAAATGACTGCTAACGGGACCTTTTACTACCTTTCACCAGCAGATGCAGTGCTATTTGTGTCTAGGTTGATTAAACCACATTAGGATCCAATCAGTCCTCACACCAGTTATATAACATGTTTGTGCTCGTCTCAATTAGATTGTTTTGTTGAAATAATGATTGAAGATTGTACGCAGCAGTCACTATAGAAACCACAGCAACAACGTACAAGTAGTTGCAATGGTACATCGTATATGTTCATTGACATAAACAGACACAGCTGTACACAGTAGGGATCATAAATACCATGATGACAAAACAATATGTATTTATAGGGCAACTACAGTATCTGAAGAAGAGCCTGGTGGTGGATACACCACGCAGCATAAAATCCTATTTGGTGCCTGATATATATTCTAGATATTTATTTTACATTCAGCAGCAATCCCATTGGGATCCTGGATGTGACTGCCTTTTTAAATTGTTTTTTGCAAGAACTAGATTACACATCTTTTCACTGCTGTAGAGGGACTTTGGTTCGTTTGTCAAACAAAAGACACAAATCAGCAACTGAGAATCTGCAGAGTAATTGCAGTGTACCGAGTAGATACTGAATGTTCTGTAACGCAGATGAAATACAACAACTTGCTTACAACGACCTTTTTAAATTTCCTCTTTCATCAAGACGATAAAGATCATAAAGCACATCACTCCAGGCAACAAAGCAACACGTGTGCTGAAAGTCACCTGTCGTTCTTATTATTTGAGCACATCCCCACTAAAAATAACTTGTTATGCAAAATGGTAATCACCAGTCCTGTTTGCCTCTTAGATGGCTAAATAGATGCTATCAGTAGCCTGTCTGTCTTCTAACACTTTGTGTGACACATTACCACCTGCCTTCCCAGCATGCTGTTTGGTTGCACACCTCACAAAGTCAGACTATATTTACCCTGTTTGTATTGCCTTGATAGCAGCACAACATGTCGAAACATCACTGTAGTTTTTAGAATTCAAGAGACTTTTAATCTTTTCTCCTCCACCCTTTCATTTGCAAACAGCAAACAGCAGTTCTGTTAGGGCTGAGAGGACGTGAAGGTCAGTGGGCAGCGGTCTCTGGGTTGAGCACGCCTGGTCAGGATAACCGGAGGAAATATGTATTCTGACCTGTAACTAAATGTTAACGAGGCCTTATTATGCTTTTTCCTGTAGTGGGTTGTTTTGTGTGCATGTAAATGGCATACAAAAGACTACAATCCCTGTGTTCTCTACCGACTGAAACGTCTCCATTGGACTCTATTAGCTAGCACACCACATCAGAGCAGACTGGGCTCTGGTTTCAGACAGAGGGTGAAAAGAGGTGCTGCAGCACAGGCAGTATGAGAAAAATAAAGAGCTTTTTGAACATTAAAGCACGGAGACATGTCACAGTAGAGACACTACATACTGATATACACCTGAAAATGAGCACAATAGGGTCCCTTTAAAGGAAGGTAGACAGTTTAGGATAGATAGTATAGAGACTAATCACATATTTAACATCTCTGATCTTGTATCTGTTAAAAAAAATAATTGTGAAATGAATACCAGGACAACAAAATAACAAGGGACAAGGTTTTTTATTTTCTTCCTCTGTTCGTTTTGACACATCAAGGTGACACAAAACATAAATTAGAAAATAACATGTGTGACTTTTACACCTAAAATTCACTATTGGTTTGCACTTACAATATAGTACAGCGTGTTAATTAGTAATTTTAGAAAGTGCTAAAAGGTGTAATTTATTTATTTTACTTTAGAAACCTCTTCCAGTCTTTATGCTAAGCTACGCGTCGCTTACTGCTTGTTGTCTTAAAGTTCACAGGCAGCTTACATACGTGACAATGCTATCAATATGGTATAACTCTGAGAGTCAATCTTTCCCCAAAAGTCTAACTGTTACTTATAATAAGTTTAATGTTTTCAAAAAGATACACTCACAGCCCCTATCTCTGATGGCCAGACTGGGACACACATAAACTCTGTGCACACACAATGAAGGTGACTATCATCTACTCTGTGCAGCTTTAGGCCCCCCAAGGCTTTCAATGGCCTTTTTAGGGTCCCATTAAACAACTGTGAGCAAGCCTGCAGGTGGGAGGAATCAAGACGTAGTGATGGCTCTATCTGTGGGCAGATGGTGATGGAGGAGGGAGAGTTGGTGCTATGACTTTTGAGGGAATGTGAAGGATGGAGAATTACAGCAAGTGAGGAGAAATGAAGGGTTAACGACTGACCAAACGCTGACCTTAGGTTGAGATGAAGTTGTGATTTAATGAGAAGATTCAGGGTGGTTTGAAAATAAAATTAATTTGAGGGAAGAAAGTGGAATTGTGAAGTTTTAAAATCATCTCCAACTGGCCAATGCTTCACCATTCAACCATGTTTCAAGACAATTCTAAAGTGAATTTAATACACTGAGTGTGGCCTAAAAGACCTCCAGGCCTCGTAGTTTAAAGATAGCTCACCTCTGGACACTACAGCTGGTCTTTGACCCTATCAACCTTAGAACTCGAGACTTGCATGCTAGATGCTCCCTCACCTAAAGCTACAAAAATATCTTTGTGCACATCCGCTAAACAGACCCCTGTAAACAGCGCCTGTTTACTATCTGAAAGCAGCTGCAGTCTAAAACGTCTCTTTGATTATTTACTTCAGTTTGGAATTTGTTTTAATTAAAGTTTTTATGAAACACAAGTTTACAGTTGGTTATAAAATAAGAGAGACACGGGCCGGATAAAGCAAATGGAAATGTTCCATTCATTTGAAGAGAAGCAACACACACAGATGGTGATAACATGTGGAAGCACGCACTGCAATTTCACACAGCAATTAGTTCACAGCTAAATACTGTGGGTCTGTGTGTGAGCTTTCCTCTGAGCGCTTGTAACAGCCAGCTGTGTACGAGTGAGGAGGCTTCCGTTAAGAACACCAAAGCGGTACATTTGGTGAAGTTGAGTGGAATCGTTTTCTACAGGAGCACATCAATACACACTGGAGACTTAATTCAGTCAAAAGTTGTGATTACCTTATCATCCCTATTTATTTGTGACTTATTTTCTGATTTAAAAAGATAAAATACCCTTGTTGTCATGGCAGCAGCAGACATTTCAATTCCACCATTATGGTTTGCTATAATAAGGAAGGGAGACAGATATTTGTCACACCATTATAATGGATTGAGCAGGTTTTGATGTGCCCACTTCCCCATGATTACATTTCCTCATCATCATTTATTCCCAATGGCTGTTTGTCAAGGGAACCATGGTGATGCTATCAATAGGGTCCGCCTGCTAGAATGCGTCATACCTAAATCACTCTGATACAACAAACTACAAAAAGTCAGGAGTTGTTAAAACTTCTTTTGACAGATTTGACTGCTGTGAGATTTAAACTACCCGAGACTTTACACCCTAAATACTTGATTTGAGAACTAAAACAAAGATTATAGACCCTTTGGTTTTGACTGTTAAACACGACCACATCAGGTATGTCTTGCATGACCATACAGTCATACACCTTTACATATGTCATTGTTCGTCCTCTTGTTTGGACTTAAAGAGGACATATTATGCTCAGTTTTATCTTCAGATTAGTATTTTTTGCTTCTACTGTCTCCATTCTTTAATGTTGAAAAAGCTCTTTATTGTTTTCATACTGCCTGTGCTGCAGCACCTCTTTTCACCCTCTGTCTGAAACCAGAGCCCAGTATGCTCTGGTTGGTTAGCTGGCCAGCTCTGTTGTGATTGTTCAATTGCTTAAAAATGTCCCGCCCCTTAGCCTATCACGTACAATGTGTTAGGAGCACTAGCCAATAGAAGCGCGAGTGTTACTATAGTGATGTCACTATGTTACAGTAGTAAACAAGGGAGTCCAATGGAGGCGTTTCAGGCAGGGGGGAGACACTTTGGGATTTTAACACACTAAGCGAAGAAGCATAATAAGGACTCTTTAACACATATTTGAAAAGAATATGTTGAAATGGATGCATTGGCTGTTACTTTGTTATGGAGACTTGTTTGTTTTGCTTATTTGAGGCTTGACTTGAACCCCCCCTTTTATCAGGCACCTCCTAAGTTTTGTCTCCCTATGAGTTCTGATACTGGTGTGAAATGAGAAGAATGCAGAGATCCCAGGCCAGGCTTAACAAGTCCCTGTGAATAAAACCCTGCTTACCTCCAGAGCTTGGATCACTGCTCAGAGGATCCAGATGGTTCCGATTCTTAATTATAGAAATTGGATTCTGGGACATCTGCTCAGTGTCAGAGCATGTTGTGTTCGTCTGCTGTTTGTTGTTGTGGACTGTGTTTATGTTTATGTTAAAATTGGAATTATGGGGGCTGGGATGCCAGCCAGTGCTCGGCACACCAGGAAGTGCTATTCCACCATTCGTTCCTCAATTACAGTATGTGCTATTTCAGTTAACCATTCTGTTAAACAGCAGACAGCTAATTTAGCTCAGCTTCATGAGCTCAAAGAAACAACGAGAGCTGACAAACATGTGTGTGTTCTTGTGTGTGGCCTATTACAGATGCTCTATGAGAACATGTTATCTGTAGTATCATTGCAGATCATTACTTGTTCACTGCAGTTCACTTTTTCTCAAAGATGCCCGCCTCCCTCCTTTGTCTAGTAGTATAATTCCAAAGTTTAAAACTCAAATGTATTCAGCAATCAGCAGTTTGTACAGTTGCTGTCTAGCTTGGTACTCTAATGTCACATATAGGCAGGGGTGCACATCACTTTTTTAGTGAGTTACTCATATGAGTACCAGGAGACAGCGTTTGGTACTCACCACACACGAAGCGTGGTCCTCCTCAGTGTCTCCTTCACTGTCCTCTATTTACACTTCTTGCATGCTAGATGATGAAGATGCACCTCCCTGTCTCTTTTTAAGCCTCCAATTTGCTTTCTCCAAAACTTGTTGCCAAAACTGTGAAGTCCTAGCATTTACTGAGGCCAAGTTGAAGGATCAAATTCAAAGTCATATCTGATTTCAGATGTGGGAAGTTACTAAGTACACTTATTCAAGTACTGTACTTAAGTACAATTTTGAGATATTTGTGCTTTACTTGACTTTGATCTAATTTGTAAAATTAGCTGTACCTTTACCAGCTTTGATAACACTTTAATGATCAATCATTACAAAACATATCATATCTATTATTCTGAAATGGACCAATCTGCACAATGACTACTTTTGGTACTTTAACTATATTTTGATGAGAATACTTTTCTAATGTTACTTGAGTAACATTTTGAATGCAGGACTTTTATTGTAACAGATTAACACTCTGGTACTTCTACTTTTACTCAAGTACAATATCTGAGTACTTCTTCCACCTCTGTCTGATTTAAAACTCTTCCATAACACCCTGAGGAAGTTTGCAACTGTGTGTTTTAAATAAAACTGCATTAGCTTGACCACAGAGCGTGAACGTTGTGATCAGCTGATTTTGCGCAGTTCTCCAGTGTCTGCGCGGAGCACATAATGTGCACAGGACAGGGGAGACTCCCACTGTAGCCAGTTGGCGGAGTTTTGGCACAATTCTGTTGTTCATACCGACGTTAACCCTGTCTGTGCACACGGCGACCAACTCTGTTGTCCGGTGATCTAAGCCTCTGCCTTTGTATTATTTAACTTTAACTATATATTTATTTGTTGTTCCTTCCTTTTCCCTTCACTATATCTGTAAAGCGTCTTTGAGCACCTGTAAAAGCGCTAACAAATTAAATCTATTATTATTAGATGTTTTGAGGTACGCAAAGGCACGTAGTGACACAAGTGACGTTACGCAATTCAAATTGTTGCCGCGCATGCGTACCTGCGTACCAGTTATGTGCACCCCTGCATATAGGCCAAATCTTATCACATTTTGGGATTCAAAGATTTGGTTTCAGATCCGGTGAACATTTTTGATAATCTTAGTGAAGATACCAAGGTTTGATGAAGTGTTGGAAGTCCATTGATATTGCAAATAACATATGGAGATGATTGGATAAGCAACTGTAGGAGTTCACAATAAAATGTGTAGTGTGAACTTGTGTGAGAGAGAAGAGGAAGATTTGCTTCATAATCGTATTAAAGTCTCACTGCCTCACACTTAACACTAATATAATTATTAGTTCCCAATGTTGCCTCCAGTCAAATATTTATTGTGTGTATGAGTGTCCTTTATAAATTCGGCTCACCTAGCCGGAGTCTTCACTGTTGAAAACTCAACTGTGACACGTTAGACTGTTTTGTGCTCAAACTTGCAGCTATGTACGGGACATAATGGTCTGATCAACTGGTCTAATCATGTGGGGTTATACAAGTTGTTGATGGTTTGCTCTGTAGCTGTTAGCGTGATGGCTATCTGACATCTGTGGAGACGTGTATGTTCAGCATCACTCGCATTCCTCCTGGACGTGTCCAGATCTGCTGCTGCCGCACACATCCTCATTCCTTTACTTCTGTTTCACAAGGCTTTCACACTAAAAAGATAACAGATTAGTTCAGTAAACAGGGTAAGGATGGGGGTATCAGCAATGGAATGGACTCGTTGCTGAATTCATGGAGGAATGGGTCATCTGAAAGTGTGCAAAGTTAAAGCCGTTAATTAGTAACTTTATTAAAAATAACTTTGTCATATCTGCTAAAACTGTCAGTATATCCTGTCAGAAATACGTGAGACAGGGTATCTGTAAAAAAAACAAAATCATGTTCCTCTGCCTCCCCCAGTACTCCTAATAATTTGATCTTGAGTTGAGAAATCTCCAGAACTCTAATCTAATCTAACTAGGAAGCTCATCAAATGGTAATCAAGTCTCTCCATTGCCTATTTCACCCCTCCGTTGTTTCAGAACCATATTTTAGTTTCCTGTTTAGATGTTAAATGAGAGAGAAGGTGATGTTAGATGTTAAAAACAGTAAGGCTCAAACTAAGCTCTGCCCACTCTGCTGCAGGCAAACACTAGCATTCGGGGAGGACACATTATTTATCTAACGCACTACTGTCAGGATATAGTGAAGGTTTATTTCATTTAATAAAGCTACCTTTAATATGATGCAACCTCAATATCTTCTTTTTGCACCTTCTGATACAACATATACCTTTGATCTCTGACTACGCCGGCACATGATGAATGTTTTAGACACCTTAGGCAAACTAGGTTCTAGTTTGTCATGGTGAAATATGTTTCACCCACATCAAAACGTTCTCTTGCATCAGTCCATGTCCATTGGAAGACCCAAGATTATTCCTCTTGCTCAACACTCAAAGCTCTACCTTTGATTCAGTGTAGCTCGGTTTTGCTATCGATCTTCTTACGTAACTTTCGGCAAGAAAGCAATCGGTGTATTTAACAAATTGTCAACAAATTGAAATTGGTATTTTAATTTGGAAACATTTCTGTGTCTGTTTGCAGAGTCTCCTCCAGAGAGGTCAGGACGCCGACGCAGCATGCCCGGCAGCTCCTCAGACAAGAACCCCCCCACCATGGAGGCTACATCCACTGCTGCCACGCCTTTCAGAGTCACTGTGAGTACTGTGAGTGTGTTTCTGTGTATCGTCCCTGTCTTCTGTGCTACTGAAATATGATTTCTGTAGCCCCAAATCATCACAGAAGTTATATAGGTGGATGTGCATATAAACAGATATGTATAAAGGTTAATCAATACATTTAAATGTGCAGGCAGCAGTGTGGGTGAATGTTTAGTGCAGGTTATTTTAGATTGGTTACATGGTTACCTCTTGAAAGATTGTCAGCGGCACTTTGTGGTGTGCCAAGCATGCCTCTGACTTTTCTCCTCCTTAAGAAGCTCTTAGCTGTACATCAGTGTGTACAGAAGGCTGCTCTGGTGTCCAGATGGACTTGTGCCAATCTGAAACAAATTGACTTCAAATGTTGGAATGGGGCCTTTGATGTTTGGCGCATACACGTTACACATCTACACATCTTGGGTTTATGTTCAGCACACCATCCTCTGCTGCCTTTTTACTTCCTGTGTGATTTTCCATTGCATTTCACACTGAATAACGTGTACACACACTCCCAAACCAGAACCTGCACGCACAACACATTCACTCACTTAGAGGACAACTACACACACAAACACAGACACTCTCACACAGAGCAGTCTTCATCTGGCTCTAAATCAAATCCGGCATGCTTTCTGCCATGTTTAATTCAATAGATAAACAGCCGGTTAATGAAGCAAAAAAAAAAGATCCGCTGTGAGTCATCAATTTCAAGCTAATTAGCAATTAGCAGTGCACATTTCCATTAATAAATAACGAGTGGGGAGATGAGGACCCAGAGGTGAACTGTAAACAGTGGATGTTGGGCCAGAAGGGCCAAAAGCACTCTGCGCTTTCAGCCTTGGTGAAGCTCTAGCAGGTACACTAATGGGCCATGTCGAGTGTTAAAAGGCATTGCAATATTTCTGAAAGGTGTAATTTCTTTCTTCTTTTCTATCAGCCATCTTCAGCACTCAGTTTTATTAAGAGGCTGTCTCAACAACAAAAAACTACATTGGGATGCCTCTAAGGAAAGTAAAAGCTCACAGTGAATACATTAACAACTAGGCGAGACCCGCTGGTGTTGGACCACCTGCGGAGTGGGAATAAAGTGTGTCACAAAATAATTTTAGAAGGTGCAAATATAAAATCACCTCAGCTTGATGAGGCAGAGATTGCCAAACTCTCATTGGTCTAGATAAAACAGTGAAGATAGCGTTGCAAGGGAGTGTGTGCATGTATGGATGTGTTTGCTCTTGTCTTGTGAATGTGAATTGAGTCATTGAACTGTTTTACTTTGATATGACCAGGAATCAACGAGGTATAGAAGGTGAATAAAAAGCCTGCAGGAGACAGAAAGGGTCAATAGTGGAGGCTAAATATTGATTAAGTGTCTCATGCAGTAGAGAGAGAGCACTGCAGCAAAGTCATCCTGTCCCAATCACATGACCACTTCATTTACTCTGATGGCTTATTGCTAAGCAGCAGTGAGTGTTTGCAGTTAAAAACCTTCCCCAGACAGTGTTTGACCCTTTCCTGCACTTTTTCTCATACTGCCCCCTTCTGGTCTCTAGAGGCAGCACAGCCGACCAGGCAACTTTTTAAAATGAACTTTTATTAAAGATATGTAAATGTTCTGCTTGAATGAATACATTTTAAGGATAGATAAGGGAGGTGTAGATAGATCAAATACTCATTGAAAGGGGCGGCTGTGTCTCAGGGGAAATTGGGGTCTACCAATGGTCGAAGAGGTATTCGGATCTTATTCTAAAGTGAAAGTAATAATACCGTAGTGTAGAAATATTCTGTTCGAGTAAAAGTCCTGCTTTCAAGATTCTACTCAAGTAAAAGTACAAGTATTAGCAGCAAAATATACACAAGTACCACATCTAAAAGTACTTTTAAGTAGCCAATTTCAGAATAATATGTATTTTATTATTGGATTATAATTAATGATCCATTAATGCGTTGGATAATTAATTTTGCAGCTGGAAAAGAGACACATTAACTTGTATACTGCCCTTGATCTCCATCCATAATAGACACCATAATTCATTAATTACTTTTTGTTTTTGTATAAATAATATGAACCTACAAAAGTACATTTGAACTGATCTTGTAAAAAAAATGCATAATAGGGCTTCTTTACCAGCAGTACTTGAGTAAATGTACTTCATTACTTTACACCACTGTCTACTCATCAGAGGGTCAGTGGTTAGTCAACCCCAAAAATTGCTGTTGAAAAAATGGCATGTCTACATTTTTTAAGTATATCTAAGTCGCTTTGGATTAAGGTGTTAGTTAAATGACATGGAATATCAAAAATAAACACTTATAGACACAATAGATAAAGTATGTAAATGGATACGGTTCAGTCATGGTGGCACGCACACATGTGGGCAGGCAGTCGGCGGGTTTCTTCTCCTCCTCGCTTCTCACTTTTCTCCCTTCAGTGAAAAGAGTTGCGGTGACATCTAAAGTACCCCTCCTAGGCCTTGAGCTAAACCTGTCAAAATGCTTTTCTCTCATGTTTTTTGAAGAGACTGGGTTGAATGTGTGCACTCACAATTGAAAGCCACGTTCACACTCACACAGAAGTCCAGCCTGGAACACTTCTCCAAAACAATTTTCTCCCCAGTAGGCATTAGAGAAAACTAAAACCTCTCCAAAGCCTTATCTTCCACAGCCAATTCAGAAATATTAGAAAAGTGCATACATCAAGTATAAAAAGTTGCTACTTGCTAGTTTCTCTTATTCAGGGGCTGTTTAAAGAGCGGACAAACACACCTTATCTCAGTCCGTCACGTCCTCGTCCCGCTGATTGCCCCCGCTGGCTGGATTGATTCTCAATTGTGCCTTAGCTCCTTGTCCAATCTCTCCCTGACTTTATTCCCCCCCACACCTCCCCTCTCCTCTCAGATACTAGCAGGGGGTCTAATTGGACAGGTATGTCTCTTGTTTTCATCAGGTTGTGCTAGAGGAGGACAGAGAGGTTGATGTAGCAGCAGGGAACACCCCGCTGATTGTCCAGGCACAGATTCTATCACAGCCCATTAGGGAAGCCGGGAATTGCCAAGCCAAGGGAATAGAATGAACTTGTTGCATTTGCTTTAATTTCATGAAGAAGAAAAAAAAGCACAGCAATTAAATGGAGTAGTCCTCTCAGTGCTCAGTTAATGGGCTTGGACAGGCTGAGATTACAATCAAGTATGCAAGCAGTAGCGTGGCGTGGGGAAAAATGTAGGGGAAGCCCATTTTTTGGGTCGGGGGGGTGGTCAATAACGTAACCAGATGAGTGATTACAGCGCCCGGTATCATTTTACACACATTTGTATCACACAGATGCAGGACTTGCACAAGCCTGTTATCTAACCGAAAGGTCCGCACGCACTCTCCAGCTGAAACTCTCTCCTTATTCATTTAAGCATTTTACTTTACTGTATGCAGACAATCACACAATCTATGTGATTTTTGGATTTACCGTGCCTCTCAATTTCCCGTGACAGGTTGGCAAGGTCGATGAATCCTGAAGTTGCCCAAGGATTGTTCAGGGAGCACGGATCCTTGTCAAAAAGAAGACATGGCCTGCAAAATAGACGCTGAAGTTTAGCGCTTCCAGTTAGCCACTCCGTGCGGACATAATTGTCCTCATTGAACGTCCGATTCTCTCCCTTTTTCCTCTGTGTACACACAGCTCGAGTGCGGGCATTGGCCTGTCATCTGATTTAATTTGTAGTTGCTGTTGTAGCGGAAGTTTAGTAAAGTTATGTTTGATTAAGTGCACCAAATCTCCACCCTCCATAATGCTTCATTTGCTTGATAATTTCTAACGGCGGTGATGACAGTTACAGTATTACAACTGATGTTGATGTGATTTTGATTGGATGGCAGTGTCCAATCAAATCGTCAGCCGCCTCTGAAGGGAAGCAAGAGGCGGCTGGCTTCCCTTGGCATGGCCCTGACCAATCACAGGTTGGCAGGGGCATCACGTGGGCCTCATCTGATTGGTCAATCCCTCCATTTTTTTTCACCAAGGGAAACCAGATTCGGCTGGCCTCCTCTCGCAACAGTGAGTGCAATCTACTGTTTCACCATAACATCTAGAGGGGCGCTGTTTGTTTCACGCTTTGTAAAATACTCAATGAGAATGGGGGAGAGACGGGCCGGCAGCAACACACAGCAAAGGAGAATTATCGAAACAAAACAAAGTGTTTTTATTTATTTATTTAAATTATAACTACAATCCGAAAAAACAGGGGAAGCCTGGCTTCCCTTGGCCTCCGGGAGAAAAGCCACTGTATGCAAGCCTGTTCTGCACTCTCACAAATACACAGATCTGCAATGTAAACACGGTGACATAGTAAACACTGAGACTCTATTTCCACTACCATGAAATTCCATTTAGACTTATCGAGGGTTGGCGCAAACCAGCCCCTCCTCCCCTTGGAGGATGCATGTTGAGTCAGATGAATCCATCCCCTCCTTCAGCTAATTAGCTGTCAACCGTGGAAATGTGGAATTATTAAAGAGCTGATTGAAATGCATGCTAATAAGTGGCACTGTGTTGGACCCCTGTCAGGCTGCACTGGCTGTAATAGCCTTAACATGTCTCTGTGTAAAATGCAAACTGAAATGTAAATCGAGAGACATTAGAGCAAAACCAGTGTATGTTAGACTAACTGGAAACATTTATCCAAGGGGTCTGTATTCATGTCCTGGAGTCAATACTTGACATTACTATTATTTAACCAAGCTCACAGGGATATTGTATTCCCATAAGTCGATTTTACACATTTCTTTAGAATACAATAGAACAGTGATGTGACGTATTACATCTCATTAGATGCCATTTGTGTATGTTGGCAGTTACTGGCCTTGTCAGCTGTAAGAACTCATCGAATACAGCAAGACGTAATGTGGAGACATCAAGGTGTTAACACTGTGTTTTCACAGTAGTGGAAGGAGCACTCAGATATAGTAACAAAACTAAAGTGTTAGTGTTCGGATCAAAATACAATTAAAGTACCAAAACCCAAAGTACTCATCATCTGTAATGGACCATTGCAAAACAATATATATTCAATTACTGGAATATGATTATTGGCGCATTAAGCTGTCTATCAGGAATGGTAGAATTGGAGCTAATGAAGAAGAAAACATACTGCTGGAATTCTTAACCTAATCATTATATGTTTATTCATGAATCAAATCAAACCAAATGCACATAAAACAAATTGTGAAACAAAATACTATTTCATAAAAACAAAAGGATACCATAAAAGGTAGGACCCAAGAGTTCTGGAAGCCTAAAAACAGCCCTAACTATAGGCTTTATTCAAAAGAAAAGTGTTTAGCCTACTCTTGAATGTGGTTATTAGATGATTCATATTTTGTGCCTGAAAATGTATTCTGTAATAATTAGTGTCATATTGAAGCATATTTCTAAGAAGCGGACTGATCAGAACGAAACCCACAGAGAGGAACAATCTTCATTCTATAGTCTCAATGTCTGTGATGTGCCGAGCCCTGATCCACGGCCACCATGTCACTCATTCTCTCTTACTTTCCCCCTCATTTACTTTCATTCTATTGCTTTTTCTATCAGCTCATGCTCTGCCGTCCCCTCATTGTGCGCCCCTTCTCCATGTGTCCTTCTATCATAGCTCATCTGTCTCTGGAAATCACTCACTGTCCTATAAGTCAGCTTTTTCACTATAGTCTCACCTCTATTTCTGTCCTCTCTCTATTTCGTCCCGCATATATCGTTTTTTCTCTTGCCCTCTCAATCATCTCTCACGGACAGGCGCTGAAGACAAATTAAATGCTAACACTTTAGCGCTTCTAGAGCGTCTTGCCTCCCGTGGGGTATAATCTGACGTTAATGTCATCCTTACTGACTGATTGTAAGTGTTGAAATAGGCAGTTTAAATATTCTGACCTTTAACCTGTACAACAGCTCTGTGAGGGCTGTACAATTCTAAGTGAATTAGAGAGGGGCGTTATATCACGTTGCATCGCTGCACTAAGCGAGAAGGAACAATATTATGAGAAGTTATAGGGAGTGTCTTTTTCTGACTTGGGCTTTTTATTCTCTCGATTCGCTCCATCCCTTCTAAAACGTCCATCCATCAGGGGAAGCATAGAAGTAAAAACAGAACAGCCACTAATCAATTCACCTCGCCTACAGGGACAGGTTTATATTCACCGACTTGTTTCCACGGATGGAGAAAAGAGAGGTTTTAATTTGTTAGCTGTGAATATGCCAGCAGCAGGCACACACTCTGCAGAGAGAGGAAAGGACATGAAACTACCCTAAATGTGGAGGGGATTGTGATTGATATCCAGACATTTGAAAAGGTGTGTGTCATCGTGTCGGTTGTATACTGCTCTGCCATCTTAGCCATCAACAAATCACAATCCTTTGCCTCGCCTTGAGTCTTTCCCTCATGTTATTTTGAAGGCTCTGGTCTGGAGGGGATGCTAAATGCAGTTGAGGAAAAAACAATATTCCTTCTCCACAGAGTCTGACTCATATTTTTACATTGTTTAAAATGGTGCTTATGCTAATCTAACCACATGCCCACACATCCACATATGGAGTGGATAATGGCTGAGGGGAAGAAACAGAGAATGAGAGTTTGATTGAGAAAGCAGCAGAGCCTCAGGTGCAGCAGTGACTCAGCCTCTGTTATTCACCTCAAAGCTCCCGCACACACTTCACTGATGGCAGGTAACAATTGGAAGTCATTTTCTGCCCATTTTCGGTGGTCTCACTTGAAGTATACCATGTCAGATCTATACATATCTATCATTATTATCACCACGGTCAGATCCATATGGATTGTGCCTAACTGCCATTGTTGATGATTACAAAGGCAACATTTGGTTAGTTTGTTGTGACAATAACAAAAATGCATATGATACTACCACACAATTAACAAATCCATCAACACTAGCTCTGGCCTTTTTTTAATGCTTCAATGTCAACTTATTATTATACAGTTTTTGCAGTCCAATACATTGGTAGACTTTGACCTCAGTAGCATCTTTTTATAGACTTTCCTTGCCTTGGATATGCTAACATCTTTCAAACTCCATGTCCACATTTAAATGCAGTCCTTCTGTTATAAATGTGAAGCTTTTAAACCAAAACGGAGGTATTTGGTAGACTTTTGAAAGCTCCCTGCAGAGCCTCAGAAGAACTACTGTTTCCACCGGCTGAGTGTTCTTCCTTATCCTCTGTGTAGAAACTCTCCTTTTATTAGTGCTTGTTTTCAAGGTTTTCCTCAAGGTTTTTCACTACCGTCAGCAGCTAGTTTGAATGTTCCATTTCCATGACAATTCCAGTGAGCATAAACAGCACCCTCAAAACAATTGGAAAATTCAAAATGCAAAAATGAGAGATTTGAGTTGCTTTAGCGTGTAGAAGCTAGTAAGCCTATTGGATTTGTTTTAGATAGGCACAACATGTTTCATATGCAGACCTTATTTTCCTGTTCCATGTTCAAATAAACCATTTTCAGTGGTACGCTGAGACAGAGTAATGTTTTTGGTCATGGAAAATTAGGTAAAGGTCATGGAGAAGTCATTGAAAAGTCATTGAAAATCATTGGTGAAAAAGTGTATGAACCCTGATACAGGTTTATGGATTTGTGCTAATCAATCAATCAATCAATGTTTATTTATATAGCCCAATATCACAAAAGTTACATTTGTCTCAGTGGACTTCACAGTTTGTACAGAATATCAGTATGACAATACGACACCCTCTGTCCTTAGACCCTCTGTCCTTGGACCCTCACATCGTACAAGGAAAAACTTCCAGAGAAAACCCACAGTTTAAAGGGAACATGGGAGAAACCTCAGGGAGAGCAACAGAGGAGGGATCCCTCTCCCAGGACGGACAGACGTGCAATAGATGCCGTGTGTAAATTGAAAAGATAATACATTTGCAACATAGGTAGTCCAAATGTTTGGAAATGCATGTGTCTATAATAAGAAGATGAATCCACGAGGATGTCAGCAATCTTGTGGGAGCCATCAGGGAAGTAGTATGATGAGAGTCTGGCAGGACCGCAGAGACAGGTTCAGCCACGACTCGAAGTCCAGGACTCAGATCCAGAACTCAGGATAGAGGATCCAGGACACACGACCACAGCAACAGGATCAGCCTCGACTCAGGATCCCGGCGTAGAGATAGACACACAAAAGAGATTTGGGGGAACATCGGAACATGAGAGTACACAGGTACAAACAGCCAGAAAGACGGAGTAAGGTGCCCCCCCCTCAACAGTCCAAGCCTATAGCAGCTAAACTAATGTGTCTACGTTAGGGAAGTGCATCTCCATCACTGAGGCCGATGCGATGCGCTTCTCGATACGTTGCCACGATACGATACATTAACGATACATTTGGAAACACCACACCACGCGATACGATACGATCGCCTGTTGCGATACAGTTCGATACGATTTGATTCAACATTATGCGATACGATGCGATACGATACGATGCGATACGATGCGATACGATGCGATGCAAAATAATGATACTTCAATATGGTACGACAGAGGATTTTTGTTTTATTCCTTATATGCAGCAAATCATACATTAACAAAAAAGTGCTTTACATATTTGGTTCTCTCTACTAGTACTGTGCACCCCATCATGCCGTTTCTTTTCTAACTTAAAAAGCTCTTCAGAGTACAATGTTATAACACCTCACAGTTAAACAATGTAAGGATGCATTGCTCATGATTAACAATGTGCAAATAACAGCTACCATAGAGCAATGTCCATACAGCTGCTGCCTGATGTGCTTAGCACTCATCCAGAGGCTAACTCACCAGTGAGCAGAAAGCAGTGGTTTCTATGGGAACAATAAAGAATACAAATAACCTTTCACAAACAGCTCATAACTGCTTACAGTCAGGAAGACATTTAAACTATGATTGGCCGTCACAGGCTGCTGTAAACTAAACACCACTCTCTCTGACAGAACACCTCACTGAGTGATTTCACTCATGTCTAACGTTCAGGTTTCTCTTTTCAGCCGCAGACCCCATGTCGCCTCTTTATGTGCGTCGCTAAGTTCCTCGTACTACTTATGTACCTTAAAGCGGCACGGCATCGTTTACAATTTGCGAGCGATTTTTCAAGTTGACCGTCTTTCTTGAAAAATCCGAAGTGTTGCCAAACGTTTGATTTGTAGGTATTTTTCGGTGCGCTGTGTTTCTCTTTCTCCTCGACTTCATGTGTGTTGATAACGGAGACTCTCGGCCTCCGTAGTGCGAAGCAAAGATCAAAGATCGTCTCTGCTGAGTGCTGACAGGATGAGGGGATATTATATGAATGAATCATTTTTTGGAAACATGCCTGCCAACATGTTAAAACTTAAAAAAACATGTTTTACTCTCTGTATTTTATAGCACCTTTATATATTGTTCCTTTCCTTAAGTCTATTGTATGTTGCATTGTTAGAGGAGCCTGACAAAACTACGCTGTAGCTGTTTTGCATCTGACACAAAAAAGTGCCTCTAAATGTTCTGGAATGTGTATATGAAAGACTGCATTTAAAGGCATCAATCAAATATACATTTGTATTATACATGAAAACAGCTAACTTGAAATATAACATTGTGTACATTTAAATGTATTCAATATGATCAGTTGTCCAGTTTGAACACACTAAAGACTTTTGAAATAGTTATGTCTGAACACAGAATTGTCACTGACGCAGCAGAGACTGTATTCTGATATCAGCGACTCTTTGTTCCTCTCCCAGAGTGTTTCACTGATGACAGGTGCTGTTTATCAGGATGCAGTGGCTGCTCTGTGATCAGCTGGCAGGCTGTCTACAAGTCACTCTCTAATTATGCCTTTACCACTGTTGCCCTGGGCGACCTCTTCACACTGTAGGTGGTAATTATACAGGTGTGTTAATGGCATGACTGGGACTGAGGGAGGTCTGATCACTGTGTGTGTTCCAGCCCTCCTTGTGAGGTGTGTGTGCCATTAGAGGTCTCAGTGCTGCAGCTATGTCTCTGAGGTTATATTATGAATGTGTTCAGACTGTTGACGCTGCTATGTTGTGTTATTTTAATAAAAAAAGCTACACCTGAGCCTAAATGCTTTCTAGTTTAGTTATTTCTCCAGCATGCTGAGTTGTACATTTCTTCATGCTGAAGCTACTCCATCAACTCTTTTCTTCACCCTCTTCATTCAAAGACCTTCGTTCATCCTTTTCATCCTCCTGAGCTCTTTCTCAGCAGTGAATTATTTGAAAATAAAGCAGAAACAAATCAAATGTTCTAATCTTTTTCTATCTAAAAACTCGCCACAGCCTGCCGTTTCTGCTCCACATCTCATTCCTTCTTATTCCCTCGCTCTTAATGCCAGCCACAGTTGCCATGGAGACGGCGAGGTGCTTGGGAGAGTGTGATTGCAGATGTTAGAAGAAGTAAACACCCAGACAGAGAAAGGAATGACAAAACAACAAATAAAGGGGTGTATCTGGTATAAAAACACAGATGTTTGAGCGCTGTAATTTGTTAAATGTTGACATAATTACCGCAGTGGGAAACAATCCCTAATTTCTGCATAAATATTACCTATCAGCTAATTATGTGTACGCTCTTTGGGAATCTTCTATTGAGCGGTGCAGGAATAAGTCCTATACCGGGAAATGAGTCAGCATGTTAGCACTTCCAGGCTCCCTCGTCTCTAAGTCAATGTTTTTGTTTAGTGAGTTTTTGGTTAAATGCCTGAAATAAGGCTTGTGGTTTGTTCTAGTTAACCCAATTTTCAAGTTTCTTTCTACGTGTGAAATACGTCAGCGAACACACGTTGCGAAATGTCTAAAGCTTTTAGGTTTCGTAAAATAGCTGGTTGCTAATAGGGGATTAAATGAGACTACAAAACATCATCAAGCTGAACGTTTTCCGCCTTTAGCTTAGCGGTCATGGTGTGAAGTCATGTGACCGTGATGTAGTTTGTCTATAGCGTTACGTTATCTCTTTAATTCTAGGGATTGCATTTATGCTGAAAAAATCCTAAAGTAGTGTACATATGAGGAGATTATCCTGGTGAACAAAACCTGTAACGTTGTACCAAGGATCTTATTTTCTCCAAACTTCCTTTTCATTTATTTTCAAGGAAACCTTGGCATGCCAACTTTAGGGGTCATCTTAGAAAAATGCATCACCACTACACCACTCTTTTGTCAAGACCTTATTGAATGTGTTTGCAATGTCTCTTTGTATTTAGGGAATCAATTGTGTTAGACATCGTCCTCCGGGCTGTAACATCACCCTGATGTGAAGATCTATACTCATTTATTACTCATTTACTATTCATGACACCCTGGATTTAGGCCATGGATCACAATGTCAGTATTAATAAGTCCTGTCTCACTCATGATCTTGATGATTGGCATCTCTGAGATGTACCTCACAAAGTAGCAGAGACTGGCTTTATTGACTGTATGTGTCTCTCTCCATCAGGGCTTCCTCAGTCGCCGGCTGAAGGGCTCCATAAAACGCACCAAGAGTCAACCCAAACTGGACCGGAACTCCAGCTTCAGACACATCCTGCCTGGCTTCAGGAGCGTCGACAATGACAGGTACTGTGTGTGTGTGTGTGTGTGTGTGTGTGTGTGTGTGTGTGTGTGGTGTGTGTGTGTGTGTGGTGTGTGTGTGTGTGTGTGTGTGTGTGTGTGTGTGTGTGTGTGTGTGTGTGTGTGTGTGTGTGTGTGTGTGTGTGTGTGTGTGTGTGTGTGTGTGTGTGTGTGTGTGTGTGTGTGTGTGTGTGTGTGTGTGTGTGTGTGTGTGTGTGTGTGTGTGTGTGTGTGTGTGTGTGTGTGTGTGTGTGTGTGTGTGTGTGTGTGTGTGTGTGTGTGTGTGTGTGTGTGTGTGTGTGTGTGTGTGTGTGTGTGTGTGTGTGGTACCTCTCTCTCTCTGCCTGACAGCTGGTTATTCAGGTCGCTGTTGACATTTGCGTGTTGTGTTTTTTTCGTGAAAACAAGTGAATCCTGAGGGTGTTTTGTAAACAGGAGGAATCTCATGTCCTCTGTCGCTTCATGGCACATTTGATTATTAGGAGTTGTTGCTCGAGTGTGTATGCTGAATTATGAATGTATTTGCATTGCCATAAGGGCTTTGAAATAAAAACCTGATATATGGAGATCGCAACAAAACAGCTTATCAAGTCACAAACCTTTGTCAACAAGGAAAGTGTGTGACCTGAAGCATCCCTAATAAAGCGTGCAGAGTGCAAGCACAGCAGCAAACTGCTTGTGCTTTCCTCTTGGTAATCAACATATGCCATATGCTGTTTTATAGCAAGGGGTATGGTGCCATTAGGTACCTTAGACTTACCCAAGATATAAGGTCAAATAAACCTTTTTACAAGTAAGGATTCCTACAATCTATTAAAATAGATGATTTTTCTTCAGCTCAAACAGCTGTTGGCCTTTTTTAGGTTTTTCATTCTACTGAATGTAATGAAAGAGTAAGCTTACAGGAACACGTCACCCGCAAAATTACCAAATTTGTAATCAGTAATTCGCCTTGTTACTTGAATTTGTGAAGCATTTTTTATCCGTGAATTCCTCCATGTAATCTAAAAACAGATACAGGTTTTGTATATTGAAGTAATTGGGAGGAATGTTTAACAACTGGTCTTCAACCTTTCAAAATGTTCCCACACCACGCCGCTCCTCCGCTCCCTCCACTGGCTTCCGGTAACTGCTAGAATCCACTTTGAGACAATCCACCATGTCAATGAGACATGGTTAAACTGTATACCCCAGCACGTGCACTACGCTCTGCATCAGCCAAACGACTCGCTGCACCCTCGCTGCGAGGGGGACCCAAGTTCCCATCAGCAAAAACATGTGGGTTTGCTATCCTGGCTCCAAGATGGTGGAATGAGCTCCCCATTGACATCAGGACGGCAGAAAGCTTACACACCTTCCGGCGCAGACTGAAAACTCATCTCTTTCGACTCCACTTCGAGCGATAGAATTACTAACAAAGAACTGCTAACAGAGCACTTATCTGAGCCCCTCAGATGGTGTTTTGCTTCAGGCTTTGATAATTGCCAGTTGCTGATAACCTCTCCTGATTTCCTCAGCAGTTCAGCCACTTGGCAAACATGTGGCCTGGCTTAATGACGTCAGTTAGTTCTCCGGACCTGTGATCGCACTGTTTTTGAAATGTTTTGATGGTGTTCCCATGCATGCACAAGTAACAGCTATATCTCCCAGCACCTTGGATAAAAGCCAAGGTGTCCATCTGTGGATATGAATTAATGGAGGTGCTGCTTTTGAAAAGATGTTCTGCAGCTTTTGTTCTCAAAACTCCGAGCCGAGTTCTGCCTCTCTTCGTATTTTTAATGAGGCATTACCATCACTGTCAAACTCTCACAAGGGAACACTAGTGATTGTTCAGTGTGGAACTGAGCGAGCTGGTTCTCTGGTGCAAGGGAACAGAATGAGCTCATCTGTCCTCTCTTTGTCCCGCTGTCTTCTCTCATTCCATTTCCCACTTCCACCCAGTTCTATAATGCCTCTATTTTTCTAACCCCGCTTCCTTCTATCCATTTCAAACTCATCACCTCCTATTCCGACCTCATTGTCCCCCCTTCCTTTTCTCTGTTTTTACAAACAGTAGTGAGGATTTGCTAACCTATCAGCATGTATGTGTTTCCTTCAGATCAAGAATGACAAAGGAAGCTAATATAAGACAGGAAATTGGACTACAGGAGGTCTTTTATCACACCTGACTCCTATACGGTCTCCATTAGAGCTGCACAAGCCATTGGAGCTAGTAATACAATGATTTTCTTGCTGTTTGTTTCTAGTAAATGTATCATTAAGGGATCGTAAGTTAATGAAATAGTTGTTTATGCTTTTATACGGAAATATTATCTTTTTTTCTTTTACCATTTTATGGAAATCCACAGATCAAGATAGGTGAAACCAGTTTATACCTTTTTGAAAGTATTTAAATATACAACATAATTATTGCCTGCAAATAAATGTTTGTATTACTTATTAACTGCTTAACGTTTGCTATCTGGTGCCTCAGCCGCAGTCATATTTTTGAGTTTGAGTTTTTAGTATTTATCTGTTTTTCATTTTGCAGCTACAGGGATTATGTTGAATGAAAGCTCATTTGCGGTATGATTCTAAAAAATGTGTATCTATGTTTTTCACATTCTCATTTTGTCAAATGATATCATCATGGTATATATTTTTACAAGAGGATCTGTAACAAACAGATTCTCCCACACCACGCCGCTCCTCCACTCGCTTCACTGGCTCCCAGTAACTGCTAGAATCCACTTTGAGACAATGGTACTTGCATACCATGCTGCGAATGGATCCGGCCCTTCCTACATCCAGTACATGGTTAAACTGTACACCCCAGCACGTGCACTCCGCTCTGCATCAGCCAAACGACTCGTTGCACCCTCGTTGCGAGGGGGACCCAAGTTCCCATCAGCAAAAACACGTGGGTTTGCTATCCTGGCTCCAAAATGGTGGAATGAGCTCCCCATTGACATCAGGACAGCAGAAAGCCTACACACCTTCCGGCGCAGACTGAAAACTCATCTCTTTCGACTCCACTTCGAGCGATATAATTACTAACAAAGAACTGCTAACAGAGCACTTATATACTAATAAAGGACTGGCTTATCTATAGCCCGTTGAGTAGCACTTGAAATGTTTGGCTCTATGATACCTGATGTACTTATATGATTCTGTTTTCTTCTAGTTTGTATCTTCTTGGTGGAATGCACTTATTGTAAGTCGCTTTGGATAAAAGCATCAGCTAAATGCAATGTAATGTAAAAACAAGTATTTTTCCTAAGTCTGTAGAATACTGTTTGTCTTCAACAACTCAATACCTTATTTAGGTGTTTTCTAAAATTACACCTTTATCCAAATATTCCACGTACCGTGATTTAGATATTGCACTAGTCACATTTCTGTGAAATATCAATTAAATATGCAGCTGTAGTCTCCATACACATATCCTCATGTAGCAGAAGCTCCACTCCTATAACTCCTTATATGGCCATGGACGGATATAGTAGCACATGCACGCTTGTTTGCTCATGTTTCTGTGGCAAAAAAGGGAAGAAAGCATGAAAGAGTGTTAGATTGAGAGACTAATGTGCTACGAGAGGAGTCAGTGTCACCCCCCGTCAGCCCGCGAACAGCCTCCCAACAGGAGAAGAAGAGGGGAGAGAGATGATGAGACATGGAGAGATGGAGATGGGAAGGGGGGCGTGGGAATCCTACAGCCTGTAAACTCACTGGTGTGCAGCCATGAATGTGAGATGAATGTATGCTGGGAACATTTAGTATTCACTCTCATCAGAGAGTTATGTACAATATTTCAGCATGAATATGATTTTCATTAGTTAGAATAATCATAACATATTCTCTTATTAGATTTTGCAGTATTTGCACGTTTTAATATCTTACGAACTCACACACATTTCCCGTGATGACGCTGTTGTGCCATGCAGCTTGAGGAGGCCTCAGGAGAGCGACCTGCAGATGAACAGCAGCTGGACTACTAAATAAAATAACAGAGGCTGGACACTCGCTGATTGGCTAAGCAGAAACACAGCACCGCGTGGGCGCACACCGACACTGTACAACACCAGCAAATTACTGTTATTATTTCGCCTAAAGGAATTGCATCTATTTATACTTTATTACACTCCTCAGAATACAGTCATGATGTTTTTTTCTGTGAATACCAACTGGAGATAGTGAGACGCTGCACAGTTTCATCTCAGCTGCCACTGTGGCAGTGGAGGTAATTATTTGGGCAACAGACTGTGGTCCAGGTTTCCATCCAGATGTGATACGCTGCTAATGAAAGTCACAGTACCTCAAATAATTGCCAGGGCTTCTCATTACTGTACTGATGGAACCGAGGGTAGTACAGAAATGAAGATGCAGTACCAGAACTTTTATGGAAGCTTTTTAATCTGTGATCGGAATACCCTTAATGTGGGTAAAAATCACATTCTTAATGCCACTCACTAGTGTTTCCTGCGATGGTCTGGTATTGTGTTGTGCGGTGACCGGATCTAACCATACATCCGTATGTCTCTTGTTGCTCGTTACACGTTGTACCTGTATCAGATATGATCTGACCCTCACCAGCTTCGGTGCCCTCATCTGATAGACTCCGACCTTTACCGGCCTCTGTGGACACACTGAACACTATCATAGCTGTTGCAACATATTGCCTTTTAGATTCTTTACCAACAGCAGAGTGCCTTGGATGGACACAGTGTGACATTCAAACATTTGTAGTTTATCAGGTGTAACTATTTCCTTGGCCCATCTACATATACTGTGATATTGTATAGAAGACAAAGATTTGAGGAAGTACATACACTGAAAAAACTGAAACTTTGAATTTAATGAAATGTACTATGCCAACAGATTTAAAATAACTGTATTAGTTTAGTTAAAAGCAATAATATTACGTTTTAATAAAAAATCATATGTTCAACATAATGTTATTGCTTTCATCTAACCAAATACAGTTATGTGAAATGTGTTGACATAATACATTTAATGCAAGTAAACGTATCAGTGTTTTTAATGTATTTAATCACTCTGACTATAACTCTAATAATGAACGCTGAAGGTTTCCTGTGGTGTTGTATTACACCTGATGGTGTTTTCCTGATTGGCTCCATGCTTTGTATCACACAGGAGGACGCAGGTGATACTCATGGTGTCATTTGGTGGTGCTAAAGCACAAAGAAGCATAGCAATGGGCCAGCAAATGTGTTTAAAAGTTGAAATTACATGTAATTAAACACCAGTGTTTATAGGACATTTAAAAAATAGCTTAAAGGTCCCATGTCATGCTTTTCCGGTTATTACCCGTCCCCTTGTGTGTTATGAAGGTTTTTATGCATGTAAACGCTCTGCAGAGTCACAAACCCTCAAAGTACACCCTGTAGCGAGTAAAACTCTAACACAGAAAAGACCTGTCTGTGCTGCCCCAGAACGCCCAAATGGACCAATCCACGGAGCACCTCACACACCAAGAAGGATCCCTTGGCTAACTAACAGGGAATCTCATTGACTTGCATAGAGCTCCCTGGTTGGTAATAGACGAGTTGGGATGGCGGAGAAATGCTCTCCGCAGACCCATTCTCACAGCGTTATAAACCTTTTTCTTACTCAACATCAAGCCACACTTATTGTTTTTACTTCTGCTGTGAGTGTTTGTGTGCTCAGGATGAGTTTCACTTGTTCTAGCTGTATCCCCGACCCGGAAACCTGTCCACTCCTCGCAGCAGCGAGCCTCCCAACATCCCGACTAGAGATGCTCCGATCGCCAATTTTGGGGCCGAATCAGTATCGGCCGATACCGATCGCCGATCTGATCGAGTGGGTGGGGCCTAAATGGAAGATTTAAACATCACTTTAAATCTTCCATTTAAAGTGATGTTTAAAACTCAGTTAATGGGGCTCATTCACTGGAGCTTCAACTTAATTATTACATTCAAATGATGTACATTATTCAAGTTAACATTCACTTTGGATAATAACACGGGAGAAATGAGCGGAAGCGCTCTCTCTCCCTCTCTCTATCTCCTCCTCTCTCTCTCTCCTGACAGCCTGTCAGTATCTCATGCAGCTCACTGATCCAGTAATAAGTGACCCGAAGAATAAATATATTTATAATGACTAGTTTAGCTAGTTCCAGAGGTAGATAAAATAGCTAAGTGTGTTAGGTCTAACTCTTGTGTGTTTTGCTCCGCTCACCGGTCCGTCACAGCGGGCGGAGCTGCAGGATTTCTGCTTCACACACGTTGCATTCCGCTATTTTACTGTCTTTTTCGGACACCTTAAAATAATGCCAGACCGGTGAAGCCACTTTGGCGAGCTTGTTTTGCCGCACACAGAGAAAAGTGTCATGTATTTTTTACGTCATGCGATCGGCTCTCGCGATCGGCATGTTTAGAGAGCACCGATCGATCGGTGGAGTGTGAGTATCGGCCGATCTCGTTCGGTGACCGATCAATCGGAGCATCCCTAGTCCCGACAAATCAGAGCACACTGGGCTCACAGGGCAGCGAGGGGGGCAGGAGCTCCAACAAGCCGTGTAGGACAGAGAGTTAATACACATACTATACAGAGATGCTGTATGAGAAACCAATGTGAGTTTGGAACATTGCACAATTTAAATCTATTCCAGTAGACCTCAACAATGGAATTATGATCAGTAGAAATGGCCATGACATGGGACCTTTAAATATGTATACGTTTTGTGTGTTTCCACAACAAATTTAGCTATAGCTGGCCCCTTTTAATTATCATCCAACAGTTTCCTATAAAGGCACAATTGCCGGATTAAATAAATATTATCAAGGTCTGTGATTGGTTCACTTTCCTCACGCTGCTGCTGCTGCTGCTGCTGCTGCTGCTGCTGCTGCTGCTGCTGCTGCTTTCCTTCCTGTTGCAGCTTTCCTTCTTGTTGCATCTTGCCAGATGTCGCAGGTCACTGCAATTCAGGGTCATTTATACAGTATCATTAATAAACCCCTAGGGACATCATTAATAGCATATTCAAGCTCTTTTAATGTGAAATAAACATGTAAGGTCTCAGAAGTGTCCTTATTTCTGCATCAAATGTTCTCCTCTTCCCAAAAAAGTTGTTTTCCCCTGTCATTTGTTGCAACAAAGTTTCTCCAAATCCTTTTTGACGAGGTTGCAGGTGACTTTTTGTCTATCCTGCTTCTTTACTTTGTAATAGGAAGAGGTCTTTGTGCTGATGTTGTGGCCCCAGTGGTGGTAGATCAGAAAATAACTGATTGGCATGTTCAGTCTGTAATCGTGTGCGTGTGCACCAATGACTGGGGCTGCGTCTCTGACACAGCAGGAAAGCTTCTTCGCCATCACTCACAGACATTAGCAGATGGATCAAATGGCTGCAGCGATTTATAACACCCGTATGTCTATTGCTGTTTCACTTATCTCAGACAATCTGCTCAGCGTAACTATGTGTGCATCACACAGAATGCTGCCTGCTGAGAGATCTTATAGATGCATACTGGGACAGGAAGCTGAACACATTAATGAAGTCTACAAATGGATGCACAAAAATGAAATGTATATTTAAATGTCTACAACTAAGACAACGACACTTTAACAGCTATTGAAAAACACAGAGAATTGACATTATCCTGAAAGAGGATTTGAAACGACCGAGGGCAATTTTCCAAATGAGATCTTATAAAGACCCGACATCTTTACATTCACAACAATTATTTTAACCGTTTGTCAATTCTAAAGAAATGTGGTTTCATTTTAATAATACTTTTAACAGACAAAACGCTTTTTCAAACCACTTCAAAGAGGACCTCTGTGTCCTTTACGATAGCCACAGCTCTGAAACTATGACCAATTCCTGATATGAAAATAGCATTCGTAAACATTTAAAAGGAACCTATGAGATAATACGAGCCTTTTGTAACCATTTGTATTGAATTGAGTGTTTTTGTATCTATTTAAAAAACAGATTTAGACAAATAAATGTGTTTGGAGGGTTAGGTTTTGCTTACTTGATCTACTTGTTGATCACGTACACACTTCACACACAATCATAGACACTTGGATACAAATACAGACACTCACATTTCATTTAGAGAAGTGACTCATTTTGATATCAAATCATTCAGGCATCATTAATGTATTCATTCACTGCATAATGTTCTCACATATAGTTTCACTTTTCTTTGGTTATGACTATGGATAGCAATAAGTACACACACAGTTAGGGCTTCCAGAAAAGTAATGCCCCTCAGTAGTGCAATCACATTTCCAGTTACAGATCTTTGTGGCCAATCAGAGGCAAAACAACAGTATTGCTTTCATTATGTTCGATGCAGCAGTATAATCAGGCTGAGGAATTCTGTATCTTTCCCTCTTTGGCACTCTTCCCCTCTCGCCGTCTCATTTGTGATGCCTCAGCATGATGTGGTGTAGATGAGACAGGGCTCTCTGGGTAATAATGTGTTGTTCTGAGCAGGTCTCACCCACCACTGTTCATTGTTAAGCTCTATCCCGCGCAGCCTTGGATAGCAACAGCGCCTAATGACTCTAATTTGTCTGCGTTTATTAGGCTTCATGGCATTATCCCTCTCCATTCTGAATCACCATTTGTTAATTCAACAATGATGCTGTGTTGTTGAAGTGCTTAGGAAGAGGTAGGTGTTTTGAAAAGGTTAATTTGTCCTGCTTTGATAAACAGAGGACTCTTCATTTGCTTCAAGGACGCATCATTCAGTTTGAAGCTCTAGTGCTCTGGCTGAGTGTGTGTGTTTACCTCTCTCAATGTTTTTACCCCTTTAACAGAAATAAACAGCACAGTTCTAATACATTGATGTCTCAGGTTAAGTCAGGTCTGTCAAACAGATTCCCCAAAGTAGCTTAAGTACATTAACTAAGATAAAGTCCTCTGAAGCAGATTGGTGTTGTTATTGTTTGTTGTTCAAAGCCTCTCTTGGGCAAGAACATCAGAATCAACTAAAGTGAAAAAGCTTCTCTCAGAGACTCGTGAGGAGATGCTTGTGAGTGTTTGAAGGTCAAAACAAGACTTTGTTTTAGTGTTAATATCTTCAATATCTCTACAAGTCTTGTGATAAGTAGTGTATTTAATCAAAACTTCTAACATAAAGAATACATTCAGTGACTGAGAAGTTGACACATGGCACAGCTGAGTGGCCACTTGCAGATCATTCATGTAAATATGTACGGCAATACATTCTTGTTTGTAGACTGAACAAATTGATGCACTTATCTGCATCTTATCTTTCAAGAGAATTACAGATCTTTTCCAATTTAGCGAACTGCTTTCAAATCAGCCCTTCAAAAAGCTTTGCAACACTAGCTCCTATTATGACAAGCTCATGAAAACGTTTTTCAATTATATTTCAAATGTTGTTGGTTCCACGTCTTATTTCAGCACTGATTAAACACCTTTTGCTCTTTATTTAAGATAAGAATAGATATACTTTATTTATCTGCAATTGGAGAAAGCAGCAGCAGCAGCATAAACTAAGTATGGCACATCATTTGAAATAAAGAGTAGAAAATAAACAATTATACAATATAAACATCTCAAAATAGAAGATAAAGTTGAAATTGACCGTGAAGATAGAAATCTGTCAAATAAAACCTACTTAATTTAAGAGAAGTATGCTTCCCTCCACCCTCCAGTCATTGTACATTGTACCAAATGATGTTTCCTGTGATCTGAGAAGCTGTGCTGTATATTACCTCTCTGATCACTTTACTGCCTCCTTAATGTGCAGCACATTCCTCCCTGCATTAGTAGTTCTGCTGACACCTGTCCAGCTGGTACTGTGGGGGGGGGGGGGGGTGGCTTGGTGGATGTTTAACCCTGCTGGGCCTTCTGTGAGCCCGGCCAAGGATCTCCTCTCTTGCATTCTCTCCCGGGGTAATGAGCTGTAATGGATAGGGCCTGGAGCGTGACAGGAATACCGAGGGCTCCATCAAAGAACTCCCTGCCATCCTTTAAAGGATGCTCAGTACGCATGCAAACACTAATTCATTCCTCTCTTTAATCCACCCCAGGCATAAGCTTTCAGTTATTTATCATGTGCACATATAAGAGCTATACAACAACTGTATCGCCTTCTTATAGCGTCTTTTTACTGTGTTCCTTCATTTAAACTAAATGTAAACTATAGACACACAGGCAGACTGTATGAAAAACGATAAGAATAGACATTAAGTGTTTGGTAAACTAAAGAAATAGATGTATGGTAAATGAGTAAACCTGTGTTTTCAATATGTTGATCATTTGTTGTTGTACTACCATATGCCATGTGGTGCAGTGACGCGTCCTGAAACCCGGAAGTGAGTTAGCATTTTACCACTTCCTGTTCCCTCGTCTCAGAGCCAATGGAATTTCTCCATAGGATTTTGGAAAATAGCTGGAAATAAGGTCTGTGGTTGAGACACATTTAAGAGACGGATCACGTTTTGTTCTATGACATTAAATCCATCAGCAGTGACCCCACTGGTGATTTCTGAAGAGCTGACGTGTCTGAAAAACGATGGTTGTTACCAAGTGGCTGAATAGGACTACAGAAGTTGTGGATAACACTCCCGCTAAGTTTGTTTGCCGTGTTCTGCTTGAAAGCAAGTCCCTGCCTCCTGCAAACTGTTAAAACAAACGCTTCAACTTGTACCATTTCCAATCTGTATTTTTGAACATGGGTCTTAAGTTGGCATGACGTTGAAGCCTGATGTAGTTCATTTATAGCATAACGTTAGCATTTTTGCTTCTGGCGACTAGATTTACGATTAGAAAATTATAGAAGTAGTAATGTGGATATTATCCGGCTTAAAACGTGCATTTATCAAACCGGTTTGCTTTCCACAGACCTTATTTCAAGCTATTTTCCAAAATCCTATGGAGAAATCCCATTGCCTTTTTGTCGAGGGAACCCATGCGCAGCTTACTTCCGGGTAAATACGTCATCCCTGCACCACTCTATTACGTTCTACGACTGAACCATACTCTGAATTACGTTGCATGGAAAACATTACACTTTTACACATGGATAAGGTTGTTAGTTAAAACAAAACCTCTACTACACTTTTAAGGTTTGTCTAAAATGAAGTATGTTGTTATGATAATCAAGTTACAGACATAAATTAGAATTAGATTAAGTTCCCTTTTCTTTTTAAAACAGGAAAATAACAGCGGCCTTCCTGTGTCAGCATGATTGATCCATCCTGCCAAACTTCAATATGTATGTTACATAAAAAAAAAATGTTGAAACATATTTGAAAATGTAGTTTTGTTGTATGGGAACTGAATTTAAAGGAGACACGACATATACTGTTGAAGGTGAATATCTGACATTTTAGAGCTGGCATTAGAGCAGTATTAAATGTATAAGAGAAATACTGTTTTGGCACTCTTTAAACTTAATCTTTCAACAGAAATAATCCATGCACAAAAGAAAGAAAGATAAATATATGTGTGGATAAAGCATACACATAATATCTTTATTTTGAGTAGGAACACACAGACTTGCACAATAAAAGAGGTCATAAGTGGCACTGGCAGTCCATGTGGTGCTCTGTGGCTCCTATAGAGCCACTCAATTGTCCGAGCATTGCTTTTTATCAATTTCACTTCACTCACAGGCCTCTGTGCCACTTTACTGCTCAACCTCCCTTTCAATCATCTATTTATATGTTGTGTGTGTGTAGCCTGCCAGGGTGTTTATATTGACATGGACTTATAAAAGCCTATATATTGCAAACTTCTGCTTGTGTGCATCTGACATACTGTTGTAAGAATTGCATTGCTCCTTATCCAAGCTGATTAACATGAGAAGAAGTATAAAAACATGTTATCATCATTACATGTAACTGATAGGAATGAACAGTAGTACAATCAGAGTAGCTCCGTGAAATGTAAACTAGAGTTACAGAGGGTTTTTGTTTTCATCATTTCATTTAATGGAGATACTCCAGCAGAAAGTGGTGTACATATAATGGAGATTTCATTTCAAGGAATCACCTGATCGTCTGTCAGACTGCATTACATACAGCCAATGCACTCTCTGTTCACAAGACTCCACTTACATCTACCACTGAACTTCACACAAACTAAATCACTCTGGAAGCAATGTTGCAACAATACCGTACGTTTAATAATGTGCCCTTCTATATGAGTAGGTGTGTTAAGAAACCTTGTGATGGAGCACTTCAGCAGTGATGAAGCTCAATGGTTGGTGTGCTGCAGAATCGACCAGACACTGTGCCTCCTCCAGACTCTGCCTCATTAAGGTCAGACTGTTGTGCTGTGTCTGAATTAGGCCCGGCCATTGTGACCCAGTAAGTAAATGAAAAGTTGGAAAGAAAAACAGGCGGGGATAAACTCCACTAAAGAAACCTTTTCTCAGATTTGTCTCAATATCTACTCGATATTGCGTATTTTTGTGTGCATTGATATGAACATCACACATTTCTAAAGTAGATCTGCTCACATACGACGAACATTTAATCATGGTTACTGTAATCTATCATTCCTTTTGATACTCTTTATCATCCTCTGTGAATTAAATACTTCTGCTGCTCTATTTTCTCATATAACTGAATTAAACTCTGTGAAAACTGAGAAGAGAGAGACTGGTATATGTGGCAGCAAAGCTCTGACCTAGTTAGAAACAAACATTTAGAAACCAAGATGCTGTTTACCTCTGTCTTCTCATAGCTTGTCCTGCAAGCACAAGGATGGGCTAACGTCAGAGGTGTTACATTTCACAGGTTATCTCCCCTCAGGACATATCATGCACATTTCCAGGTCTGTATTTCTATGTGACATGTTTCCATGCTTTAATGTTCAAAAAGCTCTTTCTTTTTCTCATACTGCCTGTGCTGCAGCACCTCTTTTCACCCTCTGTCTGAAACCAGAGCCCAGTCTGCTCTGATTGGTTAGCTGGCCAGATCTGTTGTGATTGGTCAACAGCTCAGAGATGTCCTGCCCCTCAACTTATTAACTATCTGTTGGAGCGCTAGCCAATAGAAACGCGAGTGTTACTTTAGGTGCATCTCACTTCAGTTAAATGGATTCCTTGCGTCCCTCACTTGCGTCGTTTCCCTGCGTCTAGTCCCTCCCACCAGGGAAGCATGGAGAGACGCAAGGAAACCATGAGAAGCAGGGAAATGAGTTTTAAGAGCAATGGGACGTCCTTTCCTCCGGAGCGTCACGTGAAGCGACGTCTGTTTGTGATGACGCCGCACAGCTGATCGGCTGACAGCAGCCAGATCAGTGCATGCGCTGCATCGTCCAATCAGTGAGCGATACACAGTAAGGGGGCGGGGCGAGTGTCCGAGGATTTCACCGGAAGATGGTCTGGTAGTTCCTCGATTATCGCTCCTCCGTTATCGCTCCTCGATACTCGATCCTCCGGCAAAAATGAGGCCACTGGGACGCTACTCAAGATGGCGCAGACAAATCAACTTCCGGTGAGACCGAGACCGATGAGCGAGGAAATGAAAAATAACCGAAGTGAGACGCACCCATAGTGATTTCACTATGTTACGGAAGTTAACAAAGGGGTCCAATGAGCAGAGGTGGGCGGGGGAGGGGAGACATTTCCTCTGGAGGGAACACAGGGATTTTAGCCTTTGCAGATCAGTTACATGTACACAAACCTAGAACACAAACCCCATACAGCATAATAGAGCCTCTTTAACATTGACCTGACATTTTAAAATAGCAGGTCTGCACCAAACTGAACACAGTCTATTTGACTTATTGTTGGAGTCTATATTCCCACCGTTGCATCCTTTACTAATGGCTGTCATTGTGCTGCATCACATGCTCACTATATGGAGAATGGTTACTATAGGGACAGTGAGTGAGGTGAAGGAGAGATGAGACAGCACTAGACAGTATGCCTTTAAAAACCTGTGAGTATTCTCTGAGTGCTGTCATTGTTAGCTGGATTATGTCTGGGTCAGATGTTCAGCAAATAGCTTCCTGCTCTCAGAATGCACTCTCGTCCTCAAACACAGTGAAAGAAACATTCACTGACCAGCATGTCATTGTCATTGTCACCTAATGACAAGTGTGTTTATACTCATCATTTCACTGCAGAGGTAGGCTGCATCATGGTTTCTTTCAAATGTCTAATAATCAGTAGGCTTTGACATTTGCATATTAAGCCTACAATGTTCATATATAATTTGAGGTCAGCAATTTTCATCTAGACTACAAAACATGTAGCTAACAACGCCTAGACAACATTTATATTTTTATTGCATTCTCTGCTGGTTTTGTGAGCAAATGTGTTAGCCACAGCTAGTCTGAGCTAGCTCCATTCTGGGGACAAAATACATATTTAAGTGGGAAATAAACTCACCAAATAACGATGTATTTTGCAGTCAGTGTAAGGTTAACCATCCCCATCATTTCAGAGCAGTTGCACGAGATTGCACCTGACATTGCTTTCTCTGTAAGAACAAGTCATTAATCTATAATCCACAACAAGCCACGCTGAGATGGAATTACAATCAGCTTGTTGGTCAGTGCAAAAGCTGCTATAGTTAAGTGGGATGTTCTCCTCCAGGAGGAGACAGGTGGCCAGCCTCTTGCTACTCAGCTACTTTCCATGATTTGGTCTTTTTTAAACTAACAATGTGCCTATGACCTTTTGTTTCTAATGGGTGTAAACTGAGATCTCAGTCTTTGTAACCTCTTCCACATCCTACTTGTATGGTCATTCGGTTTACACGTGCACGTGTGTGTTTGTGTCCTGGAGAAAAGAGGCTAAGGGTGATGTCATGTTTGGTGACATCATTGCAGACGTGCAGGGAGTGCAGATTAGAGGCCACACTCCTCACAGCTGCCTCACTGGTGTGTCCCGCCCTGGCTCCTAATCCCCTCGTGCCGGCTCTGTTGGTGTGTAAGCTCTAGAAAAAGCCTCAAACTCACCCCCTATCTACTCTGCCAGTCTACCAATCCTGGCTCAAATTGAGCATGGTAACCCCCCCCCCCCCCCCCCCACACCCACATTCCAGTCTCCCTGCTACCCACCCTTTGGCCGGCCCCAGTAGCCAAGTCACTTAGCCAAAGCTCCAGCCTCACATGTTTACTGTGTCTCTCTCTCTGAGCCCCAGACTGAGCCCTAGTCTCCAGACTCACATTTACTTTATTTGTCCCGCTACGCGGAAATGTGCATTATTACAACAGCAGAAGTATAGTGCAGATTAAGTAAAGAGAATAGAATACATATTAAAAAATAACTAGGTTTGCACACGTTTTACATAATAAAAAAACACAATAAGTAAAAAAATTAAAACAAATAGCAGATAAGTACAGCAGGATAGAAAAAGAAGAAGCAGTATATATGCTAAAAAGAGTGACCATATAACATAAAGAGGTAGCTGCCAATAAAGCATGGTTGCACGAGGGTATATTACACATGCGTATACATTGCTCAAAGTTTTATATTTAAAGGGAATGTTCTTGCACATCAGGGGTCAAGCTGAACCTGGTCCATGCTCAAGGCAGGTTGTTTGTATATGCAACCCCCCCCCCCTCACACCCTAGTCCGGAGAGAGCAAGGCGACAGCAGCGTAGAGGCTGACAGGGAAGCAGCACACCTCTTACAGAGTTGACAGGACAAAGAGCACACACACTCCCACTGGAGCCACACAAGGGGGGCAGGGCCAAGCTAGGCTGCGCCACACACACACACACACACACACGCATGCACGCACGCACACACACACACACGCATGAACCACCCCCCTCTCCTGCACACTCTATGCAGGCTCCTCCCTGCGCAAGGAGACAGAAATGGGAGGTGCAGTCAATCACTGACAGGGAAAGAGAGTGGGTTTAGCTGGGGTTAGTGAGAGGGGGGAGAGACAGCAGGAGGGAGAAAGGGCGACCGGTCTTCATCATCCCGCATCTGAGTTAGAATATATCAGAATAAAGGGAAGGAGAGAGTGTGTGTCCCATGTCAGAGACAACACAGGAAGTAGGGCATGCTCTGTACAGGGTGAGAGAAGGAAAGGAGGAGAGTGAGAGCAGTGTAGCGCTCGTTCTCCACCCCTTGTCTTAAAGCAGCAGCGGGAGGAAAAAGAGAAGGAGTCAGGGAGAGAAAGGAGGAAGAGAAGCACAAGTAAGGAAGCGAAAGAGGCGAGCAGCAGCAGAGGAGGAGGAGGGGGGGAATGGAGCTTTGAAATCGCCTCTGCCCTCATCCATCCCTGCCTCTCTGCTTATCGTTCCGCCTCGGTTTCTCTCCCCGACTGCCTTTGATTGTGGAATTCTGACAATGCCTGGTGAGTGTTACTCTGCTTTTCACATGTCACTCCCGCCCTTTTGTGTGTCCGTTTGCCTTGGTTCATGCAGTGGCTGATTACATTCCCTACGATCTGAGGATGCTTCACGGAGAGTGTTACGCTGCTCTGCCTCTGTGTGCTACCCAGCTGTGTTCCCTGCTCCTCTCTGTCAGTGACAAGGCTACTATATCCTGCGTAAATTCAGGTTACTCTGTCATTTTTCATGTAACTGCTTTTAACTCCCAAAGGGCTTTCATTCAGAGCGCTGCGTTCATGATTTGATATATATAACACCGGAGATGATAATGCAGAGAGGGGGATTTGATAGTGGCTGTTTTCTAAATGTAGCTACATCACACAACACCCGGCCTGTGTTACGGAGGGCAGCCAGCTAACACAAATCAGATGACTGGGCCACGCTGTGAGGTCAGCCGGCTCGTTTTGGCTGCCATTCTGAGTGCGGGTCATATGTTGGAGGCAATTAGCAGTTTACAGAAAGAGCTGCATGTCCTGGAGATGCAGAGTTTGGGAGTCTCGGAGAGCAACAGCTCATTTCATTGTATATACATTTCCCTCACAAGAGATGATGAGATGAGAGGAAAGGCTAAGCTTTGAGGTTAGTCATCATATCATCCAGGCCTCGGGGAGTTCATATCCCTGCATTAGATTCAAAGTCATCCTAAAAGACAGAATCAAGTCAGGCAGTACATATCATCATGTGAGCTGCTCAAGATTTATTTGCATTTTACGGATGGGTTATATAAATGCGTTTCCTGACGGTGTTTCTGTTTTTTCCCCCACGAACATCCACTGTCCTGTTAATGCACAATACACAGTTACATAATACATACTGTATACAACCGACAGTACATAAATGAAAATAGTCAACAAGCAAGTATAATGAAGTTATCCCAGTTAGTTTAGTTGTATGTGTTGGACCAAACACTACTGTTGATCCTCCCTGCCACATTATAGTTTACTTAAACAGCTTCTGCTGGAGAACAGCGTTCAACCAAACATTTATTTTCCCTGCTTCAAGGGAGAAAGCCATCTTGGGCTTGGTAAACAGATACATTATAGTTTGATGGCTCGGTGGCTTGTTTACTGCAGTATGCAGATATGTTTGAGTGTGAGGACTCAGCTGGTGGTCCTCTTGATCGTAGCCTGCTGTCGAGCCCTCCAGAACAAAACAGGGCTCGAATTCATCATATTATGCTACAAGCGTTTGTGTCTGTCTCCATTTGTATGCAGTAACAGTGTGATGTCTATGTATTCCTCCAGCCTGGGGTGCTGTATCTGTTTGCATGCATGAGCACAGATTGTATACATGTGCACACATACTGCATGCACATATGGAGTGTCTGTTTCTCTATGTTCCAATCCTATTTCAGAAGCTTGCTAACCAGAAAGCTAGACAAGGGATGGCTGAGCGAGAAATAGAGCTGTTAGTCATTTTCACAGCCCAAAAACATGCAGTTGGACAAAGAGGGGGGGATGATTTCAGCGAAGACAAACCGTGAGAGAAAAGGCATGAAAATCAGAAGACTGAAATACAGGCCAGGCATAATAGGGATGACAGTGTGCTATTGTTCCATATTGTGTGTACTAGTTTTATTTTGGGGTACTTAAACCTCTTATGCAATGTTCGTTCACCTTCCGGGATGTGGCTCTTAATTCCTGCTTTTGGACGGAATTTAGAAATTGAGCAAAGGGAATAATTGAACACTTGATATATTATAAATAATGTTATTGATATGAAGATACAAATCGACGCAGAGCTGTACAGTATCTTTCCTTCCCGTCTCTTTGCGTCATTCAGCGTTCTGTCTGAGTGTAATTACTCATAGTCATAGATCATCTCTGATGTCCATTGATTTACTCAGAGCCGGTGAAGTGGAGCAGAGGATTTGATCAGACACATGTACAGGGGGGGGGGGGGGGGGGGCTGTTGAGTGGGGTCAGCGCCGCACCCATGGGTCACTCCACTACTGGGGGGGGTCAATAAGTCTGAACCATTGGCAGTGAGCAGAGAGACGGGGGGGTCAGCCACAGATTAACACTTAATCAACAAGACTCAATCATGACCAGACTAACATGGACATACAGGCTGTGTTGTTGTTGTTGTTGTTGTTGTTGTTGTTGTTGTTGTTATGAATAGTTATCTCATTTGTATTGCAGTGTCCAGAAAACCTTTCAATAGTGGTGAGTGTTCCTTTTAAGGGATTGTGAGAATCTTCTTTAAACAGCTGTGTGAATTGTTGACGAATCAGAGATACATGACTGTATGTTGTTTTTCTTCTATATAATAGGTTGGCTGTGTTTATCCTCCCATAGTTTATTTTCTTGAACACTAATAGTTACATAACAGTAGTATCCGTTTTGACTTCCCTCAGAAGTGCCTCTATTTCCTGTTGTATTCATTATTCAGGAGGAGGAGGTTGGAACTTGGAGAACCTGATCTAATGCATTTTAAATGTTTGATTTAAATGATTCAGGATACAAAACATTAGGGGGGCATTCGACAAACACAATAGCACTTAGGCTTGTAATATTCAAAGCAATCAATCGGAACAGGGGAGAGAATTAAGGGCCTTACATCAAAGTATCTTAAATTCTAAGGGCTGGTATACAATTAGTGTAATGCATTGAATTGTACGATGCGTGTCTGCAAATAGCACGTTAGCATATCGACTTCAATCTCTTGCCATTGTGGATGAACGGTGCTTGAAGTTTTTTAACATTATTCTGGATCTGCCCTGCCTGGGAGAGGATGAGAGGGGAGCATGCTCATGACGGGGCAGTGTTGTGCGTTGTCAATAATTTAATCACTTATTGGCTCTCCTCTGCCCTGGAGGATGTAGTGAGGCGCCAACATGAGAGGCTCTTCAGCATCAGTCCTACAGGTCTTTCTGTCCTTCCACTCTTATACAGTTTCTCCTTCACACTTAATAAGCACACAGGACAGCTGACGTCACTGCCCGTGTTTTCTCCATCCCTCCTCGGTAAGCTGCTTTATAAAGATGAAATGAAATGGAGGGCTGGCTATAGAGCGATGGATGAGAGGGTTGACGGAGGGAGGGATCCCTAAAGCCTCTATTCCTTCCTTTACATTCTCTTTCTGCGCCTACTTCCAGACATAGAGAGGCTGTCTTTAGCATAAGTCGAATTTTGACTGGGGCTGGCCGATTTGGCTCAGAAGAAATATCTCAATACTTTTCAAGTGAAATCGAGGCTGAGAACCTTGCTTTTGAATGCTGCCTCGCCTGAGGTCAGTTTTAACATTGCACTTCAACACTTCTTGCTGCATTATGTGTATTTACAATGTCTATATTTAATAATCCGATCCCTCCTCTCTCTTCAATTTATTTTGTTTTTAATTGTTATGTGTTATTGCCTATGTGAAGCACTTTGCCTTTGTGTCTGAAATGTGCTTTAGAAGTACACTAACCTGAACCTCAACTCTAAAAGTCTCAGATTATACTATATGTCAAGGCATATATTATAGGTCTCAGATATATAAAAAACATGTCTATGAAGTGTTTTGCTCAACATACCCCTCTATTGCAGCGTTGCATAATAGGAGACCTTTAAAGGCTGTCCCACAAAACACTAAATATATCTTGGTCATTTAATATTTGTATCATTGCCAGCGTGATTATTCTTGGAAACTAATGTGAGAACTCAAGGGTTTCATTTTAAAATCTATACTTTTATTTAGATTTGCCTACTGTCAGTGCGAGTTCAACTTGTCCTTCTCTTCGTCTTGGCGCTCTCTTCATCTCCTCCTCCTCCTCCTGCCTTCCTCTCTCCTGCCCTTTACACCTACTTGTCCGACACGTCTCGCCCTCCCTGAATCGGCCGCCCACTCTGCGAGTCAGACTTGTGGAAACTTGCCTGGAATGGCCTGTATCTACCAATGATGTATCTCTGCTCCCGCCCTGCCTCTCTTTACCTACACTGCTGCTCTAGTAAACCGGTTAGGCTTAGCAGGGGAGTAATGTCTCTGAGGTGAGGCCTTCAGGGACTGCCGTACAGACGGACAGTTATCCTGTCTCTCCCTCCTCCTCTCCTGACCTCGTCCTGCTGCTGTCTGCTGCTGTGCACTTCGCTCATGACCTCGCACATATCCTGCCCACGCACTCCTTGGCACGATTTGACACAGATTTTCTCACAACATCACTACAAACACATTTTCTGTTTGCGTGCATGCACAGACACCTTGTCTGTACTCACTAATGCACATACACATGCAAACATCCATGTTACTCAGTACAGAAGGCTAGTGTTCAACTGCTTTTTCCTAGGAGAAATTAAGATGTAAAGATAGTCTACTGCATTCCTCTCCTGCTGCAAACAAACGTCCATAGATAAAATAGCCTGAGCCCATCCCGTGTTATATTTAGTGGCAGTCATAGTCCAACCGTATGAGGTATGATATTATCATGACCCAGTCCGGAGGAATGAGGAAATTCCCCTGAGTGTTTAGTCGCCCGGCTTTGCCTTGGCTTTGTAGTTGACCTTTACCCAGCCATTCTCCAGAACAGCAAGGCATGCAGGTCTGTTTACTCGTGATAAGAGCAAGCAACTCTAATCCAATGCATCAGGGAGAACAAGTACATTAAACCTCCTCCAGTTTCACCTCCCCAAATGATACTTAAATTGTTCTGGAGCTGGAGAGCCGGTCCATCTATAATGGGGGTGCAGAGACCTTTTCCGCTGCACAGTTCACAATGAATTCCATTGTTGAGGTACGGGCTCCTTCAGAGTTTCACTTAAGTCTCTTTACATAATGACGGCTGTGTTATTTCTGTTGAATGATTGAGCCGAAACATTCTCCTGTCATTCAGAAAGCATTAATGGGAAGTACTGAAAGCGGAGCGGTTTCCATGTCATTATTTTACAGGAGATGACTGACGTGTCTGGGTTTGGAGTTCAGAAATCTGTTTTGTCTGAGCTGTGACTTCGGTCTTCCTTCACTGGATTGCCATGCTACTGTACAATACATCTGTCAGTGCTTCTCCTTTTTAACCTGGCTGGCTTCCTTTCTCCTTCTGTCTCTTGTTTCCTTTTTTTGTGCATTTATTTTCCCTTTTCCTCTCTCCGGCCAAGGACCCAGCTTTTTCCCACAGAGTGTAGCGCTGAAGGCTGGGCCTTTGTTTCCTGCTGCAGGGAAACATGGAGGAGGAGGAGGAGGAGGAGGCAGGCTCACTTCCTGGCCGCCAACTCAGGGTCTATGTCTGTGTGAGAAAAAGCAGGGGAGACAGATCTGATGATGGCAGAATAACTTCCAGTATCCCAGGGACTCAGTTCAGCTAGAGAAAATGTGATTATGCTTTACTTTCGGACAGTAGCACCTAAAGAACGTCCTCACATGCTGTCAGCGCCTTCTCTCTTTCAGCCCTTCTTATGGTGCAGTGTGTTGTCGTCTCTCTTTTAAGAGCAGACACAGTAGGAGTCAGCTCTGTGCTGTCTCTTTTCATCTGGAAACAACATCATGTGAATACCATAGAACATATATCAGCTCCATATCAAAAGTTCAATGTTCTCAAATATATTAGAAAAGAAAATACCCATAAAAGTACATTTGCTTTAGTATAAAGTGTATGGTAATTTACCAGCATTACAGTGTAGTGCTATTTTCAAATTGTCAATGTTAAAGAAAACTTCAGCTTTATTTTATTTTGAAGCACCTAATCCAATCCCCAAAATGTCACCTGTAATAGTGGTATTGTGTTGATGCATGACTTCATCCCAGTATAATGTGCTCTGCACTATAAGCAGGCTTGTCCTAAATAACAGCGCTGTCTTTTTAAATGGGATGTGGAGAGGGGTGTGTTTGTAGCAACAGACATCCTTGGGGAGCGGTGTGGTGTAGCTCAGAGGGCAGAGGCTCCAGCCACGTTCCCAGAGACTCAGAAATAGTCGGGAAAACACTGAGACCAGCATTAGTGAGGAATGCGACCCAAAGTGGATTTGTGCGTTTTGGGAATCCGGCTTGGAGAGGTTCTGCTGGACCATGTTTCACATATTCAGTCGATCGTAAGTGTCATTTTGTTTCAATACTTCTTTTAAGGGTCTGCTTGTTGCTGTGGATGGTCACAGCACAGCTGCACGCTCTGTCTCTGCATCCACCCACGGTTCACTCAGGGCTGAACACTGTGGCTTCCTCTAATTGTTCGCTTCACAAATTCCATGAACTGCTCCAGAAATATATGAAATAGCTCTGAAAACTACTTTTTACTCAGGATAGTTAAAAAAGAGAAAAGGACGTGAATAGTTGGAGAGGAGAAGTGCTGAAAGGAAAACGAGGGCATGTTTGGACTTGAACATAAAAGTATTCACTGCCAGAGGCAAGTCATGGCTTCAGAGTAAATAAGATCCCTATTTGGACTGTGGGCTTAGCAATTTAGAGCCGGTTCTAAAGCTACTTCACCCGTCTGCATTTGGTGCAACTAAACAAATAAAAGAAAATCAAAATGAAGTGGGAAATGTAGTGTTTGCAAAGATTATAGGCTAGCTGTTGTTTTTCCCATCAGTTTTGCGTGAATGTTGCGTGGGAAGAAAAGTCTGTGCTCTCCTTCTTGCCTCATGAACTTGAGTGTTTGCATGTTTCTTTGTCCAATTCCACAGGGGCTTTTGAATATTCAGGTCAAGAAGTGAAAAACAGACTTCCTCATCTCTTCTACTCCTTTGCACCTGGTGTTATCAGCTCCCCGAGCACTTGGGAGTTATGCTAGAGTTCAAGACAAAACTGTCTCGCTTGAATCTAATTTATATTTCCCTCTGTTGGTAGTGAACAATGGATTTTGGTCTGTCTTTGCCTTACAAACAAACAGCAGTATCATGCTAGCCTATACATCAGGCTATATAGCACATGAGCACAGATGCAAACACTGTTTCCATGACCTTCACGTGCCTTTAGTATTCTTTCAGCTGAGTCATACCAGCTGATGTATGACTGTTTTGTCTTCAATAGCTTTTATTAATAGCAAATGGAGAATAGCTGTCTATATTACAACAGTTTTAAAGACAGAATCAATACTGGTAGCTACTGAGCAAAAACATAAAGCAAATGGTAAACTCACACTGAAAAAGATGTATATTGGTGTGGGCATGCTTTATTGTGTATAGTTGTATGACATCTACAGAAAAATGGCTTTGGACAGTAGAATACTTCTCCGATTCATGTGAGAAAAGTATATGTTCTCCTCTCTAGTTAAGACAGGTTCTAATTATGAAGGCCAGTCTCTGAGCCCGCTCTGACAGCCCTCAGTCTTTAACATTAAGGATCTCTGGATGGCCCGTGGCCAGATAATAAGTCAGTTAATTGGCCAGTGTTTTCACTTTCCCCTCGCTTATGGTGATAAGTATATTATTTTTGCCTCCGTCTTCTACCACTGCCCCCCCCCTCTGTTCTCTCTGCTGTGATATTTAAGTGCGGAATAATGACTGTGCAGAGTGGCTAAAGGTAATTTGAATTACAAAATGAAACAAAAATACCTTTCTTTTGTGAAGCGTGTTGCTTTCTATAGTTTGAAATAAGGAATCAGTCCTTTGTTGGCAAAGTGGACTGATTTGGCTGGTTTTTAAAGCAGCCTATACTTATCACAAACAGCCATCACCCAGCACACATTGCTGCAAATCAGGTATCCAATGAATTCAAGGCTGATTGAACACCTCGTAGTTTAAATGAATGCTGTATGACTATAAATGATATATAACTTCTCATTAGTTAGTTATAACTTCTAATTTAAAGACAAATGGACCTGTATTCCTGGTCATTTACTCACATTTTCAAATATTGTTCAACATTAGTTTTGCTCCTGGGGTTTATGACATGCATTGTGTGGCATACATCATAATTATAAATAATATATGTAGAAAAAAGCAAATATCAATAGAGTGGTACATTGTATTGATTTTGGTTCATTTCATTTTGCGTGCTTATGAAATAATCCATTCCTAGCCTGTGACTTCATCAGACCTCACACTCAATGTATTGATAGTGCAAGTTAAACAACATGCAGTCTGTCAATGTTCCATATAAAGTAACATATATATGCTGACCTAGTCTGATTGAGAACAACTCAAATATTTAATTGTATTAATGGAATTATGTTAGGGATATGACGGAGAGGAAAAGATGATGGATGAATTTGCTCAGTAGATCAAGAAAAAAAAAAATATATATAGATAATGGAATATAGCTCTAAAAATGATGTCATGAATTGTGATTTCTTTTTTTAAATGTTATATACCCTTAATCGTCCCACAGAGGGAAAATGTACATTCTGCATTTGGAGCAGTGGGCTGCCATTATGTATGGCGCCCAGGGAGCAGTGTAGGAAACCTAGCCATGCTCAGGGACACCTCGGCAGCACTTGGTCTTTCGGGGACTTGAACCGGTAACCTTTCGATTCCCAAGTCAATCCCTATGGACATCGCCACCACCCCACGAAAAAAGCTTTTCCCTAGGTGTATTTTAGTTTTTTCTTTTTATATTTCCTTGCTTAGAAAATACTTTGTCATGTTAATGTATTCAGTTATTTATCATATGAGTCATTATTATGTGACAGTTTTATAAAGGCAAACCCATTTATAGAAGACATTGGTGCACTGTGTGTGTGTGTGTGTGTGTGTGTGTGTGTGTGTGTGTGTGTGTGTGTGTGTGTGTGTGTGTGTGTGTGTGTGTGTGTGTGTGTGTGTGTGTGGTGTGTGTGTGTGTGTGTGTGTGTGTGTGTGTGTGTGTGTGTGTGTGTGTGTGTGTGTGTGTGTGTGTGTGTGTGTGTGTGTGTGTGTGTGTGTGTGTGTGTGTGTGTGTGTGTGTGTGTGTGTGTGTGTGTGTGTGTGTGTGTGTGTGTGTGTGTGTGTGTGTGTGTGTGTGTGTTGTAGTCCAGCCATATTCCATCATGATTGGATTTTTCCCACAATGGACAATGTCTGAATCAATATTCCGCTAATAACACATTGGTGAGCTCCCGGAAAGCCGTTAGTCATTAGACTGACATTTGACCTTTGTCCTCTGACAATAGCTGCTACTGAAGGAGTTACTCATTAGTCCGACCTTTGACCTTATTATGCAATATCTGTCATTGCAGTGTTTTAGCGTTCCTATCTGGCCCCCTGAATGTAATTACTATGAGTTGAAGACAAACACCAGCACATACACATTCCCTTCAACGCAACAGAGACCATTGTTCACATGCTTTCGGTTCCACAAGGACAACGAATGACAAACACGTAAGCATTTAATAGAGGCTCATTTGCCTTCATTATTACTACAACGGTTAGGGCACAAATTCTAGCATATTTGCAGTAAGGAAAAGGAATGAACACAAATAAATAAATGCCAGTTATGCTCCATTTTAAACTCAGACCTGTTGATCAGTTACTGAACAGTGATGAAGCTTGCTCTGATTTAGGCAAGGCAGAAAATTGACTAAAATGTACATGCTGAAACAAAATAGAAATCTAATTACGATAGCATCAAAGCATACATTATTACTCTGACACTCTGAATCCACGGTATAGGAGGCTGCTTGCATGCTGTGTGGAGAAGGACTCACCTTCCCTTTGATTGTGTCTCATTCTGCTTATTGAAACATTCAAGAGACATTGTAAACTAATGTGTGTAGTGTATCCATATTGTCCATTGAGCTTAATTCATCTGGCTAACTGGGCTAAACCGACTAGCATGATACAGTTGACAGCTAATTGGTGCACTGCCAAAACTTTCTGGATAAAACCTGCTATCCAGGAGTAAAATCTCTAAATTGAGGTCCCATAACAACAATGGCATAGCTAACCAAACATCCTGTACTATATGTTTCGATACGATTACATGTACTAGAGCTAAGTCATTTGAAGAAATCAAAATATCCCATTATTTTTGACCAAATACCTTAATATCAATATTGTGACAGTATTGTAGGGTTAGCATTTACACATTGAGAATTTTGATGAAACATCATTAGCCAATTTAATGTAATGACTAAGCTTGTAAAGGCAAATATTATTACACTCTGGTACACTAATATATAACATCCCTTTAGTGTCATTGCCACTTAAAATATAAGGGTATATCTGTTCTTATATTAGGAATTAATAGGACATTATAAGTATTGCCTTACTCTAGTGTACTGTTACAGTCATACGTAATATGATCTAATGACCATTTCCCTCATAGCTCATCTGGTAGAAGAATAAGTAGTAAGAAGGATGTACCACATGTGTCACATCCTGCAGAGCTTGGCACGAATAAATACTGTCATAAAATCACCACCAAAATGCAAGTCTTCACAGCGAATTGGCTGACTGTCCTGCAGCTGCTAGTGTGATCTCCTCTGTCCAGTGGTTGTATTCGCAGCCAGCTGTTCTGTTCTCTTTCACTCAGCACATGACCTCATATCCAAACCCCAAGCAGCTCCTCAGCGCTGCGTATCGTCTCCCGCAGTGAGTGTCCTAGCAGATGTTACACTGAATTACCTCCTAGCCTAGCAGGGACTCGCTCTCACTGTAATCAAGCTGTGTATGTGTGTGTGTCACAGTCTGGCTCGATGGCTGCGTTAGCTCTCCCAACAGTTGTTCTCCCAACCACCTGATCTCACTTACCAGCCAAACTTTCCCACAATTCAGCGTGTCCGCCAGTGCTCTGAGTCAGGCATCCCCATCAACAGTCTCCAGAAGAGCTGAGATTAGAAAATGCTAATGCTAACTCCTTTCCAGTATGTATGTGTCAAGTGAGAAGGGGTGTGTGTGTGGTTCTTTTCTTGCCTTTAAAAGCTTCCTGTAAGTGAAAGGTGGTCTTTGTCCTTCTACACTTTTAGCTAATGTGTGCTTCCATCTATAGCTCGAACTATTTGTCCCTCACAAAAGCGGTCACACCATAGCTTCAGTTTGTATTCACTGTTGATGCCCAGGGCAGTGTTCCTCTCTCCTCTCTTCCCAGTATAATCTCTCTCTCTCTTTTGTCTTGTGTGCATTAGACCACTGGCACAGTTAGAGTCTAAAGAGCGGACGCCCTCAACCAGCACAGGTGTTGCAAAGCACTAATGCACCAGATATGGACCAACATGGACTTCTCTGTGCCCGCTCATCTGTGTTGCCCGTCTGTCTAAATGCACATTTTGTGTTTCTCTTTCGCTGTCATTGTTATGTGGCCCGATACGAGAGCCAATCAGGACTCACAGAGGGCACGGATGGATGAGCAGAAAGGGTTTTTTGATACAGAGAGTCTCAATGTTATGTGTGGAAATGTTCCTCCAGGGGCTATTGGCGAAGGGAATGGTGGTGGGGCTTCTTGCATTAGCTGCTGCGTCTCCAGCTCACTTAATTCACTCACAAACTCTCCAGAGATCTTTCTTTCTCTGTAGCGAATGAGATGTGCTCTTGTTGACTGGCTCTCCCTGATTGGTGGTTTGGCTCCAAGGCCCTGTAGCCACATGTCAGTGGTTCAGCACACACATTCTGCCGTTCTGCACCAGCAGCATCTGACAGGATCCCCTTTGCCTCCTCTTCTTTCTGTCTCTCGCTGTTGGCTAGACGCTTGTTTTCTTGTCTATGTTCTCCGGCTACCCATCACACAACTGTTTTCTCCACTGCAACCTCAATACACAACTGCCTTTTATATTTCTGAATATTATACGAGTAGAGATATGAATCAGCTAATATTCATTTGGGTAAGATTTAAGATAAGATGGACCATAATTGATCCCCGTAGGGAATCAGGTGTTGTAGCAGCAGGTGTTGTAGCAGCAACAGAAAAAGACAGAAACAGAGATGCTACACATGAAATAATAAAAATAAGATTGAATGGTGCAGCCTGATGGCTAATGGTACAAAGGACTGTCCGAGGCACTTTAACTTCCTCTTATGGCTGACGGGGCCTCATTATTTCCGTCAAGCACTGAGAAAAGACGGACCGCAAATGATTGGTTTAAATGGTCCCGTGACGGAGTGCTCTGCTGTGTGACAGACACGTAGTTGTTTCATCAAACAGCCTGTGGTCTTTTCCCCTGACTTAGCGCCAAAGCAGTGGGAATAATGGGCACTTTATTATGTGAATCTTTATGCATGAATAATGGCTTATTTGTCCGGTTGCCTGTCTCCGCAGTTTCATAATTGAGCTTGAACAATTACTGGGCGATTGTGTGTGCACGCAGTTCGTGTCTCGTTGTTAACTGGGATTTGTTTTCCTGCTTTGATGTTCCAGTCAGGCCCAGGTGCTCGCGGAATGCTTGGTGTTACTGACTGGATACATTTTTTTGTATTATTATTCGACCCCCATTCACAAACCAAGCACATGTGAGAAGTAGTTTTCGAGACAACGGAGATACAAAATATGCTGAAAACTCAATTGCAACCTCATCTCAAGTACATTATTACAAACCACTTGTCAAACCTCTCTGCTACAAACCATCTCATCTGGTTTAGCATCTACAGGTTGCCAAAGTCATATCCCACAGGCAACATAACTGCTTATTTTTTATTGAATTTATCCGAGAGCTGATGCCAAAATATTCTCCTTTGCCTAGAGGCTGTATTCATGGCAGTACTTGGCTTGCATCGTAGATAAAAGTGTTGTTATACAAAGATAGGTGCTAAGTTTGAGGGAAAAACATGGTGTCTTATCGTGGTATTCGGCCAACACAGAGCTAAGCTTTTTCCAATACCTTGATATGTCTAGATTAGGTCTGACACAATGCTTACTGCTGATCGGAATGTAATTCCACAATCTTCAAAGTTCCTTTAAACCATCTGGATTTTCTTTTAGCAACCTGTTCCTAATCTGGCATAACTCTTTCTGGGTAGACCAATATAATATAGTCTATGCTCAATTTGTATGACATGAACACACATTTAAAATGTGTGTAACAGTATTGTGATTTATATTTTTAGTCAATCATTTGTTTTATGTATATAGTTTTTATAAAATAACACTTGGTGGGGAATAATAATGCTTGGTTCCAAGCCTACAAGGATGTAATGGTAATTCATAAGAGTGGCAGATTGACACTAATGATTCACGTCATGTTCATACTTGAACCATTCAGTGTGTTTCGTTGCAACACATTTGTATGTCTCTCTACTCAATTAGTCTTTCCCAACTCTCTATGAAAGGCACTTAATGTTACCTACATAAGCTCACCATACCTCCATAGAAACAAAAGCTAGCTGTCAGAAACTGTGAGAACAATAATGTGTCGCTCTCTATGTCTGTGCCTGGTTCTACTTGTTTATTGTTTGTTTATTTTGTTATGATTTTGTGCACAATTCATTTTTTTAATACACATGCCTAACTAAATAATATACAGTGCAGGAAGAGGCCCACTGGACTTATTTAAAAGCTCAACCTAATTGATGTTAAAAGATCACTATGCTCTAAGTCTAAAGAACACAACATTGATATTTGGTAGAGAGCATTACTAACAAGTAGTTGCTGTGCCAGTGTTGAGCCAATGGAGGGTGTATTGATTCTTGTAAACACTGGTCTAACCGCAAAGCAAAATGCTTTGTAAACACTGGACCACAAAGAGCACTGTGAGCAAGAAAAATACTTATCAGGCTGCTTAACGCTAGCTTTAACTGGAGTTAATGACCATGACTTTGGTCATTAGGGTCATTTTGCAAGTTGCTTATTACAGTAACGTGAGTGGAAGCATATGACAACAAGGGTATTATTTTCCATGTGAAGATTAACTCTACTTCCCATAATGTGCTGTTGTTGTACATGTCGTGAAACAATGCATACTCTAGCAGGATGAAGCATTTCAAAGTGCTGTAATGTGAAGTTGAAGTACTTTAATTCAGCCTATCTTGAGATATCAGTATAAATATAGTCCCTTGTGGTATAGCGAGTTAGCCAGAAAGCCAGTGTGTTACAAGTCTAAGTGCTCTGACGCCTATATGGGCCTGTGATTTCAGACTATATCAGATCCCAGACAAGCTATCAGATGAACTCTTTCTACAGGATGCAGAGACAAAGCACACTGGGTGCAGCTCAGTCACACTCAGAATCCATTACTAGGCTCTGCCGCCGCTGTACTTACTCCTAACTGAGTTTCCATTGAACCCTAGCAGGGCTCAGCGCAGCTAGATGTCAGGCTGTTACCGTAACAGGTATCTCAGCAACACTAACTGATGCACCTGAGGAAAAAAACAAGACATATAGTGCATACAAACTAGGATAAATGGCAGACAACTGTAACATTTTTACAGAAAAGTTTCTACACTCGGCTGAAAGTTGGGGTATCAAAAAAGAAAAGGCAACAGAAAGAGACTTTTTGATATTGTGGTGCTTCTGCTTCCTCTGCTCTAAGCTTCCATGCTGCGCTGCTACTCGCTGCTCATTGTAACCACCTTGTTTTGAGTCTAGACAGTGTACTTTGATTTATATTACCTCCCTCTCTATCACTATATCACCTAATACAAACACACCAGGGTACACGTAGATAAAAAGGGACAAATGAATCAACTTAGGTGGAAACAGTCTTTAAATGAAGTGCAGAGCTGCGTGTGCTTCATAAGTGATGCAATCCTGTCAACTTACATGCCCTGATTCACATATTTGAATTCCCTTAACTTGGACAATATTTTTAAAGCCATCTTTTATGTAGATGTCCAATAAGGGTTGATGGTATATGTAGTCCATTGAAGCATTCAACTTGATTTAGTCAATGTAGCACGCACTGAGGGATATACTGTATAGCTCCATGGACCTCATTTACCATCAACCCTGATTGGACATAACCTAAAAGGTTGCAAATGAACAACCTGTGTCTTTTTGGTTGTACACACTCTCAAAGGAGCATTTGGTCCTGTAGTGCTCACAGCTAAAGCTGAATAGTCTCTCTGCAACATCTCCAGTCATTCTGACAAGCTCTCTACAAATGTTGTTCTTCATGCCTTGACCTCTTCAATAATGCATTTTACTACAGGGCTTTATATAGTACTATGTTTGTGTGTAGGAGTCACTGGAGGTTTGTAAGCCATCTGAAATATATAGAAAACCTTGAAAGGAGCCTTGAAGAAAAGGATGGATACCAAGGCAAAGAGAGGAGAAGGAAGATAAACAAGAAAGATAAACAGAACGGTGAAAGAAGAAGATATATACCATAGAGTCTGAAACATAAACCCTAACCCACCTCAGGTCAACACTGAATGGGAGAAAGACAGGATAGGAGTAGAAATGGAGGCAGAGCAATGGAGGATTATCAAGGACAAAGAAGGACGTTTGCCACAAATATATACGATGTTGGGGGAAGGGAACCAATAGAGTAGACGACCAGCTGTTATTTACAGAGGCTGACATCAACAGTGTGTCAACCTGTGTGATAAAGAAGTTATGAGCAGATTTCACAGGACAGACAGACCTTCATTGCCATTACTTCAAAGGGTACTACAATAGGCTGTAAATTACAAAGCAATTTGATACAGTGCCATGAAGTTGACAATGGGCATTATTATTCATCGATGCATACTTTCACAACCTCCCACCATTTCTACTGACACGGATGTGCTAATATGATATGCTGAGAGAAAAACACAATAGCAGATTCAAATATGAGTCGTTTGAAGATGATTTGCTCACAACATGCAGAATATTGCTTTTGGCGAGGAACACTGGATGCATAATCAAGTCCATTTTCACAGGAAATATACTTGCATGCTTCCTGTTAGTTTAGTGTGTATGCTACAAGTTAATACCAAATGTTTGACAGTCTTTGTAATGTGGCATTGCCAAGTGTTCTCCTCCTCAGTCTGTGAGTCAGACATATTCTCCTGCAGGTTTCTGGACTCCTGACTTAAGTTTCCTTCCCTCTGTCTCTTAACAACACATCCCAGTACAAAACCCCTGTTTCCCCTCCTCTGCTCTTACTCTACTCGCTCTCAATTCTGCCCGGTACCCAGCCAGCCAATCACAGAGCAGAGATAGCTGCAAACACACTTCCTCTGCAGCTGCTTTGGAAAAATGCTAGGAAGTCCTAAAGCTAGTTTCTCAAATGAAAACCTTGAGGCGTTTACACGTGTTTTGTTGTGTTATTTATATTTTAAATGATGAAATGCGCCTCTGTGTGTGTGAGGAAGAGATTAAAGGGAGAGGGAGTGTAGATTATTATCCACTTCACATTGGACAGTGGATTTGACAACAAAGCCGGCAGACTGTACAAAGGGCTGTGGCGGTCGCTAATCTGTCATTAAGGCTGCTGCATTTTCCCTGAATTGCTCTTTTTTATAGTCCACACAAGATATATATACACACACACACACACACACACACACACACACACACACACACACACACACACACACACACAGAGGCATACATGGGATTAGTGTGTAAGCCGTCAATAGAGGGCACTATTAAAAGAATGTTTTCTCTCATTACACGAGATGACCCCCCGTCGTCTTGTCCAGATTGTGGCGGGGGCTAATGTTTGTGTGGCCTGGCTGTCGCTGCTCACTGCCCCTGCTAGCTTGTTTAGCTTGTTATGCTAAGTGAGGCTCACTGGAACATGGGTTGCTGTAAAACTAAACCCCAAGAGCTAGGTGTGTCAATGATCATATTTAAGATACGCCTTTACTTTGAAATTCCCATGACACTGACAAATGACACACCTTTCTAAGCATTTAACTAAGTGTCTAAGTTGCTTTGGATAAAAGCGTCAGCCGAATGAAATGCAATGTAAGGTCTTATTGTTTACAAAGAACCAATATAATATTATTTCATGATAATGTTTGCGGTTTACACCCTTAAGAACCAAGTGCTGCTGATCTTGTTTCCGTGATTTAAAACAACATTAACTTAACCTCATGACATATACTTTACTTCCACATTACTGGATTTAATTATCTTCTAGAGATGTTGGGCCAAACTCAATTGTACGGATCATACACGGTCATAGGCACATATTCCCTGCAAAGAGACACATTTGCTCTTCCCTGGTGACAGCACTTCAGAAACTGTTAAAAACACAGAAAGTAGGGCGACATCAAACACAGCAAATAATAGAAAGCTCTTTACTTTTCTCCTAATCTTCTCTGACTAGAAAATTGCCCGAGAAAAGAGCTTCAGGGTTGTCATTGTCAGAATATTGAACACTTTCAAAAGTGCAGTCTGAGCTCCTGTCAGCGTGCACTGGAGGACAGTTGACAGGTTTGTGAGTGTGTGTAGGCGTGTGTTTGTTAAATGAAGCCCCACAACACAGATAGCAAGTTATTTTTGGTTGTGAAGCATTCTAACATCATTAAAGCTGCCTAAACTTGGCTAATAAGGATCATCTATGATGTGAGTTGCTTCCTGTTTTAGCGTGCATGAGATTGCAGTGCAACTTGACTCACATGCTTTCCATTCAGCCATTGACGTTTTGAGTTGCAAATGAGTATTCACATTAGCAAGTGACTTTAGAAGTGGGTGCGTGAACATGTGTTAAAGTGTGCAAGCTTGTCATGCAGACAACTCGTTGACTTTGAGGCGAGTGGAGCTCCTCTTCATCATCCTCTCACTCTCTTCCTTCACACTCACCATGAATGCTCGCTAATACGCACCGTGCATATGCTCCCTCTCTCGCCGTCACTTCCTCCTCTCACGCTCCGCAGGGTGACTCAGTTCTCTCTCTCTTTTTCTCCTTTGTCTCTCTTAGATCGCATCTGATGCCCAGGCTGAAGGAGTCTCGCTCCCATGAGTCATTGCTCAGCCCCAGTAGCGCTGTGGAAGCCCTGGACATAAGCATGGAGGACGAGGTCGCCATCAAGCCTGTTCACAGCAGCATCCTCGGGCAGGACTACTGCTTTGAGGTGAGGGGGGCTCACAAACACACATGCAGTACTGTACATGTACACACAAATACGACAGAGCGTCCACACCGCTGGCTCTACTTCATTATAGCGCCAATAAAGATGTTCCTTTTATTCTGAATATGACAATAAAGCCTTTAAATCTTAAATGTAATGGTAAGGAGCCAGTGCCAGAAAGGCATTTAAACCCCCTTACATTTTTGAAATGCCAAAATATGGACTGTTGGAACAATCATTTAAAATCCAGCGAATACATTCACTTTCTATTGAGACTCCAATTTTTGATGAACAGTTTACAGACAGCTTTTCTGCATTGAATAACAGAAGCAAATGCCTATGCCTACATTGTTCTGGTTGTAGAAAGTAAATGGAAGCACAGCGATCATTTGTTTCAGTCCCTGGCTTTGTGAAAACTGATGAGTCGTCATGATCATCAGCGGACTGAAGTCATTTCCAACGAATTACCTCTAATTACTGTAGGATTCACGTGTGCACAAACACATATATGCATGCATGCAGCTGGGGGCCTCGGGTGGGGGAAATGACTGAATACTTTGAATCCTACACTCTCTTCCGTAGAGAGCAGGAATCTTCACTAATCTTCATTATCCTGCTCATTACATCACGCCGCTGGTTCTTTTCTGACTCCTTTCTGTTCTCTCTGCGTCCCACTGTGGATTTTATAATGATCCAGTCATCATCCCGTCTGCCAAGCCACCATCTCCGTCCATTCACACATTCAGTCATCCTCAACACTGCCAAGTCATCCTCATTGTGTCTGTGTTGATAAGCTTCTCTGAGACAAAGTGCTATTTAAGGACTAAGTTTAGTAAAACATTTTGTTCTCCATAGGTCACCACCTCCACAGGAACCAAATGTTTTTCCTGCCGATCATCCGCAGAGAGAGACAAATGGATGGAGAATCTGAGGAGAGCTGTGCAACCCAACAAGGTAAATACGAAGCGGGTGGGACGATACTGCGTGCCGCAATCACCACTAATAAGTTCATGCCCGAGTGTCCCAATTCCACACCACGCTTTGCAACATTGGTTATCATAAAGACAGTGAGATACACGGTGTTGAAATTGTGTTGTAACTCCAACAACAACGCAATCTGATCTGTGGCCTCCAGCTGTGCCCTTCCTGCACGCACACAGAGGACACAGAGGTTATATCGTGCTCTGCTCCTAAGCATTGATACCATCTATTATATGACAGACACAGCTGTGGCACAAGCAGAGTTGCATCACGTATCAAGCCGAGAAAATAGTCCTCCTCTCACAGCTTCCTTATCTAGTAAATCTCCCTCATTTGAAAAAAACAATCCTTAATAACGTTGGAGGCCTTCTCCTCAGCTATTTTTGGCTAGGAAGTGTTTATATCCATCATCCTTTGCTTTGTGTTTTTTAATTATTCTATGATTTTGAGGGATTAGATATTTTTGGCAAGCATACAAACTGGAATCAAATAGCGGGATTCTTTGAGATGAGGAAGTCTCAAGAGTTGTATTTAATTGATTAAACATATTTTGCACTGCTAGTAGGGGTGTAACGGTTCACAGAAGTCATGGTTCGGTTCGTACCTCGGTTTGGGGGTCACAGTTCGGTACAACAAGAAAAAGCAAAAACAAAAGTCCCAAATGCATAATTCCAGGTTTGTTGTTATTTATTTTTGAACAGTAGTGCAAGTTTCAGTTTAAAAATAAGGAACTCTGACATTTTTAATAATTAACTGTATTAAACAGTTAAAAACAAACCACAAGCAGTACCACAAAAAAAAGGCGTATTCGCCGTGTGACTGCATGTGCCGAACCGTGACGGTACGCGACGAATACGGATTCCGTTACACCCCTAACTGCTAGGAGAGAATATTAAAGAGGCCCTGTTAACATAGTGACATCACTGCGTAACACTTGTGCTTCTATTCGCTAGCAGTCTAACACATTGTACCTGATAGGTTAAGGGGCGAGAAATCTCTAAGTGGTTGACCAATCACAACAGAGCCGGCCAGCTAACCAATCAGAGCAGACTGGGCTCTGGTTTCAGACAGAGGGTGAAAAGAGGTGCTGCAGCACAGGCAGAACATTAAAGCATGGAGACATGTCCCTGTAGAGGCACTAAATACTAATATGACAGTTATAAGGCATAATAGGGGCCCTCCAAGGTAACACACCAATGTACACACACTTATAATATCAAGATTATTCATCCACTAATGGGTAATAAAGGTTTCAAGATCAATAATATTGTAACAACTCCAACAGCAAATGTTGCTCCTTGTTATACATCTTAATATGTAACGATCTACAATGATAAAGTACATATTGTTGGACAGAGATGAATCTGACAGGGCATTGTCTGACAGGGCATTATGCAGGACCCAGACCACTCCACCTGTTTCTGGTTTGAAGCTCAGTATTTGTTTCTGGGACCTCGCCTGAGAGATTCTTTTCCTGCGCTGGTGCTCGACAGAAGGAATAAGATGCTCATATAGTTCAAATATGGAATAACAATGGAAATAAAAAATAGATGCAGTGACTTTCCACACCTCTTTACCAGAGATGTAATCACTGTAAATGGGATTATGTGTTCTAAATGATAAACCTGAGCAATTTAGCTCGTGTATAAGAGGATAATTATGGGTGATTATGATAACAGGCTATTAACACAAGTATCATCTTTCTAGGCTTGTGTTTAATTGGTGATGTGAGGCGTGATGAACCCAAACACTTGACCTCCTATTGTTTGACAGATCAGCCTCTCTACTTATCTCCCATCTAATGCATATTTTGGAAACACCTGATATTTGGATGAAGAGACAGAAACATGTGACATCAATTATTTTAATTACATTCTTCTCAAGCATAGCTACCTTTATTTCAAACATCCACTGGCGTCCTTGTGTTTATGTAAGGCTCTGGTGTTTCTCTCTAATATTGTTATGATGTGCTCCTTTTTCGCTCTCTTCGTCTTCGGAGGTCATTTTCAAGGCAATCTGAATAATAGTCCAAAAATATGCCCTGCTCTTGGCAAAAAATCTATTGGTGACACAAGAATGGGTTAGCACTCTGTGAAATAGTGTAGGAGTACAATTTTCTTGCTCTCTAAAATATTGAAAATGCAGGAGATAAAATATTTATAATTATCAAGTACTTTCTGAGATGTTTCTGTCATTTAAAACGGAGAAACTTCGACATCAAGGTTAAAGGAAATTACGCATTTGTATGTTATCTTTTAACTTCTGAGGTCATTTGATTTATTTAGTTTTAACGTTGGTTACTTTCAGCCATGTGCTCCAACTAGAAGCCATTTTGAAGCTTTTCTCTTATAAACTTCCCTGTGGAGATATTTTTGGAAACTGTTATAGATGCCCTATTTAGCTTTTCCTGGCTTTTCCCTTCCCTGTAGTGTAGTAATTAGTAATATAGGTTTGTGTGCATGTAAATGGTCTCAAAGGATAAAATCCCTGTGTTCCATCAAGAGGGAGTTGGTAGTGTATAGCATACCTATTTATCACTCGCTCATACACATTGTACATGAAATGGGCGGGACATCTCTAAGCGGTTGTCCAATCACAACAGAGCCTTCCACTTTCAGACAGAGTGAAAAGAGGTTCTGCAGCACAGGCAGTATGAGAAAAATAAAGCGCTTTTTGAACATTAAAGCGTGGAGACATGTCACTGAAAAGGCACAAAATACATATGAACCTGAAATAAGCTTAAACTGTTAAGAAACCGTGCTAACCGACTTCCTTTCCTCCTCTACAGGACAACAGTCGTCGGGTGGAGAACCTGTTAAAGCTCTGGATCATCGAGGCCAAGGACCTGCCTGCCAAAAAGAAATACTTCTGCGAGCTTTGTCTCGACGACTCTCTCTACGCCCGCACCACCTGCAAACTCAAGACTGACAATGTTTTCTGGGGCGAGCACTTTGAGTTCAACAACCTGCCCGCTGTCAAGAGCATCACAGCCCACCTGTACAAAGACACAGACAAGAAGAAAAAGAAAGATAAAAACAATTACATTGGACTCGTCAATATCCCCATCGCCGCGGTTACCGGGCGACAGTTTATGGAGAAATGGTATCAGGTCAGCCTGCCAAACCCACCTAAGGGAAAGACCTCCGGGCCTATGATCAGGATCAAGGCCCGCTATCAGAGTATGAACATCCTTCCCATGGAGATGTACAAGGAGTTTGCAGAGTACACCACCAACAACTACATGCTGCTGTGCTCCGTGCTCGAGCCTGGGATTAGCGTGAAGAACAAGGAGGAGATGGCGTGTGCGCTGGTGCACATCCTGCAGAGCACTGGCAAGGCTAAGGTAAGAACCCAATATATGATTTATTTCCATTTTACCCTCGTTTGAACTCTCCAAGGAGACATACCAGATAAAAAAAACATAAAATGAAACCATTATTCTGCTTTGAGGCACTGACAAGATATTATGAGGTTAGCAATTCCTCCACCGCCTGCTCATGCTATGAACTATTGACCCCCCAAAGCTGTAATACAGAGCAGACAAAGAGCAGACAGACGGGTGATTTCCTCTTGCTGCACCAGCCGGTATTGCATTTTTAACTCAAGCTAATCCCTTACATGTATCCCCCGCAGTGCTTCACAGCATACCGATGCAGCACAGAAGCACAATGTTTCCACCGCTGTCTGCAGCAATGAAGCACAGGGAGATTAGTCTGCCACAGCAGGAGCCACGTCTCCCTGACAGCAGGCAGTTGGGCTCAGATAATCTCACATCCAGCACCAATGGCTGTATTTGACTTCATTTTAACAGCACAGCGTTTGCCTTTTGAGTGCAGGGAAACAGACGCAGGCATTTTTGACCCTGCATAACATCAGCATGGGGCATGAGAGGCAAAGCTGTCTTATTGGCTGCTGATGAAGAAAGGGATATAGAGAAAATGAAAGCTGAAATTAACCAGCAAATTTCATTCAGATCCCAAGCATATATTATTACAGATCTTTTTTTCATCAGCACATAGGCTCCTGTTGTTTGAAAAAGAGTCATTTTAGAGTCATATTTCTTCAGTCGGCTTTCTTCACTGCGGCCTCGACGCTTCGTCTTCTCTCTTCAGTCGGCCGCGACAGCTTGTGCCTCAATTTAGTTTTGTCTTTGACAGCATTTCATCAGCAGAGCTTTGAAACTTTCTCTGACTTTATCACAGCTCAGCGGAGTGATGAACGATCAGTGCCTAAGAAGTGATGTCTATCCACACTGTACCGCCGGTTTAGACTCAGGACTGATGGATGCTGATGGAGGGGGGGGGCTGCTCTGGTCTCCTGAGAGGTGCCATGTCCTTAATTACCTTCAATTAATCCACACTTTCCTAGCACAGCTCTAAAACTTTTACTTGTCTCATCCCTCCAAGTCTTCATTGCTAGCTAGTGGATGTGCTGCAAAATGAATCACTACTTTTTATTGAAATTACATATATGGATTAGTGCAATATTCTAAGACATATATACAGTGGGGCAAAAAAGTATTTAGTCAGCCACCAATTGTGCAAGTTCTCCCACTTAAAAAGATGAGAGAGGCCTGTAATTTTCATCCTAGGTACACTTCAACTATGAGAGACAGAATGAGAAAAAAAATCCAGAAAATCACATTGTCTGATTTTTAGAGAATTTATTTGCAAATTATGGTGGAAAATAAGTATTTGGTCAATAACGAAAGTTCATCTCAATATTTTGTTACATACCCTTTGTTGGCAATGACAGAGGTCAAACGTTTTCTGTAAGTCTGTTGCTGGTATTTTGGCCCATTCCTCCATGCAGATCTCCTCTAGAGCAGTGATGTGTTGGGGCTGTCGCTGGGCAACACGGACTTTCAACTCCCTCCAAAGATTGTCTATGGGGTTGAGATCTGGAGACTGGCTAGGCCACTCCAGGACCTTGAAATGCTTCTTACGAAGCCACTCCTTCGTTGCCCGGGCGGTGTGTTTGGGATCATTGTCATGCTGAAAGACCCAGCCACGTTTCATCTTCAATGCCCTTGCTGATGGAAGGAGGTTGTCACTCAAAATCTCACGATACATGGCCCCATTCATTCTTTCCTTTACACGGATCAGTCGTCCTGGTCCCTTTGCAGAAAAACAACCCCAAAGCATGATGTTTCCACCCCCATGTTTCACAGTAGGTATGGTGTTCTTTGGATGCAACTCAGCATTCTTTCTCCTCCACACACGTCTAGTTGAGTTTTTACCAAAAAGTTCTATTTTGGTTTCATCTGACCATATGACATTCTCCCAATCCTCTTCTGGATCATCTAAATGCTCTCTAGCAAATTTCAGACGGGCCTGGACATGTACTGGCTTAAGCAGGGGGACACGTCTGGCACTGCAGGATTTGAGTCCCTGGCGGCGTAGAGTGTTAGGGATGGTAGCCTTTGTTACTTTGGTTCCAGCTCTCTGCATGTCATTGACTAGGTCCCCCTGTGTGGTTCTGGGATTTTTGCTCACCGTTCTTGTGATCATTTTGACCCCACGGGGTGAGATCTTGCGTGGAGCCCCAGATCGAGGGAGATTATCAGTGGTCTTGTATGTCTTCCATTTTCTAATAATTGCTCCCACAGTTGATTTCTTCACACCAAGCTGCTTACCTATTGCAGATTCAGTCTTCCCAGCCTGGTGCAGGTCTACCATTTTGTTTCTGGTGTCCTTTGACAGCTCTTTGGTCTTGGCCATAGTGGAGTTTGTAGGTGACAAAATACTTATTTTACCGAGGAATTTACCAATTAAATCATTAAAAATCCTACAATGTGATTTCCTGGATTCTTTCCCCCCATTCTGTCTCTCATAGTTGAGGTATACCTAGGATGAAAATTACAGGCCTCTCTCATCTTTTTAAGTGGGAGAACTTGCACAATTGGTGGCTGACAAGCCACCAAACAATATTTTTAAAGGCTAGTTATGTGTTGTAACACCATTTTGTGTGAAGCTGCAAAGATATGTCATACAAATCATAGTCAACGGATAAAAATGTATTTGATTGGTACAGATCCTCTTAAAAAAGTCACCTTATGTTCATGTAGATATGTTTTTTAATGATATTGAGAAAAATGATGCAAATGATCAACTCCTCAAATCGTAATAACTAAATCAGTCAAAAATAGTCATGAGTTTGTACCTTCACGTTTTGCAGCCTTAGAGCCGCCTTTAATACACAATAGATATCCAAGGTTGCTCGTAATGAGACCCGCATACATCCCATTTATGTTCAAGAAAAACAAAGAACAAAAACAAATCCTCTTCATTTTCTCATTAGCTGGCAGTAAATAGAAAGACGAGCTGTTGTTGCCTCTTGAGAAATAGGCAAACAGAAGCTGTCGGATTGGCATAAACAGGAAGCATTAATGAAAGCTGCTTTAGAAATGTCAAGTGTCAGAGCCGTAAGCTGCAGCTCCCTTTCTCAAAAGACTTTCATCATTCTACACATTGGGAAGCGGTCTGACATGTGTATTTAGACAGTACGTTTTGTTAATACATCCTTGGTGGGTAAAGGAGTGTTGTTTGGCCAAGCACAGCACACGGCAATACCAATAAACCACTCATATATTCCTGAGACCTCATTTCAAAATCCTCTGCTGCGTAAGTACGGACACAATTATTTACATTCAAAATATGGGTGAAGAGAGTGTACATTTACAAAAGCTTACAAAATGAAGTAACAGAAACAACAGTTTTATTATTTTCCCGATATTCAAAGTGACTTCATGTATATTTGATGTCATTGCTGGTATACCGTAACACTTCCAAAACAGTCATAACCATTAGTCTGTATCCATTTATTTGTACATACGGCCAACTTTGATGTGGTCTTTGCCCCATTAGTACATTTTTTCAAATGAATGACACGTTTAAATAAATTGTAGTGAGGTGGAGAGAAAGTCTGTGAATATACAAGAAACCAAATGATGTAAGAGGCGCCTGAATATGTTCACGATAATACAATGTGCATTATTAACTTGTTTTTTGAATACCAGTTATTTTGAATAAGGAACACACATACTTCCAACTACTCCATGAGTCAGTGTCTGTTCATTCCAATACCCCAGTGTATTTCAGTTTGTAGTTCAGACAGAGATTTGCATTGCTGTTGCATGAGACAGCAACTAAGACTAACTACACTCCTCCACCCAGCAGGGGTGAGCGGGAGGTGAGCGCTTCTCTTCGGCGATGCAGCGGTGACTTTGTAGTTCTGCTGATGGTGTTTAATCAGCTGTGTACAGGTGGAAAACATCTCCTATAATTGCAGATGGCTGCTGTTAGGAGACGCAGATTCCAGGCGGTATTAGTATGCACAACACCGACTACACTCCTGTTTCTTCCTGTGTCATTTTATCACCCATCACCATAGCCCATCACCAAATAATCACACCCCAAATATCCCGCTCCGTTGCACACTGGCTCCTTCTCTCTTGTTCTCTCCCTACCTTCCGTCTTTGTCTTCCTTCATCTCTCTTTCATGCTCCATTGCGTCATGAGGCCAAAGCTTTCTGGAGGGATGTCATTACGGATGCTGTATTGATGTCTGGATGCCTTGGTGAGCAAAACGGGCGCGCCCTGCGGATGCTAACTTTATGCGCACACAACCTATGTGTAAATCATAAGCCTAAAGCAGGTGGTTTTAGGTCAGTGATTACATGTTACACTTGAGCAAGTAGGCTGTAGGTTGTTTTAAGATACATGTGGCTTTAAGTAGCACATGGAAAGGTCAGAAGTGCAGTCTTTCTCTATCAGCTGATCTTATTCGATTTTGAAGCCTGTAAGTCGAAATGAAAAATCCAATCATGGCATTTCTGCAGATTTCCTGTGCTGTAAAGTCACAACACCAGTCTCTCCTTCCCTATGGGATATGATGTTATATCCACACACACACACAGCGCTCTTGGAAGCTCCCACGGTTTCAATAACAAGACCCTGTGCTGTGTTGGAAGAAGTTCACCTTCCTATCGTCTGAAAATATCCACCGCTGGCATGAATCCTCTGCGTTATTGATCTAGTGTTCTCGACGCCGTGTCCCTCGGGGAGGATTATGTTCTAATTTTGTTGCTTCTCCGCGTCGCGACGATAAGGAGGATTTATCCTCATGATCACTTGGCAGATTCGAGTGAGGATCTGGTTATTTAGCCGTTGGGTTTTTATATTACTGCATCCAAGCCCTTCTTAAGAGTGTGAAATATGCAAGACTCTCCTCTCTACCTAACATCCTCTGTGGTAAACTGTCGCCAGCCTGAAGCACAACTCCAGTTACATTCAGCACAGACATCATATTAATGAATGCAGCGCTGTCATCACCACAGTAACGCTCTCACACAGCTTGTACATAACATGATGTGACAAATGATTTACCAACGCGGCATGAAAGGCTCTGGTACTATATTCCTCTTCCGTCTTTTAAAGACTCAGTTGTCCCCTGAGAGGACCAGCGAGCATTTATGACATGCTAGCTAGCTGTCAATAATCTCTGCATTAATATTGGCGTTATTGATGTTACATTGTTTTTTTTCAAAACCACTGGAACGGTGCTTCTCCAATATATACTGCAATGTATTCTGTACTTGCTCTTGTCTGATACACTAACCCCTTTAATAGCTGTAATCTTGTGTTTTCACTCATAAGAAGTGAGCATTCTTAGGATGAACTAAGATCCATGTTGGAGACAAACAGTGTTTGAAGTGTGTTTGAGTGAGAGAAGGAGGGCACATTCATAACGGGAGATGTTAGCTATTCATGTAGTTATATAACTACATGAATAGCTAACATCTCCCGTATTTGATTATAGTAGGTATATAGCTACTATAATCATTTGATTATAGCAGGTATATACCTACTATAATGTAATCAGGAAATAAATACCAAACCCATCAAAGCGCTCCTCACAGGCACTCCTATTTGCACTACAAAGGCAATGCATCATATCTTCAGACTGTTTGGTAATTCCAGCAGGATTTTTATTGACCATCCCCTGACAGCGTGGAGTGATGGAGGAGAGGTGAAGCAGGGAGAGGTGAGGAGAAAGGTGAGAGCACTGACAAGGAGGGGAGGAAAGAAGAGGGAGAATGAGATGTTATGGCTGCGGCGCCAAACAGCAGCAGACTGCAAGGAGAAACATTCAGCAACACATCGATCTGGACCCTCCTGACGGCTGTGTTGGCACTGAGAATACAAAGCCACTGTTCTCTCTGTCGCTTCCTTTTTATGAGATTCAGTTACCTCTATGTAGTTTAAAGAGGCCCTATTATGCTTTTTTGTGTTTGCCCTTTTCTGTAGTGTGTTACACAGATTTGCGTGTGCATGTAAATGCTCCAAAAAGCCTGGGAAATCCCTGTGTTCCCTCCAGAGGGAGTTTCTCTCCCACACACTCCCCCCACCGACTGAAGCGCATCCATTGGACTCCTTTGTTTACTCATATCATATGTAACACTTTCGCTTCTATTGGCTAGCGCTCAAACACATTATAGGTGATAGGCTAAGGGGCGGGACATCTCAAAGTGGTTGACCTATCACAATAGAGCCGGCCAGCTAACCAATCAGAGCAGACTGAGCTCTGGTTTCAGACAGAGGGTGAAAAGAGGTGCTGCAGCACAGGCAGTATGAGAGAAATAAAGAGCTTTTTGAACATTAAAGAATGGAGACATGTCCCAGAAGAGACACTACATACTGATATGAGCCTGAACATCAGCATTAAATGTCTCAGATACATATTCACAGCAAGGATTTAAATTGAGCCCAAAAAAGCCTTGTAAGGCATTCTTAATTATGAAAAAGAACATTTGCCTACTTTAACATTAAGTTACTTAACAATAATTTGACATTTCAATACTTTTATGAGTGGGCTATAAACATAATTCCCCTTGTTTAACACCTTTAAGATCATTACTTCAACACAATAGAAATCAGGACCAAAACCCAAACAGCAATACAAACACACGCGTAGAGAATATTCTCAGTTAGTCAGAGTAATCATCAAACATGAGGTTTGGATGCTGATGACACTTGCTGTAAGACCCCCTCCGGTCAAAGCTAACCTCATAACGACCATGTGCACCGCTAGCTAAATCAGGAGCGCTGCAGCCCTTCCTGTTTTTGTGTTGAATGACAGGCCTCTGTGCATATAGGGAGGAGCCGCTTCCATTTCCATTTGGCCCTCCAGTCCTTTCATTGAACCCGATATATGACCCTCACAGGAAGAGCTGCAGGCGATGACTCTGTAATCCTAGCCACCGGGTCTCCAGGGAGGGAGACCAGGGGAGGCAGAGAGAGAGGGAAAGATGAGGAGATTAAAGGGTGGAGAGGCGGGAGTGGTTCCTGTGTTCTCCCCCGGAGTCTGTCCTGAGCCCTTGCCCGAGGCTGAAGAACCAGCCTCATCGATCAGACAAACTGCTACTGTTATAGGGTTTCATTTCCCCATCGCATTCAAGTCTTTTGTCATGCCTATCTGTAACAATCCTCCAATTACTGAGCCCTACAAAATGTGTATTTGTTACATTGCTACACACTCAAAGCACCAACAGGTATATTCCATTTTGTTGGTTTTCTAATGATTTCCATTAGTTCCACAATCCACTCTCCAATAATAATGTTTTTGTTCCATTTACAACCTGTGAAGAAGGAATAAGCATTTATGCCAAAAGAAAAATCTTAGTTTGCACATCGTTGAAATATAATATGTACACATGGAAAAACAAAATGTATATCATTAAGATACTATTATCTACATCGCTTTTACATTCAGCGACACTCAACTTGAGCTGAAGAACTTGTTCTGTTACCTCCTCTTGCTTTTTCACAGCTCCGGTATTTTCCTTTTAAGGCATTTTCGTGCTCTCAACCTCTGCTTTATATTGCCATAGAAACACAGACAACACATCTGATCAGGCTCAAAGCACACGCCTGACGCTTTATTCATCTACTTTTTCTCCCTTTTCCTTCCCATGACTCAAGGTCCAGTAATTGCAATGCGTGCCATTTAAAACATCGACGTCTCTTCAATATGGGCCTGTGTTTTTATATTTCACCTTCATAACTGGCAGCTGCAGACTGAGCAGGAGACTATCTCAGAATATAGATGTAAGCAAACACACAGTGCCTAGAGGTAGATAGTTGTGTGTACAGCAGGGTATTACACAAGACGTTATGAGTTTTACAGGGAGCTCCTCATCCTCTCCAACAGGGCTCGGTTCCCTTATTATTTATTAGATATGATCAGCCGTGCTGCATCTACCCTCCACTCCAGCCCTAGCTTCATATCAGCCCCCCCCCTCTCTCTGTGCCCTGTGTGCTTTTTTTGAGGCATGGTTTGGCTGATGGGATGTGGCAGCAATACAGAGAGCGTTCTACTTCTCCTTATTAGCACTGAAGCAGAGGGGACGGGAGTTGAGGGGGGGCTGCAGGATTGAGGGCGTCAGAGAAAATGCTTAGGGATGATGGGAGGGAAACGGGAAGGAGCTCCAGTCTCTTTTTAGGTATTGGTCGTTTATACTTTCATAATGCCAGTAGTTCTTCATGTCCTAACCTATTAATAATAATAATAATAATAATAATGCATCACATTTTTTATTAGAGCGCTTTTGCAGGTGCTTAAAGCGCTTTACAATTACACATTACACATGTAAGAGTCATTACTGTGGACATTACCCACAGGAGCAAATTCGGGTGAAGTGTCTTGCCCACGGACACAACAGCCTGACGCAGTGGCGGCCTAGGCGGGTTTCGAACTGGAGTTCACCAACGCACCTTGATCTAATGATCAACGCTCTAACCCACTGCGCCAAAATCACACTAAAACTAAGACATGAATGCACTTAGCATTGCTGCCAACCATTTTCCAAAGCATACTTAAGAGCTTTGCATTGATTTCCTATAGTACCTTCCAGGCAGACTTTAATGTTATTTGATACAGGTGAAAAAGTATTGGCTGCAGTTTAGAGAGGCTAACAGGAGTGATAAGGCTGTTACAAGTTGGTCTGACAAATCTGAGCAAAGGAGTATATTATTATTAGATGTGTTTCCTCTAAGCAGTTAAGGTAGCATTTAAGTTCCTCCAAAGGTTGGGGAATTGTTTTTCTGGACTGCCACAGCAAACTATAAAGTTATTGATCGCAGCTAAAAAAACAAACAACATGCCATATTTGACACCCAGGCTTTGAGTTATTTGCTCTTGGTTTTGGAGCATCCCACAATGGCTAGCATAATCTCTTGGTCTGGTTATTATAAGAAATCAATTCACATCTTCTTGGTTTGATTTTCAAAGCCCTGTCAATGCAGCCAGCTCTCGAATTAGGGATTGTGACAAGTCTGTAAACACAAGAGTTGTGGTCCATTTTCAAGTCTGTTTTAGTAGCACACTGAAAAGGAAACCAGGGCACAAGTTGCCACCTGGAAGGTAAGAACCCAGTCTCAGCATATGGTGGAGATAATGTGTGCAGTTTATACTCAAGGCAGAGGTGAGATAGTGTGCAAATCCAACTTTATAATCCCTCTAATTTCCTTATATCAATATGTTGTGATGAAGTTCTGAGAGCATGCACGCTCATACTATAAATTGCAGGCTCACTACATTCTGTGAGAGAGAGAGATTGTCAGCTGTGATGGGCTCAAATTTGAGTTTGAGGCTACCAGCAGGAATTGTTCCGGCTCACTTTTGATGTCTTCCTCTCAGTTTCAGACTCTCTCCTTCTCCATTTCCTCCAATCGTCCTCTGTCTGTAATCAGACCTGGATTTGCCTCGCCTCAGTGGCCTCATAGGGAGTACAGAGGAGAGGGAGGGAGGGGTGAGCCATAGAGGGGGGAGGAAAGAGAAAAGATCATAATTGCGATGACATTTTCTTATTTCTAAAGTGTTACATCAATTGTAATGGTGCCAGCATAAATGAGATTCCTGAAGTAGGAAGTATCATCGGAAACAGGAGGGGTAATTTACTGTGCAGTAAAGTTCACTAAGGTATATTTAATTTCACTTCTTTGATACTAATCAACAGAACAACATTTTAATGTCAAGCATATCTCTGCAAAGTGTTCAAATGTATTATACAACACAAAATGCTTAATTTCACCTCCTTAAATTCAGTCAATGCCCTTTTGGCAGCAATGACATCCTTGAGCCACTCACACGTGCACTTGTCTTAAAGTCAGTGTAGCTTTGCTTTCCTCGGGGTCATTGTCTTTCTGGAGAACAACCCCCCTCCCTAGTCACAGGCTTCTTGCAGACTACATCAGCTTTTTTTCTCCTCAGGATTCCCCTGAATGAATTTGGCCCTCTCCCCTCAGAAGTCGTGTGGATGCAGCTGCACAGCGTGATGCTGCCACCGCTGTGCTTCACGGTGGGGGGGCTGTGTTTATGATGATATGCAGTGTAACATGGTACTTAGTCTAAGGGCCAAAATGCTCAGTTTCTCATCAGACTGTAATAACTTCTTCCAGCTGACTTCAGAGTCTCCCACATGGCTTCTGGCAAAACTGCAGCCGTGATGTCTACGGAGGTTTTTTAAAGATATGTGTCCTCTTCCTCTTCTCCTCCCCGCCATGAAGCTGTGACTCATGAAGCATCCAGACCACTGTGGTGTGCAGTCTTTGAAATATCAGGCCCTAAAACTTGGAATCTTTTTTAGAGTTGTCCTAGCTTCCGTACATATCTCCTTCTTGTACAACCACTCATTAACGATCCTAATTGATAGATTTAGCTGTACTACTTTACAATGGATGGTCACTGACATCCATCCCCTAATTGTCACTAACACTTTTCACTGACTTGCCCCTCAATCTTCAACATTTATGTTTTTGTCATGACACTGCAAAAACGGTACTAGGTATTTTGAATGGACGTATGCAGATACATTTGTAATTTATTCAAATTGCATTGTAGACGTGTATTTGCGTTGACCTGTGTCATAAAGACACTTTATTGATTTCATAGTGTGTCACAAAGAAACCATGAAAACGCACATATTTGTATATTATATAATGAAATCATTGTCTGTGTGAATAGCAGATCACGACAAACTCACACGCATAGACTTACAAACCCACTTCTAATGCTACAATCTAAGTTGAATTTAAATGGTAATTCGTATAAATGCAAATTTGATAAAGTTGAGATTTTTGTGTGACGTGTGTGTATGTGTTTATGGGGTTGGTCCATGTGTAAAATGTGCAAATGCGTCCCCAAAAAGGCTCCTTTGGCTGCACATCAGTGCTGATTGGCTCCCTGCGGTGTATCTTTGATTAGCTGGATAACAGGCGTCTGCAGCAGCTATAGAGTCTGAGAGGCTGCGTCTCTCCTTCCGCCTCCTCCTCTCTTCTTTAAAGACCACCGCTCTGTCTCTCCTTCCTCTCCTTCTCTACATCTGTCACTTGGCTTTCTTCTCCGCTGCTGCCACGCTGGTTCCCCTAGTTTAACAAGCTGCCAGGGGACTTACAGGAGCATACACCCAGAGATATTTCAGAGGGATCTAAACAAGGGATGATTCATCCCCAGATGGCTCCATTTCCATCTCTCCTTTTCAGACTGTTTGTGGGATGTTGGGAGATGTGATGCATGTCTCCGCCTGTCATTTTCCTTCCTACTGTATAGTCCTAATAGAAATAACTCCTTCACAAGAAAGTAAAAGGTACAAATAAGAGAATTCTATACACATGTTTCATACTGCAGACTTAAAAGATAGATAAAACACATATCATATCGACATGTTGTTTTAAAGTGATCAGTCACTCAGCTTCATGGATTTTTCTTTGTTGCCTTTATTTGTTAATGCTCTCCATTTCTACTTGTGGGAAACGGAGACAAGCTAATTGTTGTAGCATTTGAATGAAATTGAATAAATAGTTTGCTGTCATTATATTAACAATATGAGTACTCTCACTGTTTTTCATCCGTTCAGTCAACTTCAAAGATGATTTAAATAGAGCTATTTCTTTCCCTTCCGTTTATTTTAATGACAGAATTATGTTTTGTTCGCGTTCAATGGGCAAACAATGTTGATTGCACCAGTTAATTGAGAGGGATTGTTATTCCATTTTGCACATAGATGTGAAAAGTGGATATATAACATTGGGAATTGGACGTGTGATGTCCACCTGTGTCACGGTGTGACTTGATGAAGGTTTGTGAGGCACGCTACTAAGCTTTACAACTAAAAGGATACATGTGGGAATAGATGCAGGGAAAAGGAAGGAGATTAAGTAGCTAATGTTGTTAGCATGAATGCTACTATATGTTGTGTTTTTACATCAACAGTGGAGCTAATGACTACATGTCTGTAGAATATGTGTTTCCTGATCCCAGACCCACAGGAAATCATCAAGACATTGCTGTTTCACCCAAATATATCACAACACATGTTGTGTGTTTTTGTTGGATGGGGCTAAGTTGTGCAAATGCATTCTCTTGATCCAAGCTGTTATTAAGCTGTGATTTACAGTAACTTCATTGCTAACCTTCGCCTGCTCAGTCAAGTCAAAGAGATAGTGTGAGGTACTAATCCATAGTCAGTTTCAAGGCTTTTATTGACTCATGTGTGCATAGCTACAGTGTAGTCATGACAATGAACATCTGAGTTTACAGGCTCCTCCAACAGAGCAACACAATAAGTAAATACAATAAAATATAATATAATAGAAACAGTGCAATAGTCTATATACAGTAATTGGAATATTGATATATGAGTTGCAAACAGATGAATGTTATGGATGTTCTTTTAGTTTATTAGGTACTGTAGATGGAGGTCGGCAGAAAACAGACGACACAGAAAGCAAATGACTGCTTTGTACGGGGGCAGCAGCCTCAAAAAGGCTAACAAAATCAATAGCAGTTCAAATGTACCGTATACTTATAATATTTGATACAGTTATACTCTGCCCAAGGACAGCTCACACTAACAGGGAACTGAGGCGTGTGTATCTCTGCTCAGCAAAGCCAACCGGCTGCATTGACAGAAACAGTCATTCTACCTCGCAGCGAACAAGACTCTCTGTTCTACTGCTGGTTACTTTGTGGGACCTTGGTGTTTCAAACACAAAAACAAACCTGAATATAAGCAGAGTGAAGGAAACAAAACAAAGCTAGTGAACAGGTGAAAAGTGGCTGGGGAGTTTGTGTTCACTGAGGAGGATTAGTGATAGGGAGCAGGTGTTCCAGCTGGAGAATGGAACCAAACACCCACGGATCACCAGTGGAAAGTAGGAATAACAGTGCCTGAAATGGCTAATGTAAAATATCAGAGGACAAACGGAGGAAGTGGATAGAGATGAGTCAGTGGAAACTGTGATGACCAATCTGGGTTCCCATTACAACCCACTCATACATTTAAACTCTTTTTATTTACTCCACTTAAATGCAAGATTATCAAAAAATTGACAGACAACGTGTCAATAATTTCACATGATTTTATGACTTGCAGTGATTAACCCTGTATTTGTGTTTGTTGTTGTCTGAAGGACTTCCTCACTGACTTGATGATGTCGGAGGTGGATCGCTGCGGGGAGAACGAGCACCTCATCTTCAGAGAGAACACACTCGCGACCAAGGCCATCGAGGAATACCTGAAACTGGTGGGACAGAAGTACCTGCAGGACGCCCTGGGTGAGTGGAGCAGTGATCCGGAAGAGATGGGAGGCAGAGGCTGTTATCTGCTGCTCCTCATCTAGAGTCAGAAATAATTTTAAAGTGGAAAAAAGTTACTATGTGTTCGTAGTTTGGGGTTTCTTTTAGTATTAAGTATTTCAATTTGTATCTGCTTGACCTCTTAAGGCATTCATTCACTCAAGAGTTTTCATTTGAGTTTGTTTTGTCTGCTTTTAAAAGCTGCTGTTGGAATTCCAAACGAGTTACAGGATCAGCTTTGTATAAATAATTGATTATTTGACCCCCACTTCTGCAGTGTTAGTCAAGGTCAGATCAGGTGTGTTTGTCTGCAGTCGTAACAATAAGCACTCTGTATGCACTGTGTACTTTTCTCCCTCCCTCATTCAGAAATGCACACAGTGGCAGTTTAATCTCCAAACGGCACACATCCCTCCTGTCATCCCCTCCTCTGCTAATGTTAATGCTCAACGTGTGTGTTTATGTGGGTCTATGTGTGTGTCTTTTGAACGATAGACGCATCACAGGGTTTATTCAGAGAAATATGAAAGGCTGGTCAATTATGCATTGGTGTTTATGGTGGTAGTTGTTATTGCTTAATGAGTGAACTATTGAAACCACTGAGTCATCCCAAGGACACGCATGGAGTCATTGTAGCAGTTATGGTTTGTCTGTTATCCCATAACACAAAGGACATTGTTATATTTGCCACTATTTTTGTGAGGGTAACCTTGCTTGGCGTTAGGGCTGCACGATATATCGTGTCGTGACGATAATCGCATTATGCACATGCGCAATATTGACATCGCAGGACATGTGATACTTTTGTTACATTTTTAAAACATTTTAAGTATTAAGTAGGCAAATGAACTCAAACACGTCATGTTACAATTATTTTGCTGCTTGCCACAAAAGGAAAACTTGCGCGGCTCTCAAGTCACTTGAGTGAGTGACATGCAGGCTCTGCATGCACAGCAAACCACCAATCACAAGCACTCTTGATCAGATCACAGCAGGATAACGGAGCTAGCTCAGCTTGTTGCTCTGATAACTTAAGATCCAGAAGTCTGTGACTAAAATCCTTCATCCGGTTAACTATTGAAAAAAAATATCAATTGTATCATTAAAGTTCAAGAAAGGATGGCAGACAAAAAAAACTGTATTTTCTTCAATTCCTGTATTTTATTCATATCGCAATAAATATCGCAATGTCAGTTGTTTCCAATATCGTGCAGCCCTACTTGGCGTGCATGAATCTTCTAGCTCTTTTTGTTCGTTGTCACAGCAGGTCAAACTAAAATGATCTGTTTTAAAAAGTAATTTCCGTTTTCTTTTTGAGTTTATGGTTCAGCCTGCAAAAATCTCAAGGACAAAGTAAAACTCTGTCCCCGTAGCTTAGCCATCATATTTCCCTCTGTCCTCCTCGCTCAGCTCTGGAGGACTTTGCAGCACTTACATTCACGAACATCAGCAAATAATCCAGTTGCCTGATCTAGAAAAGCTCAATACATTTCCTGTTTCCTGTGTGTTTGCTTTCAGGTGAGTTCATCAAGGCTCTGTATGAGTCAGATGAGAACTGTGAGGTGGATCCGTCCAGATGTTCCTCAGGCGACCTGCAGGAGCACCAGAGTAACCTGAAGATGTGCTGTGAGCTGGCCTTCTGCAAAATCATCAACTCATACTGGTGAGTACTGGAACACAGCATTGATAATGTCTCAATGGGCATACTTAACATATATATGTATTATTATTATTATGAGGCGCCTTGTTTAACAAAAGGCAAAACTCTATTCAAACCTTTGTTTCCAAACTTTTACAGAACTCTTTGACACAACTCATGTTCTTTCATTCATAACAAATGTTCTCCTTTTTTTAATCTTCATTATAATGTTGGCATGCGAGAAAAACTCAAGTGATGGATAATTGATAGATTAAAAGGGATTGGATTCAATTCTAATGAAAAGGAAACAACAGAAAGCCGAGGCGTTCAGATAATGAGAACACAAGATGTATAGAAAGTGATTGCAATCAAATCAGTGACAGCTTCATTCTTGTTGTTTGCATTCATCAAAGGAAGGTGGCATCAAATCAAATGCAAATAATATGCTAAAAGAAAACTGTTCTGAATTATACATATCGCTTTAGATTACGTGTTGATATTCATATATTCTCAGGAGGTGCATGTGCTCTCCTCCGTGTCTATACTGCAGTCTCCTAGCATCTATTCTATAACAGCTTTATGAGACTTCTGCAGCTCTTGAGTGAGACTAAACGTTATGAAATCATTTGTATTCTCACGTTGGGGAGCAGGAGTGAGAATGAACCACTCAATCACAGCTCCAGCCCATCTGTCCCTAAAGTATGCTTTGGGAATATAAAAAAGATCTAAAACATTTTCATGTGTACTTTATTTCACACCTTATTAATGATGTGCACGTGGCACGATGTTCCTTCTCTGTCCCCCCTTAAAAAACGCTCCTTCTTTCCTCTCCAGTGTTTTTCCAAGGGAGCTGAAAGAGGTGTTTGCGTCGTGGCGTCAGGAGTGCAGCAACAGGGGTCGCCCAGACATCAGCGAGCGTCTCATCAGCGCCTCCTTGTTTCTGCGGTTCCTCTGTCCAGCTATCATGTCCCCCTCGCTGTTCAATCTGATGCAGGAGTATCCAGACGACCGCACAGCGCGCACGCTCACACTCATCGCTAAAGTCACACAAAACCTGGCCAACTTCACCAAGTGAGTGTGGGGTGTTTGGATAAAGAGAAACTGTCTGTACCAATCTTATTAGCAGAGGACTTTGGAATTTGCTTATAATAACTTGTTTGCATTCTTCATTGTCCCCTTTCCTGTCCTTGTTCGCCTTCAGATTTGGCAACAAGGAAGAGTACATGTCCTTCATGAACCAGTTCCTGGAGCACGAGTGGACCAACATGCAGCGCTTCCTGCTGGAAATCTCAAACCCAGAGACCATCTCCAACACGGCGGGCTTCGAGGGGTACATCGACCTGGGCAGGGAGCTCTCCACCCTGCACTCCCTCCTCTCTGAGGTGGTGTTCCAGATGGACCAGGTACTGACTCGGCATCATCAGGAGGTTCTCTCACTCAGAATGTATTGTCAACATGTGTCACCTCCTCATTGGTCCATGGATTTGGACAAAGGTCTCTGCAAGAGGAGTGTAAACCTGGCCCCTCTTTACTCTATATTGTGTTGACATTATTTTGCACTAATACGCACAATAATTAACTTTAAAACTTTAAGTTGGCGTCAATATGAACATGATGGAATAACTTTCAGTGCATTTAAATGTTGACAAGGTTACTGACGTTAAATCAGGCCCACCCCTCCCTACAGGCAGATCACGCAGACTGCTGAGGGAGCATCATCATGAAGCGCAAATGCGGCTTTATGCGCTTATGCGGCGCAATTAGTGTAATGGCGCCACAGTTTCGCCCCCGGCGCTCGCGACACGAGGGCCTCATCACATAACTTTGCGTGGGGCCACAAGTTGGCCAGTTGGCCTGCGTTAAATTGAGACTTGCAGCAAGAGTGATGGTAGCTAAAGCCTTGTTTATAGGTAGAGTACCAGCAGGCACAGGGCTGCTGTTGTTCAGTGTGTTGTAGGATTCCTTATTCTCTGAAATACCAGACGGCCAACAAATCAAATGTTATGTAAGGAAGCAAGAAGTCAAATCTCATATCCAAAACGTATAAATACACTTTTATTGCTTTATACAATCCCTGTAAAGAAAGGAGTCAAGTGTTTGAAACAGAAAATGTATTATTGGGAAAGGTTGAAAAGTCCTGTATGGATTTTAAAACAATGTGAGACTTTAAAGACGAAAGCCTGAGACATGTTAATAGTGAATATTACTTCATTATTTGATTCTTTTTTTCCGAGAGCCGTTTGTTATAGCAACCAGCGTGCTGTGCTGAACACAGTATTCCACATGCTTTCAAAAACAATTCAGATTGTTATGCAATCGCTTCTCTCCAAAAGAAATTGGGATATATAAATGTTCTAAAGATTTCTTAAAGGATCGAAATCAGCTTTTGCGGAGGTCCAAAGGTCTTTAAATTATTATCATAAGCTTCGGGGTTTGAATCAGACTACATTAGGATGTTTATGGAATCGTATCAATCAATAATTCATTATTGCATTGCGTAAACAGTGAAGCCTGAGATGCTGGTGAGGCTTATTCATGGATTTACAAGGACGTGCACATTAGCGCTGGTAGCAGATGGGAAGCTGGTAATAATTAGATAAAGGGCAGATTCTTTTTTTCAGTTTTTTTGTTAGAGCATCCTGCTCTCTTTCAATAATTCAGAAATCACAGCGTGTCTCGATCAGTCCATCAGGCTGACCGGCCTTATTCATTATTCAGTATGTTGTCTGAATAAGAGAGTTGAATGCATGGCATAGGGGAAATAGTAAAGTCTAAAAAATATGCAAATATCGTCTTCAGCTAAAAAGCTCATCCAGTTAACGCACTGAAGAGCTCCAGAGTGATGTGTCCTTTGCCTTGTCTCCCTCTTCACAGAGCGTAGCCTCCAAGCTGGGTCCTCTGCCCAGGATCCTGCGGGAGGTCAACTCGGCTCTATCCAACCCGTCCTGCGTCCAGATGACCCCCGGACCCTCCTCAGAGCTCTCAGGCTCGCCCCCCCCTGAGGCCGGCTGCAGCATCTCCACCGGCCTGCAGAAGATGGTCATAGACAACGAGCTTTCAGGGTAAGACATATTAAACACCTCTAGAACACACACATATGTGTTCACGCATGCAGATGACACTGTTTTATGTTTAACTGAAAGATTAGAAGTTTCAAAGACTATTTTGTTTGGTTTTTATCTATTTGATAGAGTATATTTGATGTTAAATGGAGCAGCACGGTTAAAGGAAGCTAGCTAATGTTCCTGCAGCTGCTAGAATGGCTATTTAGCCATAGCTATGCAAAGCCTTAATATAGAAACAATTAAAAACATGTATACTCTGCATTTCTGCTCCTTCTCTGCATATTTATATATTTAAGTCTTTGAGTGAAATAAATACAAATGACTCTTTGTACAAGCAGAACATATTCCTGAGAGCGCAGACATCAGTCAAGGCCCACGCTTCATCTCTCATTGTTGAGTGAAAATGTATCTGTGATTCATATCCACTCCCAAATTGATTTGTTCTTCATTTGCCAATTTAACACTGTTACATCTAGCTAAAGCTTTTTTACATATTCCTGGAAAAAACAATACCTACTTTAGTAGATATCACAGCTTTTAAGCCAATCAACAACGTCTTTAAACAGTCCTTATATTAGGAAACAAACAAATAAAAACATTTGGTGCCAACAATATAAACTTGTAACAGCTCATCCGTTTGTATAAAGGTCAGTTACCAATACATCCAAGTGGGTATTAGAAACACGGAGGAGCTTTTGCCTGTGAAGGAGATGCTGTTCTCAAAGCAGTTCTGCTGAGGTGTTAATGTTTGTCAGCCGTTGCCGGGACACAAGCGTGAGTGTCCACCCCTGCTTGTTTACATCAGCCAGATGAAACCTCTTTACTCTCCTGCGGGTGAATACACTGACTGCACCTTATCTCCCGTATCTATGTCCTCTAACTCCCTCGCAGAACAATGGCAGGAAGCAAGGTGACACTTCTAAAGATTAACATGAAGACACAGGGGCCCACAGATGTATGAGTAACAGCCAGCAGACACAACACCAGAGCACCAGCAGAGATCATACTGCACATAACAGGAAGAGGGTCATACAGCTGCTGTCATTATGGTAATCATAGGTCCACGATCAATAGAGCTAATTAAGAGACGTCCCTATAAGACCTGGTGTCAGAGTTTCTTTACTTTATCACAGTTACTGTTTGCTCATATATTGACTTTTGTGTGTCTGTGGTGTGGCGATATTCAAATGAGTTCACGATTCTCACATAATTGCTTCTCATTCAACAACCAGTGACACGCAAAGTAGGAGACAGTGGCAACATTGAGAGAGGGAAGAAATTGAGCAGAATGAAGAGGGGGAAAGCAGTTATGAGGGTAATGGAACGGATGGGAGAAGGACATAGAAAGGAGGAGATGAGCGGGATGTGAATCATTGAGATTATTGGAAGATAAATCACGGCTGTCAAGGTAATCGTCTCTTCTGGCGATAAAGCCTCCATCTGCTGGCTGAAGGGAAGGAAGAGAGGGAAGATGAAGGGACTGCAGGGGCCACACATTCTCAAAAAACTAGCCTCAAGGCTATTTCCACTGCAGCTACTTTCACAATAGCTTAGCATTTTGGCTACATTTTCAAACTACTGTTGCTAGACAACCTTACTTATGACCAGTAGCTTATGGAGACAGAGTGCTAATTAATGAACACATTAGTCAGTTCAATAACGTTATGACTCTTCTCCACACGCTCTACTGTTACTGTGACGAGCAAAATGCTAACATACTGTACATTACACTAGCGGCAATGACACATTTTGGGCAAGGGGGCTAAAGCCATCACCAACACATCATTTAATGCATATTAATGTTTGTTTTGTTAGCACTACTGTGTACCACCCTTTGTGGTGATCTTTTTTTTATTGACTACACGCCAAAATGTTGTGACACCAAATCTGGCACTGGGCATAAAGGTTCTATTTTTTATATTTGCATTGTTTGCGACCCTAGCATGGTTACAATATATGTTCACACACAAACACATACTGACATACTTAAACACATATTTTCAAGGTGAAAACAATCTTCTGTTTCCACTGAGATGGAAATATGCAATTACAGTGCATTCACAAACAGGAAATCACCAAATCATTCCTGCTTGTGTGGGTCCACATTTCAAGGTTCACTTGTGGCTGAACTAAGTTGGCTGAGGTTTTAAAATGCACACCATATTAATTAGTATGTTTTCGCTCTGTCTCCTTCAGATTAGTAGACTTCACCCGGTTACCCTCCCCAACCCCGGAGAATAAGGACCTGTTCTTTGTGACACGGAGCTCAGGGATCCAGCCCTCCCCAGCACGCAGCTCCAGCTACTCCGAGACCAATGAACCCGACCTGGGCATGGCCAACGGCAGCAAGAGCCTGTCCATGGTGGACCTCCAGGACCCCCGTAGTCTGGAGGGGGGCCCAGGTCCCAGCTCCTCGGAGGCCCTGAGTGAAGGTGTAAGCTCTTTGGGGGTGTGGTCAGCCAGAGTCCCACAAGGAATCATCCCAGGGGGTCCCACTCTGAGGAGGTCAGGCCAGACCCCCCCCACCCTGGCAACAGAGAGCACCCCCGGCCGACCCGCCCAGCTCCTAGCCCCCCTCTCCTTCCAGAACCCTGTGTACCAGATGGCGGCCTGCCTACCTGTGTCCCCCCGCGGGATGAACGACTCGGGTCAGAGTGCCAAGCTCTGTCAGTTTCCCATAGCAACAACGAGGATGGGACGGCGGGAGGGGAAGCACTCCTTCTTGAACCACGGTGGAGGAGGTGGAGGGGGGGGGGGGAGCAGCGGGGACGAGTACACCCGGCGCTCGGGGGAGTTTAACCGCCGACAGCTGTCCCTCACAGAGCAGCAGCACCAGCCCACCGTGCCCAGACAGAACAGCGCCGGCCCCCAGAGGAGGATAGACCAGCCCCCGCCTCAGAGCATCACTCGGGGCCGCACCCCCCCAAACCTCCTCACCAGTGGACCCTACCCACGGCCCTCCTCTGGAAACATGATGACCAACTCACCGGACTGGCCCGGCAGCGGGGCGCGGTTACGGCAGCAGTCCTCCTCCTCTAAAGGGGGACAGTCCGGAGACCAAGCAGAGGGGGCCACACAAACAGTACGCACTCACAGTGTAGCGTACACATAGTCTATCAATTACCCACCCTGTGTTACCTTGTGTGAAAAATCACTATTCATGTATAACAAAATAAAATGATCGATGAATTGAAGTAACTTAAGGGCAGTAAAAACAGCAAAACTAAACCAAATATCTGTCTTAAAAAACACTCTTTCTGGGTTAGGGTTTCTATTTTTGATGTATGTGCAATACCATATTTACATGTACATGCCACATGCTGTAACAAAAAAAATCCCAATTTAGGATCAATTCAATAAATCTAAACTCATAATCTTACCTCTTCCTAAACACAAATAATATTGATGATAAACTATATGCTTGTTCAGTTTGATTAAAAAGTCCCGTTCTGGTGAATTGCTTGGGAAGTGTTAAAAGTGGATAAATAACACTTGGATTTTCCTGCACAATTCAGTTGTTAAATGCGGCCCCCAATAACTTATATTCATCAGGATTTTCTTCTATTTTGTATTATTTATTCACTGTGGATGCATGGGAGACGAACTAAGTGTCAAGGTCACACAGGGTGACTAACTAATACACAAATCATAATGTTGTGGTGGAAGTATTCTTCTGAATTCCAGTAAAATATTTAAAGATCATTATTCAAGACAGCCAACTAGAGCTGCCTCAGGCGCTATCACACCAGAGTACTTTTCCCGTACTTTTCCCAGAAATAGTTCCGATAGTTCCTGGCATGTTGCGTTTTTCTGGAACCTTCTCACCCCTTTTTAGGGACTTTCCGGGGAGAAAAATGTTCCAATTTCTGATTGGCTGGGCGAATTGCAAACCAAAAAAAAAAAAACTCTGAAAAGTTTTTGTGAAGCCATTTTATTTCCTCTTATTATTAGCATTCGCCCAGCACACCAACGGAGAGAGACTAAGTTATGGCAACACAAAATAAAACATGGGATCGGTGTGATGAGGAGGTGTCGGCGCTTCTGTGGATTACCCGGGGCTTCGGGTGGGGATTACTTGGCCACCCGGACTCTGGGGGGCTCCGGGACTTCGTGTGGCAGTATACGCCGTGAAGTTGTTTGCGGCCTGCCAGTAAACCCAAAGCAGCAGGAAGAAGAAGAAGTGACATCAGCGGCTATCATTGCGTAATCTTCCCTCAGGGACTTATTCCGGTGTGAACGCGATTTACTAGATAGTTCAGGGGAAATAAAAGTTCCGGGAACTATTCCTGGGAAAAGTACTTGGTGTGAAAGCGCCATATGTAATCACTTAAAAGTTCTTATTACAAGACAGCAATTGTATCTAATGTTAAAAAAGGCTGTGTGGGTGGGCTCAGCACAGGCACCCTAATTAGGTTTAGTCTTGTGTGTGTCCTCACAGTGGGGGGGTTTACATTGTTTGATACATTCACCCGAAAGTCTATGTTCAATATTGTCAGGTCAGGACTATCAGCTGTAATTAAAACACTGGTCAATAGTTGCCCTTGGATAATGGCTCAAGGGAAGGGCATATTAACCATAATGCTTTGCTCTCGTCTCTGTGGGATAGTCTACAGTATTGACTTATTTACTGATCGCACCAAACCCTAATTAAATGTGCATGTGAGGGGAACTCATTTATGATGTATTGGTCGAAGCAGCAAAGGACCTTAAAGCCACTATGTGAGGATTTTTATGTTTTTAAAAAAAAGATTTGGATTGTAATGCTGGTTGCTCCATCGCTTTGGTCCAGAATGACATTTCTCCACAGCTTTGGGATGGATCGCCATATAATTGTACACGTTAATGATCCCCAGAGGATGGATCCAAACAGCACTTTTGCACCACTAAATCTTAAATTGTCTAGTAAAATATCTTGACATAGATTTTTTTTTTACATTTTCTAAAGACCTTCATGGCTCCCAGATCAGAACTCAGAATCAGAATCAGAAACAGGTTTATTGCCAGGTAGGTTCGCACATACTAGGAATTTGACTAGATGTCATGGTACATGATTTTGGTGACCCTCTGACTTTTCCTTCTGTTCGATGATTGTGGTTTTTAGAGAAATATCTCTCACTGACTTATTGTACATACACTTTTATTTCCCTCAGGATGATCTGTAATTACTTTGGTGGTCTAACGATAGCATTGGGTTCATTTTTTTAATATGTATTTATCATAATTTTTTTAATATAACTATTTTTCCTACCACAGTAGAAATTCAGAAATATTTGAGTTCTGCATACTGGCTTTACGTTGACTTTCCTACCCATTGAACCTACATGTGTTACATCTAAAAGATTCAAAGTGAAGTATGTGTTTAGAAAACAGTAACATTTTGATTTCAAATTAATTTAAATTCATATCTTGACTTTTCCCGACAGGTCTCGATTCAATAATTAGTCAGAATGAGTGTAATTGTAACAACAATTATAGTTTGTTTTAATCTGTAGGAATACAAGTTTTATTTAACATTTCCAAAAATAAAAGACTAGCCAATGAGGAAACGGCACCCACATTTTATTTTTTTATTACATATTGTCCGTTTGCAAATATTCGATTTTGAGCCTTTTAAAAAGCCCTCAATGCAAATGAGTGAGCTGAACTGTAAACACATCCCTACTTCTGCTCTCATGTTCTGCCAACAGCCCACAGCTTTTCCTTCTCATGTGTATCAGACAACTGGCAGATGGAACACACACACACACACACACACCACAACATCACACACACACACCTTAACTGCTAGTATCTGCCTCCAGGCTGATTTCAATTTCTCTAATTTAATCTTACAGTGTTTACCTTCTTTGCTGCTAGTACGATACTGTAGGCGTACACACTCACACTCACAGATCAGCGCTTGGAGGTGTGTGCTCCGATGTGTGTGTGTGTGTGAGCTTGAAGACAGCGGTGTGTATCCATTCCACCTGCTGCTTTCAGTCCAGATGATTTGGTGCATTTCAAGCTTATTTCTGTTTGTTTTCTCGTGCTGTTATTGCAAACCTGCCCTCCCTCCCTCCCCCTCCCTGTCACTTGCACTCGG